>OX411556.1:45129697-46329697 GCA_948146395.1 Fragum whitleyi
AGTGAAATGCCGATCTTTTCCCTACTATTTTTATTTTGAATGAAGCTGTTGATAGATGTTTTCAGTGAAATTGGGGCGTTTTTGAATGGTTTGAGTGAGTGTTCGGAATGAATGAATTGAACGCTGAGTAAGTGATTTAGAATGGTTTTGATTGAAATGAATGGCAATTTCACGATATTATTAACTGTACCCGTATGGGCCTTACTCTGATTGAGAGCAACTATAACCCAAATTTGATTTCCCCATGGCAATGAAATAAGTAGGCCACAGAGGGTGGTTTTTCCTACTATTAGCACATTCGATTTTCTCCATGACAATGAAATACCGTCCCGAACCCCTCTGGATCCGCCACTGCAAGAGGTTACATACCCTAAAAGGTAGCGTCTGTGGTTTTCCCCTGGAAACTTTGCCTATGTATATATTTCTTCATCTTTCTTGTTCTACTTCCCCTTTCTCCCCTTTTTTGACACACGATAAGTTCACACAATGTTTGGCTGTTGTATTTTTTGCGCAAAGGTCGCTTGGTCAATTGTTAAACCAGCCTCGTGTTCAAGATGACAAAACGGTGTAAATTATTTGTAAATTATACCCCACTTTGCACGTATATTTTCGTGCAAAGCGGTGAACAATCTGGAATTATTTGACAACGTTTTGTAATCCTAATCGCAGGGCTGGTTGATTTTAAGGTTATTTTAAGAAAACTTTGAAACATTTTACAGTAAGTTATAAAAACTATATTTCAATTAATAAAAATTCCCTTTTATGGAATGATTTGTAAAAGAATTAAACTACTAAACTACTAGGCGATTTCCATCGTTTCCTATTTTTCCCGAAGTGGGACATGGACATTCGGACACTTGTAAATATGATTTTGTCATGAAGATAAATATGATTGTTCTAATTGTTATAATTATTACCTACATGAAAGAAAACATATTATGGATCAATTACCTGTGTAATTGAAATAAAATAATATAAGTTTTAAAATTTGATGGGAGACTCACAAAAAAAAACTTAGGCACCCTTCTCCCCGGTTCGAACTTGGAACTGAGAGAGCAAAAAAAAAAAAAAAGAATGACTTGAAAGGCCTTCTGTTTAGCCCCCACTGCTAATCCGCGGGTTAATCCCAAAGTTGAGAGAATTGTATTATAATGTAATCATTCATAACCGGAGGCTATACAATTATTTTATTCGATAATGGAAAAAAATCACAAAGGACAATTTCTGTGTTTTGAATAGTTCTTCTTATGTAAGATAAAAGAAATTATATATCATCAATTAATCTATTTTCTTTTTAATTAAGCTTATTACAGTTGAATACTTTTAAACGAGCAAAATATGAAATGCACGTTTGCAACTCATAGATCTAATTAATTATTCATTGCCAAGAAACGAAAAAGAGACATATTATTTTCAAATAAAAACCGTACTTTTTCTGTAAAGTCAGTGATGATAAGCCGTTTCAAGTGCATTCATAGTCTCATGAAAGCACTATATTTCGAGTGAGTGCCCGAAAGGGCTCTCCTCTATCTTTCTCTCTCGCTCTATCCCTCTAAATGATTATATCAACGTCCTGGCACGCTAGAAGGGGAGTAATTAGGACTTTAGAACAGTATATTGCTGACTAGACTGCGCAACCTGTGCAGATCTACTGGTATCAAAATTACTATTGGGCAAATATATATTAAAAAATGTTATAAATTCCATTGAATCGTTTAATACTGTATTTTGATTGACAGAAATGCTTCAAAATATTTTGTAACGTATGGACATGTGTCAAGTTTTCATTGGTCTCCCTTTATGGAAGTGAGAGATAGAGGGAGGAGAGGTTAGAGTGAGAGCGAGGGGCAAGAAGAAAGGGGGAGAGGACTGTTTGTGATAGAGAAAGAGTGGAGAGAGAGAGAGAGAGAGAGAGAGAGAGAGAGAAAGAGACAAAGGTAGAGAGGGGTTAGAGAGAGAGAGGGGTAAAGAGAGGTGGGGAGAGAGGGAGGGGGAGAGAGAGTGTGTGAGTGAGAGTGAAAGAGAGAGGGGGAGAAAGAAAGGGAGAGAGCGGGAGAGAGAGGAGGAGGAGAGAGAGAAAGGGGGAGAGAGGGGAGAGAGAGAGAGTGGGGGAGGGATAGAGAGACAGAGAGAGGGGAGAGAGAGAGGGGAGAGAGAGGGAGAGAGAGGGGAGAGAGAGAGGGAGAGAGAGAGGGAGAGAGAGAAGGGAGAGAGAGAGGAAAGAGGGGAAAGAGAGAGAGTTGACAGAGTGGTGAGAATAGAGAGAGAGATAGAGAATGCAGAGAGAGATAATGTGTGCAGTGAATGGAGAGGATGAGTGAAGAGGGTGAAAGAGAGTGGGAAGAGTGCATAGAGAGTGTGGAGAGAGAGAGAGAGAGGGAGAGAGAAAGAGAGAGAGAGAGGGACAGAGAAAGAGAGAGAGAGAGGGAGAGAGAGAGAGAGATTTTGCGTGCTAGATTGCATAATTTTACCCAATCTTTCGATTGTGATTTTCTGTTGTGAACAGACTCTCTAGAGCACTGCACTAAACTAATAAAAAAATTGAAATTGAAAAAAAAGAATAATAACAATCAATATTGAATTATACAATTTTTAGTTTAGCATATGACAAAAAGTAGTTTGAAAGGCCGCAAAATTCCGTTCATATTTCCGCGAATTAAATTTAAGCACACAGCATTTATTCATGCTTGCAGTCAACATAGCTCAATTAAAACGTCTCAATGGTAGTTAAGGTTCATGTAAAGTGTTTTAGGCCCAATTTTAAAACACTTCATTTGCCAAGAAAAAGGCAAATGTCCAGGTATATTATATATCAAATTGAAGCTATTTATGAGCACAAGGAATTAAGCAACATAAAGCTGCCATAGCTATAGCGGTATAGCAAAAAATAGTGGAAAAAGGTCATTTTGTACAGAACGAGCATCTGCATGACTGCTGGATAAAATAAACTCATATTTTAACAAATTACAGTCTAAAGTACGACCCAGGTACTACTACAAACGCTGGTATAAAACTCGAGCCCAAAACGTAGTTATGCAAGCAATTTATTTTGACTTATTTTTTAAACACATATGTCATATATGTCATTTTAATTTTGAAAACGTGTATGGTGTGTTATCACAACATGAATGGACATAAATAGTTTATATACCTGTAAGGTTGTTTAGCAATATATCAATTTCTATTTCACTGGATGATAAATATATAGTAATCTATTATAAATCATTGAATTCAAAAACTATAATTTTAAATAAATCGCCGAAACTATTTCACAATATAATGGTGTGCTGTTGCACCATACCTAGCAACTATTTTGAAAACAGACCAAACCGGTTTGACAAGTATGTTGACAAAATAAATGGAAATTGATTGTTTCAAAGGAGCTTTTCGAGACCGAGTTTTATATCAAAGGTTGTAGTAGTACCTGAGTAGTACTTTAGACTGTACTTTGTTAAAGTATGAGCCAATTTTATCCAACCATCATGCAGTTGCTTGTTCTGTACAAAATGACCCTTTTCCACAATGTTTTGGCTTTACCAGTATAGCTATGGCGGTCTTATGTTGCTCAACTACTTGTGCTCAAAAATAGCTTCATTTTGATATACAATAAACCTGGTCATACTGCCTTTTCTTGGCTAATACAATACAATACAATACAAATACCTTTATTTTCTTTCACAGTTTACAACATGTTTATAGAAACAAATTGCAAAGACATGCGAGCAAGTGAATCAAATGCAAACTATACATAGGTAGTACGAACAGATGGGGAAGGTGGTAAAAGTTCGTGTTAAACTTAGCGTTTAGATATAATAGTATTCGAGCTTTCACTAGTTTAACCGTTTATGAGATGACACGTTGTCCTCTCCAATGCCATGGTATATAGCACTAGAGCAAACTACGTGTTACTTCAAAATATAAATCATAATCAGTGCACTTTTTTTAAGAATGCTTTAACCGTTAAACAAGGTAAAACTGGACCGTTCACGATTGATATTAGATTGAAGAATATAAAGGGTCCAGTTTCCCCTGTGATGTGAGACCCGTGTAATAATTTTAAATCTATACATACAATTAAGCGAATATTTTTAGTTATACTGATAAAAAAAGAATACGAGAGAAAAAGTAGGAAAAGATCTCAGGAAAAGTTTAACAAATTAATCTTTATTCGACTGACGCTAGAACATATTTCATAAAAAGCGCGAGTTTGTGCAATACCTTAGGGTTTTGCGAGTTCATTAAACTCTGGAATTTCAAAATATTTGGACTGTTATAAAATTTTCTATTTATATACTTTTTTCTCTTCATTTCGAATTTAGTACAGATTAAAAGAAAATGCATTTCATCACCAATATCACCTGAATTACAAAGATGGCATTTACGTTCTGAGTATGGTTTGATGTTATTTTTCCAACGGCCGATCTCGACTGGAAATTTGATGTTTCCGGTTCTATAACGCATCATAGAAATTCTCAATGAATAAGGTAGCTTAAGTAGGTACATTTCCAAACCAAAATTCACTTTGAAACTGGAGTAAAGCTTTCCTTTCTGGGACAACTGTGTTTGTTCATGCCAATTTTGCATAAACTGGTCTATCAACGTCTGTTTGATCAATTTATGGGTGTTATTGTTAACTGTAAAATTTTGGTTAATCCATAGGTGATAGTTACCAGTAGTGTTAAGAATGTTTTTGATTTTCATTATCCATTTGGAGTCAATGGACTGGTAGTTAGCATGCTTATAGACTAGATACGCGATTTTTGTCGTTTTTGATTGAATGAGCTTTGCCCAAAAATTAATCATTCTTGTTTTGATAACTATGTCTAGAGGATAGCGTCCAAACTCCCCATAAAGCATATATCTTGGTGTGCTTTTCCTAGTTTTACTAATTTTTCGAAGAAAGTTGCAGTGGAATTGCTCTAAAACATCTATATTTGCAAAACCCCATACTTCGCACCCGTACAGCAAGATTGGGACGATTGTACAATCAAAAAGCTTTAGTTGCAAATCGACTGGAAGGTTAAGGTGAGAAATTTTGACAAAAAGCGAAAAAAGTGCTTTTCTGGCTTGCTTAATATTATTTTGAATGCAGTCTAGGAAACTTCAAGATGCTGAAAAGTATACACCTAGATATTTATACGACTTTACTATCTCGATTGGTTCACCATCTATAGTAAATGAGTACTTTTGAGGTTTGTTTGTGCCAAATATGACTATTTTGGATTGAGACTTGTTAATTACTAGTTTCCATTTTTTACAATATTCATTAAATTGATTTAAGAGATCTTGAAATTTAATTTCGTTGTCACCTAGAAGGACTGTATCATCTGCATAAAGTAATACTAGAAGGTGTATATAGTAAACAGTATCATTTTCAGATATTTCCAGAGTGATTCCTTCATTTGTTTTCGTTAAAAAATCTTCAAGATCATTCATGTAAAGAGAAAATAATATTGGTGAAAGATTTTCACCTTGACGTACACCACTATAGCTCGGAAAAAACAGAGAGGTTTCGCCTTGAAGAGATACACAGGATTTGATTCCTGAATACATATTACGTATAACATTAAAAATTTTACCTTTAATTCCAATTGCAAATAATTTTTGCCAGAGACCAATTCTCCAAATGCTGTCAAAAGCCGAAGAAAAATCGATAAATGAACAAAAAAGCTTCTTCTTTTGTTGTCGCAATTTTTCAATCAGAACATGGAGAGTGTAGATGTGGTCTAAAGTCGAATATTTTGCACGGAAACCTGCTTGGTTCTCTAACAATAATTCATTTTTATCTAAAAACCTTGTTATTCTTTCATTTAGAATGGCTGTAAAAAATTTACTTAAGCAACTTAAAATTGTTATAGGACGGTAATTATTTGGATCAAGTACCCCGCCCTTATTTTTATAGATTGGTCTAATACTTCCTATAAGCCAGGAATCAGGAAGTACACCCGTATCAAGTATAATGTTGAATAATTTTTGATATATAGGGATCATAATAGATTTGGTACACTTCAGATATTCATTAATAATGTTGTCATAAGGTGAAGGTGATTTACCATTTTTGCTTTTGTTTATCATTTTGTCGATTTCCTGTTCATTGATAGGTTCATTCAGACAGTTAACGTCAAATTCAAGATTTGCATGACTATACTCATTTTGAAAATTTTCTGTATGGTCATGTTGGCTATTTGTTTCTTTAAAATGGTTAACAAACTCGGTTAAGTCTGGGAAGTCATGTGTTTTTTGTTTATTTAAACGATTTAACATTTTCCAATATTGTTTTGGATTAGACCTGTTCAAGTTGCGTATTTTTTTTCTTCACTATACTTATATTTATGAATGAATGAATTCATAGTACGTCTGTAGTTTTTACTGGCTTGATTGAGGCGTTGTTCATTTAGAGCAGTCCGCGATAAATGGTATGTTTTTCGCGCGTTATTGTAAATATTTCGTGCACGGTTACATTGAGGCCCGTACCAAGGTTTTTGATTAATTTTGAACTTTGAATCATTGTTGGAAAAGATAAAATTTGGAGAAAAAAATTTTTTCCGACGCATTTGCAAATAATTTGCTAATATTATCATTGACTGTATTAATTAACTTGTTTGGATGTTCAAAATCATCTTTACAAAGAAATTGTTCAATTTCTTGTACTAATGAAAAATCAATGTTAGATAAAAACTGGTCACTCTTTGACGTTTTCCACGTTTGTCTACTTTGCGTGTTTGAATTTTTAAGCTTTTCACGTTCTACAATTTCGAGATTTACAGTTAATAGACTATGTACATCAGACAATAACGAATCCGTTTCTATAATTCTAAAATTAGTGCAGAATTTCAATAAATAATGGGACGCTGCAGCGTAATCAATAATTGACGTGTCTCTAAATATAAAATCTCCAATTCCACGAACTTTTCCCATTCTTCCGTTTAAAATTAGCAAGTTGCAGTCAATACACATATTCAAAAGTAATTTGCCTAATGAGTTAACCTTTTTTTGCATTTTGAAGCTCGACAAATTGGTATATTTAATTGATTAATTAGAGTATTAAAAGACATTGTTGCATCACCATCAAGTTCGAAATGTTTAATGAAAAAATCATCATTTAGCTCAAAGTCTGGTAAATTCGACGTATGCCCATTAAAATCGCCAATTAAAAGAACATTCTCAAATTGTGAACATTTACTAGTGACGTCACATTCAAATTTAAAAAGTTCGTCAGCATTATAAAAACGCGACTGTTCTGGGGGTATATAAACACCTCCTATGATATAATTATTCTGATCTTGGTCCGTATATTTCATCCAGTAAACGTATTCACAATCAGAGTCAATTGGTTCCACTTGTTTGGCAATATCGTTTCGGACAAAAAATCCTATTCCTCCGGACTTGCGTTTGTAGTTATCTGACCTTGGTTTAGAATGAAAGGTGTAGTTTTGACACTCGATTATGTCTGATTTGTCTAACTTTGTTTCCAGTGCACAAAATATTGAGTATTTTTGGACTGTAGTCACGAACTCTGTATAATTAACTCTATTTTTTAATCCACAAACATTCAGTGATGCAATAGATAATAATCGTTTATTCACATTTAATTGACTCTGAACGTTGAAAGGTGAACTTTTATTACACTTTTGGTTATAAAATGAACTCTTACTAGCATTACATGTATTATCAGGGATTATATCTAATAAACTGGTGAGATTTTCGTTTGTCTGTCTAGAAGTTAGATGAGAGAAGCAGAATTGATCCTTAGTAGTATCATCGTATTCTGGTAAATGTTTACAGTGTGTTGTCGTTGATGAGCATGGCAAAAGAATACACTTTTCGCAGAAGGCCACATTCCCCGCGTGACCCTGGGTTGTAGACTGTTGACACGGTGACTGGTCCTTCTCACTGTCTGGTGGCTTCGGATCCTGATCTGGAGCCTTGGACATCGGAGACTTTTGATTAAGAAGTATTGGATGGACATCTAGAAGGTAATGATGCGCCCTTAAAATTGGGTCTCAAACACTTTACATGAACCTTAATTGTTTCACTTTTCTTCCAGTCGATGAAAATTAAATCGTAAGAAAAGAAAATACTATATGATTCATCGAGATATGAAAATTAAAATCAAATTACACTTAAGCATGATCCATGTCGCGTATTCATACTCTGTGATGATATATCTACTCTCACATCACTATGAAATAAAAAATGCATTTCAATAGACATATTGTATATTTGTGACCCGTCAAGCGAAAAAGGACCATTCGTGAATACTGTAAAACAAGTTCTTCAATGATAGATTTGTTCAAGTAATGTGTAATTTTGGATATTATTTCAAAGGTAGGTAGAATTATCATTCTACATTTGGAAAAATCAGCCGAATGCTTAAATAATCGACCCCCAGTCAGACTGTGCAATCCCAGTCCCAGGTTTGATAAACTTTTTTAATCAACTTATGTTTTAACAATCTTATACAAGGCCCATTTCAAAATATTTAGGCGACAAAACGTAACTTCATAATTAAAAATGGTTAAAGAAAACGCGGATATAATTTAATTTTAAGATCTGTTCATCCTGATTAGCTGAGAATATGTTTTCAGTCATACAAATAGTTTTATTCACTGAGTTATGAAACTAAAAGCATTTTCACCTATCTCCATGAAATAAAAATATCAGTTATCTCTTAAATATGTTATATTTTAGTTTCGTCGATGATAAACGAAAATTCTTGGTTAACATCCTCGCATACCCCATGGTCTCCCTATTTGCTACGCTATATCCACATAGCGTAGCAAATATGGAGACCCCGAGGTATCCAAGGATGTTGGTTTAAACTCTTGGATTCTTGGTGACAAAGTTTTGTCAGTCTAATCACCAAACTTTGCTAAAATGATGGTCGGGTCATAGGGATGAGCGCTTTTGAAAAATGTGAAGGATTTTCAAAAATTAAAAAAGAAAACTAGGGAAAACTGGATCCTCGGTAAAAGTTCTTTTAACACTGTAAAGGCCTAAATTTTGGAAACAATTCATTTAACTTTGTCATTATACAATTTACTTCCACAGAGAGTCCATATAAATAACTCTAGACCTTAAAGGGTAGATTGGTAACCAAATTCTCGTATCTTCAGCTTAATCAAAGCTGAAATTACCAAGCTTTGGTAACCAAACGATGAAATGCGTTCACTCACTCTCTGAGTACTTCGGATATAGTTATTTGCACGCGTAAACAATAATTACCGACTAAGAATTTGAAAGCACCCAAAGTATTGAAAATTTTACTCGCCAAAATTACGTCATGCCCTGTCAGTTGAACAATAACGCAGAATATAATGTACTTGTATAAGTTTTGAATTCATAGAGGTCTGTGAAACTAACAACATTATCAATTTCTATGAATGCGCGCAGTCATATACACTTTATCTGTTGTTCTTGTTGGTTTTTAACAGGTATCAATTCAGATATTATTTTTTCGTCATCTTTTAATAATTGAAATGGTATCAAGCGAACAAGCAAATAATTTTCTTTTTTTCAATTTCAAGACAATTTTGAACTTGGAACTACTTTATCGGCGCAAGCAAACAAAATAGTTGCGCACTCAAATTTTGTTCATGGATGCATTTTTTTTTCTTTCAATGTCCTCCTTTCTGATAGACGAACCTAAAAATTTAAGTAATACACTTTGAAATTTTGGTAGGTCCTTTGTACTATATTACACGGGTATTTGACGACGGCCATTAAATCTCGTAGTCGGGGCGACAAATAAACATTTTAGACGAAAATGTATTTGCTCAGAGAATAAAAGAATCTTGTGTACACACACAGAGAATGGCAATATTGACAATTCGTCCCCGGGGAAATCCGTAAGAAATTATCTTTTCTTTCGCCTTTTTCGTTCCCTGCTCAGGACACCTATAAACAAATTAAGATCTACTTTTTCTCTCGGAGTATCCCGGCGCAAGACGACATTAGCATTTTCCCTCGGGACTATTTTACACGTTTTGACGCAATGCACAGTCCCGTCATCACTTTGGAGAGAAGTGTCCTATATTTTCCAGGTTTTAGGGCATTACCGGACAACATAGTTTTGGGCTAGACAAATTCGAAAGGATTTGTAGACCTTAACCATTACATTTTAAAAATCTTTGTTTTGTGGAAAATGTTATGGCCAATGGGGACATTGATTGTTACACTTTTCCCCCCAAACATCTTTTAGTAGATCTAGCCGAAGTGATTGCTTAGGTTTATATTTGTGGCCCGTCACGCAAAAAAGGGACCGTCTGGGTAGTGCGTTCAGGGTCGACCCTAGTCAGATTGCGAGGATTGCGCTGACTGACTAGGGTCGAAACTTTTCGCAATCTGCTTGTTTTCTTGAAATAAAATCTACCATCCAGTTAAATATTTTTTTGAAACGCGACCTCCTGTTGACCTATGCTTTTACAGAGATCCCAGATGGTCCCTTTTCGCGTGACGGATCACATATTTGAAATGTCAGGCGAAATAGGGCCATCAGAGTAGTGCGTAATGTCACGACCCTAGAACGTATGCGCGGAGTGCAAGGCTAACTTACGTTGAAAATTTTCGCAATTGGCATATTTTCTGATTATAGTAAAAACGTTCTATGTAATTTCTTCCTATTTCATTTATGCATAAAATATATCGTGTTATAATGGCAGTTCGATAGTAGTTCCATGTCGACTTCGAGTCCGGATTATCTGGTCTCGGCTACTAGAAATTCTCCCAACCTCGACCAGATAACATAAATTTGTAGACAATTAGGCCTATATGTTATTCTCTATATGTACACAAAAAGTGATTGTCTTGTGTGTAACTAGTAAAACTGTAAAACTATCACAGTGGTGTATTTTCTGTACAAACCCGAGAAAACTTCTTAGAGTAAATATCTGTTGACATTTACTGGGTTTGTTTGTACTTTATGGCCAAATAACCTACAATTTGCCGCCAATGTTTCTCCGTCAATTAGCATTATTACTATTTATGTGTTGGTAACGTATATTCAGGGACTGGGTATATGAATCTGTGTTTAGAGGAACGCAATTTTTTCAGAATCTTAATAATTGTTATTACATGAATATGTTACATTGTGTATCATTTATTTTTTCGTCAATTGATTTTGAGTAGTTATATAAAACATTTTTCTAATTCAATAATTGTTGATGAGTTAGTCGATAACGCTTTGCGATCGACCACTAAGGGGACCACCATAAGTGTTTGCTTACAATCTCTCATGATAGATAAGACGGGTCATATATATATATATATATATATATATATATATATATATATATATATATATATATATATATATATATATATATATATATATATATATATAAAGTGGAAGAAATTCCACGGTACGGAGAAAGTTTATAAGAATGTAAATTAAACAACAAGCCTTATATGAATTATACTCATCAAAATTTAATAATCCTCAACCGGTTTCACAATGCTCTTCAGGAGGAAGACGTTGTTTCTATGAAAATAACGTGACGACGTCAAAACAAACGTCGTTTAGTTCTGACAAGGGACGTCACTCTATGTGACGTCAAAAAAGTCAATTTAGTTTCGGTTTATAAAGTTGAATGAGTTGTTTTTCTTTTTGTCTTCTTGTACTTATATTGTCCGTCATCATTTTAAAAACTGGAAAGACTTTAAAATATGGTTCTGTTGAACAGTGCGCTAGATGTTCACTTACTCGAAGCATGCGTACGTTTGGATCACGGATTTGTTGTCGATGGATGGTCATACGTTTTCTTAAGTCGTTAGTCTCTCCTATATACTCTTCCTTGCATCCGTTGCATATCATAGCGTAAATGATATTTTTTACATCACACGTTATATTTTCTTTCAATTTCAATGTTTTGCCACATTTTAAGGTATACGACTCTCCTTCTATCATATGAATACATAGTCCACAGTTAGGTCGTCGGCACTTTGTTACAGTTGATGTTGTAGTAATCTCTGAAAATTTCGCTTTGGTAAGAATTCTTTTTAGATTATGCGGTTGCCTTTTGCTTTTAATGATTGATAACTTATCGATAATTTGTTTCATATATTGATCTCGTTTCAGTAGGCTTAAGTCCTTTTGAAGTTCATTAAAGGCTTCTGGGTTTCGCGGATTAAAGGTGCTTACATATGCGATATCTCCTGTATTTGTTTGTTCCGATTTCGGTTGTTGGTTAATGAGATGTATACGGTTTAATGATTTAGCTTTGTCTATTCCAGCTTGAATGAGTGTTTCCGGGTAATTCTGTTTCAGTAAAAACTGTTTAAGTTCTTTAGAACGCTTGTCAAATGTTGTTTCCTCCGTGATGATAGTCCTAAGTCGTCTTGCAAGGGAAAATGGAATGCTGATTTTAGTGTGTTTGGGGTGACATGACGTAAATAAGAGGTATGTTTTACTATCAGTAGGCTTATAGAATATGTCTGTTATGAGAGCGTTCCCTTTCTTGATTATGAGGCAGTCTAAGAACGGTATTTTTTCTTCATTGCTATCGATTGTAAATTTAATGTATTCATGTAAATTGTTAAGAACGTTGTGTAATATTTCTAGATCAGATTTTGAACGTGTCCATGGAATAAAACAGTCGTCTAAGAATCTTTTCCACGCATTAATAAAATGTTGTGAAAATTCTATTCCAAAGATGTTTTTGATGCTTTCATATAAACTTTGTTCTAAATAGCCAACCGTTAATGTAGCATACGTTGGTGCAACCTTGGTTCCCATGGCCGTTCCTTTCACTTGACGATAGAATTCGTTGTTAAACTGGAAAGTGTTATTTTCTAGTATGAATGTTAATGCTTTAATAATAAAATCCTTGGAAAAGCGTCTTGGTATTTCGGTGGGATGTTTGTCGATCCAGAAAGAAATTGCTTCGATTCCTAAGGTATTGCAAATATTTGAATATAGGGATTCAACATCGAATGAGACTAGAATTGTATTTTCTTGAACGGTGGTTGGTAGCTGCTTCAAAAAGTCAGTCGTATCTCTTAAAAAGCTCGGTACATGTTTGACAAGGGGTTTCAAAAGGATATCTATAAGGTTGCTAAGTCGACTTGTTAGACATATTGGTCCTGCTATTATAGGTCTTAATTTAAGGGATTTGGCATCTGTAACAGTAACAGTTGATTTGACGGCAGTTTGGCATTGATTGCGTATTTCCTCACATTTATGGATTTTCGGAAGACCGTAAAATTGGCTACTTTTGTTTTCGAAATATTTGAGATATTTATATTCTTTTTCAGTCAAACAGTGTGAGTAATTGTCGATTAGTTTGTTGTATGCTATTCGGTCTTTCTTACTTGGATCTTCTCCTAATTGTTGATAATATTCGCGATCTTTTAGAATGGCTTCTGCCATTTCTTTATAGTGATACGAGTTCATCAGCACAACTGCTCCGCCTTTATCCGCTTCTTTTATGATTATGCTTTTGTCCATTTGGAGAGATTTTATTGCATTCCTTTCTCTTCTTGTGATATTGTCCCTAATTATCTTTCTCGTATCTGCCAAAGGTATATTTTCGACATTTTTGACAAATTGGTTTAAGGCTGGATTTCTATCGAGAGGCGGTGTAAACATACTTTTATTTTTTACCAGTGATTCATCTGAGTCTTCGGAGTTGTGGAAGAATTCAGCTAGTCTTATTTTTCTAGTAAATTCTGAGAGATCGTTTCTAATTTCATTTATATTTGATTTTGTCGGAGTAGGAGTAAATTTTAGCCCCTTTTCCAGTAAAGATTCTTCTTCTTTTGATAAAATTCTGCTTGAAATATTAATTATTTTAATATCGATGTTGCTCCTATTATCGTTATTTGGATGTGCTATGTAAGTTTCGTTTGAACTTGTCCTTGCCATAAAAAACGGTTTGAGTTTTGATCGGGTTTGTTTAAAAAGGGTTCCATGCTTCCTGTCGTGTTATTCCAAGTGTAGTGTTGTTGATTACTATATGGGCGTCCGTATGTTTTGTTGGGCGGAGTGTGGTTGTATCTCATACCGTCTGGTTCTCGTGATGTTCCACTCGTCGAGTTACGTCCCTTGGTAATGGAGGGCGAATTTTAAAAACGTGACCTTCGAAAATAAGAAAACACAGAAATGGGTATTGAAACGGCGCTTTGGAGGATCCGAATTGGTTCATTTGCACAGCCGAACAAGTCAAAGACAACTGTAAGCTATCTAAAGATCGATGGGAGGACATTTTCGTTGACTTTGAGACTTTTTCTAATGGTGTCCTTGCTTATGTGTGGAGATGTCGAGAGTAATCCGGGACCAAACACGGGTAAACAACAGAATATGAACAGGTATACACGGCAAAACTCGCAATATTTCAATGAAGGATTAGAAGCTAGTAGTCCATCGACTAATACAAACGGTCAGCGTAGTCGAGACGTTGTAAACCCAGCACAGCCCGCAACGAATATGAGCCAAGATAAAATGTTTGAATTCCTCAACAATATGAAAAAAGATCTGTCTGAACAAAACTTGAAAATTCTTGCAGAAACTTCAGAAATGAATGATAAGATAGATAAAATCAATGACACAATAAGTGAACTCCAGAAAGAAAACAGAGAATTGAAAGATACAAATGAGAAACTGATCAGTACAAATATTGAGCTAACACGTAGATTAGACAATCTGGAGGCACACAGTAGGAGAAATAACCTCTTGTTTCATGGAATACCCAGCTATGGACAAGAGAGCTGGGAAGAAAGTGAAAGAAAAATCAGAAACTTCATAATTAATGACCTAGAGATGCCAGAGGGCCTGTATATGGAAATAGAGAGAGCTCATAGACTAGCAGGTGCGAGAGAAAATAAAACAATAATTGTAAAATTCTGTAAACATAAAGATGTATTAAGTATATTGCAGAAAAGCAGAGAAAAATTGAACAGAGATAGTGGCAAAGCAGTACAAGAGGACTTCACAGAAAAAGTAAGAAGGGCTAGAAAAGAACTGGGCAAATACATGTCGGAGGCAAGAAAGAAAAAAGAGTATGCATCACTAAGGTATGATAAATTGATTATAGAGGACAAAGTTTTCAAATATGATGAGGAAAATGACACTTTGATCTGTATAGGAAAGAGGCGGGGAAGAAAGAGACAAAATAACAATCTTGTTCAAAACCAAGGTGAACATTCTAATACAGATGACGAAGAAGGACAAGATGAAGGGGGAGAAAATAAATAGGACAATGGTCAAGGCCATCAGAATATAGATAATGAACAAAACAAATGCACTGTTTATAACATATTAGTGTGGAACATTTGTGGTTTATACAAGCATCAAAACAACAGAGACTTAAAAGCTTACCTAAATAAATTTGATATTGTTAGTCTAACTGAGACCTGGAGCAAATGCAATGATGATTTTATGATGATCCTGATTATACTCATATTGGAAATGTAAGGAAAATGGGTAGAACACATATGAGAAATAGTGGAGGAGTAAGCCTTTTCATTAAAAATAATATTTTGCAAACTAATAATGTAGAGCATCTATATAATCATTTTAGAGATTGCATTGTTGTTCTTCTGAAATCAGAATATCCAAATCAAGTTAAAGATATTATTATGTATTTTGCTTATGTATCTCCAGAAGGCTCTACCATCTATGAAAACATTGAGGAAAAAGATGGAATCAAACTCCTACAAAAGAATATCATTGAAATTAAAAATGATTACCCTAATGCTAACTTATTCTTGAGTGGTGACTTTAATGCAAGAACTAAAGACTTTATTGACTATATACCATCAGATGACCTAAACTTTATATTTGGTGAAACAATGTATGAAGGTGATAATTTCAATACAAGGCGTCAAAATAAGGACATGTTAAAATTCAACCAGTTTGGTAAATCATTAGCTGAACTATGTAGAATTAATGACATTCATATCTTTAATGGAAGATTACATCATGATCTTGAAGGGAACTATACCTGTGTTGCCAACAACGGAGCCAGTACTGTAGACTATGTGGTTGGTAGCTCAGGAATATTTCCATACTGTAGTGATTTCAACATAGAAGATAGAACAGAATCAGACCACTTTCCTATTTATTGTCAACTTACATTCAATTTTAAAGTTAATAGCAATGATCTAGATATAAATAGTCATACAATTGATAATAGGGAAAATGAATATGTAAGATTCAAATGGTCTCAAGACAAAGCAAATGCATTCTTAAGTGAGTTCCACGATATGTTCAACAAGGAAAAAGACAATATCTTCCAAATTTCCATTCTGAACATAAACGATGGTATTGAAAAACTTATTAATATTTTTCAGAGTTCAGCAGAATGTATGAGAGTCAAAGGTAATGGGCCGCATAGGTATATCAGCACTCAGCCACCATGGTGGGATGATGAATGTGAAAAATTAAAGCAAGAGAAATATTCCATCTTACAGACTTTCAGATTATCAAATGATAAAAAAGATCTAGATAAATACAAAGAAGCTAAAGGTAAATTCAAAAATCTCTTCTCTAATAATAAAAGTAAATATCATACACAGCAAAGACATAAACTTGTAGAAGCACGTTCAAACCCACAACTCTTTTGGGAAATAATAAAAAAGTATAACAAAAAAGAAAACCCAACAACAAAATTAACATCAAATACATGGACAACATATTTTTCATCACTACTATATGATGCAGATTATTGTCAAACAGAAAAAACAGAAATAATTAATGATAATGATACAGATGACCTAAATAGACCTATCACAGAAGAAGAAGTAATAAATAGCATCCAGAAATTAAATTCGAATAAAAGTCCTGGATCAGATGGCATTAGTTCAGAGTACTATAAACATACCTTATTTGAGATCACTCCACTTCTAGCAAAGATTTTTAACATAATATTTGATAAAGGGGTTTTCCCCCAAAAATGGGGTGAAAGCCTTATTTGTCCAATCTTCAAGTCTGGATCAAGGGACAAACCAGAGAACTATAGGGGAATCTCATTACTTAATACAATGTACAAAATCATGTCTAGCATTGTTAGCAATCGTCTTTATATATGGGCTGAAGAAAATAACAAGATAGATGAGGGACAAGCGGGTTTTCGCAGGGGATACTCTACTATTGATAATATATTTACACTCCAAGCTATTGTTCAAAAATATTTATCAAAACCAGGTGGAAGACTATATTGTATTTACATAGATTTTAGTAAAGCATTCGATAAAATAAAGCATGAAAATTTGTTTAAGTCCTTGAAGTCTAAAGGTATAAGAGGAAAAATCTATCGGTTCCTGCAACTTAGTTATTCAAATAGTACATCTGCAGTAAAAACAAAAAATGGTATAACAAATTTTTTCAAATGTAATATTGGAACTAAGCAAGGTGATCTTAGCAGCCCTATTATTTTTTCTCTTTTTATCGATGACCTTTGTGAACTCCTAAAGGAGAAATGTGGACAAGGCATATTTATTAACAATAAAATTCCTGAAATACTAAGTCTGATGTTTGCAGACGATGTCGCATGTTGTGCAGATACAGCAATTAAATTACAAAGTCAAATAAATGTACTATCAACTTTTTGCTCAAATACTGGAATGGAAATCAATCTATCAAAAACAGAAATTATAGTCTTTAGGAAAGGGGGGTATCTACGAAATTATGAAAAATGGTTCTTCAATAACAAACAAATACAAACAACAGCTCTCTATAAATATATGGGTTTGTTGTTTACACCAATGCTCTCATGGACATCAGCAAAAACAAAATTGGCATCACAAGCACAAAAAGCAATACAATCTATCAAGAACTATGAATACAGAAATGGTTACCTTTTACACACAGAAATCTTCAAGTTATTTGATGCTATGGTAAAACCAATTCTCTGTTATGGCTCTCAAGTATGGGGATATGAATACTGTGAAATCATCGAATCTGTTCATATAAACTTCTGTAGGAAACTTCTAGGAGTAAACAGCTCTGTAAACAATTGCATGGTATTAGGGGAATGTGGAAGACTACCACTATGTATAACTTACCAATTTAACTGTATCAAATATTGGTGCAAACTATTACAAATGGATGACAAAAGATATCCAAAACAGTGTTACAATATGCTAAGATCATTGGATGACATGGGAAGAATAACATGGCCAAGCAAAATAAAAAATCTTTTATTCGAAAATGGTTTCGGAATAGTCTGGTTAACTCAGAATATAGGGGACACAAATCGATTCCTTGCACAATTTCAACAAAGATTAAAAGATTGTGTGAAACAAAACTGGGTATCAAAAGTAGAAAATTCAAGTAGATGTCAATTCTACAAACATTTTAAGTCGCTGTTAACCCCTGAAAAATACCTAAATATAAATATGAAATTTATTTTCAGAAAATCCCTAGCAAGATTTAGATGCTCTGGTCACAAACTCAAAATAGAAACAGGGCGACACCATAGTATTCCCAAAGAGGATAGAATTTGTTCATATTGCCTAGAATATCAAGATGTTCGAATTATCGAAAATGAACAACATGTATTTTTCAAATGCCCTAAGTATAATGAAGTAAGAATAAAATACCTATATACATGGTATAATGGTGGAAAAAATGACCATAATCTCTACAACCTTATGAGTCAAAGTAATGAATCTAAACTTAGACTGTTAGGAATCTATCTGTACCATGTCCTACAAAAATCTGAGGAAACTCAACTTACCTGACTCTTCACCGAATGATATGCATTCTATCCAATCCAAAATAATGTTGAAATTTCTCAGAACCTGCAAAATACAAAAAATAAACCACAAAGTATCGTAGTCTAATGAAGCAGAATAATCGAGCATGTCTACTTCGAGAATGCAAAACTTATTCGAAATCAGTCAAGTGGATCGATGTGACAAACTTTTCAATTTTTACAAAAATACAAACCTACAGCCCGTGTTAGGGGCAATAAAATGAATATAAATAATTTATGTATGGATTTACAACATTTCCTTCATAATCTATTTTAAAATGTCTTAGAAATCAGCAAAATATTAACTCAAAATACTTATCTAAAGTCTTGTTGTTTTTCACGCCGTGCTCTACACACTATGCACGCCGCTTACAACATACAAAAATATTAATTAATTTTATATAATACTTTCCATTACAAAAATAAGTTGCATCAAAAATCATAACACCGTTAAAAATGATACAATTTAAAACTAGAAAATAGCAAAAATGATGATTGATTAATAACGAGAAAGGTAATTATTCAAAAACTACTTTCGGTTTCAAGATTATTTTCAATGACGTATTTACATTATACGGCTGAGTGCTTTTATGCCTATGTGACCCCTGACCTTCATGACACAATCCCGTGAACCCCATTGATTAAATTATACGTCATACATGAATCACTGGTATTGTTTATTTATCTTCTAGGGGACGTAACGCAAATAGTCATTCTTAGGCAAACGCTGAATGATAATATGATATACTAATTGAATCTTTATTTGTATTGTGTTTGTAATATATTGTACTATGGGCCGGAGGCCTGAAATACTTGGAAATAAATGAATTGTCGAAAAATTGTCGAATTCGTTAAATTGGTCATTCCCTGGTTGTAATATGGTCGCTGTCTGGTATTATCTGGAACAAAGTTATTCATAGGGTTGAACTGTCCCGAGCTTCTATATCTGTTGTGTGTATAATAGTTGTTATCTGGACCGTTGTGTGTATAATAGTTGATATCTGATCCAGTGTTATTGCTCCCTGTGGTCCGTAAAACATCTGCATAGCTATGTCCTGGGGAACGTTGTCTGTGTTGTCTCTGTGGTTGTGGCATCGTGTTTTGATTGAATTGTCTATTTACAAAATTGTTTTGAAATACGGGTCTTGATTCGTTTCTTTTATTAGTGAAATTTTGTACAGGTTGCCGTCTGTAGTCATATTCCTTGAAGAATGGGTTTTTGTTTTGGTATTGTTCCGTAAATTCTTTTTGGTATGTGGTCAAGAATGGTTTGTTTTTCCGCCCTAATATAGTCTCAGAAATTTGTTCATTCCTGCTTATATCTTCTTTCCACATTTCCTTTAGTTGATTTCTCAAGTTACCTGGGCACTTGCGTTCAATCATTGCCATCATATTTTCATCACAAGCTTTGTATTTCTGTAGATGACTATCAGTGAGTAATTTCAACTTTTCAATTTCAATTGAAATTGAAAGAAAATATAACGTGTGATGTAAAAAATATCATTTACGCTATGATATGCAACGGATGCAAGGAAGAGTATATAGGAGAGACTAACGACTTAAGAAAACGTATGACCATCCATCGACAACAAATCCGTGATCCAAACGTACGCATGCTTCGAGTAAGTGAACATCTAGCGCACTGTTCAACAGAACCATATTTTAAAGTCTTTCCAGTTTTTAAAATGATGACGGACAATATAAGTACAAGAAGACAAAAAGAAAAACAACTCATTCAACTTTATAAACCGAAACTAAATTGACTTTTTTGACGTCACATAGAGTGACGTCCCTTGTCAGAACTAAACGACGTTTGTTTTGACGTCGTCACGTTATTTTCATAGAAACAACGTCTTCCTCCTGAAGAGCATTGTGAAACCGGTTGAGGATTATTAAATTTTGATGAGTATAATTCATATAAGGCTTGTTGTTTAATTTACATTCTTATATATATATATATATATATATATATATATATATATATATATATATATATATATATATATATATATATATATATTTGATAATTAATGTCTACTTTTTCCATGGTTTCGCTTACCGTGAGAAACATTTTAGACAAAAAAGAAAAACATCACTTTATTAAAGTGGTCGCTTGATAGAGGTTTTCGCTAGAGAAATGTCGACTTATTGTAAAAAAGAAGAAGAAGAAGAAATTGCTTGCTGCAAGTATTTTTTTCTTCTCGAAATTGGACTACTTTCCAAATTACACAAAATATTCAATGTCGTCGGTAACATCGGTCATTCAAGTTGGACCTGCCTAAATTAAATGAGACTGTGCGTGACATATCCAACAATGTCACATGCATGTAATGAATATACATTTTGGTGACTATACAACAAATACAACACAATTCATTACGTTCAGTAACCCGGTCTGAAAAGGGGTTTACACATAATCTTTCTGCAATGCGCATAGTGAAGACTCTGATTAGACTGTGCGGCTGCATAGGCTAACCAGAGGCTTTACTTTGCGCACATGTGAAATTGTTGGAAATGTCACACGCAGACTCATATTAAAACACGGCATAGAGCTAAGGAGACAATCTATTTGACTAAACGATGCTGCAAATTAAATCGTAGCACTGATAATATTGAAATGTCTTTTTTTTTCCATATATGTCTGTTTTACATATACACAATCGGAATTTAAATGTGCCAATAAGATTATTACCTGCCAGTAATACTCGAAAGGGGAGCTATTAGGCAGTATATATAGATAGATAGATTTCTCTTTGATCGATTTTATTTGGGTTACATATATTCAAATGCTAAAATTCACTATACAATTGTGAATTCTATGATAAAATTTTAAGTTGAGCGTTTGTGTGCAACTTAAGTTCATATTGACAATTCTTGTACCTGTGCAATTATTTTTTCTTCTATGAGTCAATCCAGTAATGTTATTTAAAATTACGCTTTCGACAGGCCATGGATCAAGAAAATCTGAGTAAAACACATGCAATGGCTATTTGTCCTTGACAAAAAATGTTATTGCCGGTTATACTGACGGTCCCATGAATTTGTAACCGGAAGGGGTAGAAGAAAGTGTCCATTAATGGGGAGATCACCGAAGGTGCCCCTGAATACTGAAACATAGAAAGGTCCCTATGAAAAATTATATAATAACAATACAGTAATAATCTATATCAGCAAAATGCAAAGAATCCCCCACCACACACACCGTTCACACACCGGCACACCACGTAGCCCGGCTTACCCAGTTAGCAATTGAAAAATGTGACATTTTTTCCACCCGACTTATTTTGGAGGGGGGGACTTGAAATCTTGTAGATCAATATTGTATCA
Organism: Fragum whitleyi; assembly: GCA_948146395.1. NCBI lineage: Eukaryota > Metazoa > Mollusca > Bivalvia > Cardiida > Cardiidae > Fragum > Fragum whitleyi. Next base: position 45,151,717 of record OX411556.1, read on the forward strand.
ACTTCTATAGTAAACAAACTGAAGAGGAAAAAAGATCAGCCCTACGTCCAGGATGACGAGTGCACGCCGTGAAAAGCAGAACAGTAATTGGCAAACAGTTAACCGTCTTCTTGGGCGTCGTTCAATTGGGCGACTGCTTCGGTAGCCACGATAAATTAACAGAAATAAATAAACGAACAAATCGTTTATTTTCTAGAACACAAGGCTGGACTTTCTGTTGATATATTTTCTCTTTCAAGGTTTAAGCTGGAGTTCAATCTAAGGGAAATAACTTTTGCAGTTTTTATTCGAGTATAAGGACCGAAAAGTCAAGTTTATTGTTTAAAACAACAACAATCATTCTACTTTTTGAATTGATATTATTGAAGATGAGCACGTCTTGCAGAAACGTCAGTTATGTTAGGCTATTTGTCAGATATTACAGCCAGGTATTACCTCATTTCTGCGACGAGACAATGTTGTTGCAGCTATCAGAGTCGCTTTTATAATGTCCATTCAAAGTGAACATATAACCGGACGGTCCTCTCGGATATTTGAACGACTTTTAAACTAAGTTGGAGTAGTTTCTGAAGAAAGTTGCCCTATTTAGAATTCATTTAAGAGAAAGAAAAGCATTTATCATAATTACCTTGAGGTATGAAACTAAAAACCGCAATCAAACTTACTATGAATTTGAGAAGGGGATTCACACACAAGAGAGATTAGGTTTTTAGTTTCACACCTCAATGAAATTATAACTACTATATTCATATCTTTATATCATATTAATATTTAAAGATTTACCCACAATAATATAGATTATTTATTACAGAAGCTTACATACAGTAATAGAAGCATTGTAACTCAAAATTGTTTTCATCAAGGAATGAAACATTTTTTTTCAGCCAATCCGAGGTGTGCATGTCATAGTGAGATTGGTAAGATTCTAATTAACATTTCAAAGATAAAGGTATTGTAAGGCTAAAGTGCAAATTTAAGCTGCTTAATAAGAATCTCAAGATTTCTAAATGTTGAAACCAAGCTTGCTTGGCATTGGCTTTAAAACTAAGTATTCTTGATATATTTGAATGTTTTCATTCATCATAAAACTGAACATTCCTTCATTATGACGTCTAAAAAATCTCATTTGGCATGATTATTTATCTTACTCTGAATGCACACATCTTGATGGATCCTCATCCAACTAGAATTAAATTATTGAAGATAGTGTGTTGTAAGGTTAAAGTGGATCTACACTAATCAATATTTCACCATTTCATTAATCCCATCTTATGATTCCTTTGATGAAAAAAGTTTAACCTAGTGTGAGTGTGACATGCAAACATTAAGCATCCTAGACAGCCATTTAATATAATCAGAATATTAACCCTTGTCATGGTGAATAAAAAACCTTGACAAAATTCAATATAAATCAAAGTACTGCAAGCTCTGTATTTCATAATTTTGAATCAGCATTTGAATTTGCAAATATAATTTCTGAAAATTTTCTGGTTTAAAAAGGAAAATCAGGTTGTATGGACTAACATCAGACTGCAGATATGTGCAGGCTGATGTTTGTCTAAGCCTCCTTCCAAAGCAGGAATATTCAGGGATCAGCATGACAAGGGTTAATGGACTGTCAAAGATATTTTTAGATATCATCAATCTAACAAGCGTATAGACTCTGATCTGACTGTGTAAGTGCAGTCTTGCTTATGTCACACTTTCGAACTTGATGAAAATATCACACATAGGCTCAAATTTAATTGTGAGCCTAGGATCAATTACTTCACTTAAGTGTTAGATTTCAAAGTGGAAAAACTCTATTTATTTGTTCTGGCTGACCTTTGTCTATATCTGCTTGAAAACATGAATATTCCAGCCCCGTGTTAAAGGAAAACAAAACCTGACAGACTATGCAAATTATACCCTGCTTTGCACATAAGGGCACATGCACAGAGGGTATAATTTGCAAACTGTTTGAAAGGTTTTGTTATGGCAACTTAAAGGAATGAAGGTCATGGTATTTGCCTTAACCTTTTCCTGTGTATTCAAAACTTGAGCTGGTTCAAGTGATTCATAGTTAGCAATTTCAAATCATCTGTTGTGCCAATTACTATTGTTGGAAAAATGAGAAATTGTTTTCTGAACCCTTGTCATGCTGAATAAATTTGGCTAAAAATTTTCATCAAAATCAAAGGGCAAAAAGCACTGAAATTCCAACTGTAGGCCAATTTTTATTTGAAAAAAACTAAATCTTTTGACAATTCTGGTTTGAAAGTGAGAAACAGGTGGTGAAGCCTAACATCAGACTGCACATATGTGCAGGCTGATGTTAGTCTATAGCTCCTGCCAAAGCAGGAGTACTCCAGGTTCAGCATGACAAGGGTTAAGTTAAAAGCTACAGAGATGTAAAACCCTAGACAGTGCAGAAAAGAGTTAAAGAAATGGTAATTGGATGAAACAATAAGTTTAATGTTTTTATTTTCATTTTTTCACAGAAACCTAGGCCAAAGTTTATTGACAGGCTCCGAATACACTGTCGAGCAGGTGCAGGGGGACAGGGGTTTCCTAAAATTGGTGGAATGGGAGGCAAAGGGGGTGATATCATTGTCAGAGCAACTTCCAAAGGAAGATTTGAACACATTCTGGAAGTTACACCAACCAAAAGGTTTACGGCAGCTGGTGGGCAAGATAGCTCGTAAGTACCATAAAAGTTCCTACTACCCTGGGAGGGATTTTTGAATCTTCACATTATTTTGATCTGTTTTCAAGGAAACCTGACTAACACTTAAAATTCAATATTTCAATATTTTGCTGATTATTTTCATTTCGAATCAATTTCTGCAAAGTCATTAAAATTAGGTAAGTATGAAATTGTTTGTTTTATTGTTTAGGTAACTGAAATGACAAAGTGATGTCATTTCTATTAGAAGGGGGATGAGTGTTTATCAAAGGGTAACATTGTTAACATTTTGAAAAATGACCAAGATGACTCAATCCTGGAGAATTACCATGAGTGCATAGTATAAAATTTGAAACATCAATCAGTACAATTCACCATACTCATTTGTGGGGGTGACTTTTGAGTTCAATATCAGTATCACAATAGTGTTGTGATAGTAAAGTTGCTATTGGAACAATACTATCACAGTAGTTGTTTTTACAGAAAAATTAGATTATAATCAATGTTAGAGTGTCATACTTTTATCAGGCAGTAACATTAAATTGTTCTTGTAAGATTTTTACCTTTTCAATGGCTAGTAAATGATCAAATAAGTTAATTACAGATATTCCCTAAAAAAAAATGGATTTCACCTCATTCTCTGATAAAAACATGCAGAAAGGCAGCATTGTTACTACATTTAGTTCTACTTTCATTTTCAAAAAAAACCTATTGTAAACTATCGATAGTCAGAGAAACTATTGGGATATTTATAACTTGAAAAAATGTTAATGACCTATTGCTATTGCAAGGTAATATATCCTGATACAGCGTTAGTTTGACCTATTGCAACACCACTTCTCAATTGGTTGTCATGCAAAAATCATATTGTAACCTTGTCCTGCATTAAGGATGACAAAACGGTGCAAACTCTTTGCAATCATACATTACACATGCACAGGGTAAAAATGGCATATAGTTTGAACCATTTATTTTTTTTTGTTATCCTAAACTAGATGGGGGATGGCCAAACACTAAGTTGTTAGAACTTGTGGCCAAATCCCTAAGCCATTTTTTATTATTATTATATATGGACGTATATTGGCGTCATCTTCTCCGTCTGTCCGTCCGTCCATCCGTCCATCCGTCCGTCCGTCCGTCCATCCGTCCGTCCATCCGTCCGTCCGTCCGTACGTCCGTCCACTTTTCTTGTCAACGCAACTCCTCCTAAACTACTGGCTGGATCTTCTTGAAACTTGGTCAATATTATCACCTCAATTGGTAGATGTGCATGAAGGAAGGATTTTACGGTTCGTTGATTTTTGCCTGAGTTATGCCCCTTGATAACTTAGTCTCTGGGTCCACTTTTCTTGTCAACGCAACTCCTCCTAAGTTTCTGGCTGGATCTTCTTGAAACTTGGTCAATGTAATCACCTCAATTGGTAGATGTGCATGAAGGAAGGATTTTACGGTTCATTGATTTTTGCCTGAGTTATGCCCCTTGATAACTTAGTCTCTGGGTCCACTTTTCTTGTCAACGCAACTCCTCCTAAGTTTCTGGCTGGATCTTTTTGAAACTTGGTCGATGTTATCACCTCAATTGGTAGATGTGCATGAAGGAAGGATTTTATGGTTCGTTAATTTTTGCCTGAGTTATGCCCCTTGATAACTTAGTCTCTGGGTCCACTTTTCTTGTCAACGCAACGCCTCCTAAGTTTCTGGCTGGATCTTTTTGAAACTTGGTCTATGTAATCACCTCAATTGGTAGATGTTCATGAAGGAAGGATTTTACGGTTCATTGATTTTTGCCTAAGTTATGCCCCTTAAAACTTAGTCTCTGGGTCCACTTTTCTTGTCAACGCAACTCCTCCTAAGTTTCCGGCTGGATCTTCTTGAAACTTGGTCAATGTTATCACCTCAATTGGTAGATGTGCATGAAGGAAGGATTTTATGGTTTGTTGATTTTTGCCTGAGTTATGCCCCTTAAAAACTTAGTATCTAGGGCTCATTGAAATTGCAGCCTTTTGAACACAAATCCTCCTTACTTTTTGTCTTTATTTAAATGAAACTTGGTCAATGTCATCACCATAATTTGAAGATGTACATGGATCAAGGATTTTATGGCTCATTTATTTCCCTGAATTATGCCCCCTTAAAACTTAGTGCCTGGGGCTTATTGAAATTGCAGCCATGTGAAGGCAACTCCTCCTAACTTTTTGTCTTGATTTAAATGAAACTTGGTCATTTTCAATTTGGTTCTGTCAAAATAAGTAGTGTCTACAATTATTTCTGTGAAACAGCAGCAATGTGGCGGCGTATTTTGTGACGATGGCACTCTTGTTTTTTATTTATGTACATGTATATAATATATAATATGTCATGTAAATATAATAGGGAAAAAAGATGGTAATAAAATATGTTTAAACTAAACTATCCTAAACACAGGATTGATTATGCTGAAATAATTAGACTGATCTCTAAAAGTTTTTGCTAAGTTTTAAGGGACGCAGGTTTTGCAAGTCTGTGACTCTTGAAAAAGTAGCCAGGACTCTTAAAACAATCTGATGTGAGTCCCTATGACTCTCTAGGGATCATCCTCAGAAAAGAATTAAAGATTGTTCTTTTCTGAACTGATCCCAAAGGTACATATCTATCCAAGCTGCCTACTTTACACAGTTGGTAGTATGTCAGACTGACAATCAAGAGTTCCAGGTTCAAGTTCCTATGGCGGCACTCATCTTTTAAGACTAGTTGTCTCTCACCAATGGGTTAGTAATTTTGGACCTATGTGAGATAGCAGCTGGAGGCTATGAAAGGATGTAATGGTATTACTGGTTTAAAGATTTAACAGGAATCCATTAATAGGTGCTCCAGCCGTGGCGATATTACTGAAAGATTGTTGAAAGTGGTGTAAAACCCCATCCAAACAAAAAAACAAAACTATCTTTCCAATACATTGTGTAGCTGTAACCAGGAAATACTTACTCAGTATATACTAAAAGAAAAAAAAAAATCCAGGAAAGCAAGATGCAGGGACCCTCAAACATTAAGCAAGGACTCCTATGAGCATGACTATTGAGTCCTTTGGACCCCATTTTGATGATAGCTTACTTAAACCCTGTATGTGTTTCAGGAGGAAGTATTTGATAGGTTCACCCGGTGATGACATCATTGTTCCTGTACCAGTTGGTGTTTGTGTAAGACTAGATGACGGAACTGTTCTAGGTAAATTACCCCTTGTAATAACTCTAAATACTCTCAAGGTAATGAGCTTGTTCGTGACATTTTAACCCTTGTCATGCTGAACCCGGAATATTCCTGCTTTGGCAGGAGCTATAGACAAATATCAGCCTGCACATAATATGATATGTGCAGTCTGATGTTAGTCTACACCACCTGTTACTCACTTTCAAACCAGAATTGTCAATAGATTTAGTTTTTCAAATAAAAATTGACCTACAGTTGGTACTTTCAGTGCTTTTTGCCCTTTCATTTTGACGCAAAGTTTAAGTGAAAAATTATTCAGCATGACAAGGGTTAATTAAAAACCTAAAAAAGGCACAAAGTAAAGACAAGATAAGCCTGTGCAGCCTTACAGCCCTGTCTGACCAAATTAGAGTATAGTAAACCTTGTGTTAAGTAACATCTTTTGGGACCGCCAAAAAGCAGTAGCTCATGAGAATGATTGCTTAACACAATATTTCATGACAAATAAAACTGGTCTTTTTGATAGCATATATAAATTGTCTTACTGAATTCTTTGATTGAAAACCCCATTTGAATCATCTCATTGAGACGATGCAAATGGTTTTTAACATAATAAGATTCAATAATACACAACTGTTCATTACAAAATGCCCAATTTTCATAGATTTTGTTTCATTTATTGGACTTTTTGTAATGGTCCCTTAATAAAATCTGTTGCTTAATAGACATGGGTGCTGGAGCAATATCCACTGTATTTAGAAAGTGTGTGCTCTGTCTAGTTAATGGTAGTTCTGGTGGGAGAAATACCAGAGGTGCGTTCGTTAGAGCAAGATGAAAAATCCATCTAAAAGAGATTTTTAAGACGTCATGAACGATTTTCTGCGTTTTCGGTGAAAATATTTGACTTTGTCATGACTACTAGTTTTGAGCCAATGCAAAACAAACTTCGTTTCCTCATTGAGATATCTTAAGATTTCTATTGAGCCTCTTAAAAATCTCGCTTTACCGATTGCTTTATCTTAAAAATCTTGATAAGAATCTTAAGAATCTCGCTCTAACGAACACACCTCAGGACTCCACTCTTAGGTCTTCCAGATGTTTTGGACTGACATAAAGTTTGTTAAAAATGCCATTTAATCCCAATCAACTTGTTTTCAGGTGACCTTGACCAGCCAGATCAAGAGGTTATCGTAGCCAGAGGGGCTCCAGGGGGATCCAGGGAGAATGGCTATTTGGGGAAAAAAGGGGAATCTAGAACAGTCGTGCTTGATCTCAAACTTATTGCAGATATTGGTTTAGTTGGGTAAGTACTAATTATGCCTCCCTTTGAATAAGAGGGAGTAAATTGCTTTGCACTTGTTGGTAGGTCCATCTGTAGACCATTACTTGTCTGGAGCATATTACAAAAAAAGTATGCAAGCCAGAATCATGAAATTTCACAGGTGGATAGTTCTCATTGAGGAGAGGTGCAGTGCACATCATATTTTTATGCCCCCGTATCGAAAGATCGGTGGCATATTGTTTTACTCATATCCGTCTGTCTGTCTATCCGTCTGTTTGTCTGTCTGTCTGTCCGTCTGTTCGAAAACTTAACCCGAAAACTTAACCTTTGCCTTTTCTCCAAAAGTATTTGACATACAAAGCTGTACACCAAAGTCAGGGTCATGTGGCAAGGTCAAGGTCATGTGACAAGGTCAAGGTCATCTGTCAAGGTCAAACTTCAAAAAAAAAAAATGCTGTTACGGGGGCATTCGTGTTTCACAAACACGTCTTGTTTTGAGTTGTTGCCCTTGTTGATTTACAAAAAATATGCCATTGACCTGCTCTAATTGATGGGTATAAATGTTTTACAAAGATCTGTTGTTTAAGGTAGTAGACCTGTAATAGTTCCACAACATTCCGAAACTTATTATATTTCACAATGTTGACTGGGATTTCCTAATGAAAATCATTAGGAAACCTTGGATAACACTGTTCAAGTTCATTACTTCCAAAATGATGATGATTTTTTACGGTTCCACTACCTTAAAATGATCTTTTACTCAAATTTCTTTGAGACCAGCTGATCTTAACCTAGACTGTAATAGAAATAACACTAAACATCTTACGAAAAATTAAATCGTTAGTCAAAATCACAAATTGTACTGGGTGTTTTCATTCATTGTTAGATTCTTCCTTGCAATATTTCATTGGAATCGTCTCGAGAATGACGTGATGATGTATGGTAGAATTCCATATTTAGTTACTTCTGTAGAAGCAACTTGAAATTTTTGACTTACGAAAAAATTATCGTAAGATGTTTTGTAAAATGGGGCCCCAGACTCTTTTAACATAATCTCTTCTCAAAATACCAATTACAGATTCTTTTCTAATTTAAATGAATTGAGCTGGTGCATTGCATTACCAACAATTTTGCAGGAGTGAAACATTAAAACTAAGATCAGCCAAGCTTGCGCATTTGCACAGTCTGATCAGAGTCTTCACTATGAACAATAAAATTAGCTTCTGGCTCATTATTTTTTTAAACAATCAGAGAATAGGATTATCTCCCTATGAGGCCGCTCGGATGCTTAATGTCTGCCTCTCTTCCCCCCCCCCCCTATATATACCATTGTTGGAAATGTCACACACACACATGAACAGTTGCTGGAAATGTAACACACATGCTCATTTAAAAAACAAGAAACAACAACAAAAAAAAAACCAACTCAAACTATTATTTATACACACCAACTTTTAGTGATTGGGTTAAGCTGTCACAAACAGTCAAAGTATTATTCAACAAAAAGTCATTTTTGGATGTTTGATTTTAAAATTTCATATTTCTACTTTAATCCAAACAGTATTTATAAATAATGATTAAAAAGAATTAAAGAGAAAAATGTAAGAATTTAATGTGTAAATGAAATATTGAAATGAGATATTAAAGTTTCTTAATTTCAGGTTTCCTAATGCAGGAAAATCCACATGCCTATCTGCTGTATCAAAAGCTAAACCAAAGATAGCAGAGTATGCCTGTAAGTTATTCCCTTTTTAGCTTGACTGTTTTCGGAAAAATCTGAGGTATTGCTAAAGCCTTGGCATCGTCGTCGTCGTCGTTGTCATGCAGGAACTTTGACATTTTGTAATATCTCTGGTAGCATTCACTTGAAACTTTGCACACTTTTTCACTGTCAAAAGAGGAACCTTTGCTATAAAGGAGGATAACTCTATATGCATATTGTGTGAATTATGCCAATTTATCGACTTAGATTTTTTTCCACTATCTAGCACCCAACAGTCTAGTGAAGGCACCTGTAGGTGGTGCTCTTGTTAGCTCACCTAGTCAGAATTCCAGTTAGACGTAATTGTAGTTATGGTGTGCGAAATACCATCATTCCATTGATAGGTGCTCAATCCAGGCAATATTACTGGAAGATTGTATAAAGCTGCTTCAAACACCATGAAACCAAAAAATTATGTTATGGATACTTGTCTCATCAATCTTAATCCAGTACCTAAAACATCAGGTTTTGCTGCGGGGTTATTATATTGATGGCTCAGTGCGAAACAGTTGTAACTCCCTATAAGTTTATAGCGAGATACAACAGGAGAAGGTTTATGCAAATTATTCGACTGCCTTATATGTTATCAGACAGGTTATATCAGGTCAATACAGGCTTCATTGCATGATAAAATAAATTTTATCTTATTACTATACAAATATCCGTGTGATAACAACCCCTATGATATTTTTTATGATATCATATAGTTATTTTTAGAACAATAATAAAATGCGGTTAGTTTTAGAAACTCGCGTTTCAGTTAGAAACATCGACGAAAACATGTCAAATAAACTCCTCAAAACTCCTAAGCGGCCACTTGCCTTTTTGGTCATATATTATAAACGCCACATGGTTTCAACTCGTTTTGCTTGAAAAATGTAGCTAAATCATTTATGAAGTAAACAAGAGAAAACACAGTGAAATAATTCACCAAGAAATGTTTTAAAATCAAAAGAAAGTAGGAGTACCCTCGATTTCAAAGCTAACATTGGTGGGTGGGGTATTTTTTACATTTCATGTTAGGATAAGGACTGTGTAGAATGTTTTGGCATTTCTTATTAATTTTAGGGGTCCACAGGCTTTGTACCACTGATATTAGTACAAAAGATTGATAGGCGTTGCGTTTTTCAAGTATCGAAAAATTCAAATTTCTCTTAAAAGTGTCAATTTTGTGACTTTTGAAATTTAGGGTACATGCATTTTATTCCGTATTTAGGACTTACTGATGCATAATTTTACAAAACAATTGGATATGATGATGACTGAATGACCACTCTTTCGAAAGATAAAGTTCGTATTTCAAGATAAAAGTGGAAAATGTGTGAAAAATGGAGAAAGGTAAGGTAGCCGCTTAGAACTTTTGAGTAGTGTAGAGGTTATAAGATAAATATAATATGTACTTTGTGTATTGTATGTAAAAAATATCTAACTTTGTTGTGAGAATTGATAACTGTCTTGGCAGAGCCTTGACAATGATCAATTCTCCCAACCTCGTTAGATATTTTGATTCATACAAAACACAAAGTACGTATTATATTTATTTATTATCTAGTTTTCTAACTATTTTTCAGTTACAACTATACGACCTCAAATTGGTGTAATGCAGTATGATGACAATAGACAGGTAGAAATTGGCTCTTTTTTGCTCACCTGAGCTTTTGTTTTCACCTTTTGTTCATCAGTTGTTGCCCACCAGAAGTCGTTTACAATTCTTGTATGTGAAAGTTTTTACCCTTTACCTGCTTAACCAATGAGCAGATTTTAACCAAACTTGGCAGAAATACTCCATAGGTAACCCATTTCAATAGTTGTTTGAGAATTTATGGTTGACTCCAAAATAAAGGAGTGGCAGGGCAAAAATTTTGGCCATTGAAGTTGTCATGGCGTGGTGTCCGTTGTGCGTGCGTCCGGTCGTAAACTTTTTCTTTAAAAATCTTCTACTCAGAAACTACTGGATGGATTTCTACCAAACTTCACAGGAATGATCCTTGGGTGACCCTCTTTCAAAATTGTTTAAGAAATTTTGATCCAATGAAAAACCTGGATTTAATGGGCGTGGCTAATTTCCAAATATGGTAAAAAGTGATTTTTCTCAGGTTCTAATTGATGGATACCAATTAAATTTTACGTGAATGATCCTTGGGTGATCCTTTATCAGTCTACTAAAAATTATTGTGATCAGATGAAAAATATGTGTTTTATGGGCAGAGGTCATTTCTCTATATGTTATATAGTGGAAACTTTGCAAATCGTTTTCTCAGAATGTAACTTATGGATATCAACCAAATTTTACATGAATGATCCTTGGGTGACCTTTTATCAGTCTACCAAAAGTTATTGTGATCAGATGAAAAATATGTATTTTATGGGCGGAGGTCAATTCTCTATATGTTATATAGTAGAAACTTTGAAAATCCTTTTCTCAGAATGTAACTGATAGATATTAACCAAATTTTACATGAATTATCCTTGGGTGATCCTTTATCAGTCTACCAAAAATTATTGTGATCCGATGAAAAATATGTATTTTATGAGCGGAGGTCATTTCTCTATCTGTTATATAGTGGAAACTTTGAAAATCATTTTCTCAGAATGTAACTGATTGATATCAATCAAACTTCATTAGTATGATCCTTGGGTGATCCTTTATCATTCAGCCAAAAATTATTTTGATTTGAAGAAAAATGTGTCTTTTATGGGCGGAGGTCATTTCTCTATATGTTATAATAGTGGAAACTTTAAAAATCATTTGAACATTAGTAGAAGCCAAAATATCTAAAAATCTAGTCAAAACTTAGATTTGCTATTACAAGAAATTCAAGCCTGTGGAGCGACACAAGCCATTCATGGCTTTCTAGTTTATTTTTGTCTTTATCAATTAATGGGAATATCTCAACCAAACTTGGCAGAAATGTTCCTTGGGTGACCCTCCTCAAAACTTATTAATGAAATTGTGATAACCCCCACATATGGGCAGGGCAAGATAGTTTATGGCTCGATTAAACTTTGCAGAAAAGTCTCTTGGGTGACCCTTCTTGAAACCTGTTTGTTTAATTTTTAGCTTGACTCTTTGCAGACTATGGGTAGGCATAATGCTTTCGTTGAGTTTTTATGTGCAGCTGTGTCAAATCTCTAGACAAAGATTTATTACCTTGATATTGAATTTAGTTGAGTTTAACCCTTTTTGCACTCGGTAGTCTTGGTTAAGTTTTTATATCTCGCATATCTCTAGTTCTACCAAAGCTATTGCTTAGAAAATTTGCTTATGCTTCTGTGACCATGATACCAGTCTCTACACTAAGATTCATTACTCTGATATTGAATTTAGTTAAATTCAACCCTTTTGGACTTAGAAATGTTGATTAAGTTTTTATGTTCTTCAGATGTAAATCTGTTATATCTCTTTTTCACCTAAGCTATTGCTTGGAAAATTTGCACATGCTTCTGTGACCACGATATCAGCTCCTAGACAAAGATTCATAACTCTGATATCTTATTTAGTGGAATTTAAACCTTTTTGGACTTAGAAATTCTTGGTCTTTTATTTACAGCTGTTAATATCAGTTGTATCTCTGTCTCTACGCAAGCTATTCCTTGTAAACTTTGTACATGCCTCTTTGACCATGACATTATCCTCTAGACAAAGATTCACTACTGTTGCTTTCATTTAATAGGACTTTTCAATATTGAAAAAATGCCTAAAAACTATGTTTTGGGGGTATATAGGAGTCAGCCTTTCTGTCTGTCGGTCAGTCCATTGGTTTGTAGAACCATCCCTCTGTAGCTTTTTAGCAACAATTGGGCAGATTTCATTCAAACTTTACAGATATGATCAGTATTAATCAGAGATGTGCCAGTGATTTTTTGGTTACAATTCATTGACTTTTGAGCTATGGCCTTTTGCGACAGTATAGTTTGAGAAGGTCAAGGGCACCATTTAAGTGCAGTCTTCAGAAAGATTTTATGTTTTGGGTACATTACCATCTTTGTGCTTTCATTAAGTTTTTGAAGCAAATTTTCTTAAGGGTCTCTGGAAATATCTGAATTTTCCGTCGAATGTAAAAAACCTTGATAATTTAAATTTGAAAGAACTCTATAAATGGTTCCAAGTAGTTCATCCTATGCAAACTATCCTAAGATTTGAGAGAAATTTAAGAAGTTTACCCTTGTCATGCTGAATAAATTTTGGCTAAAAATTTTCATCAAAATCAAAGGGCAAAAAGCACTGACAGTACCAACTGTAGGTCAATTTTTATTTGAAAAAACTAAGTCTTTTGACAATTCTGGTTTGAAAGTGAGAAACAGGTGGTGTAGACTAACATCAGCCTGCACATATGTGCAGGCTGATGTTTGTCTATAGCTCCAACCAAAGCAGGAATATTCCGGGTTCAGCATGACAAGGGTTAAAAGCTAACTGTTTTTTTTATTGCAAGCAGATATATAGTTTATCCAACACAATACTTTAAGCTTTGCTGTATTAGGAGAAACCCAAAGTATTTTCATCACCTTTATGTGTTGTTGTTGTTATATGTGTTGTTATTGAAGATACCTCAATGAACTTGGCATGTGTGTCCACCATCATAAGAGCTACCCAGACTATCAAGGGTGATAACTCTGGTGACATTTTCGTAAAAGTTATGCTCCTTTTTTACTTAGAATTTGGCATGAACAAGCATCTGCAGCCACGCATTGGCACCTGTTGGTGGTTACATACTTTGATAATAGTACATACTCTTACTTTAAAAAATTGTCTTTGAAATAGCCTTGGAAAACCATTATACTTTTTCTCTATTTACCATGATTTAGTAAGTAAGCTAAAATCTTTTTTCAGATCAAAATAGCTGATTTACCAGGGCTGATTGAAGGAGCACACTACAATTTTGGGATGGGTCACAAGTTTCTCAAACATTTAGAGAGGACAAAATTATTGTTATTTATGATAGACATTGATGGCTTTCAGCTGAATCCACAATCAGAACAAAGAAACGCTTTTGAGACCATATTATTGTTAAATAAGGTAGGTGGAATAATGATATTGTAGACTCATTTAAAACAAGAGATTTCAGTCAAAATTTTCAAAGGAATTGAGATATTTAGATTGGAACATTTAGATAAACCAACAAAAATCTAGTAATAGAATTTTGTCATGTTCCAGAAACAATAAGAAAGAGGCACTTTTATCACCAATTTGAATAGAAAAATCATCAGTCAAAAATAGATATGCTTAAAGCAGTCTTTGAGCCAACTGGTCATACTCATATGAGAATTGAAATCTTGGTTAATTGCACCTGTTTGTGGTTCTCAGGATGCTCCTTTGTTTAACCCTTTCCTGTTTTACAAAATTTTGGACCTGTCCAAATTCAAAGGTTTTGCAGACGAAAATTTGAAGTGGATTTAATTTGAAAAATAACCATTCAGTAGGGTAGAAAATAGTGTGGAAAAAGAAGAAATTGCTTGTCAGAAGCAATTTCTTCTTTTTTTCACAATGTTTTCTCAATCATAAAATAACAGACACGTAAAAAGCAGGGATTAAACAGCAAGGGGTTAAATGAATCAGCCAAATTTTTTTACCACTGAAACTCTTAGACTATTCCAAAATCATAATGGATTTCATAGATAAATTAATTTTAAAAAAAATAAGATTTGTAAAGGGAAAACAAGCTCAAAGCTAGGGTTTGACACTAACTACTTTTTGCCACCAGCCTGAAGGACCTGATAGCCCTAAATGTTACAGGTCCTCCCTGATAACAACAGGTCCTGCAAGAAAACTATGTTTGATTCTAGCAATTTAGGGGATAAATTATATAGAAAACATTGCTGAAAAAGGAGAAATTGCCTTTGGAAAGCAATTTCTTCTTTTCCTACATTGTTTTCCATTTGGTAGTGCGAATTTCAGTGTTTGAAAGGCAATCATTTTCTAAAACAGGACAGATTTTAAATACTAAGTACTGTCATTAACTACAGGCCTGAAGGACCCACAGGACAGTAACATCTACAAGTCCTCCCTAAAATCCACAGGTCTCAGGCCTGAGCACTGGTGTTAGTGTCAATCCCTGGAGGCAATATTATATTTTCTTCATTGATTTAAATAACACCTTATCATGTTCTTGAAAATCAGGGTTATATAAAGGATATTGTTTGAGGCATCAATTTTGTTAAACAATTCATCTAAAACACAAATGTTGCTTTGCAGATGATGAGTTTTATAAATTTGGCATTTCATTAACATAAATCTGATGTTCCCTTTATAATATGTAACAAAAGTATTCCATATAACATACCATCATATCCATTATGCTGTCATTTTTCAGTGTCTATTCTGGGATTCAGAAAGTAGGGGGGGGGATGTTTGAAAATCGGCAAAATTGCCTAAAAGATAGGAATTTTTGCTCTCACTTTATATATAATAATCCCCTAACATTCCCCTCCTAGAATAGACACTGATTTTTGTGGTAACAAATCAGGGATGCTATATGCTCTCAGCTCATTTGCATAGTTATTTCCTTTGTATGATAATATCCATGTAATATAAAAGATATTCAAGGTTATTTCACTCCAGCCATGCAAGTCATATTATAAGATTTGTTAATAAGCAATCACAAGAGATGTTGAAAGTGTAAAAGATCTGTGAAATACACTTTCATTTACAGGAGTTGGAGCTATTTAATAAGAAATTACTACAGAAACCAGCTGCTCTAGCCTTAAACAAGATAGACAATGATGCAGATGGGACTAAAACTGACAGTATTGTAGAGAAGATTAAAAATCTTCCAGGTGAGCTCTATCCTTATTCAGATAAAGGAATTAGTGTAAAACTTTCATGATTACCTGTATACCTAATGGCAATTACAACAGTTTATTGTCTTATTAACTCCACTGGCCAAAGGCCACTGGGACTATTGTCATGGCGTTGTGTCCATAGTACGTCCATCTGCCCATACATGCATCTGTGTGTCTGGTCATAAACTTTTTCTTTAAAAATCTTCTCCTCATAAACTACTGGATGAATTTCAACCAAACTTCACAGGAATGATCCTTGGGTGACTCTCTTTCAAAGATGTTCAAAAAAAATTTATCCAAAGAAAAATAAGATTTAATGGGCATGGCTAATTTCCAAATATGGTAAAAAGTGATTTTTCTCTGATTCTAATTGATGGATACCAATTCAACATTACTTGGGTGACCTTTTGTCAGTCTACAAAACATTATTGTGATGGGATTATGGGCCTAGGTCATTTTTGTGTATGTTATATAGTGGAAACTTTGAAAATCATTGTCTCAGAAAGTATGGATATCAACCAAATTTCACTGGAATGATCATTAAGTGACCCTGTATCAGTTTTCAAAAAATAATTGTGATCAGATGAAAAATATGTAATTTATTGGCGGAGGTCATTTTCTATATATGTTATATAGTGGAAACTTTGAAAATCATTTTCTCAGAATTTAATTGATGGATATCAACCAAATTTCATTGGAATGATCATTGACTGACCCTTTATCAGTCTATCAAAAATAATTGTGATCAGACAAAATGTATGTATTAAATGGGCGGAGGTCATTTCTCAATATGTTATTTAGTGTAAACTTTGAAAATCATTTTCTCAAAATGTAATTGATTGATATCAATCAAACTTAATTGGTATGATCCTTGCTTGACCCATTATCATGTAGCCAAAAATTATTGTGATTGGATGAAAAATATGTCTTTTATGGGCGGAGGTCATTTCTTTATATGTTATATAGTGGAAACTTTGAAAATCATTTTCAACATCAGTAGAACCCAAAATGTCTAGATATCTAGTCAAAACTTTGATTTGCTATTACAAGAATTTCAAGCCTGTGGAGCGACTCAAGCCATTCATGGCTTTCTTGTATATTTGTAGATGAGAAACACTATCCTAAATCATCAGGCCATTAAAGTAAGCCAATCTATTCAACATAAGTGGATTGGCTGATATCTTAACAGGCTTATTTATCCATTTTCTTGAGTTATTTTGCATTTGATACTTTTACAAGCCAATTTTGTTTTAGAATTATTTTGGTTAGATTGAATTTGCTGGAAAAATGTTTATAAAAGATTTTAAGATGGTCCTTATTTAGGAAAATAGTTATAAATGGTATTTTGTCAATTTATATACACAGATGTTACTCTTGCCATTTTTTATTAGCTTGGCTGTTTTCAGAGAAAACCTGAGGTATTATGACCACCTTTGCGTAGTTTGCATGACAATGACTATAACATTGGTAATATCTCTGTTGTTTTTGAATATACCTTCATGAAACTCAGCAAACTTAATGTGTTTACCATCACAAAGCTATCTAGATAATCAAAGGGGTTAGCTTAAAGCATTTTGTAAGAGTTTTGCTCCTTTTTCAACTTAGATTTTTTTGCATTATCCAGCACCTGCAGCTGAACGTCACAGCCGGCAGTTCTCTTGTTTCAAGTATTTATTATTCAAATTTCATGTATTTATTCTTACAAATTTCTATTCTACACAAGCTATCTCTGTTAAGGTAGAATACCGACAAATTAAAAACAGGAGAGAGATTTGGGATCATTTGGCACAACGTTTAATTGAGCATGTGTGTGACAATTCCAACAATTTCAAAGGTATGCCAAGCAAAGCCCCTGGCCAGCCTGCGCATACACATAATCCCACCAGAGTTTTCACCATGCCTTCTGTAAACAGATAAAGTTTTGAAGTGTCTTAAGACAAACTGGGAACCTTCTTACTGCACTGTGCTACTGGTCATTGTTTGTGACTCGTACTTGTTTCAATTTGTTAGAAATGTGAAACACCAGTTCATTTTATTTTTTCCAAATTTCAGATTCCCTTCAAGATGTAGATGAATCATTACGACCACAGATTTTGATAAAATTTGACGAAATATATAAAATATCGACGATGTTTGACATTAATATTGTAACAATGAAACAAAGGTTGCGCCGTCTTCTAGATATTTATGCAGATAGAGATTTTGACCATGTTAAGCAAGAAATTATGTTGGAAAAGGTTTCACAAGGACATGAGCATTTTGGTCGTCATATTGTTTGATATACATATTGAAATCTTGCTGCTCTTTTTTCAGGTCTAAAGTTTAAATCTTGTCATGCTGAACCCGGAATATTCCTGCTTTGGCAGGAGCTATAGAAAAACATCAGCCTGCACATATGTGCAGTCTGATGTAAGTCTACACCACCTGTTTCTCACTTTCAAACCAGAATAGTCAATAGATTTAGTTTTTCAAGTAAAAATTGACCCACAGTTGGAACTTTCAGTGCTTTTTGCCCTTTGATTTCGATGAAATTTTTTAGCCAAAATTTATTTAGCATGACAAGGGTTAAAGGCATTTGTTTTTAATTTTAGTTTAGTCGAACATTTTTAGCTCACCTGAGCACAACGTGCTCAAGTGAGCTATTGTGATCACCTTTTGTCCGGCGTCCGTGCATCGTCCGTCGTCTGTCGTCCGTCAACAATTTCTTTAAACGACATCTCCTCCTCAACTACTTGGCCAATTTTAACCAAACTTGGCAGAAATGATCCTTAGGTGATCCCCTTTAAGTATTGCTGAAAGAATTGAAATCCGTGAAAAAGTCTGGTTGCTATGGCAACCAAAGTTAAAAATTTAAGAAAATCTTTAAATTTCTTCTTCTTTTTCTTCTGAACAAGCAGCCCTACAGCCTTGAAATTTAGCATGGATGATCAGCTCATAGACCTAAATAAAAAAAGCTAAAGTCATATCTGTTGGGTCACCAGGAGGGAAGCACCAGGGGGGAGGGGGTAGTACTTTGGGTAAATTTTGTAATCTTTAACCTTCTTCTTCTTCTGAACATGAAGCCCTACAGCCTTAAAATTTTGCATGGATGATAAGCATGGATTTATAAAAGTAGCTAAAATCATGACTGTAGATTCACCAGGTGCGGAGCACCAGGGGGGAGAGGGTAGTACTTTTGTGAAAATTTTGTAATCTTTAACCTTCTTCTTCTTCTGAACCACAAGCCCTACAGACTTGAAAATTGGCCATTGGAAACTTGATAAGCTCATAGACCTTAATAAAAATAGCTAAAATCATGACTGTAATGCCACCAGGTGCGGAGCACCAGTGGGGGGGGGGGGGGTAGTACTTTTGTGAAAATTTTGTAACTTAAACCTTCATCTTCTAATGAACCAGGAGCCTTACAGACTTCAATATTGGCATGGATGATAAGCATATGGATCTAAAATAAAATAGCTAAAATCATGAATGTAGGGCCACCAGATGTGGAGCATTAGGGGGGAGGGGGGTAGTACTTGGGATCAATTTTGAAATCTTTAACCTTATTCTTCTCCTGGATCAGGAACCCTACAGACTTGAAAATTGTCATGGGTGATCAATATATTGACATTAATAAAAATCACTAAAATCATGACTGTAGGGTCACCAGGTGCTGAGTGTCTTGGGGGGGGGGGGTAGTCCTTTGGATCATTTTTTAAATCTTTAAACTTCTTCTTATGAACCAGGAGTCCTACAGACTTGAAAATTGGTATGGATGATCTGCATATGGACATTAATTGAATTAGCTAAAATTATGACTGTAGATTCACCAGGTGCAGAAAATCTTGGGGGAGGGGGGAGTGCTTTGTTGAGAATTTGAATCCCTACAGCCTTTATATTTGACATGGATTGATAAACTCATTAAAGAAAACTTTAAAAGTCTCAGATTCAGCCTGTATATCAGGCATTGATTAGCTGATCACAGACCTTTTATGAAAAAAAGCTTAAATAAATAATGACCAGGGGAGGTCAGAGGGGGGAGGATTATTTCGAATGTTATCTGATTGAATAAGTGAAAATCTCTTTTTCTGTGGTTGCATGGACATACCTAGGTAATGAAGCTTTTTTCTCAGGTGAGTGACCCAGGGCCAACGGTCCTCTTGTTTATAAGCTCACCTGAGCATGACATGGTCAAGGGGAATTAATGACTGATTTATGACTGTCGTCTGTTGACCATCGAAAACAATTTAAAAACATTTGTATTCTTCTTCTTTGAAACCACATTGCCAATTATAATGAAATTTTGTTAGATTGTTTCTTAGGTGACTCTTTTCCAAAATTGTTCGCAAAATTTTGATTAGGCCATGAATATTGGCGGGGCAGGGTGGGGCCTTGTCTTTTGAAAACTTTGGAACAACATCTTCGAATCCATAACAACGAATTTAATGAGACTTTGTTAGAAAGTTCCCTTGATGACCCTTTTCAAAAAATTCTTACAACATAGTGATTGCGAATATGGTACACATACATATAAAGGCCCTTCAACAGTTGAATGCAGTAATCTGTCACTGCCTAAACTGTGCAAAAATAAGTGTTATTTTCATAAGGAATTTTTAAAGTCGTTGGACAAAGACCCTTTTAGTTGGTGTGTGTAGTATGTAGTTTCAAGCGAAATTTGCCACATTGGGATAAATAAAATCATTATTGATTTGCAAAGGCCATTTTGGAAAATCTGTGAAAGAAACTATTAATATACTGAGTTACAAAAATTCGTAAAATGTCATTAGAAATGCCGCTTTGAATAATTAACAAGCTAATAATAACATAGCAAAGTGCATATGTCCTCAAGTAGGTTGACCAAAGTTGGCAAAGGGTTGTCTTTTTTGAAGCCTTAGTCACAATATGCCTTCTAACATTTCCTTAACTACAAGGGAATCGTGTATATAAACCCCTCATGTTTGTGCATTTGATTCACTGCTACGATATATGAAGAAATAATTCTTCCTGCCAAACCTTTTTAAATCGATAAGAAATAAATAAGACAACAAAATGGGCAACACAGTAGAAAAATTAGGAAAGATGGATCATGCTGTTCTGTATGCCAAAGCAGTGTTCGATCCACGACAAAAACAACATATGAGTGCAAAACAATAGTTTTTCAAATGACAATGCCCCTTACTACATGTATAGGCTTGGCAAAGTACCTAGTAGATGCTTGGGGTTTGAAGTAATTGCTGTTGAACTACTGCAAGATCAACTATGAATCAGCTATAACAAATACATGGCTTGAGCCATTATCATCAACCATTAAAAGCGACATTGTGATAGGCATTAATAAACAATCAAGAGTTTGACCGATTGGTTATTGAGGAGATGTTTTAAGGTTTTGGGCTGCCCTGTCACACCCATATTTAGAGGTCAATGAAATATTAACAACCAAGTTTTGGGAGGGGTCACCTAAGGAACATTTCTACCAAGTTTGGTTAAAGTTCCCCTATTGGTTACTGAGGAGATTTTTTAAGTTAACGGGTTTTTCTATTTGTGGACGAGTATATTTTTCAAGGCTACTTGTCCGTTGATAAGTAATTAATAATTAATAATTACATGTCCATGGATAAGTTGCCTCGAAAAATGAATTACTTATTACCAGGACAAATATACCAAATTTTGAAAAGGTACTAAATAGATAGAAGAAATTAATTAGCGTAATATTTGTATCTATGGGTATAAAATATTATTTCAAATTACGAAAACGCAACAGTTCCAGCATTTTCTTATTTAAAAAAACAAGGCTTCCTCAATTTCATTCTCTTTTGTCACGAATAAAGTCTATTTGGACTTTCACAAGTATAATATCACATTTAACATGTCTAGGGACAATTAGGGGGAAACCTGTATTTCCACATCACTGTTTTAATTTTACCAATAAGAATGCAATTGTAAATCACTGTCCATCAAATTTAACCTGAAAGGTAAACCGAGGGTCTTCATTTGAACAACCCCGTAACTCAGTCGACCACGTTTTGTCAGTTCTGGATAGATTTCATTTAGATTTGGTCATGTATTTGCCTCATAGCCATTTTGACTGTGACAAGGACTATTTAACCCCAATTTTTGATAACCCATCCCAATGTCAGAAGAATGTTTGAACTTGTAGTCTCGCGAAGGAACATGCCTACCCTATCAGCTCCCAAACAGGGGCCTTACGCTCAGGGGAGGTAAAACTGAAAGATAATTATATGAGCCTGTGCGCGGGACTTCTATTATTTCAAATCTGCGCTAAGCAAAGACTCTGGCCAGCTCAAAAAGACGTTGAATCTTTAGAAAAACCAGTAGATCGTTGCATGTGGCTGGTCGTCCAAGAAGCCATCTGGCTGCCTGTTCCAGGGCTTTCACGCGTCTTTCATTAACCTCATGTGTCTGTGGAAGTGACTCCCTGAATATAGTAGGAATATGCTGGTTAAAAGCACGAGGCTTCATGAATTTGGCTTCTTCAGACCTACAACAGGGAACAAGACAACATCGTTGGCGTGGTACAGAACAAAATCGTGGCCGTGCTGCTTTTCTCTCCTCCTCCCTAGCATCTTTAACTTGCTGAACCAGATCTCTGATGCGGGGTCTCTTTGAATGACTTGGCTCAGATAAGGAAACAGGGTTCTTGTTGGCGGGCCTTTTACCACGACTACTTGGTGTTTCCTCAACGTTTGATATGCTGATTCTTAAGCTTTTCCCGGTACGTGACTTTGAAACCTTGCGTGTTAGGTTGTCGGAGCTAAAAGCTTCCTTCCCAGTTCCAGTCAAGCTTCCTTGTGTTGGGCTTAATGCCACCTCTCCCTCAGTACTCGTACTTGGTCTTTGATCTGTTGGTCTTTTCTGTTTCCTGGCTAAAAGCCGAGGAGATTGACGAGGACTCTTGATCATTGTAGGTCTGTTGCTAGGTTCTGAACTGATGATGTCCTCCGTTGGAGTCTGCACCTCCTTTCTTTCAGGGGAGACCAGAAGTTGTATTTCCTCTGACATATTTAAATCATCGAGGCTAAAAGCCTTTGTAGGAGTTGAGGCCAATTCCATCACTTCAATATCATTAGTGGGACCCTGGTAGTCTGGTGTTCCCTCTAATGTTGAGCAGGATGCGTTTACGTCAGACATTCTGCAAAATAAGATAAAATCTCATTAGTACCTTTTTCAAACCTACTTACTGACTCCTGCAAGCTTTACATTTGTATTTGTCGATATCGAGTGCACTGATGTTAACACAAACACCATGAAACCATTCTTCACAGAAATCACAGTGAATCATGAATTTCCCATTCCAAGGCTCGCGGCATATACAATACCTTTGGCCCTCGTCTTTCTGGCCTGGAATGTCTTGTTGCCCTAAAGCAAGGGCGTCCTTAAATTTCCTGATCCAACCTGGCAGGTTTCTGTCCTTGCAAGGAGTCATCCGGTCATGATTGACCACAAACACAGACTTGTTCATTTTAACCCTATAGAGGTAAGAGGACAGTTTCTTTAGAATAAGAGCGGGTCCTTTCCAAGGAGCGCTCAACTTTGTACATTTGCCTTTGGTTACTGCCGTATCTAAAAGATAAACAACATCACCCTCGGCATAAGGTCTTAGTAAAATTTTCAGATCGTAATCCCTTTTCATGCGCCTTAAAGAGGTTTTCAAAGTTGACCTTGCTATATCATGCGCTTTAGCTATATTTTGAGTGAGATTGGCCACATATTCGCCACAATCTCCCTTTAGTACCTTTGGTTTAGGGAACATGAGTTGAGCGGGGGTATTTATCTCCCTTCCGAGCATAAGCATATTCGGAGTCTGGCCAGTACTACGATTTACCGACGCTCGGAGTGCCATTGCAATCTGCTGAATGTTTTGGTCCCATTTATCCTGTGATTTACCTTTAAAGCACCTAACCGCATCTATAAGGGTACGGTTAAACCTTTCAACCTGATCATTTGCAGATGGTCTGTATGGGGTTGTGCGATTTGTGTATTTGTAAGGTCTTGCACAAAGTTTCAAATAGTTTGCTATCAAAGTTTCTTCCCTGGTCAGAGAAAATCTGCAATGGGAAACTAAACTTTGAGAAAAAGTTGCTGAGTTGGCAGTGGCACACATTCAACCCATTTTGTAAATGATCAACTATCATTAAGCAATGCTCATCCCCTTGCGATATCTTTGGCAAGGGTCCAATAAAATCGAGATGAACACGCTCCAAGGGAGATCCTGCTTGGTATTCCGTTAAAGGTACTTTACCATAGACCTTATTCTTTTTTAGCTCCACTGGCCGAAAGGCCAGCGGGCTATTGTCATGGCGAGGTGTCCGTCGTCCGTGCGTGCGTGCGTCCGTCCGTAAACTTTTACTTTAAAAATCTTCTCCTCATAAAGTACGGGATGGATTCCAATCAAATTTCACAGGAATGTTCCTTGGGTGACCCTCTATCAGATTCCTTCAAAGATTTTTAATCGGTTGAAAATCATGGCTGTAGTGGACGTGGCTAATTTCCATATATGGTAATAGGTGGCTTTTCTCAGAAACTAATTGATGGATATTTACCAAACTTCACATGAATTATCCTTGAGGGGCCCTCTATCAGCCTACAAAAAATCATTGTGATCAGATAAAAAATATGTATTTTATGGGCGGAGGTCATTTCTAGATATGTTATATAGTGAAAACTTTGAAAATCATTTTCTCAGAATCTAATTGATAGATATCAACCAAATTTTACATGAATGGTACTTGAGTGACCCTTTATCAGTATAGCAAAAATTATTGTGATCGGATGAAAAACGTATATTTTATGGGCGCAGGTCATTTCTCTATATGTTATATAGTGAAAACTTTGAAAATCATTTTCTCAGAACCTAATTGATAGATATTTACCAAATTTTACATGAATGATACTTGCGTGACCCTTTTTCAGTATAGCAAAAATTATTGTGATCCAATAAAAAATATATATTTTATGTGCGGAGGTCATTTCCCTATATGTTATATAGTGTAAACTTTGAAAATCATTTTCTCAGAACCTAATTGATAGATATCAACCAAATTTTACTAGAAAGATTCTTTAGTGATCCTTTATCAGTCTATTAAAAAATATTGTGATCAGATCAAAAATATGTCTTTTATGGGCAGAGGTCATTTCTTCATATATAGGGTAAAACAAACTATCCTGAAAGGTTAAACAGATGGATTAGATATCATGGAAATTTTATTTCTGTGAAGTTGTATCAGTCTGCAAAAAATACTTGATTAGATGAACAGCATATTTTTTTTTATTGCTAGAGGGCATTATAACATATAAAGTGAATATTTGATCACCCTTTTGGTTATATATCTTCTCAATGATGAATTTTTCTAGACTTCTTAAATTTAATAGGTGTAATGATTATAGATTAGAAGGAACAAAACCTTTGTTGAAATTCAAATGTATAGAAACATTAGTTGAAATAAGTAGCCTGAGAATACCCACTCAGAATTGGTGAGTTTAGTTGAATGAAGGGTGAATCTGCACAGAGTGTAAAATGATGTTCTGACCTCCTGACATTCAGAGTGGGGTAGAAAGAGTTGAGTTTACTGCATTCTAACGCATTGGGCAGAATAAAATAAATATATTGAATTGAATATTTTACTTCTTACTATCATTAGTTAGAATTTTGTTTTGATGACAAACAATTGTGAAGTAAAATCTTTTAGTAGTGTTTAATTAAAAGTGGAAATATCTACAATCAAAATTTTGCAGACCAACACCAGTATATTGTGCAGTAACATTTTGTTAGTTTTGAAATTCTTATATTTGGATTTTAACAAAGTATCACTAGAATGATCCTTGGGTGACCCATTATCAGACTGCACAAAATTATTGTGATTAAATGAAAAATATTTGTGTAACAGGTAGAGGTCAATTTTGTTATTCACTGATCATGAGTTTTTTATGCAGAAATATTTCAGCATATGACCCTTATTTACTTGAAATAAACATTCACTCATTCATTCACTTCAATTCTCATTTAAACAGCTTCATCATCCTCTAATAGTCATTATTTGGATATTCAGGCCTGTGGAGCGAATCAGGCGCTCAAGCGCCTCTAGTGTTCTTATTACAGACACTACACGTTGTTACGTAGTTCTCTGTATCCTTGGAAAGCCGGAACCAATAGAATTCTTCCTTTAATTTAAATTTAGTTCTAGCCACACCCTGATGTCCTGCAGTGGGGATACCATGGTGTAGAGAAAGAACTGTCTCCTTTAAGCTCTCGGGAAATACTAAAAGTAAATCCCCTGAATCACAATCTAGCTTTTTTTCTAAATAACACCCCCTTTACAAGCTGAAATAGTTCTTTTTTTTTTTTTTTTTTTTTTTGTTTTTTTTTTTTTTTTTTTTTTTTTTTTTTTTATTTATTTAGATATTATTTTAATTTCCTTTAAATTACAAATATGCATCAAGCCTTGCATCATAATTAAGATGAATAATTGTCACAAAATAGACAGAGCTTTAATATCTTTTTAGGAAATACAAAACTCAAATTAATCCTACTTTTTGCATGATTGCATTGTACTCATGTATCTATTAGTAGTAAAATGCCAATAAATACTTACAAAAATGCCAAAATAGGCGTTAATAGAAGAAAGAAAAAGCTTCAGTACAATGCAAGAACGCAACACCAAATTTCAGTGTACATGCAAAAATTGTGCACGAACCACTATATACAGCTGAATGAATGATGATTGTATACATGTACTTTCAATACCTTTCACTATTTTCTAACATTTTCCCAATTTGAAACAATAGATGATTCTGTTTCATCCTAAAGGTCAAAGTCGCACTCAAATGTGAAAAATTCAGTCCAAAATTTACTTGATGATTGTTACGCACACTTTTAAACAAAACACGCGTTAATTTGAGTAATTTTTACTTGTATTATGTGTTTCCATAAATAGCGAGAATCATTGCCTATGGGAAACAAACAACCAAACTTCCTGTGAATCTTAAAAATCCCTGATATGAGATCTTTCACTGAAAATTCAATATTAGTGTCTCTGATTGAAACGCACACCTTTTTTCAAGTATTATCACATTCTTTTTGATTTAAGATAACACAATATAAGAGGAAGAGCTTAATTTAAAGCTTATAAAATAGTGTGTGCTATTTAGCCACTACATCAAGGCTCTAGACATTTGAGCCAAATATGTAGTTCTAGAGTGCAAATAAGGCTTTTCTAAGATTTGAACCCTTGACCTCATTTTTGACCCCACTTGACCAAATTTCGGACTAAACCTAGATTTTATGGACAGAAACATTCTGACCAAGTTTCAAGACAATTGTGTTAAAATGTGACCTCTAACGTGCAAACAAGTTTTTCTAGAAGTTGATCGATTGACTTCATTTTTGACCCACTTGACCCAAATTTGAAATTTACCAAGAATTGGTTGAGACAAACAATCTTACTAAGTCTCAAAATATTTGTGGCCTCTACAATGCACACAAGGATTTTCTAAAATTTGACCCCTTGATCCCATTGTTGACCCCACTTGACCAAATTTCGAACTTGACCGAGGGCTTGATAAAGTAATCATTCTGACCAGGTTTCAAGACAATCGGGCCGAAAATTCGGCCTCTAGAGGGCAAACAAGTTGTGGGCGGACAACTCACAAAAAAAAATGAGTAAAAATAGAACGGAAGTAGAGCTGATTTTTTGGTTAGATATGAAAAGTCAATCAAGTTTTGAATATCAATGGCTACCTGTAATGTTTGACCACATAAATCAGGGTTGTCTTATTCTACGCGTTTTGTCTTATCTGCTAATAGGTTAATATTTGATCTCATGCCTTTGGCTTCGTCCTCTATAAGAGTAACACATTTTTATCGATCCTTCGGCGAAGGTTGCTTTAAGAATATATTAATCTAAATAATTCCCATTCAAGATATTTCGATAAATATTGGATAAATAATCGTCGAACCATCTTAATCTTTTGAATGACCCTTCAATACCCGCAGGACGCACCCTTTGCAACTGACCTTTATGGTACTTTTCAGCAAAAGTCTTGCCTACTTAAAACAGATCATTCAAAATTCCCTTGCACTGTCAAGACGCCTGAATGTAATGAGGTGAAGAAAGTTTAGGAAAGGTGTGCAAATATGTGATGGTAAACTATTTCATAAAGGCATTTTGAATTTTGCCTTTAAAAGAGAGACTTGTCTATAGATTGATGTGAGTCGGGAAATCTACTCTTGAAATTGAGACATACATTTGAAATTGTCCTTGCCCATTGCATAATACCCTTTAATAAAGATGAATAGAAAAAATCACAGAGCGGTGTAGATAGTAGATTTGCACCCTCATATAATATTCAAATATGTTTTCCATCTCGACACGATCTTTTCCAATGTAAAATCTTTAAATATTTTATTCAACCAAGTTTACATTATCATATTATTTAAGATGTCTATATCTACATTTTAAAATATGTCACTTGTTTTATTTGGTTTGTTTGAACCGCGATATTGTGACCTTTGGAAAAAATGGGCTTAAGTCTGAATCAGTAATATTCAAAGTAATATTTTTGTTTTTGTTTTTTATCTTAAACAGAAAAGTCCCCCAAGGTGATTGAAAGATGTTATTGTTTAGAATAACCGATATTTCGAAAGCGTTAATTTGGCGTATTCTTTTAGAACGTCATAGTCCCAATTTGGTCATTTATTTTTATTTATTTATTTATTTTTTGTAAGCAAGTGACATATTATATTTGACGAATTATATATAAACATAATATCATATAGACAAACAGTTCATATTTGATAACCCATTTACATTTTTAAAAGTTGATTTAAAGATGAAAGAATACTCTAATTAAACGTTTTAGTAAAGAGGAAAAGGTCAATTTAAACGATTCTTTTTCGTATATTTATTTTCGATTATTCGGTGTATTAAACATAATGTCGATTCTAAACTGAAACTCTGCAACTACACCCTAAATCAAGCCATAGTTACAAGCTTCCGAACAAATACGACGATATGTTTATCTATTTCGTTTTGTGTAGATTGAATACAGATATTATTGCGTAAAATAAATATATGAATTGTAGAACTTATATTGCTAACGCTATTTTAATAAACCTTACAACTACAGCGTTTGTATTTACAAGATTCTAGAACAATCGTTATCCATTATCCATTAATTGCCTTGTATATGAACTGTAAATTATCAACATTAATCTATACTGATGAACAAAAAGGTTTCAGTTTGTGTTTTCGGTAAAATGGCAATTGTAGATGGGTTATCAACTTTCAATGTGGAAGAATAAAATATATCATTTAAACATATTAACAACATAAACAGTATAAAATAACAAAAAAATGGTTCTAACGGTGTAAATAGAAAGAAAAAAGGAAAGATATATGTGAAGATGTTACTACAGAAAGCAAGTACATCACTTCTTTTACATCATAAGGTGTTCTTGGTGTTTGTTATTAACATTATGTATTTAGCGTAGGTCAGTTTAGATATTTGAAGATTTCATATTCTTTTTTCTTTGTCTTAATTACTGACTCGAGTGATGCTTTTGACAATTGCCCAATATATTTCAAAGTTTTTGTTAGTTTTTGTTTGAATATTTATTTCGTATGACAGTTTTATATTTTTAGTAAATCCTCGTATAGATGGTTTTATTTGTTTCATTTTACACGTATAAATGTATCTCTTAAAGTACAGGCATATTAAGTCTATATCTAGTTTCGTATTTGTACCAAATAGAATATTAAAGCTATTTAAATCAAAATTTCCGTGGATAGTTTGTATTTGTCGTTGAATGTATTCTATTAATGGTTTTACATTTTCACATCCGTAAAATAGGTGGATTAGTGTTTCATCGTCTTTATTACAAAAAGAGCATTGTTTACTTTCTGATATATTCATTTTATATAGGAGAGAATTAGTTGGCAAAATTCGATGTACGATTCTTGTTTGGAGCCATTGTAGATACGTATCCGGGGTAACTTTATATACAGAGGTGTACACTCGATTCCAGTTAAATTCAAAATTGTGAAACGATTCCATCCATTTTTGTTGACTTGTTGGAGTATAATCATTGTTGGAAAGTGTTGAATATATAAATCTGTTAGGTTGTTTTTTTGAAAGTATCGGAAAGAAATAGCAGTTAACACATGGATTGTGTACTTGCATTAACAAAGAATTATCTGTCTCAATATTCTGTTTATTTAGAAATGTTGAAACTGCATTGCGTAGACTATAATAGTTCAAAAAGTTAATGTTGACGTGACCAAATTGTTGTATTTCCTGTAAGTTTTTAAAAGTTCCATTCTTATGTAATATATCTTTAACGTATCGTATTCCTCCATCAAACATTGCTTGATTTCTAACGCATTTTGATCCAATAATAATATTTTCATTGTAAAAGAGAGGAGCATGTAGTATTTGATTCCATTTTTCGAATTTGAACTTGGAAATATATTTTATGTAAGAATTGATAACATCTACCCAGAAGTCATTCTTTAGACTTTTCACAATTATTTCGCAATACTTTTTTCCATAATTTAATAGCTTGTCTATATCTAAAAAGTTATATACAAGTTTAAAAGTTGAGCTATATGGATTTGATACCAATTGCTTTAACCATTTAATTTTCATGCTGCTTGAAAAGTATTCGACATCTGGGATTTTTAGGCCTCCTTCTTGAATTGGTTTAATTCCTACCGAGGTTTTAATCTTTGGTCGACCGTCCCAAATAAAAGTTTGGAAGGTTTCATTAATCTTTTTCATTAAATCGTTTTTAGGTGAGGGCAAACTAATAAATAAGTGATTTAATATTGGCAATAAAAGTGTTTTAGTGACAACTATTCTACCAAGTGGCGTTAGTTTCCTCTTTTTCCAGAAGGAGATCGACTTGTCTATACTTTTAATTTTACTTTCAAAATTGAGACAATTCATTCTTTCTAGATTTACATCAAATAGTATTCCTAGGAGTTTAAATTGCGTTTCACCCCATGAAAGTTTCCATCGTGTTTTAATTGAACGTGTACTATATTTTAGTGAACCAATCCATACGAGTTTTGTCTTATCAAAATTAATCTTTAAACCTGACCATTCTGAAAACGTATGCAAAGTATCTAAAACTGCGTTAAGAGACTGACTTGTTCCGTCCATTAAGAGAGTAGTGTCGTCTGCAAATTGTGAAATTATATATTCTTCTCCACCTATTTTGATTCCAGATATGTTTTTACAATTTTTTATTTTCATATTTAGTATCTGAGCGCAAAGAATAAAAATATAAGAAGAAATAGGATCACCCTGTCTGCAGCCTCTTTTTATTTTAAAATATTCTGACATGTAACCGTTAAGTTGAACACAAACTTCGGTATCATATAGAAAGAGTTTAATCCATTTTTGAAGCATTTCCCCAAAATTAAAAAAAGTTAAAGTTTTTTCAATAAACTGAAAGGACAATGAGTCAAATGCTTTTTCAAAGTCGATGAGCATTAATAGACCTGGAATGTTATTTTCTTCACAATATTTCATTATGTCGTATACTAATCGTGTATTTTCTCCAATATACCTGCCTTTAATAAATCCTGTTTGGTCTGTTGATATCAACTTATCGAGAATATTTTTTAGTCTGTTGGCTATTGTTCCTGACGCTAATTTATACAAAACATTTAACAAGGTAATAGGTCTCCAATTTTTCAGAAATTGTTTGGGCTTATTTTCTTTTGGAATACATATTATTGTTCCAAGTTTTGTGTTTCTAGAAAGTGAACCATTTATGTATGAAAAATTTAATGCTCTAACTACAAAATGTCCTATTTTTGTCCAAAACATTTTATAAAAGTTTGATGTGAATCCGTCTATTCCAGGACTTTTATCGTTTTTAATTTGCTTTAGTGTTTCAGTAACTTCTTTGTACGTTAAAAGACCTTCTAGACTGCCAGATTCTTCCGAGCTTAATTTATCATATTGAAATTTTGAAAACTCCTTTGCTAAATCAATATTCTTTTCAAAGTTATGGCGTTCATCGTATAATAATTC
Organism: Fragum whitleyi; assembly: GCA_948146395.1. NCBI lineage: Eukaryota > Metazoa > Mollusca > Bivalvia > Cardiida > Cardiidae > Fragum > Fragum whitleyi. The sequence continues at coordinate 45,183,427 of OX411556.1, forward strand.
GTAATATGTTTTCATTTCATTTAATATACCTTTTTGTGAGAATATTTGATTGCCATTTTCAGTCTCTAAAAATGGAATATTCTTATTTAAAGAATTTTGTTTTTCAAGATGACAAAAAAATTCAGTAGATTTTTCGCCTTCATCTATCCATTTTGCTTTTGATCTTATAAAAGAACCCTTTAATTTTGTTTCTCTTATTTCTTTTAGCTCTGTTTCAAGTTCAAAAAGTTGTTCTTTATTCTGGTCATTTATGTTATTTTGCAAATTATTTATTTCTGTGATTAGTGACTGTTCTCTTTTATTTCTTTGCTTTTGTTTAAAAGATGAATAAGAAATAGTTTTTCCTCGAATCTCCATCATTAGTGTTTCTAGGAAAAGTTGGTCATTTATAACGAATTGCAATTCGTCTTTTTCTAGAAACAAAACATTATTTACATCGTAAACTGGAATGCAGTACTGGATAATTATTTCATCTATTTTTTTATTTATGCATTCAATATAATTTTTGTCATTTAAAAGTGAATTGTTGAATTTCCAAAAACCTTTCCCATGTTGGCATATCGAGAATTTTAGATCTAAGACTACAATCGAATGATCTGACTTATAACTTAAATTGATATCACAGTTTTTAACAAATTCGTTAAGATTAGTTGTTATTAAAAAGAAATCTAATCTTCCTTGTTGAATAGGATTATTTCTTTTCCATGTGTACTTTCTTGTTTCACCATTAATGTTTCGAAAGGGATCTATTAATTGTCGATCAGATATGAAAGAAAGTAACACATTTCTGCTATTTAAATTGTGGTTATTCAATTTATAGTTTTTATAATCTAGAACTGGATCCAACACCAGATTGAAGTCACCACATACGATATATTTATCATTTATAGCCATTGAATCTATAGCTTCAAATATATTCATAAAGAAATTAGGAGTGTCATTGTTGGGGGCATATATATTAACTAGAAGGAAGTCTGAGTCTTGAAACGAAAGTTCCAATATAAGAAATTGCCCGACGTCATCTGGTTTAATGCGATTGACCTTTATTCCCGACTCTTTGCGAATTAAAATGCCCACCCCTTTTGCATTGGATTTACCATGACTAAAGTAACAATCCCCATTCCAATCGGAATATACAGATTTTTCTAATTCAGCAGTGAAGTGGGTTTCTTGTAAACAAATTATATCGGCAGATTTTTCTTTAAAAAGGGAAAATAAGTCATGACGTTTTTTGGTATTGTTCAAGCCTCGGCAATTGTAAGAGAATATTTTTAAGTTATCGACGATAATGTTTTAATTTTTTTTTTATATCCTACGCTTTTATTATTCTTAAATAACAATATTTGTTGAGTGCAATTCATTTTCGAGTAAAATATTCTTAAGGTTCTATTTTCTGAAGTGATGTACTGCTTTCTACACATCTTTCCTATAAAAGAATCAAGTAAGAATACCATTTTAATTGAGCTTAGAATACACGTCTATTTTTCGTGTAATAGTTGGGTGTGAAATGTATTTCTAGACAAACTTTACGTGTATATACATACATATACATGCACACTTATGCATACACATACAAGCATGCACATATACGCACATACACATATATGAATTGTGGATTTTCCTTAAATATTTGAAAAGGAATGAAGTTATTCACTGGTTAAATGTAGCAAGTATTTCATGATATTTGTTGTTAATATTTGGTCCTGTATAACATTAGCCTTTAGACTATAAAAGGCACCGTAGCCACGCCTCAACAGAGCTGTGGTTACTGTGATTTTGGCGGTCAATCCGAGATTTTTTGTCATCTTAAACAACATAACACTCATCGTGAGAAATAAAACGAATGCTCAATAAAAACATCATAGTTATTTCGAACTAATTTGCCACTAAAAGCTTGACCTTTATTTTGGTATGAGTGATTGTTTGATACTACAAATTATGAATTGTACACCGTCATTGAGCCTCCGCCATTATAAATGGTTTGACTTTCAATGAGAAGTCTTGCTTGCGCATTTTGGCCTTAAAATTGATAATGTAAAGATAGATAACAGAAGAACCATTTTGAAGGGAACAAGAAGGACTTAAGGTTGTTTATCTTCTATACTTAACTAAAAATAATGTTTTTAGATTTTTTTAAATCTGAAAAGCTTCCCTTTTCAAATTTAAATCGCCGGTTAAAATAGCATTTGAAATACATACAATTTTTTATGTGTCCCATTTTGAATCTAAATGTACTTTAAACACGAAAAGAGTGAAAAATTTCTTTTGGCATCACGCAGGTCGTGTAGACAAAGATCGGACAGCACATGTTATGCTGGTCAATCCTTGTCTACACTCTCCGCCAAAACCAGAATCAATTGTGTTCCATTGTTTTGTTTAAATGGGTTTTACGTCGCTTTCAACAATCTTTCAGTTGTATCGCGGCGGCTAGAGCATATTGTGTTTCGTAGCGTATGCTCTATACGTAGGTATTTAGCCGCTTTAAATAATGCGCCGGCCTTGAAATCAGACTACTTTAGCATTTGAATTTGTTACTTTGAAAATCTAATTAAAATATTTTAACCCTTCTCATGCTAATCACGCCATATTCCGGCTGTTCATTAAGTCATTTGCCGACAGTGAAGTTTAAGATTAGTCAGCTTTTCCATGAAGTCTAATGTTAGCAGACTATATTATTGTAGGAAAATTGGTTGTAATCTTCCCAAATTATAAATCCAACATTTAGCATGATAAAGGTTAATACACACTATATGTAAGTTTCATGAGATGATCAGACTACTATCAATCTCGAGTTATCTTAAAAACCAAATATTCATCAATATTAGGCGAGCATAATCTAATAGAGTTTTCATCCCTCTATTTCATTTGTGTTTAGTCTAAACATTGTAATCTAAGTCCTCGGGCCGCATAACTTCCTCTCAATGTAATACTATGCTTTACTGGATGAACAGACCGTCTTAAGTTTTGTTATGCCGTACCATCCCTGCCCCTTGGACGACAAGAACGAAGCAAACTGTTTACAAACAAACTCCCGCTCTGTACGGAGATGCAAAAAGCAAACAGTCCGCGCCGCTTCGCCATCCCGAACTCAGGGTACTATACTACAACTTTATCAGGAGTTATAGACTAAGATCAGTATATACAAATGCACAGACCGGTCTCTGACTCTAATACCCGATGCCCTTTATAACTTGAGAAGTTCATCTCGATCATTCATATTAATTTCTTCTTTAAACAAATGCGTTCATCACTGTCTTTAAATTTGAAACTAAATATTGAAATTTGAAACTAACCACACGTATATTTTCAAAATGACCGCGTTTTGTCTCGATATTGTTCATAGACTTATGAGCAATTGTTCAGACAAATAATTTATTCCATTTTTTATAAATATTGTGGAAATCTAAAATTGTCGTGCGCGTTTATTATATCATATTTTTGTTTTCAAAATGATAAAAAAACTTCACAACCATTGTTTTTTCCAAAAAGAGGTTACAACGTTTTTGTCACCCACACGAATATTATTATGCTTTTTTTCTTATTTATCTAATTAGCAACATTATGTGATCAGTGATAGACAATTCAATTATTACACTTGTGGCAAGAAAAAACATATATAATCAAAGCTATTCTTGGAAAAAGAGAGATATAAAAAACTCTCCGTACATGGTATACATACAGTTCTATATTCTTTTTCTACAATATTCAAAAACTAATTGGTATTCTCTTTCAACAAGATTTCTTGCGTTTCAATAGATTGACTTTGATCCTAAAATACAAGATCATAAATAAAATTGTATATGGACCCACCGCTTAAAAGCTAAATCACAGCAATATAAGAACATGTTTCTATATTTGCTGTGAAAACTCATTTACAGACAGACAGACATTTTGACAGGCGATCGTTTGACAATTTTTTCTTTGAAAAAAAAATCACAAAAAGTGTTACTATGACAAAAGATGAGACGACTTATCAACTATGTACATCTATCTTTATCACTATGACAAACGACGTGACAAATTCAACTGCGACAATAATAATTAGTGATTTCTGCAATATTCTTTCTTTTATACTTTGACATATGTCGTGACAAGATATAAAACAACTATAAAACGTCATTTTTTACCCAGCCTATTTCTATAAGCTACGTGAAACTAACTAGCAACATCGTAGAATCGACACCCTTTCCGGTCCTCTAAGCCATTCTAAATCATTCACTAAACGCCCTATTATTTCATTTTGAGCGCTCACTTAAACAATTCATAAATTATTTTTTAAAAAAAGAATAACCTTTCATTCAAATCGGCTAAAATCAGTCAAACAATTTTATTGGCATGTTTGAATTTGAAAAAAAAAAACAACACAAGAACAAAACCTGAGATAGGGTAACGGATTAAGTACGTAGATCTTAATAAAAAGTGGGGTAATATATTATCGGCAGTTTCGTCCATTATAGACGTCAATTGTGATGTTGTTCTAACCTCCTTCAATTTCATTCAAAAATCCGCTCTTGCACTCTTTCGAAGAGTTTCATTCCGAATCTTTCCAAAGTCGTTCGCCTTGTCAATTTAACGATGCTGCTAACTATACACGAGTATTCATTTCTATGATATAATGTAGCTACTTAAAAGGCGCACTTGTCTATGGCACGTATAAATCACGTGCATTTAGGAGATCGTTGATCACATACTTTGATCTCCGATATCAAAATGTCATTGGTTTGCAAAATATAGGTTTATACACAAAAATCAAGTAGTAGATCGCTGTGTGCGACCTAAAGCGTCGAAACTACAGTCTCAACAAGTAGTAGTTACTACGCTCTAGATAGCCGCTCACCTTTAGTTTCTTACACATGACCAAATAAGACTGTTTTTATTCTATTACACTTGACAAAGTAAGACTTTAATCTGTTTTATACTTCCATAAGGTTAATCATCAAATAGTAGTCAACTTCGCTTTAAAAAAGCGGTTTCATTTTGTATGGGATAGATTATAGATATAAAAGACATTTTGAACGTATTTAGCTTCTATTCTAAAAACATCGAAACTGCATATCGTCGGTGTTCCGCTAAAATCTCGCAACTGCAGCTTGTTTAAAACTGCAGCTACGAGGCTTCAGCAGAAAATCGACGATACTCAACCAATAGTCACGAGGTCTTAAATCAGAAGTGATGCTAAATCCTCTAGAATACTAGGGGAGAAGTTATTAGAATAATTCTTTAATTTATTCAGATTGTAATTTATAACTTTTAATTCACATGTATGAAATTCAAACTTTGATTATTAGAAACTTTTATCTTCTTTCAGAACATCGTAGTTACAGATTGATCAAATTCGCAATCACGATGTAGCAGAAAAAGAGATACCAGGCCTGCGTTCAGGCAAAAAGCTCCCGAAAATGATACCCCGCTTTACACGTATATTCACGTACAAAGGGAGACATCATCCAAAAATTATGCTCGCAAAAAGCTTCTACATCCCGAACGCAGGGAAGGTTTTATTCGATCTGCTTTTACGATGCTGTAACCTAAAAGGCGAAAATATAGTAAATTTTCTTGTATCGTGATCACAACATCTTAGGAAAAAAATGAAGGAAACATTGTTAAGAGACACTTGTGTAAATTACACGCAACTATTATCCCTGTATAACTGAAGTGAATATGACAGTGAAAATCTGTCTATTTGGAAGCATTTATAACATTAGAAATGTTATCAAATATATCGAACTTAAGTCTTTTATTATCCTTGGTAAGCCCAAACACGTTACCATTGAAGAACCAGGCGCTCTGTATACTTTTGTGTAGACTTAATCGATTGATTAGCCCTGAATTCAACCTCGTCACGTCATCTGCAACCCTATGTCCCGCAAGTTTGAGTTCTTTTCTTTTTCTCATGATATTTGTTTTTACGGAGTTATTTACAGTTTTAATTATAATTGGTCTGGGGCCACTTTTTTTTGATGGAAGTCTGTGGATCGCGATAATTTGTTCAGTTTTCAAATCAACATCTTGATTGTCGAGGATTGCGCATACTTTGTTGGTCAGGTCATTTTCGTTTTCGGACTCCTGTTCTGGCACATCCATTATTTTCACATTGTTTTTTCTGGAATACTGTTCATTCCTGTTGCCTATCTTTATTGCCTCGGTCACTTTTTTGTCGTTTTCTGTCGTCTGCTTTTGTGTCTCTTCCGTTGCTTTTTCTATGTTTTCGAGCTTTTTTTTAAGGTTCCCATTCTCAATTTCTATTGATTTCATGTGGTTATGTATTTCATCATACTTTTCATTAATTTTTTTCGACACTTTGTCCATGATTCTCGCCTCGATTTTCTTGGTAATATCATCGACTGTTTTTGTTATCATCTCTTGAAGATCTTCTTTTTTCACAATATTTTTAACATCGAGTATTATTTTCTTTACGTCGGAGGATAGAGATTCTAACTTGGAGTAAAGTGTCTCGGAATCGTCTGGCTCAGTACTGGATTCCATCGCGGACATATTTTGACTTTCGTTGACATCCGAGGACGTTTTTTTAGATGTTTTAGTTCTAGAACTTTGATTCTTGCTTTGACCTTTTCCCGTCATAATAATGTATAAATCTCACTCTCTGATTTTCGTATGGACAATGTTTTCACGGGCTGAAATAGTTCTTTATTCAGCCAATGGTTCTTAACTTCCGGACTGTCGCTGAATAATTCCTGTTCTGAAGGCTGGATATGATCCTCTAACCATGCAAAAAGCATTTTGAGGTTTGCATCTTCATGCTGAGCCTCTCTTAATTCAGCATATGAAAATCCCCAACACAAGGGTCCCTCAGAATCCTGATTTCCGGATTCTTGTATGGAGCAGCAAGAAATAAAACCCTCTGTACTGCCCTGAGGGTTTATGATGTCAAAATGACATTCAGCCTGTCCTATTTCCTCCAGGGTAAAATCGGATAGACTTTTTGAAGAGTCTAGACTGGAAACGTCTAAAAGACAGTCACCAGGATTGGCCAATAAACTGTTCCCTCTTTCGACCATACCGGAAACATCTAAAAGACAATTACCAGTCTTGGCCGTATTTATCAAAATGACACTGGAAACGTCTAAAGACGGTCACCAGTTACATTCTGTGACGAGTCTAAAAGACTTTCGTCCTCTTGAACTTCGGCGTCTAAAAAGACAGCCTTTCTCATCTTTCTCTGAAGCGGCTATATCTTCTACTCGCTTTTTACTTGGGACAGCCCAAGTTGGCACTGGTTTAACTTTCCTTCTACTGCCTCTTTAAGGAGAACCCTTTTGACGACTACAGCCCCCTTTTGCACACCTAAACCTATTGCCTCATCCACATCATTTGTGAATTTTGCCCATTGCTCATGAGCTCTAGTGCAATATCTGCAGCCGCCACATGGCAGATCAGTAGGGTTTAAACCTGCAACATAATCAAAGCATGGGCTTAACGGATCAGGGATCCATGAAAGCGCGTTCGCATTCCCATGTTTTGCTCCAGCTCGGTTTTTGCATCCGCACAGTCTGACCAGAGCTTTCACTGTTGCCCTTTAGGTATTTGTAGACAGCCAGGCAGCCTAAAATTGCGTTGTGTTGTTGTTTGAGCTGCCCACTGTTTATATTTAAAGCACATGTCAAAATGTCACGCACAGGCTCATATCAAAGTGAACTACCATTCGAATTATTATTGTAGGAGCTGTCCGGGGTAAGGGAAAGCAACAAAATTGCAACATAAATTACAATTAAGTAATTACATTGATATGCATGTATACACATAATATTTCCTAATTATGAATCATAAATCAGCATTGCCAAATATAATTACTTGACAGAATAGTAAGGATGACATCATAAGCAAAATTTTAAAGCTTATGACCTTGACATCAAGGTCACTGAGTTGTATTTGGATGGTACAGGGTTAGATATATATGTGTCATAAAGATTCTTCCATATGTTCAGGAAATACTGTCCTCTAAAATCTTAACCAAAAACTCAAACATTAATTTCATGAGTCCATGACCTTGACCATAAGGTCATTAAGGTAGGTCAGGATGGTAAAGCATAGGACTTCAGACCAATATCTAACAACATCATGCATAGTTTAAAATAGATCCATCCACATGTTCCAGAGATAAAGGCTATAAAAGATTTAACCAAAAACCTCAAAACTAAAATTTAGAAGTCAGTTGGGAAGATTAAACTAACAAAATTATAAGGCCTTGGTCAGTGAGGCCAATTAAATCTTTAAACATGCAAAAATTTCTATAAATCATAGGCCAGTCGGTCAGAGGGCTGATGATGAATCTTAAAAGAAAATAAAAACACACATTTTTTATTTTTTTTAAAAACTATGCATATATATATATAAGAACATACTTTAGTTCTTTCTAAATCATGAAAAAAATATGACAATTAATAAAAAAATACCGTAATCTGAATATAAACTTGTCAAACTAATTTATTGTTTAGTAACTGTCATGACTCCATCACCTAAGTTTCAGATCTATTTTCATTCTACTTGAGCCTAATAAAGTACATTCAGCTTTCGATGTCTCAAAGTTTAGCCAACTTTGCTAAATATGAGCCGCCCCATGGGTACACCAACAATTTGCATATGCTTCCAGCAAATTTCATTGGCTGTGCAGCCCGATTTGTGTTGGACCTGGTCGGAAACCAAATTGTTGGTTTTTACCACGAGACGGCTCAATATATGTATGTAGGGAACATACCATCTTATCTTTTATAAAATTCCTTACAACATCCAAGTAATACTGTAATAATGTCCATCTTTGAATTTCTTGAGGTTTTTTTTCCTGACTCCATCACCCAACTTTCATATCTAATTTCAATCTTATTGAGCCTAATAAAGTACATTCAGATCTCGAAATTACAAAGTTGAGCCTACTCTTAATCTGTTATAAAATTCCTCACGGCATCCCAGTGTTACTGTTATAATGTCCATCTTTGAATTTTCTGAGGATTTTTTCCTGACTTCGTCACCTAATTTTCACATCTATTTTCAATATACTTAAGCCTAATCAAGTACATTCTAATCTCGATATAACAAAGTTGAGCATTCTCTGATATGTATGTATAGAAACTTTCAGTTAATCTTTTATTGAATTCCTCACGACATCCCGGTGTAACTGTAATAATGTCTTCGAATTTCCTGAGTTTTTTTTTTCAGTGAAAGGAATTCCCCTTTAGGGATTTCAACAATGCAATACCTCATATCTGGATTGGCTTGACTGTCTGTCAAAATAAGGTTTATTGTCTAATATTTAACCCCATGGCTTTACGCAATTTTGAACTCTTTTTATCACCACAGAAAATGCATCCTTTCCCCCATTCCAACAGCACAAATGAGTAATCTTCTATAGAACCGGCATCCAGTTTTCTTTCTCAATCACCATATGCTTCCAATTCGTTTGTTTTCTGTTTCTTTACATGTTCCCAAATTTGCTTGACAGTTTATAGCTCCACTGGATAAATTGAAGCGGGGCTTTTGTCGTGGCCTAGTGTCCGTCGTGAGTGCGTGCTTTCCGTCCGTGCGTCTGTTAACCTTTTCTTGAAACTTCTTCTCTGAAACTACTGGACCGATTTCAATGAAACTCTACCAGAATGTTTCTTAGGTGACCCTTTTCAAAAATTGTTCGCAAAATTTTTATTGGCCCATAAATATGGGCGTGGCAGAGCGGGGCTTATTTTGAGCCCAAAATCTTTGAACAACATCTTCTCCTTAACCGTTTGGCAAATTTTCATGAAACTTTACCAGCAAGTTCCTTGGATGACCTTTTATAAAAAAAAATCTCGCGAAATTTTGATTGGCCTATTAATATGGGCGCGGCAGGGCGGGGATTTTTTGAGTCTGATATCTTTGAACGACATGTCATCTGGAACCACTAGGCAATATTCAATGTAAGAATACCAGAATGTTTCCTGTGTGAACCTTTTTCAAAAATTGTATGCGACATTGTGATTGGCCCATAAATATGGGCGTGGCAGGGCAGGGCTTATTTTGAGGCCAAAATCTTTGAACAAAATCTCTTCCCGAACTTGTTTTCTGATTTTGATGAAACTTTCCCAGAATGTTCCTTTGGTAACCCTTTTCAAAAAAATGTTTGCGAAATTTTGTTTTGTCCGTAGATATGGGCGTGGCAGGGCGGGGCTTATTTTGAGGGTCCTCAGTATTTAATGCGTGGGCAGAGTCTATTTTCACTTGAAATTCTAACATCCCCTCTTCAACAATTTGGTAAATGTGTATGGAACTCTGCCAGCTACTTGGCGAATAAAATTCAGGTGATTGGTTTAGGGCCATTCTGGTCCTCTTGTTATTGGCTCCCCTGGCCGAAGGCCAGCGAGCTATTGTCATGGTGGAGTGTCCGTCGTGCGTCCGTCCGTGCGTAAACTTTTTTCTTTAAACATCTTCTCCTCCCAAACAATGGGTGGATTTGAACGAAACTTGGTATAAATGATCCTTGGGTGGCCCTCTTCTTAAATTGTTCAAAGAATTTTGATTGGCCCCCAAATATGGGCGTGGCAGTTTTTTTTCACTTTGAAACCTTTAAAAATCTTCTCCTCCAAAACCATTGGACCGAATTCAATGAAACTTGGCAATCATGTTCCTTGGGTGACCCTTTACTTAAATTGTTCAAGAAATTTTGATTGGCCCATAAATATTGGCGAGGCAGGGCGGGGCTTATTTTGAGCCCGAATTCTTTGAACGACATCTACTTCTGAACCACTGGGCCGATTTAAATGAAACTTTATCAAAATGTTTCTAGGGTGACCCTTTACCTAAATTGTTAAAGACATTTTGATTGGTCCATAAATATGGGCGTGGCAGGGCGGGACCTTTTTTGAGCCCAAAATTTTTGAATGATATTTTCTCCTGAACCACTTGGCTGATTTCAATGAAACTTTACCAGAATGTTCCTTGAGTGTCACTTTTCAAAAAAAATTGCTAAATTTTGATTGGCCTATAAATATGGGCGTGGCAGGGCGGCGCTTATTCTGAGGCCAAAATCTTTGAACGTTATCTCCTCCGGAACCACTCAGCCAATTTAAATGAGACTTTGCCAGAATGTTTCTTGGGTGACTATTTGCTTAAATTGTTCAAGAAATTTTGATTGGTCCATTAATATGGACGTGGCAAGCCCGAAACCTTTGAACATCTCCTTCTGAACCTTATGTTTTAATAAGATGGGTATAGGGTTGAAGGTTTATTGTGATTGAGTATTTTGGTGTAATATGGACCAGAACAAGTTAATCATTATTAAATAGGTTTTAGGAAATTTCGGAGTGTTAATGTATTCATTTAAAGAAAGCTTTATTTAATGAAAGTCTAAAGATTTTAAAGCCAGTGGAGCGATACAGTCCCTCTTGGGCCTCTTGTTTTGTAGTCTGCTAAGAGTTTTTGGAAATCAGATCAATCAGTCAAAATTGTCAGGTTATGGGTTAAATTAAATTAACTTAATGATTTCAGTTAAATAAGTGTGATTTTTTAAAGTGATTTATAATAGTGTTGTACCTTCTTATTTTACATATTTTACATATTAGTTATATTATATAACATCTGATAGCTCGAAATAAGTATCAATTTGGAAAAATTTAGTATTCCTTCTGAATGATAGTGACTTTCAATCCTTCTATTTCTCTTTCAAATCTTTGAGTTGTTTAAGCTAGTGGAGCGATACAGGCCCTCTTGGGCCTCTTGTTTTTCCTCCTATTTGTAACAATCTTTCTAGACTCCTCATCCGATTCTTTATCTGATGAGTTTTCATCTTCATCTTCACTACCGCTATAGCTCTTGATCAATTCTGACTTTTTGAAACTGGTTTTTTGTGCCTGTGACTCTTTACTTTTTCCCTTCTATTCTTTTGTTTGTAACCTTTTCAGAATACGAATCTTCGTCTGAACTACAGCTACTGCTGAACGACATCTCTGCTTCAGTAGCTTTTGTCTTAGACTTCCTATTCTCTTTGAAGTTTTGAAATGTTTAGCTCACCTGAGCACGAAGTGCTCAAGGTGAGTTATTGTGATCGTACAGTCAGTCGTCAGTCCTGTGTCGTCCATAATTTTTTAAACATCTCCTCCTAAACTGATGGGCAAATCTTGATGAAACTGGGCAGGGATGTTCCTTGGGTCAAGCTCTGCCAAAGTTGTACAACTGAATGTAATCCCCCCTTAACTTTCCCTTAACCTTAAACAAAAAGGTTAAAAATAGGAAAATCTTCTCTGAAACCAGAAGGCAGACAGCTTTAATATTTGGTATGTATCATCATCTAGGGGACCTCTACCAAGTTTGTTCATATCAAGACCCTGTGGTCATATTTGGGCTCTACTCGGGCGCAACCCTTTTTACGTAGAATCAAAGAGCGAAAATCTTGAAAAATCTTCTTCTCTGAAACCAGATTGCAGACAGCTTTCATATTTAGCATGTAGCTCCATCTAGTGGAACTACAAATTTTGTTCATATCAAGACCCTGGGATCATATTTGGGCTCCACCCGGGCGCAGCCCTTCTTACATAGAATCAAAGAGCGAAAATCTATAAAAATCTTCTTCTCTGAAACCAGATGGCAGACAGCCTTCATATTTAATATGTAGCATCATCTAGTGGACCTCTACAAAGTTTGTTCATATCAAGACCCTGGGGTCATAATTGGGCTTTGCCCGGGCTCATCCCTATTAGCTCTCTGAGCACGAAGGGTAAAAATAGGAAAATCTTGGAAAATCTTCTCTGAAACTAGAAGGCAGACAATTTTCATATTTGGTATGTAGCATTATCTAGTGGACCTCTACCAAGTTTGTTCATATCAAGACCATGGGATCACACTTGGGCTTCACCCAGGTGCATCCCCTATATTATTTAGAATTAAAGAGCGAAAAGGCATATCCTTCTTACTCTTTGCTTAAAACATTCCATGGTATTGATCTTTTGTAGAAATTATCTTCTTGTTGACATCTGCCTTCTGGTTGATGTGATGTTCCAGGGTCAAAGAGACTCAGGTGAGCGATCTAGGACCATCATGGTCCTCTTGTTGTCCAAACTGGTTTTTCCTTTAACTATGAAAATTTGCTATCCCATCAGAAGTTTCCTCTGGCAGCTCATCATCTTCAAAAGTTCCTTATGGTTTTTACGACAATTTCGGAGTAAATTGCATCCGTTTGGTTTAACCCTTTGCTGTTTAATCCCTGCTTTTTACGTGCCTGTGATTTTATAATTGAGAAAACATTGTGATAAAAGAAGAAATTGCTTCTGACAAGCAATTTCTTCTTATTCCACACTTTTTTCTACCCTACTGAATGGTTATTTTTCAAATTAAATCCACTTTAAAGTCTGCAAAACCTTTGAATTTGGACAGGTCTAAAATTTTGTAAAACAGGAAAGGGTTAAAGAAGATTCCAATACCCAATTTTAGTTGTGATTTATTTAAAACTTTTACAATGTCAGCTGGATTCAAAGCTGACTGAATGGAATTTTGAGTACATATGGTATATTTTTCTTTATTGAACTTATGCTCCTTCTTTTTCCTAATTGTTTTATCTTTTAAGTACTTCCTTCTGTTTTGCAAGTGTTGGCCCAATCGTCTCCAAACTTCTGATTTAAATGTCATGGGAATTGCAAGTGCCGATTCTTCTATATTTTGAAAAAAAAATGTTTCTTTTTATCCTTCTTGAGATTGCGTCAAGGCATTCTTGCGGGTGGTTCCATTGTTTGGAACCTTAGGCTGCATCTTTTAGCGGCTTGCTGAAAAAAGCTTGTGCAGGTAAACATTTGTCTCTCCGTCCGTGTTTTTAGCTCATCTGGCCGAAGGCAAGACAGCTATTGTCATGGGAGAGTGTCCGTCGTGCGTGCGTGCATGCGTAAGTCCGTGCGAAACTTTTCTTTAAACATCTTCTCCTCCTAAACCAATGCTCCAATAATGACGAAATTGGCAGAAATGTTCCTTTGGTGACCCTGTTCTAGAGTTGTTCAATAAATTTGGATTGACAACCAAATATGGGCATGGTATGGCGGGACTTACTTTGAGCCCATAATCTTTAAACGACATCTCCTGAACCAATGGGCCAGTTTCAATGAAGCTTTTCCAGAATGTTCTTTTAGTAACCCTTTTCAAAAATTGTTTGCGAAAGTTTGATTGGCCCATAAATATAGGCTTAGTAGGGTGGGGCTTATTTTGAGCCCGATTTCTTTGAATGTTATCTCCTGAATCACCTGGCCATTTTTAATGAAACTTTACTAGAATCAAAAATTGTTCGCAAAATTTTGATTGGTCCATTAATATGGGTGTTGCAGGTCGGGACTTATTTTGAGTCCGAAATCTATGAACGGCATCTCCTCCTGAACTGATTGGCAGGGCGTGGCATTTTTTTTTTTTTTTTTCACTTTGAAACCTTTAAAAATCTTCTCCTCCAAAACCATTGGACCGAATTCAATGAAACTTGGCAATCATGTTCCTTGGGTGACCCTTTACTTAAATTGTTCAAGAAATTTTGATTGGCTCATAAATATGGGCGTGGCAGGGCGGGGCTTATTTTGAGCCCGAAATCTTTGAACGACATCTCCTGAGTTTCATCCAAATCCGATAAAAGATAAAAAGGATATTGCAATTGTTTCAGAACTTTTTGATACCCCTTCGTAGTCTTTTGCCATTCTGTTCGGTATGTAAGAATATGTCCCACAGGTTCCTGTCTGCATGCTGCAACGAGCGAAGCTACTTCCCCAAGATATTCGGGAGTGTTAAAACATTGATTTGCTAATACTGTCAGATTGGGAGAATCTGTTTCCAGGAGTAACCGTTTCAGAGGTACGCGGCGGACAGCATCTCTTTGAGGTCTAGTAAATCGGGCCACTTTTCCAGTGAACCCAAAATAACTGTAAGGGAATGCGTCCCCCCATTTCTTCATTTGCTTGTTGTCACCCGTAAAACAATGACGGTGGATCCTTTGCTCTTTTGAAACGTGTTTTGTTACCAGCTGAAAATAATCGTCAAAGACAAGATCCTTTTACTTCCCCTGATATGTAGTACCAACACTTGTTGCTTGGAGCAGAGTATCGGGAACGCAAGTAAGGCTCGTTGCTTCTCTTAGTCAGTTTTTTTTTCTCCGAGTTGTATAACTCAATCTCCCCGAATGCAACAACTCTTTGCTGGAGTAGAAGGCTCTGGACCTGTTGGAAACGGGGTGTTGTCAAGTCTTTCTCTTTCCTTGGATGTACTCAAACTGCGATCCGCCATTTCGAATACAAAGCACCTGGGATGTGTTTGTATCCGGCCGGATCACAGAAAATCATCACTCCGCTGGTCAACGTCACTGTAGCTGTCATGTTTGGTTTTCTAGGCAGATTCGGGATACTAACGGCATATTTGGTGTTCATAAAAACCATTGATTGGATTCCTTCAGTTCTTCCATTTCATGAACTTCTAAGTGTTGAGCCATGTTTTGCTTCTATGGAGATCCTTTTCACAGGGCTAAGGTCTACACAGGCCGGGGAGGTATGTGAGTAAGGTTGCACTTGTCGATGAAAGTCGATGCTTTGGATTCTAGGGACAACACATTGTTGGGGGTCTCTTGTCGGACTGTTTTGACTTAAAGAGTTCTCTTCCACCTGCACCATGAATGCATTTAGTTGTATAAGTACGTGACCTCTGGTCGATTTTAATCGACTCCAAGAAGTCACCTCCGCTGGTGTGAAAAAAAAAGAATTGGGTATTTAATTGACTCGGATTAATCTTCATGGGTGAATCGGGCCTCGTTCTCCTTGTGTGATAAAACAAAGAGATGGGTTTGTCTTCCGTCTTGATGAAGGTAGGCGTTGCATCCTCAGTAGCATTGGAACTCGCTAACCCTGTTTACCGCCAGTCGTCTTGACACATGGCCTCGGATTCCAAGTATTTAGCCTCTCTCCTCAACGCAGATCTGCAATTCCTACCAGTGGGATTAGGCATTAATTGTAAGACTTCCTCCTCAAATAGGACAATGGCTGCATACTCTCGCTGAAATTCCCTTGTCCAGCCCTCATCACGCCTCTTTATTGCCTATTGGTACTGGCCCAAAAAAGTCCTCTGTAGTTCAACAATATATTGAGTCATTCTGGAACAAATAAATTTTGTTATAAGATCGGATTCAGAGCCGAATCCTTTTCACACACCGGCAACGCATACTAATCAATCTTTTCACATATTCCAGAGGTAATTTGTACTCAAGGGCCATAGTACCACTCTTAACAATAGTCAAACTGGATCATGAATTCACCTGGTTGTCTGCAAACACAATAGATAAGATCGCTGCTGTTGCCTTCTTTAACAGGTATCCTGGATTGCAGCAAGCTTGGGTCAATCTGAAGTCTCTTTATCCACACTGAAATCACTCTTTCTCTGCAAAACTTAATGCGGTCATGGTTCACAACGAAATACTTTTTCTTTCACTAAAACCCGAAACACAGTACTAGTTATCTTTTCGACAATGAGACCTGGGCCTTTCCTAATTGCCTTCAACTTGCTGCTTTCCCCACTAATATGGCTGTATCCAGAATATATACAGGGGTGCCCACTTTGAACGATTTCACCAGAACCTTGGTGTCAAAGTCAATTTTTATTTTTATACGCCCGAAGGGTCGTATTATCTAATGGCCCCGGCCGTCTGTCTGTCCGTCCGATAGCAATTTTTCGTGTGCGCAACTCCTCCTAAACTGTCAACGGGAATGAGATGAAACTTGGCACAATTACTCCCTCTGATGTCTAGTTCTGCATAAGACCCCTGAAATCCAAATCATTCTAGTCATTCTTGAGAAATATTGAATTATCTGCCCTTGAATTGAACGAAAATCATTGTCTTTTTGTGCGAAACTCCTACTCAACTATCAATGGAAAGCTATAACTTGACACAATTACTCCCAACGATGTCTAGTTGTGCATAAGCCCTTTGAGTTTCAAATCGCCTCAGTCCTGCCTGAAAAATGAATTATCTGCCATTGATTTGATTGATTGAATGGAGTTAAACGCCGCTTTCAACATTTTTAGCTCACCTGAGCACATCGTGCTCAAGGTGAGCTTTTGTGATCATTGAATGTCCGTCGTCTGTCGTGCGTCGTCCACAATTTCTAAAAACATCTCCTCTTTAACCATTCGGCTCATCTTGATGAAACTAAGCAGGGATGTTTCTTGGGTCAAGCTCTACCACGAAACTAGAAGGCAGACAGATTTCATATTTGGTATGTAACCTCATCGAGTAGACTTTTTTCCAAGTTTGTTCATATCAAGACCCTGGGAGTATGATTGGGCTCCGGCCGGGCACAACCCCTTTTACCTTCAATCAAAGAGCGAAAATCTTAAAAAAAAAGAAAAAAAGAAAAAAAAAACTCCTCTGAAAGAAGAAGGCAGATAGATTTTATATTTGGTATGTAGCATCGTCAATTGGACGCATCCCTTTTTACATAGAATTAAAGAAGGAAACTCTGTAAAAATCTTCTTCTCTAAAACCAGAAAGCAGAAAGCTTACTTATTTTGTAAGGAACATCATCTAGTTGACCTATACTAAATTTGTTCATATAAAGACCCTTATATAATTCTTGGGCTCCATCCGGGCGCATCCCTTTGTATAGATTCAGAGAGCAAAAACCTTCAAAATTCTTCTTCTCTGAAATTATGTTTGTAAAATTATATAGTGGACATCTACAAACGTTGTCACGCCCCTGGGGTCATATTTGGGCTCTGAATGAACAATTGATGTGATGTCACAGAGGTCAAAGAGACTCAGGTGAGCGATCTTGGACTATCATGGTCCTCTTGTTGTTTATTCTTGGACCTATCGACAACCTCAGAGGTATTAATTGTTCCCACAGTTCAGTCACTTGAAACATCTGGGTCTTATGACACACAACTTTACTATCATTATTTCCTTTTCCTTGTCTTTAACTTCTACTTCTGGTTCCGTATACCAATCATTTTCATGTCTATGTGAATCGGGACTCGGACCGCGTTAAATTTGGCTTGAACTCTCTGATATTTTATTTTCTTCCTTGTAGGACCCTGTGGTTGGTTTAGCTCTGTTAACGTTTATGTTATTTATGATAAGCCTTCTTGCGTACATCACTTCACAGCGGTTCAACTTAAAAACAAATTTTGAAATTAAATTTCAATATTTTAACGTACTGATCAATGAAACAATAATATTAAACAATTAGTACTCACGTGGGTGTGATTCTGTTACTCCTGTTCGTGAATTTATCAGCAATTCTTAAAATCTGTGCATTAAACCATGAGTATTTACACGTCCATGTAAACAACAAACCATGACTACGTATACACTTCCTTGTAAACAAAAAATCATTCTAGATGGTCACTGAAAAACAACAGAATTTCCATTCCCTATGGTCCATATATTACACCTTCACACAAAACACCCTCTTCTTGTATATACAGTCCAACATGTCTAAGCGGTCACCTGTATTCAGCAATTAACCTGGCTTAAGCAAGCACTTTTTGGATGTCCCTTCGGTGATTGCTTAAGACAGGCTTGCAATATAAATCTTAGAACGATAGCTTACAAATCACAAAAATACTGGTTCGCGCTTCGCTAAGTCTTAAAACTTTCCGTTCGAAAAAAGAGCAGTTTGTTCTTAACATGTGTATTTAGATAGCTCAATGCTCTTTCCAGAATAAGCATGGATTCGACCTCGTCGTTTCTCATCTAAATGCAGTCTAATATTTTCCAAACTTTCAAAAATATTTATACAGTATACAGATGTTCATAGTGTTCTTTGAACAATTATTACTGCGAGTCCCCTCACATCTTTCTAGAACATTATGGATTTTCTCTGAGGCGCAAATAACCTTTAATTCTATTTGATGGTACGCCCTCTTATCATTAAGTTTACTGAATATCTTGGCTTCATTCAGGTCCTGCAGTATTTCTTCCATTGTTCGAATTGTGTATCCTACAAGTTTAAACGCTTTGTTTAAGCAGCGCATGTAAACACGTACAAGTACGTCCTGATTAGACATCGGAATGATCACTACCATTTAAATCCATATGGAACCTTTTTGTGTCTACCCATCAAAAGACTTGGGCGTTTGTTTCTTTCCATATATGTTTGTTTATTACTCAAATGATAAAGAATACAACTTTAACATTGGTCGTTACTTTTGACTGTTAAGTGATATAGCCTCCATATATGTTAACGAGGACATCTTGTTGATAAAATCCATCGTTACTGGCATGACAAGCTACTTTCCCAATTTTTTTCGAAATTGAAATGGAATTTACCGGTCTACTGGATCGATACTTTCACCTAAAGTGATATTGAATTGACATTTCTTTAGCTTGCTTGAGAACATTGTGTTTAATGTGAGTTTTTGTGATCGTTCAGAGTACGTCTTGCAGTGTGCAACCCTTGTCGCCAACAAGTCAATGGGCCAACTTATTTCTGACCCTGGGCGGGTACTGTTGCCCGCAATATCAGAGTATCTCTCAGAAAGCGGGATACCAGCTCTAGACTGGTCCATATATCGACTATCAGAATAGCCTAGTATAGGCTATTCTGATATGCGACAGTGAGACTAGTCTACACCCGACCCGAAAGCGGGCGAGAAATAAGTAGGCCCAATATAAAAGGTAGAATGATACACGCAATTCCTATAAACCCTTGGAAGCGAAACAGTTCCACCCTTAGCAGTCCTGCCAGGACTGGTGTTTTTTATTAGCATCACTGGTCGTAGGCCACTGGGGCTATTGTCATGGTGCTGTGTCTGTCCGTCCGTGCGCCCGGTCGTAAAGTTTTTAGCTCCACTGGCTGAAAGCCACTGGGGCTATTGTCATGGCGTTGTGTCTGTCGTGCGTCCGTCCGTCCGTCCGTGCGTGCGTCCGGTCGTAAATTTTTCTTTAAAAATCTTTTCCTCAGAAACTACTGGATGAATTCCAACCCAACTTCACAGGAATGATCCTTGAGTGACCCTCTTTCAAAGTTGTTCAAGAAATTTTGATCCATGAAAAACATTGATTTAATGGGCGTGGCTAATTTCTGAATATGGTAATGAGTGACTTTTCTCAGAACCGAATCGATGGACACCAATTAAATCTTACATGAAAGATCCTTGGGTGATTCTTTATCAGTCTTCCAAAAATTATTGTGATCATATGGAAAATATGTATTTAATGGGCGGAGGTCATTTCTCTATAGGTTATGTAGTTAAAACTTTGAAAATCATTTCTCAGAATGTAACCGATGGATTTTAACAAAATTTCACAGGAATGATCCTTGAGTGACCCTTTATCAGTCTACCTAAAATATTGTGATCAGATGAAAAAAATATATCTTTTATGGGCGGGGGTTATTTCTTTATATATAATATAGTGAAAACTTTGAAAATCTTTTTTTTTTCAGAATGTAACCGATGGATAATAATAAAACAAAATTAGAATTATCCTTGGCAGACCTATTATCATGCAGCCAAAATTTGTTTTGATTGGATGAAAAATATGAAATTTATGTGCGGAGGTCGTGTCTTTATGTTATATAGTGGAAACTTTGAAAATCATTTTCTCGGAATATTATTGAAAGATTTCTACCAAAATTTCACTGGATTGTTCCTTTGGTGACCCATTATCAGGCTGCTTAAAATTACTTTGATTGGATAAAAAATGTGTTTGTTAACAGACGGACGTGTGTTTTCTTTATGTTATTTATCAAATTTGATTTTTTTTTCTTCGCAGAAATTTTAAAATTTTTAAAAATACTTATTTACTTAAAATAAAAATTAATTAAGTAATAATTCATTCACTGAAATTCTCATCATATCAGTAGACTCAGGCCTGTGGAGCAAATCAGCTGCTCAAGCAGCTCTAGTTAGCTCACCCGGTGAGGAATTGATCTAACTGTTTATTACGTCCGTCATCCGGCCCATCAACATCTTGTGAGCACTATAGAGGTCACATTTATTACCGAATTGCCTTGAAACTTGGTCAAATTGGATCAAGTGGGGTCAAAAACTAGGTCAAATGGTCAATATTTAGAAAAAACTTGTGTGCACTCCAGATGACACATTTATTGTCTAAATGTCTTCATCAGATTGTTTGTCCACACAATATCTTCGGGGAGCGTGAAATTGAGTCAAGTGGGTCAAAAAAGGTCATGGGGTCAAATTTTTGAAAAAGTGTATGAACATTATATTTCCGGCCCAAATGTCTTGAAACTTGGTCAACATTCTTCGCTGGCCCCGCTCTTTGACCTCTTCATGACCGTCATTTGTCTTTAAAATAAATGATCACGGGCATGAAATAACCAGTAAATCGTTGTAAACGACATACAGTTAAAAACATCGTGAAATTGACATTCACCTCAATCTAAACCGTTCTAAATCGATCACTCAGCGCTCCAATCATTCATTCCAAACACTCACTCAAACCATTCAAAAACGATCAAACCTATTGAAAAATATAGAATCAACAACATCATTCAAAATAGATTTTGACAGAAAAAAATCGCGATTTCACTGACATAATTCAAATAGATAGCGCCTCATAGGTTCTTGAAGAAATTTGAAGCTGTGTACAGAACTTGTATGCACTTTTTTATTAAAGGGAGGTAATCAATATCGCAAATTTTGTTCATCCCGAACAAAATTTGCGATATAGGATTACCTCCCATTAAATTCACTCAAAACTCGCTCCTCACACTCATTCAATTTCATTCCTAAATCATTCCAATATCATTCACCTTGTCAATTTCACGATGTTATTAACTGTAAAGACCGAAACTTCAGCTTACTCAAGTTTAGGTTACGGCGATTTAATTCGTCCATTTACAAAAGTATTTCAAACAATAAGGTGGAAAATGTCTCAATCAACAATCATCTTAATATAAACGAGTGTTTTGATTTTTCAATGTGAGTTTTTATTGATTGTAGCGATCTGTTAATTGTACCACATCGGTCATCGATCGAAACATAAAGCTGTAGTTATAATATTTTGATTGTCTACCGAAGAAAATTATATACAATATTTAACATGTTTTAATTGCATGAAAATGATATAGAGGATAATCGTTTGTTTCAGTGTAAGATCGATTTATATTTCATTGAGTGAACGCCAAAAGCTATATTTTCACGAGTGGCAGAGCCACGAGTGAAAATATAGATTTTGTTGTTCACGAAATGAAATATTTATCGATCTTACTCGAAAAACAAACGATTATTAGTCCCCCACCGGTTACCGGTTGGGGGACTATAGGTTTGCTCGATCCCGTCTGTCCGTCTGTCCGTCTGTCCGTCCGTCCGTCCGTCCGTCTGTCCGTCCGTCCGTCCGTCCGTCCGTCTGTCCGTCACTCTTTTGTCCCAGCTATATCTTCTAAACCATATGTGCTAGCAACTTCAAACTTGGTACACTTATAGATCTCATTGAGGAGAAGTGTCAGAACCGTTACTCTGCCACGCCCACTTTTTGAGTTATTGCCCTTTGTTGTTTTTACCCTTACATTCTTGTCCGGAACATATCTCCTAACTTATGTGTGCTAGCAACTTCAAACTTTGTACACTTATAGATATCATTGAGGAGAAGAGTCAAGTTCAAGAACCGTTACTCTGCCACGCCCACTTTTTGAGTTATTGCCCTTTGTTGTTTTTACCCTTACATTTTTGTCTGGATCATATCTCCTAAACCATAAGTGCTAGCAACTTCAAACTTTGTACATTCATAGATCTCATTTAGGAGAAGTGTCATGTTCAAGAACTATTACTTTGCCATGCCCTCTTTTTGAGTTATTGCCCTTTGTTGTTTTTACCCTTACATTCTTCTCCGGAACATATCTCCTAAACTATGTGTGCTAGCAACTTCAAACTTTGTACACTTATATATCTTATTAAGAAGAAGTGTCATGTTCAAGAACCGTTACTCTGCCACTCCCACTTTTTGAGTTATTGCCCTTTGTTTTCTTACCCTTACATTCTTGTCCGGATCATATCTCCTAAACTACTAGTGCTAGCAACTTCAAACTTTGTACACTTATAGATCTTATTGAGGACAAGTATCATGTTCAAGAACTTTTATTCTGCCACGCCCACTTTTTGAGTTATTGCCCTTTGTTGTTTTTACCCTTACATTTTTGTCCGGATCATATCTCCTAAACCATAAGTGCTAGCAACTTCAAACTTTGTACACTGATAGATCTCATCGAGGACAAGTGTCATGTACAAGAACTGTAACTCTGCCATGTCCACTTTTTGAGTTATTGCCCTTTGTTGTTTTTAGTCTTACATTCTTGTCCGGATCATATCTCCTAAACTATAAGTGCTAGCAACTTTAAACTTTTACAGTTATAGATTTAGTAAGTAGGAGATATATTATAAGAGAGGATTTTTTGTTATCCGGTGGGGGACTCCTGTATTGCATCGCAATACGACATGCACTTGTTCTATTTCTTTTATGCAAAAAGGAGACAAAATGTGAAATTTCTAGGACATATTTTCGTAAAGCGCGTCATTTTGCACGTGATTGCTATGCAACGTTCATTGTGACGTCACTTATTTCGCCCCGCATAGATGACGTCAGATAGGGTGAAAGGCACAAAAGCAGGGTATAAGTTTTTGATAATTTCACTGCTTTAGCGGTGAGATTATCAAGTGATAATCTATCGTTATTCCTCGATAAACCACCGAAAAGCATTAAAGAAATGGAATTATCACTTGTGTGATAAATTGTTTATGTTTATATTGTATTGTATTTATATTGATGGCTAATGTACAAACTGAATATTTGAATTAACTTGACATCGACTTTTATAAGATTACTTGAAGAAAACGGTATACTGGTAATTTGTGGCTATATTGGTCTGTTCATTGGTGGTATTAAAGTCGGGTAATGCTTGTTGCTGAAGTGAGCATTTTTGTTATCTGCTTGGTGCTTTCTTTCGCTGCCATCCTTCATTGTACAAGGTAAGTTGTAGCTCAGCTCCGTCCAGGAAGGCGGGTACTGTTTGGTATTAAGGAGAACGTTAAACAATTTTACCACAGTCTTACATACAAAAGAAAGGCTTGCTTTTATCATTTCATTTCTAGCTCCACTGGCCGAAAGGCCCGAGGACTATTGTCATGGCGGGGTGTCCATCGTCCGTCCGTCCGTAAACTTTTACTTTATTAATCTTCTCCTCATAAAGTACTGGGTGGATTTCAATCAAATTTTACAGGAATGTTACTTGGGTGACCCTCTATCAGATTCCTTCAAAGAATTTTAATCGGTTGAAAATCATGGCTGTAGTAGGCTTGGCTAATTTCCATATATGGTAATAGGTGGCTTTTCTCAGAAACTAATTGATGGATATAAACCAAACTTCGCGTGACTTATCATTGAGTTACTCTCTATCAGCCTACAAAAAATTATTGTGATCAGCTGAAAAATTGTATTTTATGGGCGGAGGTCATTCGCCTTATGTTGTATAGTGGAAACTTTGAAAATCATTTTCTCAGAACCTAACTAATGGATAACAACCAAATTATTCTATAGTGAACCTTTACAAGTCTGTGAATATGTATTGTGATCCGACGAAAATGAATGTTTGATCAGCTAAATGATGATTTTTTTAGACTTATTAAATTTAATAGGTTATAAGATTGTAGGTTGGAAGGAACATAAGCTTTGTTGGAATCCAAATGTGTAGAAACATTAGCTGAAATAGGGTACCTGAGATACCCCCTGAGAATTGGTCAGTTTAGTTTAACTAAGGGTGACTGCACAAAGGGGTCAAGTGGTGTGAAGTGGCCTACTGGGGTTCAGAGTGGGGAAGAAAGAGCGGAGTTGACTGCACTCTAAGTGCACTCTGCATTGGGCAGAATAATTTTATTGGATTTAATATTTTACTTCTTATTATTATTATGTAGAATTTTGTTTTGATGACAATTATCGTGAAGTAACACCCTTATAGTGGTGTTTAATGAAAAGCGGAAAGATCTACAATCAAAATTTTGTGGACCAAGTTCCAGTATATTGTGCAGTAAGATTATGATAGTGATGAAATTTTTATTTTTGGATTTCAAACAAATTTCTCTGGAATAATCCTTGTTTTATCCAGACTTATCATCCTCTAATAATCATTATCAAGATATTCAGGCCTGTGGAGCGAATCAGGCGC
The DNA here is from genome assembly GCA_948146395.1 of Fragum whitleyi. Taxonomy (NCBI): domain Eukaryota; kingdom Metazoa; phylum Mollusca; class Bivalvia; order Cardiida; family Cardiidae; genus Fragum; species Fragum whitleyi. The sequence continues at coordinate 45,208,539 of OX411556.1, forward strand.
CCAAGCGTCTCTAGTTAATCAAATCGTGTGCACTTGATTTGTTATTTTTTAAATTTTTTACTGGCTTAAATCACCTCTTCTTCTGCTATAATGTAGTCTAAGTATCCTGGCTGTACAGTTTTCTCAAGACTGTCTAATTCTATGCTTATTTCATCCAATCTTCTGGTATCTATTTGATCTGTTTCAGATCTCAATAAATCCGTAAAGTGCGTATACCATTGATTTGAGTTTTTTTCAGATTTATCAGGCGCCATAGAGTCATTTTTTATTTCGTTGATTAATTTCCAAACTGTCTGAGAATTTTCTTTCATTGCTTTTTTTAACATGCTTGTAAGGTTATTTCGATATTTTTTCTTTGTATTTTACTTATCTTCTACATTCTTTATATTTCTTAAAGTAACTAAATCTCATCATCATAACAAGTGTCCCTATTAAATCTTTTTATTTTTTTACCGAATTTAATAATTTTAAAAGAGAGCTACACTCTTTGTCGTACCATTCCTTTTTATCTTTTTCATCTTATTTTTAGATGGTTTGAAAGATTTTCTTGGAGGGTTTTGTTTCCAACTGAAACCATTACATCGGTAATTAGGGAAATATTTTTTTCTGAGTTAGTACAGCCTTTAGCTACTAATGCGTCTTTTTCGTTTAACTTATTTTTTATATCTACATTTTGAAAGTATTCATGAAATTTAATTTTGGCATTTTCAATCCATATAAATTTATCTGGCAAACACGCATCACTGTTGTTAACATTACTGCTTTTAAATTCATTTTTGTTTACATGAATGCATGGGACCTTGAGTCATAGATTAATTATGCAATGATAAGAAAAAAATACTAAGATCACTCAAAGTCATTGATAAAATATCATTAGAAGGCGTCGTACTGGAAATAAAAACAAGAGGATCATGATGGTCCTAGATCGCTCACCTGCGTCTCTTGATCCCTGGGACATCACATTAATAAAATAGGTCGATTTCAAAAGGAAGATTTCTACATAAGATCAGTACCATGGAGTGTTTTCTGCCAAGAGCAAGACAGATATGCCTTTTTGCTCTTTGATTCTATGTAAAACGGGATGCACCCGGGTGGAGCCTAAATGTGACCCAATGGTCATGATATGAACAAACTTGGTAGAGGTCCATTAGATAATGCTACAAACTAAATATGAAAGCTGTCTGCCATCTGGTTTCAGAGAAGAAGATTTTTGAAGGTTTTCCGATTTTCACCCATCGTGCTCAGATGAACTTAAAGGGATGCGCCCGGTGGAGCCTAAATGTGACCCCAGGTTCTTGATATGAATAAACTTGGTAGAGGTCCATTAGATGATACTACAAACTAAATATGAAAGCTGTCTGTCATCTGGTTTCAGAGAAGAATATTTTTGAAGATTTTCATTTTTTACCCTTTGGGCTCAGAAGCGCTTTAAAAGGGATGCGCCCGGGCAAAGCCCAAATATGACCCTAGGGTCTTAGTATGAACAAACTTGGTAGAGGCCCACTAGGTGATGCTACATACCAAATATGAAAGCTGTCTGCCATCTGGTTTCAGAGAAGAAGATTTTTTAAGATTTTCGCTCTTTGATTCTATGTAAAAAGGGTTGCGTCCAGGTGGAGCCCAAATATTACCCCAGAGTCTTAATATGAACAAACTTGGTAGATATCCACTAGATGATGCTACATACCAAATATGAAAGCTGTCTGCCTTCTGGTTTCAGAGAAGAAGATTTTTGAAGATTTTCATATTTTCACCCTTTTTGTTAAGGGTAAAGGGAAAGTTAAGGTTGGATTTCATTTATTTGAACAACTTTGGTAGAGCTTGACCCAAGGAACATCCCTGCCTTCTGGTTTCATCAAGATTGGCCCACTGGTTTAGGAGGACAAGATGTTTAAGGAAATTGTGTACGACGGACGACTGACGACGGACGCCGGACATTGTGCGATCACAATAGCTCACCTTGAGCACTTTGTACTCAGTTGAGCTAAAAATTGCAAACACTACTAGTCTACTACACCTTGGTGTGTGACAAGTAAACTTTCCTTCAATGTCCCCTAAGGTCCGCTTTTAATGCGTACATCGGATTTTCAATACATATATCTTAACCATGTGCCATTAGTGTTAACAACTTTTTTATCATGTGTTACACGCGGAAGAAAAGATTCAAACATAGTTTTCATCTGGTATTTGAAAATGTTTATCATCCTCTTTTGTAACATTATCAATTACTTCACCGATTCTAGCATTTAAGTCGCCGCATAGCAAAACTTTACCACGACATGAAAAATAAGCAATATGCTCTTCGGGGTTTTGCATAACGTTTTTATCGTGAACTCTTCCATATGAGGAATTTACGGGGGCATAAGCAAATCCAACATACAAATCGCAGTTGAAATTTGTAATTTGTCTTTGCCAACGGACCCAGATAATGTCGCTGTCACTCTGAGGTTCAATTTTACAGTTTTATTTCAGAACGTCTTTTTTTAGCACTGCTATCTCTCCGGATGATTTCCATGCTTTTTTAGCTCCACTGGCCGAAGGCCTGCGAGCTATTGTCATGGCGAGGTGTCCGTCGTGCGTCCGTCCGTCCGTGCGTCCGCGCGTGCGTAAACTTTTCTTTAAACGTCTTCGCCTCCTAAACCAATGAGTGGATTTTGACAAAACTTGGCCAGAATGTTCCTTGGTTGACCCTCTTTAAAAGTTGTTCAAGAAATTTGGATTGACCCCCAAATATGGGCGTGGCTTATTTTGACCCCAAAATCTTTGAACGACATCTCCTCCTGAACCATTGGGTCGATTTCAACTAAACTTTACCAGAATGTTCCTTGGGTGACCCTCTTTTAAAGTTGTTCAAGAAATTTGGATTGACCCCCAAATATGGGCGTGACAGGGCGGGGCTTATTTGACCTCGAAATCTTTGAACGACATCTCCTCCTGAACCATTGGGCAAATTTCAATATAACTTCATCAGAATGTTCCTTGGGTGACCCTCGTTTAAAGTTGTTCAAGCAATTTGGATTGACCCCCAAATATGGGCGTGGCAGGGCAGGGCTTATTTTGACCCCAAAATCTCTGAATGACATCCCCTCCTGAACCATTGGGCAGATTTCAATGAAACTTTACCAGAATGTTTCTTGGGTGAACCTCTTCTTAAGTTGTTCAAGAAATTTTGATTGACCTCAATATAAAGGCGTGGCAGGGCGGGGCTTATTTTGACCCCGAAATCTTTGAACTTCATCCTCTCCTGAACCATGAGGATGATTTCAATGAAACTTTTCTTAAATGTTCCTTGGGTGACCCTCTTATCAAGTTGTTCAAGAAATTTGGATTGACCCCCAAATATTGGCGTGGCAGGGCGTGGCTTTTTTTTGACCCCGAATTTTTTTAATGACATCTCCTCCTGAACCATTAGGCCGATTTCAATGAAACTTACCATAATGTTCCTTGGGTGACCCATTTCTAAAGTTGTTCAAGAAATTTGGATTTGATGAGATCCACTGGATCAATAAAATTCAGATGAGCGGTTTAGGGCCATTCTGGTCCTCTTGTTTCAAAGTGATATCTAAATACTAAATAGTCTTATTCCTCGTAATTTTTTCATATTAGTTCAATAAGTCTTAAGTTCATTCCTTCATTAGTCAGTTTCAACTTAGAAAAAGTCTGAATTCCTTTAGAATGCTGTTCACTTTCATTACCTTCTATATTCAATATCTCTCTTTCAAATCTTGAGATTTTTAAGCCATTGGAGCAATACAGGCCCTCTTGGGCCTCTTGTTATGTCTAGGCCTGTCCTTTCGAAATACACTATATCCATGTAATGATATACCAGTCCCAGATTCAGCTCTGACAGGTAAGTTAATTTAATTAACTTCTGGAATAATAACGGTCCTTGTCATCATAACGATCATTGTTAAATCTTCTATTTCCACCATAATCATAGTTTCTTTTGTTATAGTTCCGTTTTGCGTCTGTACGTTCATGGTAAGCACCCCTGTTATTGTTAACAGCAAATCTTCGACTGTAAAACGGTCTAGAGTCACCTACCTTACTACTTCTATCTTTTCGGTAACCATAATTTGAAATTTCTGCCATGATCTCTTGAATCATCCCTCTTTTTTCTGTATTTACGTCTATCATCATAATTATATCGATTGGATGTGTTATTATATCATACTTGATCTCTGTGTTTTGAATGTCTTCTATGACCTTTTGGATTATCGACAACATATTTATCATCAGCGTGATTTTTCTCTCTAAAATTTCATCAATCTTTTGCTCTAGATTTTCTCTAAATAGCCACTACACGCCATCTCTTGATGAATGCACCATATCTTTACGAAAATATCCCCTTTTCGGTACTCCACGACTAGCTAAATTGCTATGATCTACGAACATCACGTCTAGATTGTCATTTCGTAGCGTCTATTTCATGGCCACGGTCACCGATTTGAATTAATTTTGAAATAATTATTTCACTGTCTGTTGCGTTTTCTCGAATGGATTCAACTACATCGACTATAAGTTTTACATTATCAACATTTGCAGAATCACTGGCTTTCAGGGAAAAAAAACGAAAACAAAAAACAACACACACAAAAAACAGAGAAATCCTGTTATAGTTCTCTGTTAAATATGCTTATGATTGATTTACACTGCTTTAGTTACGACGTTTGTGGTCGGTGCAAACGATTTCATGACTTAAAACTTTTTTTTTATTTCTATTTCCTATATGGTTAATTCACGTTTTAGGTGGCGTTCACATTTGCGTTCGTTAGAACGATTCTTAAGATTCTTTTTAAGATTTTTAAGATAAAGCGTTCGCTAGAGGGAGTTTTTAAGCGGCTCAATAAGAACCTTTAGATATCTTAATGAGGAAACGAAGATGGTTTTGCATTGGCTTAAAACGAGTAGTCATGACGATGTCGAATATGTTCACTCAAAATATCGAAAATCGTTCATTACGACGTCTCAAAAATCTCACTTAGATGGATTTTTTCATCTCGCTCTAACGAACGCACCTCACCCACGAAAATAGTTTAACGCCCGACTGCTAAGGCACGAGGGCGTTAAAGCATTTTGACGGGGTCTCTGCAAATGTTAACGCCCGAAAAAATGTTAATTGGCGCTATTATTGCATAAAAAGATATATAAGAGTATGTATTCAAACAGAAATTGCGAAATAATTTCAAAGAAACGATATAAAACTAGTCAGTACAAACTGACGAATTACCGCAACAATTATACCGTATTACACCGTCCATTTTGTTTATACCGACGTGGCTTATGACCGTTACACAATTTAAGCGGGAATTAGAGCAACGTCTTTATGTAAGTTTCTTGATAATATTGGACATGAATAATTTTCACGCATTTTACTTATCAATGCGTACAGTCTTCTACATATTTTTTTTGTTGTTGTTGTACATTGAATAGAATGCGGCATAAAACATCTTTTAGGACAAATTTATATTGTAGAAAAGTTATAAGAATCATTGAAATTTATTAAATTGTATAAGCTCAAATCGCGGATATTTAACTGAAAAAAGCCGGGCGTTAACGGCACGCCATTTAACTGATTATAGTTCCGCAAGAAAGAGTGAGGTCCAAGAAACCGTTATCTCCTATCATTTTCAATGTAAAATTGATCTTTGATCACTCACTTGAAATTGCAGGTCTATAATCCACGTTTTCTCTCGTTAACGACCGGGTTTTGTCCGTTAACGTATGCCTTTAACGACCCCGGCGAAAACGTACATTGTATGCAATAATGCGCTCAAACGCCGGGGTAAAATGTGGGATAAGATTTGAAAGAGATGAGATCTATAACAACATTCGCAGTTTTATTTCAGTTAAATATTGTAAATGCAGCTATTTTAGCTATGGCTATATCGGCTAACCGAACTTGTTGTCGGAATCACATACTTTTAGTTTAGGATTGAGACCTGACCACGGACCCCATTCGGAACACCACTCGGCCAATCTCACGATCAACCTCGGATGTACATAGCAGACTATTTTTAAAAAGTACGGGAAAACCTTTGAAAAACTCGATGACGTCAGTTAAAATGGTGTAAGTCCTCGAAACTGCGAGTGAAAACATTCGACGTCGCTAACGCTACTCGTTTAAGTCACTGACGTGAAACCATCGTATCCTTATATAAATAACTTTAGATTCTTAGATAACGGCTGAAAAAAATCTTATTTTTTGAGAATGATTCGTCATTCTCAAAAATTAAGATTTTTCAGCAGTTATTTACTGTAAAAATATCAATCTAAAGATAGCGCTGGTTCGCTAGTTTTTCTTACACTATTTCCGCCTAACAAAATGCACGATTTTGTTACATACCCATCCGCCCTACATACATCCGAGGTATGCATTCGGAACATCGATCGGTCTTTTCCGTAAACTGAAAAGTACCTCGGACGTAAAGGTAGTAATTTTGGGTCATTTTAAAGGTAATTCGGCTCCTGGTTGTACTTCGGTTGATACGCTTGTAGAAAATAATATTTTATTAATTCATTCCGATCATCTTTGGAGATCATTTGGGCATACTATAATTTGATGACAAAACGCAGTAAACCACTGCATTTTGTTATCAAATTATAAAATGCCCACTTTTATTCTTTCATTCATTTTATTTTATGCAACGTCATCCTTAGCGGGATCGTTGATGTTTGTGACGTCATATAAACCTACGCGCGAAATGACGCGCTTTCATGGCTGCGTCCGTATTATTCCCGAGGTCTATTCCGTAGAATCGCCGAGGGTTCCCGATTGCCGAGGTATGTTGTAGTTTACGGAAATGGCCGAGTGATGTTCCGATTGCACGGACCCATGTCTAGAGTCCCTGACCTGATGCCGTTGCTATAATGCGCGCGCCCGTGTTTAAAGACCCCGCTTTCATTTTTTAACTTAGAAAAAAGAAGATAAAAAAAAAGAAAAAAAAAAAAAAAACACACACACACACACGCACACAACAATTTCAGTCAATAAATAAATAAATGAATAAATTAAATAAAGAATTGTAAGAGTATCTTTCATTCGTATTAGGTTAATTTCTTCTTAGCATTTACATGTATTTAGACGGTGTGCGGTAAAAATGCGAGAGGTAAAAATGCCATAGGTAAAATTGTCAGAAGTCACTGCCATGGGTAATAATCATGCGGTCATATGTAAAAAATGCCAGAGGTACATTATTGGTATATCTGGCACATCTTTCTAAACAATTCTCAAATCTTCCCACTAAACCAATTGTATACTTAATTTTATTTGTTGAATTTGTTTAAAGTAAAAATTCAAATAAAATATTATACTGATTAAGACCATGTAATATTATTTATTTCATTTTCATATGACAAATATCATCATATTTTTTTCTTTATAGTTATGCTACAACAAAAATGAAAATATTTAATATATATATTTTTTTTACAAAAGTCTTTATTACCATAGAAAAAAATATTCCTTATATCATCATATAATCATAAAGATTTCATATATTCTGGCATTTTACCTATGGCATTGTCACTTATGATATTTTTACCATTTTAGCTATGGCATTATTACCTATGGAATTTTTACCTCTGACATTTTTACCTATGGCATTTTACCTATGGCATTTTTACCTACATTCACTTAGATGGCTGTGAGTGAAGAAATCAATCTAGAAACAAATGAGAAAAAGCAAATAGGCATTAATTTTCACAGATAGCCTACTTTGCTCTTCTGAAAATAAGTTATTACCGTTAAAAGTCAAATTATTTTTCCTGTCTATAGGTTAAACCTATTATTATATTAACCATTTTTTTCTGTAACACTGACAGCGTAACCTAAACATTGCGGACGACTTATTCCCTACATAGTGAGCAAAGTTTTTGCATACTCAAAATTGTTTTCATGAAAGTATGCAATTTTCCAGCCAATCAGAATACATTATATTTTTATGTGATTAGCCACAACTACATCAATAAGGGTCACAAAAAGCTAAACAAGATGTGTTTGTGAAATGCAAATGCCCCCCGTAAATTAATATTTTTTTCAAAATGTTTACCTTGACAGATGAACTTGACCTTGCAACATGACCTTGACCAGATGTACATCACTGAGATGTTTCATCATGCAAATTATAAGGCTCGTGCCTTGAATAGACTTAAGAGATACATGTATTGGTAACGATAAGTACCTGATCTTTCGATACTGGGGGAATAAAACATTTTTTAGGAAAAGGTCAGGCTCACGAAAAGTTATAATTTTAACTCTAAGGAAAGTAAATAGACATAACTGGTATGTTGGAAGAAGAGCACCTAAAAGGTAAGGAAACATTGTGAAAGGCAAGAAATCACTAGAAATAAGCAATTTTTATCTTTTCACAAATATTTCCCTCCCTTTTTAACCAAAAGATTTTGGAAACTAGTAATTACTCCTCTGAATTTGGACAAGGGCAAACTTTTTTCATGTCTACATTCATTGGGAAAAGTCATTGAATAAGTCATGATTATTTTTCTTTTGTTTTATTATCATCATAATCGGTAATATGTACAGTGTATTCAATGCTAACTTGGGTAACCCTTGTCATGCTGATCCTGGAATTTTCCTGCTTTTGCAGGAGACATGGACAAACATCAGCCTGCACATATGTGCAGTCTGATCTTTGTCTATACCACATGATTTTCCTTTTTAAACCAGAAAAGTTTCAGAAATCATATTTTCAAAATCAAATGCTGACTCACAATTAGAAAATACAGAGCTTTCAGCACTTTGATACATATATAATTTTTTCAAGGTTTTTTTTTATTCAGCATGACAAGGGTTAATTCATGCTATTTATAATAAATACTTTTCATTAATTGAATAAAACTCACAATAAAACTTGTTGTTTGCGGTGGTACATACAGTCAAACCTGTGTTAGCGGCAACCTGTATTCAGCAAGCAACCTGTATTAAGAAAGCGTCTGCCGAGTTCCCTATGAATCAATTGCACTGAAATTGACCTGTATTAAGCAAGCACCTGTCTTAAGCAAGCGCTTTTGGAATGTCCCTTGGGTGCTTGCTAAAGACAGGTTTGACTGTATTCCTACTTTGATTATTCTACCAATAAATGACCTAGACTGAACAGTCGAAAAACAGGGGGTGTATGCCAAGATCAGACTGCATAGTTATAATCTGCTGTGTGATATTTTTATATGCCTCCTGCATAGACAAGTTCGCCATGACAAGTATTCACCCATTCCCACACAATTCCACTTTTCAATGCTATGAAAAATTTGGTGAAAATGGAGAAATTGTAATGTAACAAGCAATTTCTTGAATTGTACACAATGTTGTTTACTCTAAATGACAAATTTATCAAACTTTACTACTAACCAGAAGCTCTCACACATCTGATTTGTTGCACTTGCACAAATTTACTGAAAGGGATACAAGACAACAATACAGCTCATTCCACTTGGGCACACTATTTATCCATGAGAAGGAGACAAATGACAAGTGTGACATTGAATTTTGTCAAATATTGGATGACAGTTGCCAGAGCAGGAGTTCTAATCACGACACAAGAATTGACAGCTTAATTAGTTACCAAAGAGCCAATGGGGCTCTGCAAAAATACTATTATTCCACTTGATAGGAATGAGTTACTCTTGTGTTAGAGAACACACATACCAAGTTTTAATCAAATATCTTCAAAAATGCTTAGATAATTTCAAGGTAGACCACAATGCCCGTGCCTAAAATAAGACCTACACATACACAGATAACAAGAGATGTGGAATTCTTATGCCTGATTTGTCTGACACAGACACAGAATTTTCTAATTACGGACAAGTACAATTTTCTAGATCACTTGTCCATGGACAAAGTTTCTGGAACATTTGTCCATGGACAAGTGTATATCAGGGCTAATCTTTGAATGGTACTAAATAGATCTAGGATATAGATAGATTATCTTAATGTTTAAGTAGCACTAGTGTAGAAAACATTATTTTTAATGAAGAAAAAGTTGGGTTTCAACATTTACTCAGAGAAAACAATGTTTTCTAAATTTTTACATTTTCTTTCTTTTAACCAGCACAGGTCAAAAAAGGGGAATAATTTGCACAAAATGTATCTAGAAATATCCCCCTTCGTATTCTAGGTTGCTCTTTTGATTGTGAACATGTGTGCCAAGTTCAAGTGAATTCCTTCAGAAGAACCAGAGATTTCAAAGAATGCTTTCAACATTTTTTCAGTTATATTGTGGTGGCTGGAGCATCTAACAATGGTTTCCTGGTGTTTCTCTCACCAGTACAACCACCACATCCTTTCCTAGCCTCCAGCTATCTCAGTGCTTTTTGAATGGGCCCCATATAAAATCCATTCAAATCTGATGTTTATTCTAGGATAAGATATGCATTAATTAAGGATTATTTTGGCCCACCACCTTTTCCTTATAGCCCATCAACTTTGCAGATGGCCCATCAAATTCCTAAATTTTAAAATGTAAATGAATGGAACATGGGCTAAAGGCCAATTTCAATTGTACATCATATATTTTGCCCAGAAATATCCCTGCTGAAAGGGTAATATTTTGAGTTAAATTCCATAAGGCCCCCTTTCCTGTGTTTTCTGTGACATTGAACCCCTCATATCAAGGATATCTGGAAATATTGGGAATAGAGAATTTTATATGGACAGACAGACAGTCAATAGGCCATCATTATAATTATTCTAACCTTTGTTCAGTAGAGCTAAAATTTGTTTTATGTGAGGAAAGGCAATTATTCTTGATCTGGACTAACAGTTTTTTTCAGTTAACTCTTAGTCATTGGTTAACATCAGCATGACATACTTTATGCTAATACGTACCAACATCATTGGGTTAAAATTATTTCAAAATGTAAAATGATTTTTCTCAGTGTTGTATATTTTCAATCAGGCATCCACAGGGTTCCAACTGACTTTTAAATTTGGGGGTGAAAACAGTCAATTTACAGCATACTTGTACCCCCTTTACATGAAACAAAGAAGGCTACTTGCAAAAATTAGGGGTACAAGATTCAAATTGGGGGTGAAAACCCCCCCATTTGAGGGTTTTTGTGAACCCTGATCCAAATATGATTCTTCAAATGAATCCATTGATTCCCAAATAAAATTTTACCAATTTTGGGGAGAATGTAAACCAGCATTCTGAAGTATTGCATGTCTATACCAAGTCCCCTACCAGCTGTAAAAATAGTTAAAATAGTCTTGGATCTGTATCTTCCTCAAAAATAGATGGAATTGAACAAACTTAAACATGTGCTGTAACTCATTGATTCGGACTTACATTCCAACATGATTGTTAATTGTCACAAGATAGGCCCATAGCAGTGCTGGATGCCCAAGTATGAAAAAAACGAAAAAGAAGTAACAAAAAACTTAAGCTCGATAAAGCTACAGTTCTAGCGCACTGCACTTTGTAATCATGACAAGCATATATCTGCCATTTGAAGTCAATTGGACATTAGGACATAAAGGACAATATAATGCTCTGGACAAAGAATTGGACATTGTCTGCCTGTTGAACATCATTGGTAATCCCATTAAATGTACAACCTGTCTTTCAACAGACATATATACATATCTGCTCAATATCCCAAAGGTTTTAGAGTAAAAGTCTGGAAAAATGAAATTTTCTAGAAAGATTCTGCTCCATGGCTTCAACACAACCGTGACAGTTCTTCTGCCTCCTTCTCGTCCACATTAGCACACCTTTGATGATAGCAGGTATAACAGAAATCACAACGTATCATCATATGACTCTCATCATTTGGCTGTTAACAAACACAGTATTAACTGCTGGTACCATCATCAGTCTTCTGTTTCTTTGACATAATCTGTGGATAAAAATAAATATTAAAGTAAATATTAATCTACATTTATTACAGAAATTGAATGGGAATAACATGTCAAACAAATATAGTAGGATCAATCGGACATGCGACTTCAAGATTGATTAGGGTTTAACACCGCTTTCAAGATTATTACAGTTAGAAAGTGGCAGCTGATGCACAAAATCATGGCTTCCTGTTGTTTCTAACATCAGTACAACCACAACATTTATGAAAGCAAGCTGCTAATCTCACTTAGGTGTACTACATGTACATGCACTTATCATTAAGCTTTTGGTCTTAAGACAAATGACGCCTGTCACAATGACGTATGATAAATGTTGGGAGACAGTTTGCCAAGCCCAGATTCTAACTCATGATCAGCAGCCCAAATGTCATGGACTAACTAAGCTGGGGTTGGCCTGAGTTCAAGTGCTTTTACATAAAGTCATAGTGTCTTGACTTAAGCTATTAGTAACAACAGTGATTATCAGTTCAATGTGCAAAACATCCAATATTCATGTAGATTTATTTTTATTAGTTTACTGTTAAAAACCACCTTAATTCCCTTTAAATTTCATCACCACTAACATATTTAAATATATGCACAAAGTCTAAGAAAAGATTTTCAAGTAAAGATTAGAAGTTATACAAAAAAGCCTTACCCCACCCCCCTTTTTACACAAGGGTAAAAAAATCCCCCCAAAAATACATGAATATGCTTACCTTTCTAGATGAGGTGGTATGTACAGAAACTGATAAAGTAAAAATACGACTTCTGGTTTAGGTATAACATGGGTTCTAAAATTTGTACTTCTTTAAAATTTGGTTTTACTGCGTATTTCAAACTCGTTTTTCAAGGAAACTCAAATCGAAAGTGGAAACAGGAAGTTACAATAAGACTTGTTTCCGGTTTTACAATACGCTTCTATGAGAGCGGGGAACCATGGAAATTGTCACCATAAGTCGCCATTTTGACCCTAAAATCCGCTAGGTGGCGCTAAACAGGAAAAGGGTCAATTGCGTTCTATCTGCACGATGCGCAATTTCTACTTATTTGATGGTCAAAGATACTTAACTCTTACACTCAAATATCTAAACAACTTTATATTTGCCTCCCTTGTTAATTGGTATCCAGCTTTAGTGCGACTTATATCTAAAAAGCAGGGATACAGAAAGAGGGATAACAATTGTACCAATTTCAAGACCCCCTAATGAGCTCAATAACTCGAGTCTGAGTTGACACAAAATCAAAATAGTTCCTGTTTCCTGACTTTCGACCGAAGATTAAAATCTTGTCTGTAAATAGAAAGTGATAAAGTTCAGTAGCAGAAAATGACATGAAATCATGTATTGAACGATCAAAGTTAATTAATTGTTGCATAAGGTAAGGTGTTGTGATTTTAGCCTTTTCTCCATTTTTGTCGTCTTTTTTCCGGGTTGACAGATAAACATTTATTGTTATTCAATGTCATGCTTTACTTTGTATCATAATGCAATAGTGACATGAAGGGTAAAACAGTAACAAGGCATTGGTGTGTGACTCACTCGCTGCTTCATGATTTTGTTCAATGACTCAAATTGATATTGTCATTAGTTTTCGCGATCCGATTTAGGTTGCCCAATCTGTATGTGTATTTTGTAGAATCATTAAAAGGCTTTTATACAGCAGAAGTGTATGCTTCCATATTATTGGCATTTGTTTTTGAGGGCCGTCTTGAAAGGCTAATGAGCATGCATGCATAAAGTTTTACCAAGTGTTAATTCTGTTTAGCTTCTAGTTCGGGACCAGGGTGGTACCTATGCTTCATAGGGCTGTGTGCTATAGTTGTAGATGGAAGTGGTTCCTGTCTTGTCTAACCTTGCCAGTTGGCCGACCACCTCAAGACTTTCCATTTACTGGTTTGACTGGTTCCCCATTTCTCTTTTGGCGCCACATTTGTGTCATGACCTTACCCATTACTGACCTGTGACCTCCCATAAATCACTGGTCTCAACATACAGTTGCATTGTTTCATTTGACAGGTGATTCCACTGCAGGGGTTGGAATTAGTACTCGTGAACTTGCAAAATGCGAGTGAAAATGGAAGATTGCAAGTGTCAAACAACAACCACTTGCGTTTTTTGCGACTTGGAAAGATTGGCAAAATCATTGTAATTCTAATTAAATTGCCAAAAATAATGCAACACCGCTACAGCAAGTTCATCAGACGCTTAGATTACTTCATAATTTCAATAAACCAAGCATTTCTTTAAAATGAAACTAACATTCATCAAAACTCGGCTGATTCTGTAGCATGTATACCACATGAAATTACAAATCATAGTTACTATTGGATAGTTTGCGTTGAAGTATCCAATGAAAGAATTTGTAACTTGGCCTGGTTTCCTGGAAAAAATGACTGGTGTAACAGTAAATTATTACGTTTTGTGCATGTTATTTATTTTAGTGTGAAAATTTTCAAATGTAAACAAGGTAATCAATTTTTGTCATTGTAATTAAAACAGCTGATCAGAAGTCAATATGGATCTTAGGGGCTACAAGTAATTTTGAAAATTATATTCTGGGAAATGTAACACAACTTTTCTTGGTTTACTTTTGTTTCTATATAATTAAGAAAGAAGATCAACCCGGTAAACTGTCATTAAAATTTCTAGTGCCCATTTGATTTTGCGAGCTAGAAATAGGTACTCGCAAGATTCAGCAAGTGTCAAAAAAGTTAATTTCAACCCCTGCACTGAAAAGTTGTATGAGGAGACTTTATGTGTTGTTGCAAACATGTTTTTCAAATATGTTTGTGATTATTTAATCCAGGGATTGACACTAACACCAGTCCTTGTGCCCGAGAGCTTTGAACTTTGGGGACTGGGAGGACTGGTAGATGTCACCATCCTGCAAGTCCTTCAGGCCTGTAGTTAGTGGTAGTACTTTGTAATTCAAACCTGTCCAGTTTGAAAAAAAATGCCTTTCCTATACTAAAATTTGCATAACCAAATGGAAAACTTTGTGGAAAAAGAAGTAATTGCTTATCAAAAAGAATTTCTTCTTTTCCAACAATGCTTTGCTTATAGTTTCTCAAATATATAGTTTATGCTAAAAAATAAACTTGTTTTTCATGAAGGACCTGTTAACAGGGAAGACCTGTCGTATTTAGAACTAACAGGTCCTTCAGACTGGTGGCAAAAAAGTAGTAAGTGTCAAACCCTGTGATCAGCATATTTTCGTATGGCGGAGGTCATTTCTTTATATGTTATATAGTGGAAACTTTGAAAATCATTTTCTCAAAATGTAATTGATGGATATCAACCAAATTTCACTGGAGTGATCCTTGATTGACTCCTTATCAGTCTACCAAAGAATTATTGTGATTGGATGGAAAATATGTATTTTATGGGCAGACTGCCAGAAGTCATTTCTCTATATATGTTGTATAGTGGAAAATTTGAAATTTATTTTCTCAAAATGTAATTGATGGATATCAACCAAATTTCACTGGAATGATCCTTTGGTGTCCCTTTATCAGTCCACCAAAAATTATTGTGATCTGATGAAAAATTTGCACTTTATGGGCGGAGGTCATTGATAAATATGTTATATAGTGGAAACTTTGAAAATCACTTTCTCAGAATGTAACTGATGGATATCAATCAAACATTTTTGATATGATCTTTGGGTGACCCTTTATCATGAAGCCAAAAGCTATTGTGATTGGGTGAAAAATATGTATTTTATTGGCAGAGGTCATTTCTCTTTATTTGATATAGTTGAAACTTTGAAAATCATTTTCAAGTTCAGTAGAACCCAAAATATCTAAAAATCTAGTCAAAACTTTTATTTGCTTTTACAAGAAATCAAGCCTGTGGAGCAACTCAAGCCATTCACGGCTTTCTAGTTCCACTTGTCCCTGGACAAGTAATACATGATTTTCTACTTGTCCAGGATCAACATGAACTTGCCCTAAGAAAAAGAGAATAGATGAATAAAGAGAAATTATTGTTTTTAATGAAGAAAATGCAGGAATCCCGCATTTTCTTCATTGAAAACAAGAATTTCTACGTTTTGATACAAACATTTTGTTAATTTGTCTCTTACCTCCATCAAGTACCATTTCAAGATTTGTCCTCGATTAACTTGTCTACAGACAGGTGGCAAAGAAAAATCCTCTTGCCCAAAGGTAGAAAAACCCATGTCGGACAGGTCAGGCATGGGAATTCCATACCCCTGCCTTGGTGTCATCATGGTCAAATCGACGATGTTGCCATACAAAAACTTTGACATCTGGATACCTCTGCTTTAAGAAACTTACTGAAGGCATTCACTTGACACTTGGCACACATGTTCACTACAAAAAAAAAAACAAAAAACAAAACACTAGCAACTGCTGCTTTCAAAAAGGAGTAAATACTGCATGTGTATTTTGTGGGAATTATGTTCCTTTATCAACAATACCCATAATGTTAAATACATGTATTGAATTTTTGCTGTCTGGGCCTCTAGGTTAAAACAGTCCTTTTCCATGCTTAAACAACTATTTTCTAGAATTTACCCCTTTTCATCCATGACCTTTTCTATGGTAATACTGTTTACTATTATTTCAGATAATATATAAGTGATGCCCCCTCCTCCACCACCTCCTCCTCCCCCTGGGGCCCCGGCCCCTCCCCCTGCACCAGCATTCGGGGGGTCAAAGGGAGGTGGTAAAGCTCCCAAGCCATCAGGGGGTCAGAGTAGAGGTGCTTTATTAGATCAAATTCATAAAGGAGCGAGATTGAAGAAAACGGTTACAAATGACAGAAGTGCACCAGTTACAAGTAAGTTGAAGTTGAAAATTTTTTGAAGAGAGGAGAATATGATCTTTGCCTACATACACTGCCTACATTTTACTCTTTTTTTTTGTGGAAAAAAAACTTTGGCCATACTGATTGAAATGGTCCAAAAATTAGCAATTTGCTTGACACAAAGTTTTAACCCTTGTCATGCTGAACCTGGAATACTTCGGCCTTCTTCGGGAGGTAAAGGCAAACATCAGACTACCATTGATGTGCAGTCTGATGTTAGGCTTCACCACCTAATTTTTATTCTCATAACCAGAAAAGTATAAAATCTGCATTTTCAAATTTATGCGAAACCACTTGAAATAAGCACATACAGTGCGCTCAGCATTTGGGTATTAATGCAACAGTGCTCTCAGCACTTTGGTATTAATGCAACAGTGCTCTCAGCACTTTGGTATTAATGCAACAGTGCTCTCAGCACTTTGGTATTAATGCAACAGTGCTCTCGGCACTTCGGTATTAATGCAATTTTCTTGTAGTTTTTCTTCAGCATATCAAGGGTTCATTCTGCAGGATAATGGTTAACACAATTTATTACAGGTGCAAAGCCTAAAGGAGGTGGAGGGCCTATGGGGATGGGAGGAGGCCCGGCCAAGTTTAACACAGTTGCTAACAGACCCAGTTCAGGGCATCAGGCTATTCCCTGGGGAAAAGGATCACAGGATGACAGTGAGTACATGGCTAAAAAATTTAACCCTTTGCTGTTTAATCCCTGCTTTTTACGTGCCTGTGATTTTATGATTGAGAAAACATTGTGAAAAAAGAAGAAATTGCTTCTGACAAGCAATTTCTTCTTTTTTCACACTATTTTCCACCCTACAGAATGGTTATTTTTCAAATTAAATCCATTTTTAATTTTCGTCTGCAAAACCTTTGAATTTGGACAGGTCCAAAATTTTGTAAAACAGGAAACAGGAGACTTAAAATTTGTAAAGTAAAACGTAGAATAAGACACTGCCATCGTGTTGATAGTATGAGGATCCTTACAGATATAATAATGGGATCCCTTCCTTTATTTAGTAGTTGAATTTGAATGCAAGAGAAAGGAACAACTGCGGCACTCATCCTTTCCGACTATTTTTCTCCAACCAATGGGTCCATAATCGTAGACCTATGCAGTGCTCTCAATAAGCCGACGTCGACGTAATATACGTCCAGAATTTCAGAAATTACGTCCAGAAAATCAAACCTGGACGTAAAAAAACGTCCGAGATTCGAGGAAAACATCCTTTAATTTGACCCTGGACGTTTTACAAATTTACCTAATGAACGATTTAACGTAAGTCTACATGTGCAAAAAATCGATAATCAACGCGAGCATACACATTAAAGCTGATCAAAACAAGCCATGTGTAACGTGCGGGGCATTAAACTGTCGCTATAACAACCAGTCGCTGATTACGCAATCTTGAAGGGTTAGCGACGCGTCATTACCGCTTCTGTCATTATCTTTCTTAGTCGGATACAGATCGCGAGGGTCCTTGATAGGATTATTGAAACAAACAAAATTCAAATTTGTCATATCAAACGTAGTTCATGCAGCTCATACCGATAAAATTTCCAACTATCGCTTCCTACACTCTTAGAATATATTTACGGTTAATTTATCCGAAGTAAAATAGACGCTACCGAAAAACATTTATGAAAGGTCATTCGACTGTCCTCGTTTTAATACGTGTAGAACCGTCATCTTGGGAGAACGTGGGGAAATCCCAATGGCGTCATTTAAGTTGTCTGCAACATGTCTGACGAGAGATTTGAAATGACGAATTTTTCTTGACTTCTGCTATTTGGATAATTCTGCGTAAGTTTAAATAGGCTTAGGACTTTAAGTTTTATTGGTACATTACTTAGAACGTTCGCCACCTTTGGAACGACAGGCAGAGGAAAATTAAAGCTGCATAAATTTCCGTAATATTGCCGGATACCAAAACATTGTAACTAAAATTTGAGTAAGTCGCATTTCCTAGGCCCAACAAGATACAGCTAAGGACCGATTCCAAATAGAAACTCCCCATTATCTCATATTAGTTTCCATAATTTATTCAATAAAAGTAATAAAAGGGGATCGTGAAACCAAAGCTCGTCCCTACAGCTTAAAGTCAAAGCTACAAGTTTAAAGGCTTGGAAGTCATTAAGTCTTAGAGAACCAACCAGAATCATGGACTTTGGGAGCAAAAATTTAACTTCCATTTAACAAGGAAACAAGCATTTACAAAGTGTACAGAAAAAGGAAGGTGTGTGTGCAAGGGGGGGGGATAGCAGGGGGAGGGGTTAAAAATTCGTTACTATATAAAAAATTCCTGAAATCCCAACATGGGATTACAAAAGTTCCTGATTTTGGCCCTTATTGAGAGCACTGCCTATGTGGGAAAGCAGCTGGAGGCTAGGAATGGATGTCATGGTAGTGCTGGTGTGAGAAATACCAGGAACCCATTGTTAGGTGCGCCAGCCTCCCTTATATGACTGTAATTTTGTTGAAAGTGGTGTGAAAAAACATTATAACAAACAAAAAGCAAGAGCAAGCAATGGGTTAGTATCAAGTGGATACTCTAATATCTTTGCAAGGCAAAGGTTCGTGCAGAAGTTTGATGTGGCAATACATATTATCTCCACTTGTCCACGGACAAGTAAAAGGCTATTTTTCACTTGTCCAGGATTAAGATGAATTTGTCCACAAAAAATGGAATGGTTGATATTGCAAACATTGTTTTTCATGAAGAAAATGCTGTAACCCTGAAGAAAATGCTGTAACCCATGAAAGACAATGTTTTCTCCCCTTTGATACAAACATTAGAATGACTTTTCTCCTAGATCTTTGTAGTACTGTTTGTTGATTTGCTCTGGTACTTTCTTGTTCAAGGACAAGTAGCCCAGTGGTTCTGAAAAAAGCTGCCCAAGTTGTCTGAGTCATCCATTAAGTTGCACGGACAAGCAGTTTTTCCTTGCTCAGTTGTCTGTGGACAAGTGAAAAGTTTCAAGAAAAAAAAGTATTTTTTTCACATAGTAAAAGTTAGCTGTTTTCTAAAAATAAGACTTAAATAAATACCATAATTATTAAGTCAACAGTAAGTGAGTCTTTTTTATGGACAAGACTTTAAAATTATTTCAGAACCCCTGTAACCTAGAAAAATGTACTTGCCCCAAAGTGGAAAAGCTCATTTCTGACAAGTCTGGTATTGGAATTCCTCTCCCTTATACTGAAGTACAGAACAAGTGCAGTTAAAACCATGTCTTGAATTTTTTTTTATATATATATAAGAATCCTGGTATCCCTTGCTTTAAACTATATAATTTGGGATACTTTGGATCCCAGGACACTGTCACTGTAAATCCTTGCTAAGGTATATATTTTCAAATTGATTTTAAGTGTGTTTTAAAAACAGAACTTTGAAGCATTACATTATGTAGCCTATCACTCGTAGTGGTATAATTACCAATGTTAGTCTAATTTTTATCTTTTATAAATTGAATGATATATACATTTTGGAAAAACATCAAATAATTATGTTAAAAAAATTAATTTGTAAGGTCTGAATTGCTGTATACTGTTAAAAACACCAGCAACATAAATTTTCATGAAAGGAGTTTAGTTCTTCCTTTATTGCAAGGAAAGTGTTTAAATTTGAATAGAAAAATCACCTTGTTATATCGCAAAAATGGTAGAAAACCAAAATCAGGAAATTCAAACTTTTTTGGTCTAAAAGACAGGTATTTCTGTCATCTTATTCTGTTTTAAACAATATTTCAGTAAAGAATGAAAATCAGTTGAATCATATCATTCCCCCTCGACGGAAAAGTGGGGGTAGGCCTACAGTACCCGCACCCCCTCGCCCTACAAATGGTATTTGCAAGTGTTGTCAGTTGAATGTTGTTATGTAGATTGTTCAGTTTTTAGCTTGGCGGTTTTCAGAGAAAACCTAAGGTATTGCCATAGCCTTGGTGTTGTTGTTCTCGTCATGTGAAAACTTTGACATTTTGTGATATCTCTGGTGCTACTGAAATCATTCACTAGAAAATTTGGCATACATGTTCACCATCAAAAAACATCTATAATATCAAGGGGGATAACTCTAGATGCATTTTGTACATATTGTGCTCCTTTTTCGACTTTTTTTTTTTCACCATCGAGCACTCAACAGCCCAGCGTAGGCACCCTTGTAGCTGGTGCTCTTGTTTATAGAATGTGTTAGAACTGTAAGTAGATACTTTATTTTTATGCCCCCGATAGGGAGGCATCATAAATTTGACTTGTCCGTCCGTCCGTCTGTCCGTCCGTCCGTCTGTCCGTCCGTCCGTCATTCCGTCCAAAAACTTTAACATTGGCCATAACTTCTAAATCAAAGCGGTGTCGGGGGCATTGTCATCTTACAGTGACAGCTCTTGTTTGATTATTGATTGGCAGCAGAACATGATCCATTGTTCAAAGATTGAGTGTGAATTTATAGTATGTGAAAACATGTAAAATGAGCATTTAGATAGATTAAGAAAAGAAATAGCTTGTGCAACTTCAAATTTCATACGCATGGATGCTAATGTAAAATTTCTTTTATTTGGTCCATGATTTATATTAACAATTAAATGTATCAATTCTTTACTTTAGCACAGTGATAATTCGTCAGTCTTTCACTCAAACGCTCCCGGGTAGATCCAAGACGGCAGTTCTCATCCATTCTGCCTATTTGTGTCTCTCCAATGGATTGATAATTATAGGGTTACCCAATTGTAGACCCATGTGGGATAGGAGCAGGAGGCTTGGAAAGAATGTAAGGGTAGTACTGGTCACACAGTGGTGTGAGATTTACCAGGAATCTATTGTTAGGTGCTCACACTGCCAAGATTTAACTGAAAAATTGTAAAAAGTGGCGCTTAATCCCATACAATAAATCTATCAATTTACTTTAGGTCTTAAGTGAGGAAAAACACACTCCAACACAAATCCAATTTTAATTGACCTTCATGAAAATAGCCATTGAAATCCTTGTGGGAATGTTCCTCATTTTCCACAATCTTATCTAGTATAACAGACTCAAAAACCCAATTTTGTCGATAAGAAATAATCATCTGCAATTTATTGATGTTGGAAATGAACTAAGGGATAACCGGTAACAATGAGAAGCTCAAGGAAGTTGTTTTCAACAAGTGTCATCCTTGTACACTTGATAAACTTTCAGTAATCCTTACTGATACCATCGAAGACCCCCATTTTACTAATTACCAGTTTGTGTCTTGGTTATTTTGAAACAAAAAGTCATTATTTCCTTTCTCTTTATTGAGGGCTGAGCTCAGTGTGAAACAGATGTAACTGCCTATATATTTATAGGCAGTTACAACGGTTTTGTGCCAAGCCATTTGATGTGGACTTCGAAGTGTAATCGTCACCTTAAGATATTGAAATTATGAAACAAGGAAAAGAAAACTAAGCCTAACATGTACTATAAGAAATAACTTTATGTCAAATACATTTTAGCAGAATAATGCCCCCCTGAATCTGGGCTCTTATTAGTGTTTGAAATTGATCATGCATTGAAAATTTGAAGGATAACACATAGTTTTGACCCTTGGAAATTTCTGTATTGAGGGTTCAAGATGACCCCATGGGAGAAATTTTTAATGGTCAAGTAAAGGTAATTTACAGATTTTCAGGGGTCAAAACATTGGTTTAAGGTAGTGGACCTGTAAAAGTTCTGCAACAATTTAGACCACATGTTTTTTCGCAATGTTAAGCGAGGTTTCCTAATGAAAATCATTAGGAAACCTCAGTTAACACTGTTAAAGTTCATTTTTTCTGAAATGTTGTGGAACTATTACGAATCTACTACCTTAAGGGTCAAACACGAGCCCTGTTGAATTGCAAAGCATGGTTTCCTAATGCTGTACCCTTGTTTTAGGAAAACAATACTGGAATAGGCGAAACAGCAGTGTACTTTTTCTGAAGAAGTAAAATTATGCAGTATCCAATATAAGTCTGGATATTTGGATAAAAAAGATGAATCAATATTATACTTGCTGTCAAATTACTTGATAAATTGGGATTTTTTTTTTACACCTGGGGTGTCTTTTTTTGACCCCCTCCCTTTCTCCCTTCGGATGGGTATTTTGAATAAAGATTTTAAGAAAATTCCATAACAACATTTCTAATCAAAATTTGTGATTCAATGCAAGAAAGTCATTTCTCATTATCATCTATGTTTATTATAAAACTTACTTGCAACTGAGCCTGTGCGTGACATTTCCAACAATTTGAAGTGTTGGCAAGGTGCAAACATTAGTAGCGTTGACAGCCACATACTATAGATATAAAGTTACCTGATGGTCTACAGATACTTTGAGACCTTATCTATCCACTAAACATATAGTAAAGAATCTGATCAGACTGTGCGGATGCACAGGCTGGTCAGAGTCTTTGCTTTGCGTATATTTGAAACTATTGGAAATCTCATGCACAGGCTCAATTAATATTTTCAATGATAAGGGAAATAAAGCAAGTCACATCTTTGGGTCAGTGTGGCATTTATTTGACATGGATGGTTTACTAGTTAATCAATAGATTTTTGCATGACATTAGTTTTTGATTTGAATTGGGGTTTTACATCGCTTTCAACGATATTTCAGTTATATCGCGACGACTGGAGCACCTAACGATGGATTCCTGGTATTTCTCACACCAGTACTACCACCACATCCCTTTCCTAGCCTCCAGTTGCTATTCCACATAGGTTTACGATTATCTACCCATTGGTGGAAGACAAATGTCGGAAAGGATAAGTGCCGCGGCCGGGGATCGAACCCGTGCGAACAAAGACCCCTGGATTAGAAGTCCGGCGCGCTACCAACTGCGCTATTGCCGCGGCTGCATGACATTAGTAATGTTAGTTCAACTGAATTAAAAGTTCTCATTCATTTTCTTTATTTTGTTAAGCCTTGTCATTTTGAGTGAAATTCTTTGCATGGTTACTGCAACATATTTTTTTGTTCTTAAATTTGTAGTAAGTTTTCAAAACAGATTCTAGACGTGCTGGTTCATCCTGTGAAAAGAGGATTATTCAAGGTTCAGTATGACAAGGGTTTTTAGCTCCACTGGCTGAAAGCCACTGGGGCTATTGTCATGGCGTTGTGTCCGTCGTGCGTCCGTCTGTGCGTCCGTGCGTCCGTTCGTAAACTTTTTCTTTAAAAATCTTCTCCTCAGAAACTACTGGATGAATTTCAACCAAACTTCACAGGAATGTTCCTTGGGTGACCCTCTTTCAAAGTTGTTCAAGAAATTTTGATCCAATGAAAACCATGGATTAAATGGGCGTGGCTAATTTCCAAATATGGTAAAAAGTGAGTTTTCTCAGATTCTAATTGATGGATACCAATTTAATTTTACATGAATGATCCTTGGGTGACCCTTTATCAGTCTACAAAAAATTATTGTGATCGGATTGAAAATATTCATTTTATGGGCAGAGGTCATTTCTCTATATGTTATATAGTGGAAACTTTGAAAATCATTTTCTCAGAATCTTATAGATGGATATCAACTAAAATTTACTTGAATGATCCTTGAGTGACCCTTTATCAGTCTTCCAAAAATAATTGTGATCGGATGAAAAGTTTTCATTTTATGGGCGGAGGTCATTTCTCTATATGTTATATAGTGGAAACTTTGAAAATCATTTTCTCAGAATGTAACTAATGGATATCAACCAAATTTCACTGGAATGATCCTTGAGTGACTCTATCAGCCTACCAAAAATTATTGTAATCCGATGAAAAAAAAAAAATTTATGGGTGGAGGTCATTTCTCAATATGTTATTTAGTGGAAACTTTGAAAATCATTTTCTCAGAATGTAACTGATAGATTTCAATCAAACATTTTTGGTATGAGCTTTGGTGACCCATTATCATGCAGCCAAAAATTATTGTGATCAGATGAAAAATATGTCCTTTGTTTGCGGAGGTCATTTCTCTATATGTTATTTAGTTGAAACTTTGAAAATCATTTTCAACATCATTAGAAGCCAAAATACCGTATCTAAAAAACTAGTCAAAACTTTTATTTGCTTTTACAATAATTTCAAGCCTGTGGAGCGACACAAGCCATTCATGGCTTTCTAGTTAGTTATCTTTTTGACTTAAAAGTACAATAAAATTGTAAGTCTTTGCATGCCTATTTATAAATATTTAATTTTCTTACTTACTCTTTGACCACAGAAAATAACTTGTAATGTTACTTTGCCAAATGGCCTTCAAAATTCCCAGAAGGGATATTTACGAGTTTTACTGTGTGTAGCATATAACATGAAAAGAATAATTCAGGATGATTATAATTCTCCTTTAACCCTTTGCTGTTTAATCCCTGCTTTTTATGTGCCTGTGATTTTATGATTGAGAAAATATTGTGAAAAAAAGAAGAAATTGCTTCTGAAAAGCAATTTCTTCTTTTTTCCACACCATTTT
This sequence comes from Fragum whitleyi, assembly GCA_948146395.1. Classification (NCBI taxonomy): domain Eukaryota; kingdom Metazoa; phylum Mollusca; class Bivalvia; order Cardiida; family Cardiidae; genus Fragum; species Fragum whitleyi. The sequence continues at coordinate 45,233,668 of OX411556.1, forward strand.
CTACCCTACTGAATGGTTATTTCTCAATTTAAATCCACTTTAAAATATGATTTAAAAAACCTTTGAATTTGGACAGGTCTAAAATTTTGTAAAACAGGAAAGGGTTAAATTGTATAATTTGAGGTTTTGGTATATTTTCAGCTGCTCCTGCTCCCATGGCCCCAGGTGGGATTGGGGGTTTGTTTGCAGGGGGAATCCCTAGATTACCAAATAGAGGTGGCAGAACGCCAGGTGGGCCACCAAAAGGTTTGTATATTTAGACTTTACAACTCAAGATTATTTGACACAGGTATACAGTAGATATTGATTTAGTGATCACTTCTAGTAAGGTAGTGGACCCGTTATAGTTCCGTAACGTTTCGGAACACATAATCTTCAACAATGCTGACAGAGGTTTCCGAATGAAAATCATTAGGAAACCTTGGTTTACACTGTTGAAGTTCATTACTTCTGAAACGTTGGGGAACTATTATGGGTCCACTACCTTAAGCGACTCCTTTTATTAAGCGATCATTACATCAAGTTTCTTAACTGTAGGCACAATTTCTAAACAAGTGGATAGTCTTGAACAAAAAATAATTTATTATTGAAGCCTGTTCTTAGAACTTGTTTGAATCGTCTCAATGAGACGATTCTAATGGGTTCAAACATCATAAGATTCAATGAGAATTTTGGGACAAAGAAATCTTTTTTCTTTCTCAAAAGCAGATATTTGCATTAGTGAGTGTGGCTGTCAGTCTGTCCATTAGTCTGTATGTCCACTTTTGTCTGGACGATAAGCGAGGGTTCAGTGCAACACTATTATAAGTGCCTATATATTTATAGGCACTTGAGATAGTCTTGCACTGACCAATGAATAACTCCTACATTTTGGACGGATTTCAAAATAATAATTTAAGATAGCAGCTGGAGGCTAGGAAAGGTTGTGATGGTTGTACTGGTGAGAGAATACCAGGAATCTTTTGTTAGGTGCTCCAAACGCTGCGATATAACTGATAAAATTAGACTGGTGGTTTAGACCGAAAATTTTCGAAGTGTGGGCACTTTTGCGGCATAAGGTCTCACTAGGCTAAATAGCTTCGGCAACCACCCCTGAACAGATTTTGCCCTGTTGCCCAATAATAAAATCATAAATGAGGTCACAATCGGGGTCAAAGGTCACCAAGTACATTTCATGTAAGCGAATTCTATGGGTATAATTGTTTATGATATAATATTCGTCTTTGAATAGATAATAAACTCTAAAAGCATCAGTAAATAACATAGGAGCATGTTTTCTTAATTTTTGTGGTATTTGGTGTTTATTTATGTTATGTTAGGTCATATTTTTAACCCTTAACTCAACTAAAAAGGGTGAATTACCTTGCTAAACAGACTACTGCTTTATGATTTTAGACAGAAAGCGTTGTTTAACCCTACGTGAACCTAAGATAATATTTATTTCGTATTTTATGGACGTCCTGGATTCATTAATATATTAACAATCCTGTCTCAAAATTTTTTTAAACGTTTGTTTGTCAATGACGTTATACTTTTCAGCCTATAAAAGGGATAAATGGGCCTTAAATTTCAGTACACATTTGGACAAATGACAGCATGAGAATGTGTAATAAACAAAGTAAATTAGTAAAACAAAAACATTGTGACAAGTTGTGATTTGAAGACTCTGGTAGAATAAGATAATTATTCTTGGATGTTTCAATTTTTTCAAATATATGAAAAATATGTTACCCATTTAGAATATGTTCAAAAGAAGATACAATATATGGAGTTATCAAAGATTAGAACTTCTTTCATTTTCTAATTTAGTGTTTCTTTTCATTGTCAAAATGTCTCGAACATAAGAAAATTGAGTAACACTCGAATATCATTAAAATATGAGTGTAAGTAACTACTTTTTACACTGTTGAAACCCTAATTATCAACATTGGCATCTCAAAAATGACTCGCAGCTCATTTATTAAGTATGTTACATTTAAGTGAAATATCAATGGAATTGATTAACGTATTCAAGTACATGTAATGCATTGGATGAAACAACTACATAAGAATCTTTCTTTGGGAGGTCAAATATGTGTAACATACGTTACCCATAATATCTGATAAAAAAATGATGATTAGAAGATACGTATTGTATTTCACAGAATGCATATCATCACAGTTTCATTTATTTGTAAGATACGCCTCATAATTATATATATATTTTTTGAAAGCATAAATATCCTGCCCAACTTTATTCACTTTAACATACCTATCAAAACTCAAACAATGTCTTTTCGCGACCCAGAGAGAGATTCAGTGGCTTGAACCGAAAGGCTGTCCAATTCTACACTTTGGCTCACTGGCCTTTGTCATTAAGTTTTTTGCCCATAAACAGCCCCTGTGATGTTGGGCTCAAACCACGTATCTTTAGGTCACAAGTCGAGCGCCCATACTAAGTGCACAATGCAAACCAGGAAGTCGAGACAGTAAAGATAAATTTGAGATACTTTGACTCGAAAACTTTTTTTCACATTTATCAAATATTCATTGCTACTAGATTCCATGTTACGAAAATGTATAACGATTTTAAAGATGTATGAGTTAGCAGCATACAGCCGTATGCAATAATATAGAATTCAAGACTGCAAAATGCAATGTCATAGACGTCACTTTATATTTTATCTGAATAAACAGACGAAAAAGTAACATACCCCATAGATTACTAGTAAAAAATAATTAAATCAGCAAAGCTTTAGAAGGTAACTTATTTCATTTAGAACAATGTACAGCAACCTTTCTTTCTGTTGAAATGGATATCTGTTATAATGTGTTTTTTGACAAACATTGTTCTATACGTGTATCATATGTTTTTTAGCTCCACTGGCTGAAAGCCACTGGGGCTATTGTCATGGCGTTGTGTCCGTCGTGCGTCCGTCCGTCCGTCCGTCCGTGCGTGCGTGCGTGCGTGCGTCCGGTCGTAAACTTTTCTTTAAAAATCTTCTCCTCAGAAACTACCGGATGGATTTCAACCAAACTCCAGAGGAATGATCCTTGGGTGACCCTCTTTCAAAGTTGTTCAAGAAATTTTGATCCAGTGAAAAACATGGATTTAATGGGCGTGGCTAATTTCCAAATATGGTAAAAAGTGAGTTTTCTCAGAATCTAATCAATGGATACCAATTAAATTTTACATGAATGATCCTTGGGTGACCCTTTATCAGTCTACAAAAAATCATTGTGATTGGATGGAAAATATGCATTTAATGGGCGGAGGTCAATTCTCTATATGTTATATAGTGGAAACTTTGGAAATCATTTTCTCAGAATGTAACCAATGGATATCAACCAAATTTCACTGGAATGATCCTTGGGTGACCCTTTATCAGTCTACAAAAAATCATTGTGATCGGATGGAAAATATGCATTTTATGGGCGGAGGTCATTTTTCTATATGTTATATAGTGGAAACTTTGAAAATCATTTTCTCAGAAGGTTACTGATGGATATCAACCAAATTTCACTGGATTGATCCTTGAGTGACCATTTATCAGTCTACTAAAAATCATTGTGATCGGATGAAAAATATGCAATTTATGGGCGGAGGTCATTTCTCTATATATTATATAGTGGAAAATTTGCAAATCATTTTCTCATAATCTTATTTTTGGATATCAATGAAATTTCACTGGTATGATCCTTGAGTGACCCTTTATCAGTGTATGAAAAATTATTTTGATTGGATGAAAAATATGTATTTTATGGGCGGAGGTCATTGCTCAATATGTTAAATAGTGGAAACTATGAAAATCATTTTCTCAGAATGTAACTGATGGAATCATTTTCAACATCAGTAGAACCCCAAATATCTAAAAATCTAGACAAAACATTTATTTGCTTTTACAAGAATTTCAAGCCTGTGGAGTGACTCAAGCCATTCATGGCTTTCTAGTCATAAACCCCACCGCATCTAACTTTTTCAAGTATATGAAAAGCTAGATGTGATTACGACGAACGGCTTCTTGACAGAAGTCCGGAAACGAACGGAACTATAACCCTAAATGGTTTTTTTTATCGCAAGCTTACGTCTGTATAGTTACACTAATAACGCACAGTGCTACGATCGTGCTAGTGTGTCGATCAAATTTCAACCACGTCAGAAACGCAATTGGACTTGATTGAAAGAAAAACCCTCTTGTATCAGGGTCTAATATGATTTTTTACGTTGCTATATTCGTGGAAAAGAACCAAATTCGGGGCATTGTCTTTCCACAACGGCTGTTGGTTCAGCCGTTAACCAACATACGTTTTTCTAAATCATTTATCGGCTGTTGTTCTATGTGGTAAATCTAGGCTTTTTGAAAGGGACATATGAATATATCCGAGTAATGAAACTGATCTGTTTCCACGAAAAAATGTATAATTTGAAACGAATTTGGTTAGAATTATATATTACTATGGTGTTAATACAACGATGCGAGTTTCAAGTTCCCTCTTTTCCTACAAAAGAAGAGTTACTTAGTTTGACTTGATCAAGATGAGTGCTTAGACAAATTATTGTTAAACGTAAGTTACATTCAGAAATCAGAATCTAACCATGAGCAGTTACATTTTTTTAAGTTTTTTAAATTGTAAGTGCTTTGTAAAGTTGCATTTGACAGAATTGTTTCTCATTATGTTATGAGTATTCTTATTTTCAACACAACCTGTAATATTGTGGCGCATATTTTATAACCCTTATTCGTGTATAAAACCGAGGATGTAATACTTGATTTTTTTGCAAAAGGCCATTTTATTTTGTATCGATGTAGCTTGTATCGATACATATTGCTCTAAAATTCAGTTTTGTCCGAAAGGGCAACGTTTGACCATAAAGACCATGTTTTTGTTTAATACGGAATTCAAATATCGTTATTCTTTAAAGGATCAACGTATTTTGCTACCAAAGTTTTCGCCGTTAGATATATTCTTTCGGAAAGTGATCGATTTATCACCAGTGATAATTTTCTAAATGCAAATATTGTCAGTTTTCATTGATACGCATTGACAAAATTTTTAATTGCTCTCGTCTACATTTGTCAATTTCATTTACACGAAACAAGCAATACATGTAGGTTGCATTCATATAGTATTATAGATGTATAAAATGATGTAACATAAGATGCATTTTTACTCTTCTATCCTTTTAGAAATTCTTTCCCACCCAATTAGCAATAGCACAATAGATTGTAAATATAGCAGAAAGATTTAAATCGATTTTACAAAATGGTTGGATCAAATGTTGTTACATAGATAATTACATTCGTTACGTTTTTTTTGTGTGTTTTTTTTTGTTTTTTTTTTTTTTTTTTAGCTCCACTGGCTGAAAGCCACTGGGGCTATTGTCATGGCGTTGTGTCCGTCGTGCGTCCGTCCGTGCGTCAGTGCGTCCGTGCGTCCGGTCGTAAACTTTTTCTTTAAAAATCTTCTCCTCAGAAACTACTGGATGAATTTCAACCAAACTTCACAGGAATGATCCTTTGGTGACCCTCTTTCAAAGTTGTTCAAGAAAATTTGATCCAATGAAAAACATGGATTTAATGGGCGTGGCTAATTTCCAAATATGGTATAAAGTGAGTTTTCTCAGATTCTAATAGATGGATACCAATGAAATTTCACATGAATGATTCTTGTGTGACCCTTTCTCATTCTACAAAAAATTATTGTGATCGGATGAAAAATATGTATTTTATGGGCGGAGGTCATTTCTCTATATGTTATATAGTGGAAACTTTGAAAATCATTTTCTCAGAATGTAGTCAATGGATATCAACCAAATTTCACATGAATGATTCTTGTGTGTCCCTTTCTCATTCTACAAAAAATTATTGTGATCAGATGAAAAATATGTATTTTATGGGCGGAGGTCATTTCTCTATATGTTATATAGTGGAAACTTTGAATATCATTTTCTCAGAATGTAGTCAATGGATATCAACCAAATTTCACTGGAATGATTCTTGAGGTACCCTTTATCAGTCTACCAAAAATTACAGTGATCAGATGAAAAATATGTATTTTATGGGCAGAGGTCATTTCTCTATATGTTATAGAGTGGAAACTTTGAAAATCATTTTCTCAGAATGTAGTCAATGGATATCAACCAAATTTCAGGGGAATGATTCTTGAGTGACCCTTTATCAGTTTACCAAAAATTACAGTGATCGGATGAAAAATTTGTATTTTGATGACTCATTATCATGCAGCCAAAAATTATTGTGATTGGATGAAAAATATGTCTTTCATGGGCAGAGGTCATTTCTCTATATGTCATATAGTTGAAACTTTGAAAATCATTTCAACATCAGTAGAATCCAAAATATCTAAAAATCTAGTCAAAACTTTTGTTACTTTACAAGAATTTCAAGCCTGTGGAGCGACTCAAGCCATTCATGGCTTTCTAGTTTTTTTTTGTCGCGGTAACGCAGATCTATCGATTACAAAGGTATTATATATCATTTCATGATTTGTCGTGTTTTGGAACAACAGTTCTATGAGATTTTTAACACAAAAACAGAACAAAAAAACACAATCAAATGAAATTCAAAACTTAAAAATACAGGCGATACAGACCAATGTTCTGGGATATAACGTATTTTACCAGTATTTTCTTTACATCTTTAATTTGTGATCGGCCATTTCGATATTAATCAAATCTTTCTTAGCTACTGCTTAATTTATCAGTACGGTTATTAACAAGAGTATTGCCAGAGTTTTCAGGTGAAAGGCCCAATGATATTTCCTATATTGAGTATTTTAAAGTAACGTATTTTACAATTACCCTGGTAGTCATCGTGTTACTAGTAACAATTATAAACATAATATTGGGTTGCGAAAAGTTATATTTGATCAAAATAAAAGGAACACAAAAATGATATTGAAGAATACAAATCACTAGCCACAATAAAGTTTTCTATATGGAGTTTGTTTTTTATGCCCCCGATAGGGAGGCATCATAAATTTGACTTGTCCGTCCGTCCGTCTGTCCGTCCGTCCGTCATTCCGTCCAAAAACTTTAACATTGGCCATAACTTCCTTATTACTTAACATATTCGCATCATACTTTACCACAACATTCCTTGGTACATTACCTTTCTGTAGGCACATACTTTGGTGACCTTGACCCCTGGATGACCTTGACCTTCAACATAGATTGGCCATAATTTAAAATCAAAGCGGTGTCGGGGGCATTGTCATCTTACAGTGACAGCTCTTGTTTTTTAAAGTAACGTATTTTACCATTACCCGATTAGTCAGAGGATAAGTGCTTGCAATTATAGATATTACTTTTGAATGTGAAAAGTTATATTCACCAAAAACAGATTAATATCACAAAAATCGCACATGAAAAGCTTACGACAAGTTAGATTCTTTATAGGTAAACTGAAAAAGGGAACACAGTTCTTCATTTGGCTCCTTAAAAAAACTGATAAAAATAACAGACAGGTGGACGAATATATCAAGAAAACTGTGTATAATGTTGAGAAAATAATAGGTCACTAGATTAAAGGCATTTCAATTTGATTCTGATACGTACAGCTTACAAATGCCAGTCATTCATCGTCTATGTGCCATAATTATTGAATTTTTCACCCTTTTGCACCCAATGACCTTTGACCTCATTTATTGGCCCTAAAAATGATCTTTCAGTTGGGCAACAGGCAGATTCTGAAAGAGCAGATGTAACTCTTCAACTTAAGCCCTGTTGCCCTTCATGCCGCGAAAGTGCCCACAAACTCGATTTCTAGCAAACTTATTTCCATATGGCCGCCTGACTAAATGTTGAAAGCGACGTAAAACTCAATTCAAAATATCAATAGATTTGTTGTCCTTCATGAGAAGATAGTTATTCATAGACACTTACAATAATCTTATGCTGACCAATGCATTACTACTCCTACATTTTGGATGGATTTCAGAATAACAATAGATTTGTTGTCCACCATGAGAAGATAGTTATTTATAGGCACTTACAATAATTTTATGCTGACCAATGAATTACTCCTACATTTTGGATGGATTTTAAATTAACAATATATATGTGTTGTCCAACAAAAGTAGATGTGCTATTTGAAAAAAAGTTTTTAGATAGAGTCAAGGTCACGGCTCAAGGTCAAATATTTCAAATTCAGCTTGATGGCAGTTTTTCTGTGATAACCACATTGTCTATAAATCAAAGTGCTGAAAGTACTGATAAGTTGGAATGCGCTCGAGAGGCGGTGACCCAAAGCTACTAGCGAAGCTGACGCCTTCCGCCCACCACAGGTGATCACATAATACGTCTCGTCTTTTGACGGGCGTATATAAATCAATGTATTTCAACAACGAGAGACGCTTAAACCACTGAATCGCTATACAGGCCTGAATTTGATGGAAGAAAAAATATACCAAGAGGGACAGAATGGCCCTAAACCGCTCACCTGAATTCGATTGGTCCAGTGGATCTTATCCAAGAAACTTTCTGGCAAAGATTCATTTAAACTTGCCTAATTGTTGAACAGGACACATTATTCGAATTATAAGCAGTCATAATAGATCCTGCCAACCCATTCATTACAGAGGAGACTCAAAATTAGCCCTACCCTGCCACGCCCATATTTATGGGCTAATGAAAATTTTGCCAACAATATTTGGAGAAGATCATCAAAGGAACATTCTTGCAAAGTTTCATTGAAATCTGCCCAGTGGTTCAGGAGGAGATGTCGTTCAAAGATTTTGGGCTCAAAATAAACCCCGCCCTGCCATACCCATATTTATTGGCCAATTGGAATGTAGCGACAATTTTGAAAAGGGTCACCCAGGGAACATTCTGGCAAAATTTCATTGAAATTTGCCCAGCGGTTCAGAAGAAGAAGTTTTAAGGAGGGTGACGACGGACGACGAAGTCAGGGTGATCCTAAAGCTCCCCTTGAGCACGTTGTGGTAAGGTGAGCTAAAAAGGAAGAAAATGATACGGACCATACAGCCGACTAATGCACACACAGGCGACCTGATACACTCAAAACAGTTTTTATATTATTTTTCAATAAACTTCTGCTCCATTTGAGTTATCAATTACATTTTTGATTAGAAGTGTCGCAAAGCTATTTTCGCAGGGAAGTCTTTTACTTCATGAGTTGGAATCTCAAGACAATTTTTGGACGAAGTTCAATTGTGATTTCGACCTATATTGGGCACTTTCTCGGGTCATTGACAACATTTGTGTCAAGTTCTATGATTTGGGTCAATTGGTTGTTCAGTTAGAGTGGAAACTGTTAACTGTTAAAATTTACTGATGCCCGTGACTTCTATGACCCCGAATCAATAGCGCATTTCTTTGGGTCATGGGCAATATTTGTGTAAAGTTTCGTTATTGTAGGTCAATTGCTTCTCCGTTTATCTAGCGGAAAGCAAAAGGTCAATGGACTGAGAGACAGACATGATGAAATCAATATAATAATGCTCCTCTTCTTCTGAGTTGGGGGGTACAGTTAATAACATCGTGAAATTGAAAGGTGAACGATTTTGGAATGATTTAAGCATGATGTTGAATGAGTGAGCGGAGAGAGTTTTGAGTGAAATTTAAGGGAGGGAATCCAATGTCGCTTATTTTGTTCAGGACGAACAAAATTAGCGATATATAAAACCTATATAAAATATGCATAAAAGTTCAATAAATAGCTTTCTATTTCGCCAAGAACCAATCAGACGCTTTAAATTTCATTTATGTCAGTGAAATCGCAATTTGGTTCTTGCTTAATTCATTTGAATGTACATGTTGATCTTATTTTTCTAAAATCTTTGAGTGTTTTTTGAATGGTTTGAGTGAGTGTTTGGAATGAATGAATGGAGCGCTGAGTGAGCGATTAAGAATGTTTTCTATTGAGATGAATGTTAATTTCACGATGTAACTAACTGTATGATGGTGCTCTTAAACATGTTCATGTGTAAGAATGTGAAGAAAGCAAGTTGAACTAGATGGTTTGTTTCAAATAGCAAATTGTCTTGGTGTTGGAATTCAATTAGGCAAAGATATTCATTATTCAATTAAAGATGTGGTGGCAAGGGTTTTTCTTCGATGAGTATTGGGTTTTTACAATAAAACATTCATGTAGATAACTGCAATATGACGGAAAACAAACGACAATATGTTGCAAAAATATATATTAACTTTAAAAGTGTATCATCACTTTAAAAAAGGTATTTTTTTCGTAGCTTAGACAGAAATTTACAATATAACACCTTGCCAAAAGTTAAATGTGTAATAAGGTCGTTCAGAAAGAGAAACTATACCTTTAAAAGAAGCTATAACGTCGTGACCTTACTAAATAAGCAGATCACGTGATTTGTCTGTGCTATTGCCACAATACTGAGAAAACAGATCGCGACATTACCAAATAAGCAGATCACGTGATTGGCTAGTGCTAATTGTCAATTGCTGACCTAATTGGACTTGACTTATCACGTGATTTCCATATATAGTAATGTAAACATGTGATACTAATATGTTCGTACGCAACTTTCGATAAATGTCGTTTAAAACATAAATTAGAGTGTTAATAATAAACACAAAGTGATAGTTGTGTAATTGTACAGCATTTTTACTTTTTGATGAAATAAACTGTATGTCTTTGTCAAGTTGAAATATACAAAATAGGCCAAGTGTATTCACATCCTGTTCACGTGATATGTGTTCTCAAGAAACCCGAAATGAAATTATCTTGTGTTCATTTTGCGGTTTTGTTAAATCTAAGTTGGAATTGCTCCGCATTCCAACTTAAAAAATATGGAAGGTATATTTTGAATTGAAATAACTTTGATTGATATAGTTCTTCATAATAATATGACAAGATAAAGCCTCTATCTGTGAGTTTTAAATCATAAAGTAATCAACATCGTGAAATTGACAAGGTGAATGCTTTTGGAATGATTTGGAAATGAAATTGAATGAATATGTTGTGCGAGTTTTGATTGAATTTAATGGGAGGTAATCCAATGTTGCAAATTTTGTTCAGGATGAACAAAATTAGCGCTATTGATTACCTCCCTTTAATAAATTATGCATACAAGTTCTTCAGATAGCTTCATATTTCTTCAAGAACCTAATAGACGCTTCCAATTTGAATTATGTCTGTGAAATAGCGGTTTTTCTTTATCCAAATTTATTTTGAATGAAATTTTTGATTCTATATTTTTCAATGGGTTTGAGCATTTTTGAATGGTTTGCATGAGTGTTTGGAATGAATGAATGGAGCGCTGAATGAGCGATTTAGAATGTTTTGATGAATGTCAATTTCACACTGTAACTAACTGTACTTACAAATTACTTAGAGGCATAAGTATTCTTTACCTGTAATAGGTTAATTTACAATAATTCTGAAATCATATTATTAAAGTAGACTGTATTTGTTTCAATGTGTAAAGTATAGTTTACATAATACAATTCAATTCCTTTTTTCTTTTCAGCACCAGGAAGTGGCCCTTTACGGCTGCCCGGTTCAAACAGATTTCCTTCAAACAACAACAGTAATTCTATACCAAATGGACCTTCACAGGGGACAGGGGCTCCACCCCCTCCTCCCCCATCAAACAGAAAACCGAGGACTAATGATAATAATAATAGTGTAAATAATATAGCAAATACTGTATCAAGACTGAATGAGATAAACTTATCAAGTGACTCAGATAGTGTTAATTCAAGGAAAGTGTCGTCAGCGGCCCCAGGATTTCCAAAGGCAACTCCGCCTCCTCCTCCAAGTAGAGGTCCGCCATCCGGGCCACCGAGTGGGGCAGCTTCATCTGGTGCAGCACATGGTCAATCAGTTCGGCCTCCCCCTCCCAATTCACGGCCACCCAGTATGTCTGGGCGACCCCTCCCTCCCCCTCCTTCACCTGGCATAGGCTCAAGGTCAAGTTCAAATTTCCCCCCTCCTCCTCCCCCAAACACATCAAAACCTCCCCCTCCTCCAACTCCTCCCCCTAGTTCAAATAAACCTCCCCCTCCTCCAGCCCCAAATAGCAATCCAAGACCAGTATCAAGTGGTCTTCCCCCTCCTCCCCCTCCAAGTTCAAAACCCCCTTCAACCCCTACTAGAAACCATTCAGCCATGCCCCCTCCTCCTCCCCCATCACAGCCCCCATCTGGCAGGCCAGGCCCCCCTCCCCCTCCAACACGAACAACCCCAATAGGAAGTGGGGGCACTATAGGTAGATCTGGAAGAGGGGGTCCTCCTCCCCCACCCCCTTCAAGGGCCCCTCCACCAGTAACATCATTACATTCCAATCCAGCACCCCCTCCCCCACAACGCAGAAGTTCTGGACATTATTCAGGAGGCTCAGATGGTAAGTTAAGACAACCAAAATTGATTAATCCTTATCAAATTGAATCGAATATTTTGTTTCAAACAAATTGCTTTTTTGGGGACCAATTCTGCTCAAAGTTTTCAAATGGTGAATGTAGGCTAAGGGCCTTAGCTTTGCCATATATGGTATTCAAGACAATTTTATTAAAAGGTTGGAATTGTCAATATAATAAGAAATCCATTACTTTGGGTTAATTTTACCTGTACTGAATGTTATTCAACCTGTACTTAATACAAAACAAAGCTGGTTATTTCATCATTTGATTATTATAAATGTAGCAGAAAAATATATTGTTTTCAAATAAGTAAGATAGATCCCTGTTTGGTATGAAAACAGATTAATCTTGTATTTTTTTTTTTCGCCAAGATAAGCTGTAATTTCTGTTGTGACTCTACTGTCAATCTCCTTGATTATTCAATGTCAGTACACCGTTCAAACAAAATTTAACTCCTCTTACATAATTCTTATATTTCAGATTTTGAGAACCGGTTCCAGTTTCACACAATACATGACTTTCCTCCTCCAGAACCGAGATCCGGAGGAAATAAAACTTACCCCAGCAAAACAGTCAAAAGTCAAGGTCAGTTTATTTTTAGCTCACCTGAGCACAATGTGCTCAAGTGAGCTATTGTGATCACCTTTTGTCCGGCGTCCGTGCGTCGTCCGTCGTGCGTCGTCCGGCGTCCGTCGTCCGTCAACAATTTCTTTAAACGACATCTCCTCCTAAACTACTAGGCCAATTTTAACCAAACTTGGCAGAAATGTTCCTTAGGTGGTCCCCTTTAAGAATTGCTAAAAGAATTGAAATCGTTGAAAAACTCTGGTTGCTATGGCAACCAAAGTTAAAAATTTAAGAAAATCTTTAAAATTCTTCTTCTTCTGAACCAGCAGCCCTACAGCCTTGAAATTTGGCATGGATGATAAGCTCATAGACCTTAATAAAAATAGCTAAAATCATATCTGTTGGGCCACCAGGTGCGGAGCACCAGGGGGGAGGGGGTAGTACCTTGGGTAAATTTTGTAATCTTTAACCTTCTTCTTCTTCTGATCATGAAGGCCTACAGCCTTAAAATTTTGCATGTATGATCACCTCATAGACCTTTATATAAATAGCTAAAATCTTATTTGTAGGGCGACCAGGTGCGGAGCACCAGGGGGGAGGGGGTAGTACTTTGATGAAAATTTTGTAATCTTTAACGTTTTTCTTCTTCTGAACCAGGAGACCTACAGATTTGAATATTGGCATGGATGATCACCATATGGACCTTTATAAAAATACCAAAAAATCATGACTGTAGATTCACCAGGTGCGTAGCACCAGGGGGGAGAGGGTAGTACTTTTGTGAAAATTTTGTAATCTTTAACCTTCTTCTTCTTCTGAACCACAAGTCCTACAGACTTGAAAATTGGCATGGAGGATCAGCTCATAGACCTTAATATGAATAGCTAAAATCTTATTTGTAGGGCCACAAGGTGCGGAGCACCAAGGGGGAGGGGGTAGTACTTTGATGAAAATTTTGTTATCTTTAACCTTTTTCTTCTTCTGAACCAGGAGTCCTACAGATTTGAATATTGGCATGGATGATCAGCATATGGACCTTTATAAAAATAGCTAAAATCATGACTGTAGATTCACCAGGTGTGGAGCACCAAGGGGGAGAGGGTAGTACTTTTGTGAAAATTTTGTAATTCTTAACCTTCTTCTTCTGAACCACAAGCCCTACAGATTTGAAAATTGGTATGGAGGATCAGCTCATAGACCTTAATAAAAATAGCTAAAATCATGACTGTAAAGCCACCAGGTGCGGAGCACCAGGGGGGAGGGGGTAGTACTTTTGTAAAAATTTTGTAACTTTAATCTTCATCTTCTAATGAACCAGGAGCCCTACAGGCTTCAATATTGGCATGGATGATAAGCATATGGATCTAAAATAAAATAGCTAAAATCATGAATGTAGAGCCACCAGATGCGGAGCATTAGGGGCCAGGGGATAGTACTTTTGATCAACTTTGAAATCTTTGACCTTATTCTTCTCCTGGATCAGGAACCCTACAGACTTGAAAATTGTCATGGGTGATCAATATATTGACATTAATAAAAATAGCTAAAATCATGACAAGGTGCTGAGTGTCTTGGGGAGGGGGTAGTACTTTGGATCATTTTTGAAACCTTTAAACTTCTTCTAATGAGCGAGGAGTCCTACAGACTTGAAAATTAGCTATAATCATGATTGTAGAATCACCAGGTGCAGAGCATCTTGGGGGAGGGGGAGTGCTTTGTTGAGAATTTTGAATCCCTACAGCCTTTATGTTTGACATGGATTGATCAACTCATTAAAGAAAACTTTAAAAGTCTCAGACTCAGCCTGTATATCTGGCATAGATTATCTGATCACAGACCTTTTATGGAAAAAGCTTAAATAAATAATGTCCAGGGGAGGAGCAGAGGGGGGGGATGATTATTTCAAATGTTAGTTATCTGATTGAATAAGTGAAAATCTCTTTTTCTGTGGTTGAATGGACATACATAGGTAATGAAGCTTTTTTCTCAGGTGAGCGACCCAGGGCCAACGGCCCTCTTGTTTACTTGCTAATGTCGTTAAGAAACTGTCAATATATTTCTCCACATTACTTCAAATAAAAGTCAATCTTGAATGAATGGCAGATCTTTCTCTGCTAAAAAGAATCTTGAATCATTATGATAGATAGAATATGTACATTTAACGTCAGAATATGCGTTACTTTTGAATGACAGTATACAGCTCTACTGTTTTTAGTGTCTTTTTAGATATTGAAGTATAATCTTTTGAATGACTGTTGAAAATGAAAATAATAAACTTTAATGAAATCGTGTCAACAAGAATTTTATTTTATTTTTACAGCTAGAAGAGCGCCCCCTCCTCCCCCGCCAATGTAGCTGGACTATTGTGTGTAATGGATGGGAGAAAGTTGTTTTGTTTTATTTATCCATAGCTCAATATAGGGGCAGTGATATTAAATTTTATACAAAAAAAGCAAGTCCCACAGAGAGATGGGATAAAATGATCTTAACTCTTCTCTTGCTGTTCACAATATATTCTTGCTGTACACAAAGTATTGACAGACTGCAGACCAACATCAACCTCCAAATATGTCTCGAGAGGTAGTGCTCTAAGGCCCATATTACTGAACTTCTTAAGAATTAAGTATATGGCGTATGTCAAAACAAGGCGTACATGGTGTTTTCATTTACTGTTAGATTCTACCTTGCAATATCTCACCGGAATCATCTTCTAAAGATTATTTCAATGACATGATGTATTGTAGAATTCCATATTTAGTTACAACTGTAGAAACAACTTTTATTTTTGACTTACGCAAAAAGAAAATCTAAAGATGTTTAGTAAAACAGGCCCCAGGCTTCTTGAGCAAGAGGTCCTAAGTTCGTGGGTGGCTCTCAATATTAGTACTTTCCTTCGCCCACACATTGAACACAAGTTCTGGTTCTTTTCCAGGAAGCAGAATTGAGATGGATTCATCGAAGGGTTAAAAAGCTTAAACCATGTCTTACCATGCTCAACATTGAAGTAGACACTATTTCGTAGATTTTCTACCAAAACCTCGTCACTACAGCTTATTTAAAGCTGTAGTTACGAGATTTTAGCAGAACACTGACGATTTGCCTCATGTGGCTTCAATTTCAAATTGGAATATGATTAATCTTCTAGATCTGAAAACATGATTCATATATCTAATTGTAGTTTGGAGTGTTGAAAATTCGTCACTGCCATCTATATAGAGCTGTGGTTGACCCGGATTCTTTTATATTAGGTTTAAAAGATATTAATGAATTATAGTAACAATACATTATCAATTTATAATAGGAAAATATTCATTGGCCATTATCAAGAAAGTGTGGGGTAATTATGTTACATGATAGCCTTTTGGGTATTTGTATTACCTCGATCTATTTATACAGTTTAAGAGATGAAGGGATTATTGTCTTGTTTTATCTAGGTATGAAATGAAAAATATAATACACTATATATAAATATGAAAAGTGAATTCATTCATAAAAAAGCATATGTTTTTATCTTCAAATCTCTATGAAAAATCAGAATTATTCTCCGAGTTTCAAGTAGGTTGAAATCAAAGGAGAAAGTTCAGAATTTACTAGTTTCAAAGACTGTTAAGAGTTTTCAAATCAAACTAATTTGATGGCTCAGTGTGAAACAGTTGTAACTGCCTATTAATGTATAGGCAGTTATAACTGTTTGGTGCTGAATCATAGAATTATTGTGCTAAATCATACAATATAGTAGCAAACCTAAGAAAACTTAAAATTTCACCCGAAAGCATTATAGAAGTCCCTGTTCACACAGTATTAAAAAAAAAGACAATTAATTGTCGAGCCAACATGCACATAAAAAAAAGACAATTTATTATCGAGCCCACATGCAGTGAGACATTGTTGTGATAACAGGAGATTGGTGATCAGGGGTGTGGAAATACGAGTTTTCTCCACTTGTCCCTGGACAAGTAAAAGTGGATTTTCTACTCATCCAGGATCAAAATGAACTTGTCCGCTAAAGAGTAAATAGAAAAATTTGAAAAAAAAAACATTGCCTTTTGATGAAGAAAATGCTGGTATCCAGCATTTTCTTCATTAAAAACAATTTTTCCTACCCTATGATATGAATATTAGGATGATTTCTCTCTTAATTCTTTTAGGTAACATTCCAAGATTTGTCCTGGTATTTACTTGTCCTTGGACAAGTGGCTTAGAAAAATCTACTTGTCCTCAAGTACAAAAGCCAGAGTCGGACAAGTCAGGCATAAGAATTCCACACCCCTAGTGATGGTGCGTCCGTTAGTCGGTCTGATTTTGTCTGGACAATTCAAGGGGTCAGTGTAACACTATTGTAAGTGACTATACATTTATAGGCACTTACAATTGCATTGCTCTGATCCCTCTAAATGACACTTACATTTCAGGTTTGAAATATCTTAGCTGAATTGTTCCCTACTATTAGTAGATGTGCTTTTTGAAAGTAGTATACAGATAAAGTCCAGAGGTCCGTTTTACTAAACATCTTACAATAATTTTTTTGCGTAAGTCAAAAATTAAAGTTGCTGCTTGAAAAGTAACTAAGTATGGAATTATGCCATGCATTATATCATTGGAATCGTCTTCTTAAGACGATTCCGATGAGATATTGCGAGGGAGAATCTAACAATGAATAAAAACACCAGGTGTGATTTGTGATTATGACTTGCGGTTAATATTTCCGCAAGAAGTTTAGTACAACGGGGCCCTGGTCATTAATGAGAATTTGCGGGCTTGACAGCTGTTGTCCTGTGACAACTATAGAGTTGATATATTCAGTTTCTAGCTCTTGGCTGAGATTGGATAATTTCTTCATTATTAAAAGACATCTTAAGTTTGATATGAAAAATTGTAACTGCAGCTTGTTTATGGTATAAATATAGATGTAATAGTTCTAGTGATGGGCTAATGGTCAATTTTGAACATACCTGTATCAACAAAAATGGCCTTTGATCCCTGGCTAAAACTTGAGCATGTATATTAGCCCTGCATTCAGGATTAGAACATTTGGTCAACTGTTTGCAAATTATAACCCCCTTTGCATGCAAGTACACATGCAAAGGGGAGCATGATTTGCAATCAGTTTGCCATGTTTTGTCATCCAGAATATAGGACTGATTTGGGTAGCTCAAAAGTCATTCTGTTCAATATTAACCCTTGTCATGCTGAATTAAAATCCTCTTTCAGAATTGCACTCATATAAAAGTACTGAAAGGCCTAGATTCCAAGAGTGTAGATTATCTTTCTTTTTGTAGATAAATTCATTAACAACTCTGCCTTGAAAGGGGACAGACAGGTGGTGTTGACTAAGATCAGACTGCACATAGGTGCAGGCTGATCTTTGTCTTTATCTCCTGCCAAATCAGGAATATTCCTGGTTCAGCATGACAAGGGTTAAGCCTATTAGATGTTTATTCAGTTTTAGTTAGAGAACCTAAAGAACATTTAATAAAGATGAAGTGTGCATGTTTTATGAAGGGTTACTATGTATACAACTGGCCTTCATGTAAAATGTGATATTTTTTATGTACACTTATGATTGCTAACTATATGTTTAATGAATTGATTCATGTGATATATGTAAATCAAGTGTGTCAAATGGAGTCTATGTGCTTATCTAAAGCTTGTCATGTGACTTGTTTAGCTAAAGGGTACTGCCTGGCATTTGTAGGGTTAAATTGTTTCCATTTTATGATTTTGCTCTGTAAAAACTGTTACAATTTTTTTTATCACTCTGTGAATAAGTTAATCTGAGATGCTTTTTCGGATAACAATTTTAAGATTTCTTATCAGGATATCTTGCACAATTCAGTTGAAATTCTCTCTGTTGTGAGATAGCCGTGGCAATAGCGCAGTTGGTAGCGCGCCAGACTTCTAATCAGTGGTCTATATTGGCACAGGTTCGATCCCCGGCCGAGGCACTTATCCTTTCCGACATTTGTCTTCCACCAATGGGTAGATAATCATAAACCTATGTGGAATAGCAACTGGAGGCTAGGAAAGGGATGTGGTGGTAGTACTGGTGTGAGAAATACCAGGAATCCGTCGTTAGGTGCGCCAGTCGTTGCGATATAACTGAGAGATGGTTGAAAGCGACGTAAAACCCCAATTCAAATCAAATCTGTTGTGACATATCCAAATTATGAATCTTATAAAAATCTTGAAATTCTTAATCCTAACAATAGCACATCTGATGTTGGGTTGTTCTCTATTTGAGAGAGATTCTTGTGAACTGTTGCTCAAGGGGAAAAAGTCGTGCTTAGATTGTGTTTTCAACAACTGAGTTAAATCTAGGTTAATATCAAAATTTCTTAATGTCGTTTAAATAATGTGATTAATTAGTATTCAGCTTTTGCAAATCCTGGATGGTATCTTCTAGCATAAGTTGTATGTTGATTGCAAAATAGTTGTAACTTGATGTACATGGATAACTTTGAGGGAGACTAGATGAAACATATCATCCAACTAAAATGCCTGAAAGAGGGTAATGGACATTATCAGTTTAGACTGTTTTGCTTTCAACTTGCAATTTTTGTGTGCAATGTGTCTATGTTATATGTATATATCTCCAATAAGAATTTATACTTACATTATTAAATGGCCTTCAATTTTTGTCACATCTGCCTCAGTTTGGAAACATGAATATATCGTAAAAATTGTTTTCATAATTGTGCTGAATGTTTTTCATTCATTAAATGAGCCAGAGGGTGACAGTTTCAACAACTTTACATATGATTTAAGTGAACACTCTGATCAGCCCATTATTTTGTTATGTAAATGACATACCACTGTCATAGAGCAGTTGGTGTGAGAAATACCAGGGATCCATTGCTAGGTGCTCCAGCTGTCACAATATAACTAAAGGATTGTTGAAAGTGGTGTAAAACCCATTTAAAAGAAACAAATTATTACAATGACAAACCTCAGATTTATAGTAGGCATTAACCCTTTGCTGTTTAATCCCTACATTTTACGTGCCTATGATTTTATGATTGAGAAAACATTGTGACAAAGAAGAAATTGCTTCTGACAAGCAATTTCTTCTTTTTCCACACTATTTTCTACCCTACTGAATGGTTATTTTTCAAATTAAATCCACTTTAAATTTTCGTCTGCAAAACCT
The DNA here is from genome assembly GCA_948146395.1 of Fragum whitleyi. Classification (NCBI taxonomy): domain Eukaryota; kingdom Metazoa; phylum Mollusca; class Bivalvia; order Cardiida; family Cardiidae; genus Fragum; species Fragum whitleyi. Next base: position 45,253,737 of record OX411556.1, read on the forward strand.
TTGAATTTGGACAGGTCCAAAATTTAGTAAAACAGGAAAGGGTTAAACAGGGGTAAAACAATTATATTCCACTTCTTGCTCCTTTCCGTTTCTGATTTGTTTCTTTGATACATGTAATAATTTGTTATGAGTTAATTGTTATAGGCACTAAAGACGCTCATTTTTGAATTGGAATGTAAAGTTTAAACTGATTTTTGTGTGCATTTTGAATCATTTTAGACTTATCAAAAATTAAAGCCTGCGGGACTCCAACTATTTGTCTCACACCAATGGGTAAATAATGGTAAAACTATGTGGGATAGAAGCTGAAGGCTAGGAAAGGATGTGATGGTGATACTGGTGCTAGATTTACCAGGAATCCATTGTTAGGTGCTCCAGCCACCCCTTTATAACTGAAAGATTGTTAAAAGTAGCATAAAAAAACCATTTAAAAAAACCCCACTAAAATTGAAGCCATTTCACAATAATTATTGGTCTTTAAATATTCATATCATATGAGCAATTGAAATGTTTCAATAGGAGCTCAAAAAGCTTAGCTCATTTCGTCTTTTCCAAAATGATACCCTTATTATAATGCCTATTCCAAGAAAAGTCCTACTTTCATTTTATATCATTGAATATTATTTGTTAATTATCAAATATCTTGTCTGATTCTTGACTTCAAATTGTAGAATCTTTTCTGATATTAAAATATATAGGTGCAAATATCAAAGATGTGTCTTGCTTTATTTTTTAGAGTCACCTGAGAACATCATACTCAAGAGGAGCTTGAGGATCACCCCTACTCCATTGTAGGTCGTTTGTCATAAACTTTTTAGCTCACCTAAGCACAAAGTGCTCAAGTGAGCTATTGTGATCACCTTTTGTCCGTCAGTCATCCGTCGTCCATCGTCAGTCGTCCATCAACAATTTCTTTAAACGACATCTCCTCCTAAACTACTGGGCCAATTTACACCAAATTTTACAGAAATGTTCTCTAGGTGGTTCCCTTCCAAAATTGCTCAAAGAATTGAAATCGGTGAAAAACTCTGGTTGCTATGGCAACCAAAGTTAAAAATTTAAGAAAATCTTTAAAATTCTTCTTCTTTAGAACAAGCAGTCCTACAGCCTTGAAATTTGGCATAGATGAATATAAATAGCTAAAATCATATCTGTTGGGTCACCAGGTGCGGAGCACTTGGGGGGAAGGGGGAGTTCTTTGGGTTAATTTTGTAATCTGTAACCTTCTTCTTCTTCTGAATAAGATCCCTACTGCCCTCCAATTTGGCATGGAGGATCAGCTCATAGACCTTAATAAAAATAGCTAAAATCATATCTGTTGGGCCGCCAGGTGTCGAGCACCAGGGGGGAGGGGGTAGTACTTTTGTGAAAATTTTGTTATCTTTAACCTTCTTCTTCTTCTGAACCAGGAGGCCGACAGATTTATATATTGTCATGGATGATCAGCATATGAACCTTTATAAAAATAGCTAAAATCATGACTGTAGATTCACCAGGTGCAGAGCACCAGGGGGGGGAGAGGGTAGTACTTTTGTGAAAATTTTGTAATCTAAAACCTTCTTCTTCTTCTGAACCACAAGCCCTACAGACTTGAAAATTGGCATGGAGGATCAGCTCATAGACCTTAGTAAAAATAGCTAAAATCATGACTGTAATGCCACCAGGTGCGGAGCACCAGGGGGGAGGGGGTAGTACTTTTGTGAAAATTTTGTAACTTTAACCTTCATCTTCTAATGAACCAGGAGCCCTACAGACTTCAATATTGGCATGGATGATAAGCATATGGATCTAAAATAAATTAGCTAAAATCATGAATGTAGGGCCACCAGATGTGGAGCATTAGGGGGGAGGGGGTAGTACTTCGGATCAATTTTGAAATCTTTGACCTTATTCTTCTCCTGGATCAGGAAACCTACAGACTTGAAAATTGTCATGGGTGATCAATATATTGACATTAATAAAAACAGCTAAAATCATGACTGTAGGGTCACCAGGTGCTGAGTGTCTTGGGGTAGTACTTTGGATCATTTTTGAAATGAACCAGGAGTCCTACAGACTTAAAAATTGGTATGGATGTTCAGCATATGGACATTAATTGAATTAGCTAAAATCATGACTGTAGATTCACCAGGTGCAGAGCATCTTGGGGGAGGGGGGAGTGCTTTGTTGAGAATTTTGAATCCCTACAGCCTTTATATTTGACCTGGATTGACTGCCGCCGTCATAGCGCAGTTGGTAGCGCGTCGGACTGTCAATCTAGAGGTCCCGGGTTCGATCCCTGACGGCGACACTCATTCTTTCCGACTATTTGTCTCTCACCAATAGGTTGATAATCGTAGTCCTGTGTGAGATAGCAGCTGGAGGTTAGGGAAGAATGTGATGGTAGTACTGGTGAGAGAAATACCAGGAATCCATTGTTAGGTGCTCCAGCCGCCGCGATATAACTGAAATAATGTTGAAAGCGGCGTTAAACTCCATTCAATCAATCAATTGATCAACTCATTAAAGAAAACTTTAAAAGTCTCAGACTCAGCCTGTATATTTCAAATGTTATCCGATTGAATAAGTGAAAATCTCTTTTTCTGTGGTTGCATGGACATACCTAGGTAATGAAGCTTTTTTCTCAGGTGAGCAACCCAGGGCCATAATGTCCATATGCTGATCATCCATACCAATTTTCAAGTCTGTAGGACTCTGATTCGTGATACTAAAAAACAATTAAATGAGCAAGCCAGAAGGGCCTTTTTAATAACAAATAACAAGCAGCAACATCTTATAGTTGTGTCTGCATGTTCCTCTTTATGTTGAAAGACGGTATAAAAGGAGTCCATTGAAAATTTATATTATCCATCCATTAGTTAATCAATTAGTCAGTTAGTCAATCATTTGCTTTCTTTTGCTTTGATCACATTACGGATGTTAAACTTGTGTTTGCTCTAAGAACCCAAAATATTGAAAAATCTAGTCAAAAATTTGATTTGCTATTACAAGAATTTCAGGGCTGAGAAGCAATTCAAGCCATTCATGGCTTTCTAGTTACATGTATCTGTTTATAGATCTTCAGTTTGAATATTTCAGTATTTATGAGCACAAATTTGCGCTTTGCCCTAGAACGAGTGGGGTGTTTTACCCAATGAGGAACATGCCACCATCATCAAGATATTCCGTATATATCATATGTGCTGACGAATTTTGAGTATATGATTCAAAACCACAATATAATGGGTAATGGATATATTTGGGTATAAAAAGCTAATATATACCCTAAGCACTATAAGAAAAAACAAAAGATAACACAGATTTATAAGAATAGGGTCCGAAACAAACCTATTATTCTTATTCTTGCTATATAATGACGGAGGTAAATCCTTTTTAGCTCACCTGAGCACATGCTCGAGGTGACCTTTTGTAATCAACTTTTGTCTGTCATGCGTCGGAAGTGGCCAACAATTCTTTAAGCGTCTTCTCCTCAGTAACCAATGGGCCAATTTAAACCAAACTTGGCAGGAATGTTCCTTAGGTGACCTTTCTCAAAACTTGTTCATGAAATTTTGATTGACCCCCAAATGTGGGTTTGGCAGGGCAGGGAAGTTCTTTACCCTAAACTCTTTAAACATCTCCTCAATAACCATTTCACCAATGTAAACCAAACTTGACAGAAATGTTCCTCAGGTGATCCTTCTCAAATTTTGTTTTCATGAAATTTTGTATTGACACCCAATTATGGGTTTGGCAGGGCAGGGCAGGGCAGTTTTTCACCCTTAAATCTTTAAACATATTCTCCTCAGTAACCATTTAGCCGATTATAACCAAACTTGGCAGAAAATTTCCTTGGGTGACCCTACTCAAAAACTTGTTCAAGGAATCTTGATTGACTCCCAAATATGGGTGTGGCAGGGCCTGACAGTTTTTGACCCTTAAATCTTTAAATATCTTCTCCTCAGTAACCATAGGGTAGATTTCAACCAATTTTGAATGACCCCCGAAATAAGGGTGTGACAGGGTGGGGCCTTTTCTCACTTCAACATCTATGAACATCACCTCCTAATCCCAAAGACTTTTTAGCTCACCTGAGCACATCATGCTCAAGGTGAGCTTTTGTGATCATTGAATGTCGGTCGTGTGTCGTCCGTCGTCAACAATCTTAGTGTTTACACTCTATAGAGGCCACAAATATGGCCCAATCTTCATGAAACTTGGTCAGAATGTTGGCCAGGTCACAAGGATTTACCCTATTGAAAATGGGAAGGATCCATGCCAAATCACAGGAAAAGGGGCCTTAATGACATTTATCTTGTTTACGCTCTAGAGGCCACAAATATGGCCCAATCTTCATGAAACTTGGTCAGAATGTTGGTCAGATCACAAGGATTTACCCTATCGAAAATGGGAAGGAACCATGCCATATCACAATAAAAGGGGCCTTAATGACATTTATTTTGTTTACGCTCTAGAGGCCACAATTGTGGCCCAATCTTCATGAAACTTGGTCAGAATGTTGGCTTGGTCTAAAGGATGAACCCAATGGAAAATGAGAAGGATCTATGCAATATCATGGGAAAAAGGGCCTTCATGACATTTATCTTGTTTACGCTCTAAAGGCCACAAATATGGCTCAATCTTCATGAAACTTGGTCAGTATGTTGGTCAAGTCACAAAGATTAACCCTTTTGAAAATGGAAAGGATTCATGCCATATCACAGGAAAGGGAGCCTTAATGATAATTTTCTTGTTATAACTCATGAGGCCACAATTTTGGCCGGAACTTCTTGAAACAAATATGGCCCAATCTTCACATAACTTGGTCAGAATGTTGGTCAAGTCACAAGGATATCACAGCCATATCACAGGAAAAGGGGTCTTAATGATAACTTTCTCGGTATAACCTTTGAGGCAACAATTTTGGCCAAACTTCATGAAACTTGGTTTTGTGTAGAAATTATCTCCTTTATGACATCTGCCTATTTAAATGATGTGATGTCCCAGGGGTCAAAGAGACTCAGGTGAGTGATCTAGGACCATCATTGTCCTCTTGTTTAAATGGAAGCTTTGCCAGAATGTATCTTTTCTAGAATTGTCTGTGACATTCTTATTTGACCATTTATATGGGCATGGCAGGGTGGGACCTATTTTTTGCCTTTGAATTCTTTGAATAACATGTCCTCAACAGCTAGGCAAATATCATTGGAATCTTACTAGAATGTTACTTTGTTGTGATCCACTGGACAAATAAAATTTAGGCAAGCGGTTTAGGGCCATTGTGGCCCTCTTGTTTATATTATTAACCTATTTGAGTTCAGTTTTAAAATTAAAGTTATTATAAGTCACATGTGCTGCAACTTCTGAGAAATTGACGGGGGCAATTTATCCCAAAGGGCATTTTGCCCCACCCTTTAGAACTCGGGACTTTTCGGTCATGGGGCTGACTCTCTACCTCTACACCAGGGACACATCACTTAACCTATCTCAAGCTATTCCCCAACATATTCCTGTTTAGCACAAAGCTTTGGCAGACAGACAAAGATCAGACTGCATAGATGTGCAGTCTGATCTTAGCTCACATTGCTGGCTTTCAACTCCAAATCTGTTCGAAGTTTGAGAAAGACTGGTTAAAATGGCCTAGAAATTGACTCTTCAAAAGAACAAGAGCACCGCCTACGGATGCCTACACTCAGCTGTTGAGTGCTGGATGGTGGGAAAAAATCTTAAGTCGAAAAAGGGGCATAATTTGTTCAAAATGCATCTAGAGTTATCCCCCTCGATAGTATAGGTTGCTCTTTTGATGGTGAATATGTGTGCCAAGTTTCAAGTGAATGCTTTCAGTAGAACCAGAGATATCACAAAATGTCAAAGTTTTTGCATGAGGACAATGACACAAAAACTATAACAATACCTCGGGTTTTTTCTGAAAACAGCCAAGCTAAAAATGAGCCTGTGAGCGACATTTCCAACAATTTCATATGTATGTGATGGGACACACCATGCACAGCCTAAGCAACCACTGAACACAATATGAATGTTTGCTTACTGCCTGAAGAGGGGTATCTATCTAAACACAGCATAGCAAAGATTCTGGTCAGACTGTGCCACAGCACAGGCTGGACAGACGCTTTGCTTTGCGTACATGTGAAATTGTTGAAATTGTCACACACAGGCTCAAATTAATTTCAACAGGACAAGGGTTAATATAGTTTTTTACTGACTTATATAATTTGAAGTAGACCTTTATGTTATCCACAAATAAATAAATGAGAAGAAGACAACTACTTAATAAACTGTTTATCACAGATAACAACAACACATGATCAAAATATAAAAGTAGAAAAGTAAAACCTATGAATCGTTGAAATGGCATTATGAAAAGTTAAGGGGTCTAATGAACATGGCATAATCAACTTGATAAACATACACAAACATCATTAACAAATCTCTAAACTTTGTAGTTGGAACATAGGAGTAACTTTAATTGAGCAAATGAACCTTATAACTTGCTGTTTAAAGGTAGAAATCATGGTGAATGGGGAGATTTGTGCACTGTCTTTGTCATATTGAGCCCAGCACAGACAAAGATCAGCCCACATATAAGAAACCTTATAACTTGCTGTTTAAAGGTAGAAATCATGGTGTATGGAGAGATTTGTCCACTGTCTTTGTCATATTGAGCCCATCACAGACAAAGATCAGCCCACATATATGAACCTTATAACTTGCTGTTTAAAGGTAGAAATCATGGTGAATGGAGAAATTTGTCCACTGTCTTTGTCATATTGAGCCCAGCACAGACAAAGATCAGCCCATATATAAGAAACCTTATAACTTTCTGTTTAAAGGTAGAAATCATGGTGTATGGAGAGATTTGTCCACTGTCTTTGTCATATTGAGCCCAGCACAGACAAAGATCAGCCCACATATAAGAAACCTTAAAACTTGCTGTTTAAAGGTAGAAATCATGGTGTATGGAGAGATTTGTCCACTGTCTTTGTCATATTGAGCCCAGCACAGACAAAGATAAGCCCACATATATGAACCTTATAACTTGCTGTTTAAAGGTAGAAACATGGTAAATGGAGAGAATTGTCCACTGTCTTTATCATATTGAGCCTAGCACAGACAAAGATAAGCCCACATATATGAACCTTATAACTTGCTGTTTAAAGGTAGAAACATGGTAAATGGAGAGAATTGTCCACTGTCTTTATCATATTGAGCCTAGCACAGACAAAGATAAGCCCACATATATGAACCTTATAACTTGCTGTTTAAAGGTAGAAACATGGTAAATGGAGAGATTTGTCCACTGTCTTTGTCATATTGAGCCCAGCACAGACAAAGATCAGCCCACATATATGAACCTTATAACTTGCTGTTTAAAGGTAGAAACATGGTAAATGGAGAGATTTGTCCACTGTCTTTGTCATATTGAGCCCAGCACAGACAAAGATAAGCCCACAATTATGTAAAGTCTGATTTCAGCCTATAACAATGTTTATTCCTTTTCAGGGATAGTTCTAGCTTAGAATAGCATGTGCAAAAATATCTCATTCAGCTGAATTTCATGAGAAATTAAGAATTTTTTACAAGAAATTCTAACAAATCAATAGCTCAGTACATAACAGTTGTAACTGCCAATATGATTATTGGCAGTTACAACTGAAATGCGTTGAGCAAACAAAATCCTTCGCTAAATTATATTTTGCTTTGAGATTTTTCTCTCATATAGCCAATTTTAATGAGATTTCTTCCAGAAAAATGAGAGAATCTCTCAATATCTTACCCAAAAATGTTCCCTGCTTTTAAATGGCAGTCTCTAATCTTTATTTTAGCATGTGTGCTACAGTTCCAACAATTCCTTTGACCAGCTTAGAAAACCTCACAATGCAATTAGAATGTTTGCTGACTGTCTGAAGAGGCACCTTATCTGTCTACACACTGCATAGTGAAGAGTCTGGTCAGACTGTACAACTGCACAGACTAGCCAGAGGCTTTGCCTTGCGCAAATGTGAAATCGTTGGAAATGTCACACACAGGCTCATTTCTAAATCAAACATTATCTTGTGTGTACATCTTCTAGCAAGGTTTGTGCATCTATTTTGAAATATTTCTTTCTACAATAATAAAAAAAATACCCTCTAACTGTACCTGGGTACATGCGCAACATTGAGATCTATCACCATACCACATAATTTTGAGCATTGTATCTTGAATAGCCTTGAAGTAATTGGCAATGTGTTTTTTGGTTCAGTTTTGAAGATAGGTCGAGTCAAGGAAAAGAGTAAAACAGCATGCCCCGATCTTTTGATGGGTTGGCACAAAAATGACTAACTCTTCAACCCTAATGCGTAGACTGGTTGTAAATAGTATGCCTTGCTTCATTAAGGATCAGTCCATTTTCAATGTTTGAGGTAATACACCATATCCTTTGTTCTTCATTAATGCTTTTCCATCATCTATGATGAAACTGTAAAATAAAATGAAACATGCAGGCTTGACAAACATTAGTGAACTGATTCAAGAGAAAACAAGGTGCCAAATTGTCACAAGATACACTCGTCAAACAGCTTGATGTAACTTTGGATTGAGAGTAGAATTGAAGTGATTTCAAATGAAGATCCTTTAGACAATTTTTGTGTAAACAGACAGATGAATAATTGTAGTAGGAGTACATTATTATTTTTATTATTATTATTATGATCAAAGCTCATATACTATTAGATTTCCAATAGATCTTGTCAGGAGCATATCTGTAAAAGTATAGAAATTTTGATCATGAAATTTGATGGTTTTTTTGAGTTATTGCCCTTTGTTGTTCTTCATACTTGAATTATGTCCAGAGTATCTCTAATAGTATTAATAGTATATGAGCTTTGATCATCATAATAATATACTCCTTCTACAATTGTTTAACTGTCTGTTTACACAGAAATTGTCTTAAAGATATTCAATCAAATTCACTTCAATCATACTCTTAACCCAAAGTTACATCAAGCTGTGTGACGGGCGTATCTTGTGACAATTTGGCACCTTGTTGAGATAATGCTCCACACAAAAAATGGTCTACGGACGGATGGACCAACCAACAAGTGCAAAGCAATACACCCCCTCCTCGAAGGGGGCATAATAAGGGTATAATTCATACAAAAAGAGGACCAGGATGATTCACCTGAATAATATATGACAAATAAGAAGAATGTTGCAATCAACAATGAAAGTAATTGACCTAAGGGTTTTGGAGGAGAGTCTTGTTTATGATTTTAGAGTCAAAATGAGCCCTATCTTGCCCTGCAAATATTTTGGCCCACATCCTTATTTCATGAACAAGTTTTGAAAGGGTCGCCTTAGCAACATATTCAGGTCAGGTTTGGTTGAAATCGTCCCACTGCTTTGTCATAAAATAATCATCAAAGACTTCAGGGTCAAAAAAAGCCCCACCCTGCCATGCCAATATTTAGACCTCAATCAAAATTTCATTAACAAGTTTTGAGAAGGGTCAACCAAAAAACGTTTTTGCTAAGTTTGCTAGAAATCCACCCATTAATTTCTAAGAAGATGTTTCAAGATTTCAGGATCAAAATAAGGCCTGCCCTGCCCTGTTTTTTGAAGTAATGATGTCCCTAGGTGAAATCATTCAGAAAATATTAGCAGATTAAAGTTTTCTGGTTAAAGTTTTTTTAATTCAAGTTTTTTTGTTCAAGTTTTTGGTTAAAGGTTTTTTTAAATGAGTAAAGGTCACTGTCTCAAAGTCATTTTGACATGCATGTTGGTCTAAAATGAAAGCCTATACCCTAATGAGTGTTTCTGTAAAATATAAAGCCTCTAAGATAAATATTGATAGAAATAAAAAACTTAAACCCAATGTGTTTGCCAACACTGATGCCAACATTGAGGTTGACATCCAAGGGTATGACAATAGCTCTTCCAAGGCTTTCATCCTGGGAATGCTAAGAAGAACTCACTGGTAGGCAGTATTACCTATACCAAAGTATGGCTTGTGCCCACCATACCAGAGAGTGAGCATAAAGTCCAGTATGAAGGTTGAAAATAACAGAAAGTAACATCTCATGATCTGGATTTGGAAAATAGAAAGGAATGTTTTTAAAACTGACCTATACCAAACTAAGGCAAGTGGCCAGGATCTCCCATGCCACACAGAATGAGCATCAAAAGTCAAGTATAAAGGTGGGAAATCCCATAATTCTAAACTTAGTAACATCTGGATTACAAAAATAGAAAGAAGTTCTGTTAACCCTTTGCTGTTTAATCGCTGCTTTTTACATGCCTGTGATTTTATGATTGAGAAAACATTGTGAAAAAAGAAGAAATTGCTCCTGACAAGCAATTTCTTCTTTTTCCACACTATTTTCTACCCTACTGAATGGTTATTTTTCAAATGAAACCCACTTTAAATTTTCGTCTGTAAAACCTTTGAATTTGGACAGGTCCAAAATTTTGTAAAACAGGAAAGTGTTAAACCTTACGAATTACAAAGTATGGCAAGTGGCCAGGATCCCCCATGCCACAAAGAGTGAGCATCAAACATCAAGTATAAAGGTGGGAAATCCCATAATTATAAACTTAATACCATCAGGATTCCAAAAATAGAAAGGAATTGTAAAACCTTACCTATAACAAAGTATTGCAAGTGGCCAGGATCCCCCATGCCACAAAGAGTGAGCATCAAACATCAAGTATAAAGGTGGGAAATCCCATAATTATAAACTTAATACCATCAGGATTCCAAAAATAGAAAGGAATTGTAAAACCTTACCTATACCAAAGTATTGCAAGTGGCCAGGATCCTCCATGCCACAAAGAGTGAGCATCAAATGTCCAGTGTAAAGGTGGGAAATCCCATAATTCTAAACTTAGTAACATCTGGATTCCAAAAATAGAAAGCAGTGCTTTCCATATATATCTGTTCTTTCTGATGTAAATACACCATATCAACCAACCAATCATGTTGAAGACAGCTGAAAAATAAAATCAATACGCTTAGAAATTTTATATATATATAATACATACTTAGTGTTTTGTATGAGAAAAAATATCTAACGAGGTTGGGAGAATTGATCATTGTCGAGGCTCTGCCGAGACAATTATCAATTCTCACAACCGAGTTAGATATTTTTTTCATACAATACATTAAGTATGTATTATATTTATCTTATAACCTCTATTTGTCTTGTTTTTGTCGATGTTTCTAACTGAAATGCAAGTTTCTAAAAGTTACCACATTATATCATTGTTCTAAAAATAACTATGTGATATCATAAAAAATATCATACAGGATGTTATCATACAGATATGTGTATAGTTATAAGATAAACTACAGAAAGGAAAGGATATAGAATAGAAATTTGAGCCTGTGCATGACATTTCCAACAATTTGACATCACAAGTCAGGAAATCAAGAATGGATACCCCTAATGTTCGACCATTAATGAAGATTCGTGATTATTTATTCTTTACTAATGATATCATATGTTGTCCTAATGGAAAAGTACTTTCAATTTGTGCCTGAATTTTTATTTATTGGTACAGTTAAAAACAGCGTGAAATTGACACTCACTCTGTAACAAACAATAGGGTTGAGGGTGCAAATGCCTATTTTTTGGGTACTGCACAGAAGATAAAAATCTAAGCAGGTTTTTAAGGAACGCACATTTTGCGAGTCTGAGACTATTAAATTTGTGGCCAGGACTCTCATAACTTTGATACGCGTCTTTAGGGCCCTCTTGGGATCGACTTCAGAGAATAATTGAAGACTGTTTTTAAACAGTCTTCAATTCTTCTCTTAAGTGGATACTAAAAAGTACATATCTATACATTATCTTTTGTATCAGCTTAATCCAGAGAAAATTTTACTTCAACACTAAAACATGAGGATTGCTCAAAAGAAAATAGTACACATGTAAAGCAGGTACTCCAAAAATTTAAGCAAGGACCCTTTCAAGCCTTACTATAAAGTCTTTGGGACCCAAATTTGTTAATGTGATACTAAAGACCTGTCTAGGTCAAAACAGGGATACAATTTATAGAAAAACATGTATTTAAAGTTACCCTCTTGATAGCGTATGGTAAATTTTCCTTTTGGTAGTGAATATCCAAAGATTCAAGTGAATCACTTAAGTAATACCAGAGATATGACCTGTGCACGACATTTCCAACAATTTGATATGTGAGTAAAGGACAAGCATTTAGGTAGTGGACCAATAATAGTTCCACAACAATTCGGAAATAAGGAACTTTAACAGTGTTAAGCGAGGCTTCCTAATGATTTTCATTAGGAAACCTCTGTCAACATTGTGAAAAGTACATGAGTACCAAAATGTTGCACTACCTTAGGCAGCCTAGACAAAAGCATAGTGTTATAAGAAGTTTCGGAACATCACTCAGCTATTTCCGTAAGCTGCAACAGACCTCGTATGTATATAAGGCCGATGGGTATGTAAAAAAATTGTGCATTTTGTTAGGCAGAAACAGTGTAAGAAAATCTAGCATGGAATCAACCGGCGCTATCTTTTGATTTATATTTTATACAGTAAATAAGGGCTGAAAAATCTTTATTTTTGAGAATGACAAGTTATTCTCAAAAATAAAGATTTTTCAGCCGTTATTTAAGAATCTAAAGATATTAATATAAGGATAGGATGGTACATCCGAGGTTGATCACGAGATTGGCCGAGTGGTGTTCCGAATGGACCTATTCTATCTACTAATCGCAAAGTTAAGACTCTGGTCAGACTGTGCAGATGCTCAGGCTGCTCAGAGTATTTGCTTGATGTGAAGTCATAATTGTTGGAAATGTCATACAAAGGTTCACAAAATTTTGCCATTTTTGCATTCAACAACAAAGACATCAAGGCTAGAGTAAACCCTTAGTCTTTTATAAAAACTAGCCGAGCTAAATATCAAAATCAAAAGATTCACAAATAAAGGAGAAGAAGATTAATTCATTGAATCATCCTTGATAAAACTGTTTCCTCTTCAAAGATTTACTGCATTACTTCTTTGCATAACAACATTAACAAACAACAGCAATGGAAGGACAATTCCTAGAGTTTTCACAGTAAAAATATCAGGGCTATGAATCCAAACAACATCTTGACCAGCCCTAGTAGCTCAGTTGGTAGAGCACCGGACTTCAAAATCATTGAAGTTTGACTGCGTGGGTTGGATTTCCGGGCTAGTACAATAACAAAACTAATTGTCTTTCGGATGAGATGTTAAACCAAGGCTCCGTGAGATGGTGCTTAACACCAAGCACGTTTAAGAACCATGGCGGATCTCAGCAGGAGTTTCGTCATATATCCTTGCACTATCCCCCGTAACAACTAACTGTCTTCTAGGGGTGTCGCTCATATGGGCATGTGCTACGGTAGCGATTATAAATAAACGGAAATACACACACACAAACAACATCTAGCTTACCTACACCAATGTTGACTTTCATGTTGTAGCCATAATCAAATCTTCCATATGATAGGTAAGTGATATGTTGAATAAAAAATACGGAGCATCCAAAACCCACAAATAATGGACGCCACCATTGCACTGTGCCTAAAACCCTGAAATTAAAGTACATTCAAGTAGTGGGCCCGTGATAATTCCTCAATGTTTTGGCAGTAATCTTTTTGACAGTGTTAACCGAGGTTTCCTAATGATTTTCATTAGGAAACCTTGGTTAACATTGTGAAAGATCATGTGTTCCAAAATGTTGCAGAACTATTACTGGTCCACTACCTTAAAATTAGGTTCAATTAGTTAGGGTTTTTATTTCCCCTAATATTGGTGACTGATTCAACAGGCAAATATAATAATAATACTTGATTTTTGATTTATGAAATCGTCATCACATTACAAAACGGCACTAACAACCTGTAAGTACTTGGACATAAATACATTACTGGAAAACTCTCACAAAAATATGATCTAGCCAATAAGTCTATGAGAACCAATGGCAGTTAAATTAACTGATGCAAAATTTTCTTTATCTACAGGACATTAAAGCTACAAATAAAGGTAGGTATTTTGACCTTAGATCTACTACATCAAAGTTTCTCTAGACTATAAAAGCAAATAAAGGAGAATTGTTTGATTCAGCCCAACATCAATTTATCGTTCAATTTGTTCATAACAAAATGTCAATGAAATGCAAAAACCTTGTAACTACAGCTTCATAAAAGTTGTAAAGGTTTTGGAATTACAACATTTAAACGCTGTATTTTCATATGTGACTCTTGTCATAGATATGCAGTTTAACATGCTACTATAAACATTGTAGGAGTAGCAAAAAGTAGATTACGATGTTACATACCAACTGTCCTCAACCGAAGCATAGCTGGAAAATATCCGACATGAGCTGGTGACGAACCTATGCAGACAACAATATTCAAATAAATGGTTTATTATTAGTCCAATGGGCTAACCACTGAGCCAAAGAAGATCTTCCCTGACGCAGGTGTCAGACATGGAATTTAAACCTACGAAGCTATGCAGGACAGTGGTGAGAGTGGTCTCCCATAACAACAAACAAGAGGTGTTTGCAAAATATTTATGCCCCCCATAAAAGCAGGTCATTAGCCTATTCTTTTTCATTCAACAAAGGGCAATAACTCACAAAACATGATGAGTAGAGTTATGGTTCTTGTGCACCACACTTCTCTACAATGAGATCTATCCACCTGTGAAGTTTCATGATTATAGCTTGCATACTTTTTGAGATTTGCTCAAGACAAAAAACAGTCATCGGACAGATCCATTCACGGTTTGACCAACAAGTGCAAAGCAATACTTCCTCTTGTTCGAAGGTGGGCATAATTATTCAATATAAATATCACTTTTATAACATATGTCATTTAGTCTATTTAACTTACCTACACGCTAGGGTGAATGTATTATATAAAACTATAGAAAAGGCAGAAAAATAATCCATTTTCTGAAAAAAAGAGAGAAAAATTCAATTGAGACAAAATTGAAGTCAAATTGAACAGGTAAAGGAAAATTATTATTACAGGTAGGAGATGAAGAGAATATTTGTAGATTTCATTGAGGTATTAACCTAAAAACCTCATTACACTGTATGATTACGTGAAGCAGATTCATACAAGACTGTATACTCAATGAAATCAACATTTTAAGTCTTTTATAAATTTGTACTGATACATAATCTTTGTATTAGATTAAGTAGTTTGATAAAATTTGATGGCTCAGCATGAAACAGTTGTACTGCCTATACATTTATAGGCAGTACAACTGTTTCATGCTGTGCCAACAAAATGTTACACAATCTCAAATTTTAGACCATATCAGTATAGTAACAGGGGGAACCAGTCAAACCGGCCCCTCGTCAAACCGGCCCCCGGTTGAACCGGCCCCAAAACGGTCAAACCGGCCCCAAAAAATAGTCAAACCGGCCCCTCAACTCAGAAAAACGGTCAAACCGGCCCCAAGAAATAGTCAAACCGACCCCTATTTATTTTCATTTTTTTGTTTGGTATAATTATTTTTCTTTAATATTTTTGAACCTACGAACTTTTAATAATCTTGGTCCATGATATACATATTTTAGAGTCCCCACATAAAAAACTTAAGCTTAATTATATTATTTCGGGTGCTAAATGTATGTTGTAAAAAATAAATATATCGTGATATTTTGATTTAAAAAAGCGGCTAAATTGTACAGAATTATTTTGTCCGTAATGCACAAGAAATATGTCAAAGAACATAAAAGATATTACCGCGTTTGTCTTCTTTTTTACAAGCGCTATGCATTGTTTGGTTTAAATCATGTTTTCTTAGTGTTTGATGATTAAATTAATAACGCAATTAAAGGCCGATGCCAATCAATTATCTGTAAAGGTGTTTGTTGATTTAATTAATTGTACAATTAAAGATCAATGGTAATCAATAATCTGTATCTATATCATTGAAACATGTCTTTAATTTAACTCGTTTTCGGCATATAAACCTTTTGAATTTTGTTTCACGCTATTGAAACATCAGTATGATTTAAGCATTCTTGTCGCAATTGCAATTACCGAATTAAGTGATTATATCAATGCTTTAAATACCAACTAGAGTGGCTTCAAACCCGGAATGGCACACTAACAAACTAATTGTCTTTCGGATGAGACGTTAAACTGAGGCCTCCGTGAGTCGGTGCTTTACACCGAGCATGTTAAAGAACCATGGCGGATCTCAGCAGTATTTTCGTCATGTATTCTTGCACTATCCCCCGTAACAACTAACCGTCTTCTGGGGGCGTCGCTCATATGTGCATGTGCTACGGTAGCGACGATAAATAAACGGAAATACGCACACAACTTAATACCCCGATTAGCTCAGTTGCTAGAGCACCTAACTTTAAAACCATTGAATTTCGACGTCGTGGGTTCAAACCCAGGCTGGCACACTAACAAGTTAACTGTCTTTCGGATGAGACGTTCGAAAGTAGTCCCCGCATAAAAAAGCTAAGTGAAATGATGTTATGAGATCGGGTAATAATTTTAAATAGTGTAGCTTCGGATCAGTGCCTGAATGCTTCGAAGGATCAGGCAGCACGAAACTTTTGTTACTTCCTATATCTTTACAAGCAGTTACAACCGTGTCGCACCGTGTCACCGATTTGTTGACCAATGCGATGCAAAATAACAAAACTTCAATAATCTGTACCTTTTGAATATTGTGCAAAGACTCTTATTCACTGTATGGCAACTATGTACACAACTTTGCAATGGTAGCTTAAAGATGGCTGATATACATAACTGAAAAAGAAGGTGTCACTCACTTTTGGTACAAAAAGAGTTAAATATACGATCCTTTTAGATAATCCTTACATTTTACAGTTACAATCTTTGAATAAATAATCCGTTGATACTCATGTTTTAACATCATATGACAACGTTTCTGTGTAATTTTGCTTTATCAAAATGCTCCTTTTTTTGAAAAACAACGAAACCACGATAATCGAAGCAATATCATACACAAATGGCGCCATATAACATTAAACTATTACTAATAGTGGATCATTTTTTCAAAGCTTAATACATACACGTTGCAATCGAACTGAAGTCCGCCATGTTCGAAATACCGTTGCAACGTCGCGTACAGAGTTTCCAAACATTGACATTTATTGTACAGACTTTAAGAACGTCACAATTGCTTTGTCGGATCGAATTTGTTTTTATTTAAAGGGGTGCAACAAGAGCACTATTTAAAAATTAAAAGAAGTCTATGGGTCTTACGTGAGATGCTTCTATACTTGTATAAATATTATGAAAAAAAGGGAACCTTTTGCATACCTAGTTCTCATTTGATTATTTTGTTGATTATTTATGATCAAGAGTTCGAGATAAAGGCAATTTAAATAAATAAATAAATTTTTCGTAGTGTTTCTTTTTTTCTTCGACGACACTCATCACAACTTTCCAAAAAATATATCACGGAGCATTGCGTTTCTATGTAATTATCACCCTTTATTGTCTTAATTATATTGGGGCCGGTTTTAGGGGCCGGTTTAACCGATGGGAAATCGATATTGGGGCCGGTTTGACCGATTTGGGGCCGGTTTGACCGATTTGGGGCCGGTTTGACCGGGGGCCGGTTTGACGAGGGGCCGGTTTGACTGTAAAGCGTAACAGGTCAATTAACTATTCAAAGTATTATAGTTAAGTGACTAATTTCTAATTAGAGTAACACCAAATTTAGTTTTGAAAGAAACATGACATTTAATGTTGACAGAATGGCTACAAGAAAAGGTTACCACTGAGATATTTCAGACCAAAATATTGATTGATTGAATGGAGTTTTACGTCGCTTTCAACATTTTTTCAGTTATATCACGGACGCTGGAGCACCTAACAATGGTTTCCTGGTATTTCTCTCACCAGTACAACCACCACAATCTTTCGTAGCCTCCAGCTGCTATCTCACAAAGGACTACGATTATCAACCCATTGGTGAGAGACAAATAGTCGGAAAGAATGAGTGACGCCGTCGGGGATCAAACCTGGGACCTCTAAAATGACAGTCTGACGCGCTATCAACTGCGCTATGACGGCTGCTCAGACCAAAATATTTCATTTTTTAAAATACCTTTAGGTGGATTATCAAGAAATAATGGTAGGTTATCATTTAATAATCTCCAGGCTGACCAGTGAAATTATCAAAAAAATTTACCCCACTGTGATTCATTTCTCCCATCTGACTTTATCTAAGCGGAGTCAAATATGTAGCATCACTTTCAAAGTTGCATGGCAACCACATGCAAAATGATGTGCTCTTAGAATTTTTTTCACATAATGTTCACATTCTTTTTTTTATTTTTGAATTTAAGAAATAGAATAATCATTTA
The DNA here is from genome assembly GCA_948146395.1 of Fragum whitleyi. Lineage (NCBI taxonomy): Eukaryota > Metazoa > Mollusca > Bivalvia > Cardiida > Cardiidae > Fragum > Fragum whitleyi. Next base: position 45,272,089 of record OX411556.1, read on the forward strand.
TTTTTTTAGTAAGATCAATTAACATTTCATAGGGTGAACAACAAAAGCTATATTTTCACTTTTTGTGAAAATATAGCTTTTGTTGTTCCCTCTGTGAAATATAAATTGATCTTACACTGAAACAAATGATTGTCCTCTATATTTTTTCATTTAGTCAGATAATTATGTAGCTTGAAGCATTTAACAGAATTTTCTGTTGAAAAAAAAAAGTTTTTGATTGCAGGGAATGAGTGCATTGTAGGGAATTTCATTCATACTAAAGCCTCCTCATTCAAGCTTATTCAAACAGAAGTTCCAAAGTTTAAGCCGCCTACTAAGGATTAGCTAAAAAGGGATGCGAGATGATAATTAAACTGCACTAACCTCTGTAAAAGGTGTATCACGAGAATGGAATATAGTTGACCAGAACCATGCATTCATGGCTGTCTGAAATTGACAGAGTAAACAAAATGTCGGTTAAAACATTACTTTATATTTAAATCAAAGTCAAACATTTAGAATACTTTCAAAGACTAGATTTGCTGTCGACTTATAAACAATGACTGGCGCACATGATTCCGACCACAATCTTTGAATAACTCCTACCAAAATGGGCATTATCTAAGTGTTCCATTCAATCAGACTCTTTTTAATCATTGATTAGCTGAATGTGTGGATCAATGAAAGAACAAAGATCAATAGCCACTTCAGGTAATAAAAGGTCAGTCTGATTAGCTCAGTTGGTAGAGCACCGGACTTCAAAACCATTATAGTTCGACTGTGTGGGCTCGATTCCCGGGCTGGCACACTAACATACTAATTGTCTTTCGGATGAGACGTTAAACCAAGGCCCTGTGAGACGGTGCTTTACACAGAGCATGTTAAAGAACCATAGCGGATCTCAGCAGTAGTTTCGTCATGTATCCTTGCACTATCCCTGAAACAACTAATCGTCTTCTGGGGACGTCGCTCATATGGTTATGTGCTACGGAAGCGACGATAAATAAACGGAAATACATACACAGGTAATAAAACTCAGGACCTTAGGGTAAAGTGGCTGAGGCTCTACCCCTCGACCATGGACACTACACAATGCAGGCTGATCTTAGCCTAAACTGTCTACTTTCTACTAAATTCAGGGTTTGTGCTAGCTTTTCAAATGAGGGAGTCATCAACCCCTTGACCATAAAATACTAGGGGTCAAAACTAGTTTTGAAGGGGTCCAAAAAGAGCAAAACATGAAAACTAATCAGTCTTTTGAGTAATCTATATTACTGAAACAACAAAAACAATAAAGTGTAGATACCCTTTATTGTTTATGTTGTATCATTTATAAAGATCTTTTGTAATAGTTTGAAGAAAACAATTGATCTATATAATCTTTTATATTGCTAAGGTTGCAACACTGAAATTTCAGTGGGTCAAAATGACCCCTTGCAGGAAATTTTTGAGGGTCAAAATGGGATTTTAGGGTCAAATACATGCCCTGTAATTATTTCAGGAAATCTTTTCCAATGCTGGTTGAAACCCCCCAAACATTGACAATTTGTTTCAAACAAAATTTATTTAGCTGGAAAAGTGTTAAATGAACCTCTTACCAGACACATTCCATGCCATATATAGTACATTGGAGTGGTTGATGGAATGTGTTTTCTGTACCAAAATATACTGAGATGAGCTAAACCATTTAATACTGAGAAAATCATGGACGCTGGTTCTTGAACACCAAAGAGTCTGACGAATGGCCACTGAAATACAGGACAAAAACAGAACATTTGATACCATAAAAACAAAGTTGATTCTACGGTAGTATCTTAATATGGAATTCTGCCATGCATCACATCATTGGAATCGTCTTAGAATCTGACAATGAATGAAGACACAAGAAATGATTTAGATCTTGACTTACGATTAATTCTTTTGCAAGACATTTAGTAAAATCGACCTCAGGACCCGTTTATTTCAAGGTTGGGCTGCCTCATTTTGCAGGTTGTCTCCTACACAGAAAAGAAAGTGTCAAACCCTGTCTTTTTATACATGCATTTCAACATGGTTTTATACTAAATTTGCAGAGATGGCTGAATGTTCATAGCAAATATTTACCTGAAAACTTATTGAGAAAGGAAAGTACCTCAAACGTAAGAGTAGTAATTTAGGCCTTTTTTAGGTAATTCAGCTTCTGGTGGTACTTGGGTTCTTGAATACATTTGAAGAAAATCACAATTTGTTAATTCTTTGTGATTATCTGTGGCAATCTTTTGGGCATAGTATAATCTGATGACAAAATACATCATAATACCGCGTTTTGTAATCAAATTATGATATGCCAAGGCTGAATGTTCACAGCACAATATTTACCAGTAAACGCAGTGTATTCTAGGATTTCAAAGATGTGGGGGATTTCAGCATGAAAATCAACGCAATCGAGGAATGTAGTTATTCATGCACTTTGGTAATAGTAAAAATCCCTTACGAATACTGAAAATATGGGGGATCTTTGAAAAATGTGGGGGAATCCCTCAATCCCCCTGCCTCAAATAAACACTGGTAAAGGTAATTGAGAAAGATAAGTGTTCATAGAGAAAGAATAAGCCTCAATGCTGTTATAGATTTTAGATGGATTTGAAACTAGTATCACTATACATAGTACAGTACTTTCTCTCATTATGTGGTGCATTGAGCCTGTCTTCAGGGGTCGACACTAACTCCTGAGAAAAAGGAGTCCATCAGACTCCTAACACATGAAATCATGAGTCCAAACTATAAGTAAGGAGTCAGAACTTTCATAATTGGAGACCATTGAGGAAAAAAAGAAATTGATTTTTAAAACCAATTTCTTCTTTTCCACAATGCTCTTCGGAAGAGGATTTTTTTTCAAAATACTATGGTGTGCAAGAAAATGTTTTCTGCAATAACTTTTGTAGTGAAAAGATCTACAGTACTGACAAGGGTTGGAAAGGAAATCCCCCTATGCACTGCTTTTCAAAATATTCTCATTTGACCCTTCAAGTCCATCTGACTCCTTACTTGCAAATTGAAAGAGTCTTAACTGACAAACAAGGAGTCTCGGACTCCCATACTCCCCTTAGTGTCGAACCCTGGTCTTTAATGAGATGCATCTTGTTACACGTTGTTCATTTAGTTCTAAAACCTGTACTTATGAGGTATTAGAATCAAACAAAGAAAATAAAAACTTATTTAAAGAAAGTTCCAACATTTAGAAAAACCTTGGCAGATTGGAAATAAAATGACCATTTACAACAGGCCTGAAGGACCTGCAACATTGCATCTTTACCAGTCCTTCCTAAGATCCACAGGTCTCAGGGCCCGAGGACTGGTGTTAGTGTCAACCCCTGAAGCTTACAACATGCAATTATTTTACCTTTCCATTAAACTGTGGTACACTGAGCCCATCCTTCTGGAATGCATCGACAGTCACCCACATACAAGTGTATCGACATTCATCTGTACAACTCCACTGTAGTAGTCTATGACAAATGGACTGGTTTTCACTGAAAGAAATTAGATTGACTGAATTCAACCTTAAGTTAGAGAATGTGCTATGCTTTTTTTTTGAAAACAGCACAACCTAGATATGCCTCAGGCAAAGTTAATACTCAGATACATGTATATATTTTGTTTCATCAAACAATACATTTCTTCCTTTATTGCCATTTATCTTATAACTATACAAATATCCATGTGATAACATCCCGTATGATATTTTTTATGATATCACATAGTTATTTTTAGAACAAACATATAACGCGGTTATTTTTTGAAACTTGCATTTTTGTTGGAAACATCTACAAAAACAATGCGAATAGAGGTTATAAGATAAATATAATACATATTTAGTGTATTGTATGAAAAAACATCTATCTCGGTTGTGGGAATTGATAATTGTCTCGGCATAGCCTAGCCTCGACAATGATCAATTCTCCCAACCTCTTTAGATATTTTTTCTCATACAAAACACTAAATATGTATTATATATTAACATGCTTTATATATCATTGGTATCCCAGCATATCAAGCTGATTTCATTTTCGTACCCGAGGTCTACATATGCTTTACCATAGATTAGGTGTTAAGTTAGATTTCAAGCATTTTTATAACAAATAAAGTAGCTTTGTATCCAGGCTTGATATCTTTATTGATCAATATAAATCAGAACTTCTTGGGTTGCATTGACCTAGACTGATTCGCGGAATGAAAAGGGTGGTGTCATTTCAGAGAGTAAAATTTCAGTAAAATAATGTCATTTTAGTTGACTTTACTACTATTGATAATTCAATTATCAATCAACGTAAGTCAAACTTTGAGTATAAGACAGAGTGAGCATTGTTGATTACTGGTCCTTACTGGTGGTTAATAAGCTATTACCCTTGTCAAGCTGAATAAAAATCTTGGCAAAGTAAAGTGCTGAAAGCTCTGAATTCACTTCTTTGAAGTCCAGTATTTGGGCACTTTCACATTAAATTAGAGGTACTCCAAAATGATCATTCTAAGGTCAAATTCTTAGCAGAACAAACTTCCTTGTTCATTATTTCACTTCCAATTAATACATACAGTTGTATGCCACAATCAGTAAAAATTTTATGTGAATCGGTCTGGTAGTTTTTGAAAAAAATAAGAAAATGTCTGGTTTTTGGGACAAAAAATAGTCTCATTTGAAAAATCACAAAATAAAATTAGTTTTTTTAATTGATGGCTATAATATATCATATATTGTAGCCCAAAAGGACAAAGTTTGAAAGGGGGCAAGTATGTAGACGTACCTTTTTGAGATTTCTTTTTTAACATTCTTTTCCAACTTACCAAATTTGTCCCGAAATTGTCCACTCCAGGACATGGGGTTCAATATAGGGATAGAATAATAGCTTCAACAGAAGATAAACCTTGCAGTAGGAAGTTAAATATGTTATTGGCAAAAATATATAAGCCTAGTTTCTGTAAATACCTTTGGTAACATGATGTGATGCTTAAAATAGCCTTACCCTCCATTGTCCCTCAAAAATGTCCTCTCCAGACATGTGCTTTTCTCTAGGGTCCATTGATTCTGAATCAAATTATGGTCAGAGGGCAATAAGTAATGAGATTTGGTACCTGTTCTTTGATGGTTCATAGTATGGGCTATTATGTGTAGCAAGATAAACACATATTTAGACTGAAAACAACAAATGTCCTCTCCAGGACATCTTACATGAAATCATTAACCTAAAAAAATAATTGTTAAAAAGTTACTTTAGCTATAATGTTTGACCCTTTTTCTGTGCCAAAAATATTAAAGAATATAAATCAGAGGGTTTTCTTGCTCATCTTTGTCCTAAACCTAAATATGCCACTGCAGATTAAGTAGAGAAAAGCGCAAAGATCATCAAAAAATGCCAAAATGTATTATTTTCATAAAAAAATTATGTTTACTTTACTGTCCATTGTAAATGGTTTGTGTGACCCTAAAAGACAAGTGGCATTCTTTTTTTAAGTGAAAATATTAGTATACAGATGCAGAGAAGATGCGTCCTGGAGAGGACATTTTTGTGGGACATATTTGTTAATCTATATTGAGAGCCTCCTGCTTCGTGTGCCTATTGTCAAATGTGTTATTTTATATTTTTAGACTGCCTAACCTTTGTTTTGCTTCACTTACTGGCATAAGAAGCTTAGTTTCTGCTACTAACATGCATGCTGCACCTAACCTGCATGCTATCACTGACACTATATTTATTTTGCACCGTCGATTTACTGGCTGCATGAAAATAGAGCACTAATAGCTCATTGCCAGCTTTCTCTTTCAGTCCATAGGGTTATGGCACATGATGATTTAGCTATAGAAAAATTATTTTAGAAAAAATGTATAGATATAGACATGCTCTAGAGAGATCCAAATCATAATCCTGTATGATGTATATTATGTCTTTAAAACGAACGATACCGTTTCGCCTATCAAACGTCAAAGCATTAAAATCATGCCCAAATCAATAAGTCTGAGACATGTGTTCCCGGGCATACATGTCACTAATAATATGCAATTTAGGGACTTATCAATCAGCTATAATATTCTAAAGAAGAAATACTATTGAAAATTCTTCCAAAAACTAGTCACTTATCAGTTGCACCGTCGAATATTTAATTGCTGCAATTTCATGACATGTTTCATCATGTGACTGATTTGATATTAAGTCATCCACATAATTATTCTTTTGACCTTTAATTCTAATTCTGATTTTGTGGAAGCATCACTGTCTTGGCCAAAAATATGTAAGTATCTGTAAGCCTATACTAAGAAAAGTAGCTTTATTTGAAGCATGCATTCAAGTCTTTACAAAGACTAGAATGTTATTTGAAAAATACCTTTCTTCCTTTTCCCTGGATGTTTTCCTAATAACTGCTTAGTTTTTTACCCCTGCATATTTTGTTCTTAGGTAAGGTTTGTGTTGCTTTACATATTTTGTCTTCTGTGAAATGTTTTTTCATGCTAGATCTACTTATCCCTAACAAATTTAAGATGATGTTGCATCATCTAGTTTAACACCTATTGCTAGTAGGGTAGACCCAGAGATTTGCCAGTTTGTTCAGCTCTCTTTAGTTAGCAACAGAGGCGTGTCAAAAGACTTTGTTGCACATATCTGGAAAAGGACAATGAACTCTACAAACATCTATGAGTGAAAAATATATTCAGAATACCATAGTGAATGTTCTTCTAGCCAGAGAAAGATGTATCATGAGAACCATCTGATATCTGAAATTAAGGCAGTGCTAAAAAACAATGTGTTAAGACCAGTGAGTGGCAACAGAAATTTGCAGTCCGACTTTGAATGAAACCTTTTCTTACAGACAATGTGTATATCTACCACATCATGAGAAAATCTTAATTCAAACAATTTTTGCTTGCATATAAAATACATTGAGTAATTGTAAATTGTGCTTCCTTTCCTGTTATTTTTTCTTCCATTTTTTGATGTCCCATATGGATTTTCTACCAAAGATGCATTTATGAAATAATATCTTTTTCACGCTGGTGTGACCATAAATAAAAGCTGATGGGGAGGAGTTTTATGCAAAAGGTTAAAGGAGCTATCTGTGTACACTTTATCTTTTATGCCATTGTGTTACAATGTAAAATAATTTCTTTCCACTGAGATTATTCAATTTTAATTACTCGTCCCACAGGACTGTCCACTCCAGGACAAAAGGGTATGTTTATTTTGGATTAATGCAAATGTGGATATTTACAGTATTCAATCCTAGCTATAACCACAGTTTCCATACATGGAATGAATCATTTATGGGTCATAAGAAATCTTTAGTCAATATCAAATATGTAAGGATATATGATGTTACTTCATGCCTTCACATAAATATGAATTGATTGTTATGCCTTTTTTGTGTGAGCAAACTGCTTAATAGTTTTGAAATTTGGTCAAGATTTTAGATCAAGCTGTTAATGTGTGACCTGTTCATATTCACTTTACTTTTCCCAATGTTGCTGTTCCTATGTCCCAAAAATGTCCACTCCAGGACACTTGCTGTTTAAACAAATAAATGTCAACATCCTGAAAACTTTTTCATAACAATACATATTTAATGAGAGCCCTTGTTATAGCAATAGATGAAACAACAGTTTTTATTTTTTACCCAGAAAAGTTTTGTAAATATCATCGAGACCTTAAAAAACAAAGCATATGAACTAATGCCTTATTTTAACATGATAATCTAAAATATTTATCTGAATTGGGAAAATTTATCAACAGGTATAATCACATCTTAAATGTAAGAGGCATATCCACCTTTTCCCACTCAGGACAAAGTAAAACTTAGAGTCCGATATGCATGTCCCAAAATATATGTCCTCTCCAGTACAAAATTACATATGCAGTGTAGCACTGTTTTTTTCCTGAAAAATATTTTGATCTCGCCAGACTTGTTCTATTACATTGAATACTATGTACTTGGATTGAATAAAACCCATTACACTTCTGTAAAAAATGATATGGGGAAAGTTTTTATACCTGCTGAATTGATTTTCTTCCACTGAATTAAATAAAAAACAAACTATGTAAATTTTATGAATCATTTGACTATTTCATAAGATTTATTGTTTCCAGATGTTTCATATTATATGAAAAAAAAGTTTTAAAATGTCAAACTCATGAACTTTTTTTGTTTTCTTAGGTGTCCTCCATTGATGTCCTATCCAGGACAATGTACTGGAGAGGACACCAATTTGGGACATTCTCCAGTTTGATAACCATAAATGTTTAATCAAAAACGATTTGCAGGTTTCAAGACCTGATCGACCACATTCAGTAACTGAAAAATCATTGGTCAGAGTGCCAAGTTATGGAAGTTACAAGTAATAAAAGGAGGTAAAATTAAAAAAACAAGCACTGGCATATACTTCCAAGCTTCATTGTAAGAAGTACTGTAGGCACTGCCAGCTAAAACCTCTTTCCAAATACATAAGGAACCCATATCTTCATTTTGAACCGAATTAATGATGCAAAATCTTACATATGTCCTGTTTAGTCCATTCTTGAATATGGACTCAAAATATTTTGAAAAACACACTTTTTTATTTCACATCACACCCAAAAATTAAAAACAGACATAATCTGGAGGTCAAATGTTTTTTTGCAAAGTTCAGTATATAGACTTTTAAGAAAAACATATAAAAAACATATAGAAGGGTACTTTTTTTCACCCCCCTGTGAGACTACTTTCTCTAATTTAATGTGAAAGTGCCCATTTCTTTTGACAATACAATTTTTTTACTACTTTGGCTTATACATGTTCCAGAAAAAAGCAATTGTAAAGACTAAGATCAGCCTCTGACTGCACATATGTGCAGGTTAATCTTTATCCACACCTCCTGCCAGATCAGAAATAGATCAGCATGACAAGGGTTAAAATCAAACAGAGTAAATGGCTAAAAAGAATAAATGCAAATTTCCATGTCAAACCTAAATTTCCTCATCCTATCCCCAGTACAGTTATAATGATTACAATTCCCAACACATCTCTGGAACACATAGGATCTGTCACCTACAGAAGCTATACAAACTGTCAGGAGAGCAAGAGAGATGGTGAAGTAGAATGGAAACCTCATTTCTCATCTACGCCTAGTGTTGATGTAGGCCTAAGTCACTGATTGAGAAGAACATGAATTTGCAGCCTTGGTTCACTTCCCTGAAAATAGAAGGTTTAAAAGACTGCTCTACAACTTTGGCTTAAAGAGACAATATTATATACAGTTGGTGAAGACTCAGATCAGACTGGACATGATGTCTCCAGCAAAACTTGAATAATATAATTCCACTTTTAGCATGATAAACTTTTCTTTGCATTAAACCCCTAATAATACTTTATTTTCCTTATTCAAATAACCCTGACTTTATTTATTTGAGCAAAATGTAAGTGGATTAGATTATGAAAGCAACAAATCAAGGTAAACCTCCTCCCTATCACATTGGTTAAGAGACCCAGACATCTGTTTAATTGTGTTAAGGTTTAAAGGGAGGTAAGTTGCAGTATATTTGCAAATGAGAGATACCTGCCCGGAGATACATGGTTATTAATGATAACAAATTGGCAGAGTCAACCCATTTAGGGTTGAGGTCCTTTTCTCTAAATGGATTACGTCTGTCTGGTTGCATGGTTCTTACCAATTGTTTGCTGTTTTTTGGCTGGTCAAATTTACCAATGTGTGGCCTAAAAGAAAATAGTTCAATACCAGATGGCTAGAGTAGCTTGCTTCATGTCATGGGCCAGGTAAAAGTAAATGCACTAAGACAGCAAACAAACTCAGAATAATTGAATTTTGTCTGACATGTTTGCGGAAATCAATGAGTTATTTTATTTACTGAAATAAATCGAACATAACAAAACCGACTTTATTATCATTCCATAGATATCTTCTGATGTTGTTGCTTAAGTTTTAAGCAACAACATCAAAAGATATCTGATTAGCACGCTTTAAATGATATCCGACTGCTCTTCCATCCGAATATTAGAAGCAACAAATGGCTTTTTTGGAAAAGGGATGCGACTCTTTTCTATAGTTCGCTGGCTATACGTGGGAAGGTTTTCATACGCAATGAAGAGTATCTCCCCCTTGTTACTCTTCTTAAAGAAGGAGATACATAATAAGCGCGGGAAAAGGCAGATGACGGAGGCTCTGTCTGAATTCCATTCGGCTAAGGTACACCGGAAATGAAAAAAGTAGATACGCCTGGGGAAAAAATTAATGCGCCAAAAATAGTCCTGAAATACACTAGAAGGAGTCCTTTCCGGTTTTCATGATCATCACGGCCGCCATTTTTGTCCAGTCAGAGACACAACAAAAATATCTCCCTAAAATCATCACTAACAGGCCTCGTTATAGGTAAATTACACAAGCTAATATAACAATAGTTTTAACCTAAAGACGAGAAGTTAATCTCTAAACAATGGCATTTATTAAACATGTATTTCTTGTGGAAGCAGGTCAACTCGTACCCACGGCAACTCGTACCAAAGTTAACTCGTACCCATTTTGGTCAAGTCGTACCCAATTTTTGGTCAACTCGTACCCTTTCCAAAAATTATGGAGTCAACTCGTACCCACTTTTTTTATTATTTACCATGTGCTGTCAAAAAGTAGAACTTATAACTTGCGATAATAATATAATAATAGGTTTAACCTATAGACGGGAAAAGTAATTTGGAGAAAGAACCATTCTTGATTTAATAATTTACTCAACTTAAGCTACCGAATTTAACAATAAGGCTCCTGCACCCAAAACTTTTGCTGTATCGACACATGTGAATGATGTATCAAATTCAATAAAAAAATAAGTACAGTTAAAATGTGAAATAAACTTCCTCAGGTGCTGTACAAAACATGCACATGATCACTAATTTTCAAAAAACCAAAAAAGGCTATTTATCAAATCGATGGCTACTTGATTTTTCTCATTTATTTCTAGATGGATTTCGACAGTCACAGTCATTTAGAATAGATAAGTCGGAAGAAATTAACATAATATCAGTGAAAGATACTCAAAACAATTCTTATTGGGTTCTCTTCGTAAAATATGTAACTTTGAATATGGGCGCACATATTATAGAAACTGCGTCAGGTCTAAATCCTAAAGGATGCGATTCCGACAAGGTGTTGACCGGCAAAGCTTAAGCCAAAATAGCCATATTTACATTTTTTTAAAAAATCAAACTGCGAATTTTGTTATGGATTTCATCTTTTTCAAGTCTTAACCGGGAATATTGCTATAGATTTAATCTCTTTCAAGTCTTATCCCGCTTCTCAACCCGACGTTAAAGCGCAACAATAACAGGGTTCCCACGCGTCAGGGAAAATTCAGGGAAAAATGGATTTTGGAAAATGTCAGGGAAATGTCAGGGAATTCTGATGAGTGTCAGGGAAATTTGAAAATAAGGACAAAAGTCAGGGAAATGTCAGGGAATTTTGAAAAGTCTGTCAGGGAATTTCATTCTAGGCAAAGGCAGTCTCTTTATTTCCAAATTCCTTGCTGGAAGGGCTGATGTCCTAAAAAAGGTAGATAATACTTAAGTGGGCCTTATTTGTGTCCTTTATCTCCCTCTAGCATTGTTTCTGTGTTCAGTTCAGTTTTAAGGTTTAATAAATTATGTTCAGAGCATCAATGAATCGATTATACTATACAGGCAAAAGAATAGCAGGGGCCCAGTCACTCATGGCCGTGAAATTAAGGCTGAAAAATGCCTATACTTCTTATGTTAAATATTGGATTTTGGAAGACTGTGCCCCTCAGTTAATATTGTTAGTCATTTTCACTCACTATATCCAAGATGTGCTTAAATAAATGAAGTTGAATTATGACAAATCATCTTTATTACACATAAAAATGTACACTAAAAATACATTTAGTTGTATTTGTCACAATTCAAATTGATTAGTTTAAGCACATCTTGATGTTTTATTGTATTTTTGTAACCAAGATTATATTCTTTATGCAAATCTGTTATATGGTTACAAAAGTTCATTCACATTTCCCATTGTGGTCTTGTTGCAATATAAAGTATGTTAGCTTTAGATTTTATCATTAAATAAAAAAAGAATTCTGGTGAAATCTGAATTTAATATTCCTGTCTTCTTGATCTTTAAAATTCTTAAATTATGTTTCATTTGCCTTAGCATGTAATATTTTATCAAAAGATGATATTCGATATAAAATCCCATTTAGTCAATTTAGGCATTAACTAAATGACAGACCTTAGTTTCACTTTGGGATTTCCTTTTTATTTTGAAACATCTCATATACATACATTTAATGAAAATATTTTATAACAAACTCTATCAGGTTAAAGGCTTTGGCTTTAGCTATGGTGTGGTGACTTTTGCATTGGACCTACTTAAAGAATTGACTTTGGAATAAGTTTACTTAATGCATAATGATATCATTGTTATCATAATTATGTAAAAAAACACTATTAAATGGTTGCCAACTTGAGTTTCATCAATAATCAAGATCTTTGCCTTTGGTTCACTCTGATAAAGTTCCTCTTATACATGTAGTATATCATCTTACACCATGACTTTAATGTCTTCAATTGAAATATTAATAATGTTTTAGGCTTTCACCATATGACATTGCCCTTTACTTTTGACCTTCACTTCAACAAAATACTAGATTCCTACAACCTTGACATGATTACCTCTTCAGTCTTTTACAAACCTTACTTCCCTAAGGCTTTAAAGGAAGCTATGAGAGAATCCCTGTTTTTCTTCACGGCCGCCACCATAGCGCAGTTGGTTAGGCATAATACTTCCAATCTGGAAGTCGTGGGTTCGATCCCCGGTGGCGGCAAATATCCTTTCCGACGTTTGTCTTTCACCAATGGGTAGATAATCGTAAACCTATGTGAAATAGCAGTCGGAGGCTAGGAAAGGATGTAATGGTAGTACTGGCGTGAGAAATACCAGGAATCCATTGTTAGGTGCTCCGGCCGCCGCGATATAATTGAAATAATGTTGAAAGCGGCGTAAAACCCCATTCAATCAATTAAAACTGATTTTCTTCAGTCCTCTTAATACAGCTTTGGACTGCAAACCCTAAAGTTCGACCCTTACTCAGGGGTGTGGAAATATGAATTTTCTCCACTTGTCCATGGACAAGTAAAAGTCGATTTCTCACTTGTCCAGGATCAAAATGAACTTGTCCTTAAAAAATGGAATGATAATTATTGAGAAAACATTGTTTTTAATGAAGAAAATGCTGTAAACCAGCATTTCCTTCATTAAAGACCATGTTAATTCTCACCTTTGGTACAAACAATAGGATGGCTTTTCTCCTAGATCTTTATAGTACTATATCAAGAATTGCTCTGGTATTTACTTGTCCATGGACAAGCTGCCTAGAGAAATGCACTTGCCCGCAAGTGAAAAAGCCCATGTCGGACAAGTCGGGCATGGGAATTCCACATCCCTGCCTTACTGGTGCCACATTTTTTAGAAGGGTGTCTCATTGTTTGGTGAATAATCACATATTTGGAATGTGTATCTTGATGTATTGGGGGATATGATATATTTGTAATGGTGTGGGAAATACCACAAATCCATGATTCCGAATTCCTCTTTTCTGAATTTCTCTAGGGGAGATTAAAAGGAACAGTCTTATAGCAATATATACAGAGTAGTAATTGTAGATCTTGTAGAACTTTGTTAATTAATATGTGTTGAAATGTAATGAAATGTCAGGGAAAATCACGTTCTTGTCAGGGAAATGTCAGGGAAAAGTCAGGGAATTTTGAAACTGCTTGGGCGTGGGAACCCTGAATAATGTCATTGTTTTAGCGGCAAAAAGTAGCGTCTTTTTCCCCAAAGTGTAGAATGACGTCATTTGCGGAGGGTAAAAAGAAAACGTCATCCAGACGAGATTCTAAGCAAAAATGTGTAGCTTTTTACATGTAAGGCTGATTCTTATCCTAATTTTACGACAACAATCTAAATTTTGATAATGATCGACAGGAATAAAATCGAAGAAAAAAATGTTGATAAATTAAAATAAATAATAAAACAAAATGGCGAAATCTCGCGAGATCATCATCCTCCATGTAGGCGGCCATTACGACACAAAATTAAACTTTGATGGTATATGTATTTCATTTTGATTTTGATTATTTTAATGTTTTACACGCGTTATCTAGAAGCGGGAAAAGCCGCTTTGGGCGCTTTGCGTTTCTTTTCCCGTATTATTTCATGTTTAAGTCACTATTTAGTCTGGTACAGACTTTAAAAAGTTATTCAATAAAAAAAAATGAATTTCAAAAATAAAAAAATTGCCATGTCGTACATTTTTATGTGATTTTTTCACAGCATATGTTTTTATGATGTCAGTCCAAAATTTCACTGTCTGCATATATTTCATTTACAAACAGTGGAATTTAATGCTTTTGGCTTTTAAAATGCTGAATCCGATTAAACAAGAATCATTGTCACCTATAAATAACATCATTCAATGTTTATTAATCAGTCAGTGGTTCTGGTTCACTCAATAAGAGCAATGTCCAGAGAGCAGATGTCGTAACTCGCCATAGCAATACAAGCAACTTATAATATTTTGGTCACAAACCCGAAAAAAATGCTAGAAAGTATGCAGGATTTTTTTATTGAAGTGATCGGGTCATGGCAAACTGCAGAGCTCCAGATAAGGTGCGTGAACGCGTTATTACGCATTAAAATATGCAAAAAACGCATTTGATATTAACCTTTGCGCGTCGATAAACGCATTCACTTTTCAAGAAACGCATTTCTAACAATCGGGAGCGAGTGAAAATTGACGGTTGCGTCTCAACGCACTCAAACTTTTTCTGATTTGCCGAGAACAAGTGAAATTACTCGATTTTGTCCTGTCACCGGATGTTTACATCTGATTTGGAATGTTTCTATCGCTATCGTTATTTGGTATCGTAGACTGGCAAGCCTGTCTCATCTACGATAGAGTTAGTCAATTCCGTATCGGTGCCGTATAATAAACACTTTGTAAGATTTGGGTTGTTTTGGTTTTATTTGCTCATAAAATTCAATGCGTTTTGTTTACGATTGCAAGGTCTGTTGCGTCGGAAAATAAGTAAATAAGTATGGCTGGGAGAAAACGGAAGATCGTTTCTGAAACTGATAGCGGGTCAATATTTAAGTTTTTTAAGCCCTGTGGGGAAGATACGGCTTCATCTATAGCGAATAGTATTATTCGAGGGTTGTTTGATTCCGTTATTAAATTGCCCGATCAGAATACCCGAAAACATCACGTCAGCGTTTCAGACAAGACCCTAAAATTATGGCAGGCCGAGTTCCTGTGGTTGACTATAGAGCATTCTGGGTCCGATATTAGAATGAAATGTAAAGTTTGTATTTAGAAAAAGATGCCAAGCATATGGTCGCTAGAGGGATCTAATAATTTTCAAAAAACAGGCCTCTCTCGTCATGCTAACTCCACTGAACACTTGTCCGCTCTGACGTCAATTAGTACAGCCCCTACCTGTTCTGCTTCCCTGGACCCTAGCTCTGATGAGAGCGACCCAAAGAATACAGAAAACGATGAAAGTAAATTATTCCGCACCGTATTTTATGCAGCCAAGGAGGGTCTAGCAACCAACCAAGTTAATAATTTACTAAAATTACAGAGGTTGAATGGCGCTTGCATAAAGTATAAAAACTTGAGCTGGGACACCCTAACTGAGATTCAGACTAGCATGAGATTATGTCAGCAGAAGGAAATGTGTCAACTATCATTAAAGACTCGGACTTCTTTTCTGTAATGTTGGATGAAAGCACCGACCTGACAGTCGAGAAGAAACATTTATCTATCTGTGTAAGGTTTGCAAGTAATGGGGAGCAAATTACAAAATTTTTGACTAATATTCCAGTTGAAAATGGAAAAGCCCATACTATTGTAGGTCATTTAGTAGCTACCCTGGAGAAATTTGGATTGAACCCAGTAAATATGATTTCCCTGGCAACAGACGGAGCTGCAACTATGATTGGCCACAAGACTGGTGTTGGAGTCCAGATGAAATCGAAGTACTCACCTTTTATGGTCCAAACACACTGTATGGCTCATAGACTTAATCTTGCGTTTACTGACTCTATCAAGAAGAAAGATGAACTGAAGCAGTTCCGTGAGAAATTTAATTCTCTTTACCATTTTGTTAGTGGTTCAAGTTCTAGGGTACTAACACTTAAAAAAATGCAACACCTTCTTGAAGAGCCAGATTTATCTATCAAAGAACCATATAGCATAAGATGGATGGGACTGAAGAATGCTGTTGAAGCTGTTTATTATAGCTATGAGTCTGTATTGGCTACCCTTTCTTCATTTGCCTCTGAAAATAATCCCCAAGCCAAAGGTCTCTTGAAGTATTTTCTAAGGTACAAAACAGTGATGATGGTGGCATTTTTACTTGATGTTCATAAAATTATTGGATCACTCAGTTTAAGCCTGCAGAGAGATGACTTTTCTTTTGGTGAATTAGAACCCTTATTAGATGGAACTGTTGAAAGGCTTGAGGACATTAAAAGTAATGATGGTACTGGTGTTTCAGACATGAGGAAATGTATCAAGATAACTGGCAAGGGGGAGGAGAAAATTGCTACTTTAGGTAGTGAGAAGTTGACACATTACTCTGAGCAAGCTGAAAGTCAGTTCAAAACCGCAAGAGACTGTTACATAATTAGCTTGAAAAAGAATATCACAAAGAGATTTCCAAAGCAAGATGGACACGTCTTTAGATCTCTAGTACCTTATTAGATCCTGCTGTTTTTAAATCATCTGAGGAAGCTGAGGTACAAGAGGCCTTGACACATATTTCAAGTGTATATGGTGAAGATAAAGTAACCAAGATAGTTCTAGATGACCATACAGAAGAGACCAAGGTGCAGCCTTTGATTGATAAAGAAAAGATAAAGCTGGAGTGGCCAATGTTAAAAGGTATGCTGAAGGGGGCCTATAAAAACAAAAAGACAAAAGCTGTGTGTAAGAGAGTTATAACTGTCCACAGGAATGAGATGCCAGAAATGGCCAAAATATGTAAAATAGCCATGTCAATTGCTGTCACCAGTGTTGTTTGTGAGAGAAGTTTTAGCTACCAGAATAGGATTAAGAATAAGTACAGAAGCTCTTTGAAAGATGAATCTCTTGACAATGTGATGCAGATCCAAATGTCTGATCTTGATCTCAGTAACTATGATCCAAGTAAGGCAATTAGTCACTGGAATAGACAGAAAAGAAGAAGGAAGGGTAGGCTGTGCCAAGAATATAAACCTAGAATGCAGAGTGACAAGCTGGCTAAATGCTAGCCTAGTTCAATAAAACTTTACTGAAGTAGTGATTATTTGTAATCAGCTCTGTTTTTATCAAGTGACAATGATTTAGACTGTCCTGTATTTTTTTGTTGTTTTGATAGTCCATCAGTAAGCAACTGTCTGGATATAATTAGTTTTCTGTCAACAACAGTAAGAAACTGACTTCAAATAGTGAAACTATTCTTCATAGTTCATTGTGTTTTACTACCTTGCTAAACCCCTTTGAATCAGAGAAGTAAAGTAAGAGTTTAGTTAGCCTATTTTCACTCTTTATTTTTTGGGTTTTCTCCTAAATGGGGATGAAACCTATTGGGCAGAGAGTGAATCACTCTTTTACTTCTCAAAGTAGGGAGTGATCACTCTTTTACCCTAAAAATTATCTGGAGCTCTGAAACTGTATGCATTAGTGGCCCTGTTGCAGCATCCTCCTGAATTACGAGAATGAAAGTGCTGGTCACCCACTCACTTAGTAACTCAATCATCATTACACTGTAGGGCTCGTTTATAAACAACTAATAAGGAAGTATGTACAGTTTCAGGAAAGGATATATGAATTGAGAGATGACAAAAAGCTAAAAATTCTATTAAATCAAACTAATGATATTACACCGCCAAAGTTTGCTATAGCCGGATATAGCAGGGCTTGTGCTAGTGTTTGAATTAAAGGAGTGTTTGACCCCTTACCCATTATACTCCATGGGGTCAAAAGAGCAGGAAGAGCAAGTTACAGGTTTTTATGCTCCATATCAAAAGATTGGGGGCATATTGTTCTACCGTTGTCCGTCTGTCCGTCCGTCTGTCTGTCTGTCTGTCTGTCTGTCTGTCTGTCTGTCTGCAAAAGATAACCAAAAAACTTAACATTGCCAATATCTTCAAGCCTATTCAAGATACAAGGCTAATGTTTGGCATGATGATAGATCTCAATGATCCACATCCGCTGGTACCAAAGTCAAAGTCATGTGACAAGGTCAAGGTCATCTGTCAAGTTCAAACTTTGAAAAAAAATGCTGTTACGGGGGCATTCGTGTTTCACAAACACATCTTGTTTTTCTAGAATTTGAGGAGAGGCCTTAGCCTGTTCATTTTGAGAAATTTCTGTGTGTTTTTAGCTCCACTGGCTGAAAACCACTGGGGCTATTGTCATCGTGTTGTGTCCGTCGTGCGTCCGTCCGTCCATGTGGATGTAAACTTTTTCTTTAAAAATCTTCTCCTCAGAAACTACTGGATGAATTTCAACCAAACTTCACAGGAATGATCATTGGGTGACCCTCTTTCAAAGTTGTTCAAGAAATTTTGATCTAATGAAAAACATGGATTTAATGGGCGTGGCTAAATTCCACATATGGTAAAAAGTGACTTTTTTCAGATTCTAATTGATGGATACCAATTAAATTTTACATGAATAATCCTTGGGTGACCCTTTATCAGTCTACCAAAAATTATTGTGATTGGATGATAACTAGGCATTTTATGAGCGGAGGTCATTTCTCCATATGTTATATAGTGGAAACTTTGAAAATCATTTACTCAGAATGTAATTGATGGATATCAACCAAATTTCACTGGAATGATCCTTGAGTGAAGCTTTATCAGTCTTCCAAAAATTATTGTGATCGGATGAAAAATATGTATTTTATGAGCGGAGGTCATTTTTCTATATGTTATATAGTGGCATTTTTGAAAACAATTTCAACATCAGTAGAACCCAAAATATCTTAAAATCTAGTCAATCTTAGATTTGCTTTTTCAAGAATTTCAAGCCTGTGGAGCGACTCAAGCCATTCATGGCTTTCTAGTTCAGATGAATAGTGAAACATAGGATTGCTAAAATAAAGTATTAAAAGTACAATTTATGCATTATTTGCAAAATTTTATGATATACAACTACTTTTGAGGTCTTACAGCCATAAACTCGTGTTAATATCAAATAAAATGAATTTTAAACACAAACAAATAATGATAATGCGAAAAATATCTTTCATTTTGGGAAATTTTGTCACAAATAGAGGGTTTTTTTTAATAAGGAAGTAGCCTTTTATAGGCCTCTGTCGAAGAACGAAAAAAAAAAAAAGCCCTGAATTATGAAAAGAATTTTGTAGGTTTGAGAGTCAATTGGCCTTTTCTTGTAAGATAGGAAGCAAGCAATCAATTTGTAAAATTTCAAATAGTCTATAGGATTCATCATAAACAGGGGTGTGGAATAACTACTTTTCTCCACTTGTCAATGGACAACTTAAAGTCAATTTTCCACTTGTCCAGGATCAAAATGAACTTGCCCACAAAATAATGAAATAATAAATATTGATTTGAAAATTGTTTTTAATGAAGAAAATGCTGTAACCCAGCATTTTCTTCATTTAAGACAATGTTTTCTCCCCTTTCATACGAACAAAAGGATGTCTTTCCTTCTAGACCTATAATAGTACTGTATAAAGATTGGTTCTGGTATTTACTTGTCCACAGACAAGTGGCATAGAAAAATGTCCGCAAGTGGAAAAGCCCATGTCGGACAAGTCGGGCATGGGAATTCCACACCCCTGATAAAGTTTTGACTCTTAAAAAATTCTCTCAAGGGGGACTGGGATATCAATGACCCCTGTGAGAAATTTCTAAGGGTCAAAGGGTCAAATAAGATATCAGATTTTTGAGGGTCAAAAACCTGGTTTAAGGGTCAAATACAAGCCCTGATATAGCTGCGATTTGTCACCTTGCCTGATCCTTAAGGTGCCAAAAAGCTTACTTTGTTTACCTTTATTTCAAAAATGGTATTCATGTGAAGTATGTAACAAAGAATATGATGTTAAAAGGTCTGGTATTTCAGAATATGCATATGTTGTACACGTTGCATTTTGTCCTTTTTGCATTTTCGAAGTATATTTTAGACCTTGGTTACAATCATAAATTTTGTCGCAGAATTTGCTTATTAGTCCCCCACCGATTACCGGTTGGGGGACTATAGGTTTGCTCGATTCCGTCTGTCCATCCGTCCGTCTGTACGTTCGTCACACTTTTGTCCGGGCTATATCTTCTAAACCATATGTGCTAGCAACTTCAAACTTGGTACAATTATAGATCTCATTGAGGAGAAGTGTCATGTTCAAGAACCGTTACTCTGCCACGCCCACTTTTTTAGTTATTGCCCTTTGTTGTATTTAGCCTTACATTCTTGTCCGGAACATATCTCCTAAAGTATGTGTGCTAGCAACTTAAAACTTGGTACACTTATAGATCTCATTGAGGAAAAGTGTCATGTTCAAGAACCGTTACTCTGCCACGCCCACTTTTTGAGTTATTGCCCTTTGTTGTTTTTAGCCTTACATTCTTGTCCAGAACATATCTCCTAAACTATGTGTGCTAGCAACTTAAAACTTGGTACACTTACAGATCTCATTTAGGAAAAGTGTCATGTTCAAGAACCGTTACTCTGCCACGACCACTTTTTGAGTTATTTCCCTTTGTTGTATTTAGCCTTACATTCTTGTCCGGAACATATCTCCTAAACTATGTGTGCTAGCAACTTCAAACTTTTTTCACTTATAGATCTCATTGAGGAGAAGTGCCATGTTCAAGAACCATTACTCTGCCAAACCCACTTTTTGAGTTATTGCCCTTTGTTGTTTTTAGCCTTTCATTCTTGTCCGGATCATATCTCCTAAACTATAAGTGCTAGCAACTTTAAACATTGTACATGTATAGATCCCATAGAGGACAAGTGTCATGAACAAGAACCGTTACTCTGCCACGCCCACTTTTTGAGTTATTGCCCTTTGTTGTTTTTACCTTTACATTTTTGTCTGGATTATATCTCCTAAACCATATGTGCTACAAACTTCAAACTTGCTACACTTACAGATATCATTGAGGACAAGTGTCATGTACAAGAACTGTCACTCTGCCATGTCCACTTTTTGAGTTATTGCCCTTTTTTGTTTCTATTCTTACATTTTTGTCCAGTACTTATCTCCTAAACCATAAGCCCTAGCAATTTCAAAGTTTGTACACTGGTAGATCTCATTGAGAAGAAGTGTAATGCACAAAAACTGTTACTCTGCCACATCCACTTTTTAGCTCACCTGAGCACGAAGTGCTCAAGGTGAGCTATTGTGGTTAGGTGGATGTCCGTCGTCCGTCGTGCGACGTCCGTCGTCCGTCGTCCGTCGTCAACATTTGCCTTGTATGCACTCTAGAGGCCACATTTTTTGCCCGATTAACCTGAATTTTGGTCAGAATGATTGTCTTGATAAAATCTCAGACGAGTTCGAAATTGGGTCAACTGGGGTCAAAAACTAGGTCACAGGGTCAAATCTTAGAAAAACCTTGTATGCACTCTAGAGGCCACATTTTTTGTCCAATCAACCTGAATTTTGGTGAGAATGATTGTCTTGATAAAATCTCGGACGAGTTCGAAATTGGGTCAACTGGGGTCAAAATCTAGGTCACAGGGTCAAATCTTAGAAAAACCTTGTATGCACTCTAGAGGCCACATATTTTGTCCAATCAACCTGAATTTTGGTGAGAATGATTGTCTTGATAAAATCTCGGACGAGTTCGAAATTGGGTCAACTGGGGTCAAAAACTAGGTCACTGGGTCAAATCTTAGAAAAACCTTGTGTGCACTCTAGAGGCTACATTTTTTGCCCGTTCAACCTGAATTTTGGTCAGAATGATTGTCTTGACTATATCTCGGGCGAATTCGAAATTGGGTCAACTGGGGTCAAAAACTAGGTCACAGGGTCAAATCTTAGTAAAACCTTGTATGCACTATAGAGGCCATATTTTTTGCCTGTTCAACCTGAAATTTGGTCAGAATGATTGTCTTGATAAAATCTTGGACGAGTTCGAAATTGGGTCAACTGGGGTCAAAAACTAGGTCACAGGGTCAAATCTAAGAAAAACCTTGTAGGCACTCTAGCAGCCACATTTATTGCCTAATCAACCTGAATTTCGGTCAGAATGATTGCCTTGATGAAATCTCGGACGAGTTCGAAATTGGGTTGACTGAGGTCAAAAACTAGGTCACGGGGTCAAATCTAAGAAAAACCTTGTATGCACTCTAGAGGCCACATTTTTTGCCGGATCAACCTGAATTTCGGTCAGAATGATTGTCTTGATAAAATCTCTGACAAGTTGGAATTCGGGTCAACTGGGGTCAAAAACTAGGTTACAGGGTCAAATCTCAGAAAAATCTTTTATGCACTCTAGAAGCCATATTTCTAGCCCAATCAACCTGAAAATTTGTCAGAATGATTATCTTGATGATATCTCGGAAAAGTTTGAATTTGGGTCAACTGGGGTCAAAAACTAGGTCACATGGTCAAATCTCAGAAAAACCATGTGAACACTCTAGAGGCTTTATCTTTAGCCCAATCAACCTTTAAATTGGCCAGAATGATTATCTTGATGAAATCTTTGACAAGTTAAAATTTTGGTCAAGTGGAGTCAAAAACTAGGTCACGCAGTCAAATCTTAGAAAAACCATGTGGCCACTCCAGAGGCAATATTTTTAGCTTAATCAACCTGAAAATTGGTCAGAATGATTATCTTGATGAAATCACAGACAAGTAACAGTTTGGGTCAAGTAGGGTCAAAAATTAGGTCACAGAGTCAAATCTTAGAAAAATCTTGTGGTCAATCTAGAGCCTATATTTTCAGCCCAATCAACCTGAAAATTGGTCAGAATGATTATCATACCAAAATCTCGGACAAGTTCCAATTAGGGTCAAGTGGGGACAAAAACTAGGTCACAGAGTCAAATCTTAAGAAAAACATTGTGGACCTTTAGAGGCCATATTTTTAGCCCAATCAACCTGAAAATTAGTCAGAATGATTCTTTTTATGAAATCTCAGACAAGTTTGAATTAGGATCAAGTGGGGTAAAAAACTAGGTCACTGGCTCAAATCTAGAAAAAACCATGTGGACACTCTAGAGGCCATATTTTTAGCCCAATCAACCTGAAAATTGGTCAGAATGATTATCTTAATGAAATCTCGGACAAGTTCAAATTTGTGATATATGTTGTTACTGCCCTGTCATTAAACCAAAGCCCTTCTCCAAATAGTAACAGACAGTTAACTCAGGTGAGCGATTAAGGGCCACTATGGCCCTCTTGTTTAGTTATTGTCCGATGTTGTTTTTTATCCTGACATTTTTGTCCGGACCATATCTCCTGAGTCATCAGTGCTAGCAACTTCAAACTTGGTACACTTATAGATCTCATTGAGGACAAGTGGCATGTACAAGAATCATTCTTCTCCGCCCACTTTTGGAGTTTTTGCCATTGGTTGTTTTTACTCTTATATTTTTGTTTGGGACATTTTTTTCAAAACCTAATGTGCTAGCAACTTCAAATTTTTTATACAGTTATAGATCTAGTTAGTAGGAGATATATTATAAAGAAGGATTTTTTGTTATCCGGTGGGGGACTCCTGTATTACATCGCAATACGACATGCACTTGTTTTGCAAGGCGTTTTATTCAATGATAGTAACACATTGCATATTGGTTGCCAGGCATTTAGAAAGGGTTTCTCGGGTGAATAATATTTAGCATGGACGGTATAAACACTACTTTAGTTTTAGAGCTGGAACAGCATTGGCTCAATTTGGCTTGCCCTTGTGTGCATTTTAATCTTGATCTTCACTGTTCAAAGAATTCATCATTTATCATTTGGATTGATTTCTATTATCAATATGGGACAATTTTTCATGAGCAGGAATTTAGCATTTTCTAGTAATCGCTTAAATAAGGCAATATTTCTCACTTAAATTATAATTAATAATGTGAAAAGCTAAAAAAGCTAGCTAATGTGAATTTTGGGTTTCTATAGTAGATAACTTTGTATGAGTTACTGAGATCATAAACTAATGGACAATATTTCTTTTCTTTTTTTTTTTTGTGCAGGGAAAATTGATGTTGATCTTTTTACCTGGTTAAAAAGACTGATGTCAGTTCAACACACAGTGTTGACCAAGAGTGGGGTGCACACTTTACACAGTCCCATCTTGATTTACACTGTTAGACTATTCAACTGTAAGGTTGTTTAGAATATTTTGTCTTCATTATTTTCATGATGAAATAGTGATCTTTGCGACTTTTGAATTAAAGATTTGATTGTTATAATTTTTAGCTCGCGAGCTATTGTCATGGCAGGCAGTCCGTCATCCATGCGTGCCACATCGGTCCTTCCGTAAACTTTTACTCTAAAACTCTTCTCCTCATAAAGTACTAGTGGATTGCAATCAAACTTCACGGGAATGTTCCTTGGGTGATCCTTTATCAGATTCTGAAATGATCCTAGGATAACCTTTTATCAGGCTACCCAAAATTAATCTGATAGGATTAGAAATATAACTTATATAGACAAAGGTTAATTCTCTATAATTATGTTAAATAGTGAAAACTTTTAATTTTACAGGGATGTTCCTTAGGTGACCCTCTATCATATTCCTTCAAAGAATTGTAATCAGTTAAAAATCATTGCTGTAGTAGGAGTGGCTAATTTCCATTATGGTAATAGGTGGCTTTTCTCAAAAACTAATTGATGGCTATAAAGTTCACATGAATTATACTTGAGTGGCCCTCTTATAGCCTACAAAAAATAATTGTGATAGGATGAAAAATATGTCATTTTAGGGCAGAAGTCAATTCTCTTTTTAGCTCACCTGAGCACGAAGTGCTCAAGGTGAGCTATTGTGGTTAGGTGGATATCCGTCGTCCGTCGTCAACATTTGCCTTGTATGCACTCTAGAGGCCACATTTTTTGCCCGATCAACCTGAATTTTGGTCAGAATGATTGTCTTGATGAAATCTCGAACAAGTTCGAAATTGGGTCAACTGGGGTCAAAAACTAGGTCACGGGGTCAAATTTAAGGAAAACCTTGTATGCACTCTAGAGGCCACATTTTTTGCCTGATCAACCTGAATTTTTGGTCAGAATGATTGTCTTGTTAAATTCTCAGACGAGTTCGAAATTGGGTCAACTGGGGTCAAAAACTAGGTCACGGGGTCAAATCTAAGAAAAACCTTGTATGCACTCTAGAGGTCACATTTTTTGCCAGATCAACCTGAAATTTGGTCAGAATGATTGTCTTGATGAAATCTCAGACGAGTTCGAAATTGGGTCAACTGGGGTCAAAAACTAGGTCACGGGGTCAAATCTAAGAAAAACCTTGTATGCACTCTAGAGGCCACATTTTTTGCTCGATCAACCTGAAATTTGTCAGAATGATTGTCTTGATGAAATCTCCGATAAAATCGAAATTGGGCCATCTGGGGTCAAAAACTAGGTCACAGGGTCAAATCTAAGAAAAACATTGTTTGCACTCTAGTGGCCACGTTTATTGCCCCATCAACCTGAATTTTGGTCAGAATGATTGTTTTGATAAAATCTTGAACAAGTTTGAAATTGGGTCAACCGGGGTCAAAAACTAGGTCACTGGGTCAAATCTAAGAAAAACCTTGTATGCTCTCTAGAGGCCACAATTTTTGCCTGATCAACCTGAATTTTGGTCAGAATGATTATCTAGATGAAATCTTGGACAAATTCGAAATTGGGTCAAGATGGGTCAAAAACTAGGTCATTGGGTCAAATCTTAAAAATACCTTGTGGACACTCTAGAGGTAATATTTTTGGCCCAATCAACCTTAAAATTGGTCAGAATGATTATCTTGATGAAATCTTGGACAAGTTCGAAATTGGGTCATGTGGGGACAAAAACTAAGTTACGGCGTCAAATCTAAGAAAAACCTTTTGGACACTCTAGAGGCCATAATTTTAGCCCAAAGAACCTGCAAATTGGTCAGAATGATTATCTTTATGAAATCTTGGACAAGTTTTAAATTGGGTCAAGTGGGGTCAAAAACTAGGTCATTGGGTTAAATCTTAGAAATACCTTGAATATTTTTTAGATTGTTTATTCAGGTGAGCGATTATGGGCCACTTTGGCCCTCTTGTTTCATGATCAAATTGATGGACATCAACCAAATTTTACTGAAATGATCCTAGGATAACCTTATATCATGCTACCCAAAATTAATGTGATTGGATTAGAAAAATATGACTTTCATGGACAGAGGTCAATTCTCTGATTTTGATTGTGAGAACTTTGAAATTCAGGATTTTCAGGCCTGTGGAGTGAATCAGGCGCTAAAGCACCTCTAGTTCTATATGAACCTATACTAGTTAGGGTAGATCCCATTTGATTTTGATTGCATTATGATTCCAAAGTAGTCACAGGAAAAGGAGCCTTATAGATAATGTCCTTATTACCATTCTAGAGGTAATAATTTTGGCTTGATATTTTCCAGACTAACTCAGGATGTTTGTCAAAAGGAAGAACCATCTTGATTTTAGAATCATTTCAAAATGCGAAATGGAAAAAAGAGCTTTATAGAATATTTCTTTCATGACATTCAAATTTCTATAGGTCACAAGTTGGACCAAAATTTTCTCAAACTTGATGAATTTTTTTGTCTGGTCACATGGGAGGACTCAATCGACTTTTATTTCTTGAAGAAAGCACTTGCCAAAATATTTAAAAAAAGTTTGTAATATATTTAAGTGTATTAGGTAACAATAATGATTTAGCTGAGTTGACCTTTAATTGTCTTTTAAGGCAATTCAATCTAATGAGCAAAAAGTCAAGATGAAAGTTAGGGATATAGGAAAATCATGCAGATGGTCGTCTTGTTTGTAAATTAGATCAAGGATTTCTTAAAATGTGCAAATGTATACTCTGAGATCATTGAATCCTGTTTTTCAATGTCCATCGACGGCACATATCCACTTTCCACTTTTGACATAATTATGACTGCTACAAGAGTTTAAAAAACTGCCAGACATTAATCAGTCACTTGTTAAGTAATAAAAACGGATGTTATTGTCATAGAGACCTTTCAATTTATCTTTATTTTTTTACCTTTAAAATAATTATTCTGAATCTGTTTGGATTTATTTCATAAGCAGGGTCTTAGTGCCCCTTATTACCCAAAATCATGTATGAAGGTTCGATTCCTTCCCCAGACTGTATAAAATGCTGGTGCACAAAGGGACAAATTGTCTGGAGGTCCCACATGATTTTGTTATGAAACATAATTATATGATTATAAGGAAAAAAAAACAACATCACTGTTGAAAAAAAAATACTTGCTTCCTAGTGACTGGTTAATTGGTTTATTACAATCATGCAATATGCATGTTAGTTATTATCATGACATTTTGATATTTATATGGTGTGATTAGGTTTTTAGCTCACCTGAGCACAAAGTGCTCAAGGAGAGCTATTGTGATTGTACAATGTCGTCCATTGTCAGTCACCATCATCCACAATTTCTTTTAACATCTTCTCCTCCTAGACCGCGGGCCAATCTTGATGAAACTTGGCAGGGATGTTCCTTTGGTCAAGCTCTACCAAAATTGTTCAAATAAATGGAATCCACTTTAAACTTTCCCTTCACCCTCAACAAAAAGGGTGAAAATAGGAAAATCTTTCAAAATCTTCTTCTCTGAAACCAGAAGACAGACAGCTTTCAAATTTGGTATGTAGCATCATCTAGTGGACTTTTATCAGGTTTTTTTATAAAAAGACCCTGGGGTCATATTTGGGCTCCATCCGGGCGCAACCCTTTTTACATTGAAATCAAAGAGCAAATTTTTTAAAAAATCTTCTTCTCTGAAGCCAGATGGCAGACAGCTTTCATATTCAGTGTGTAGCATCGTCCAGTGGGCCTTTATCAAGTTTGTTCATATCTTCAAAAATCTTCTTCTCTGAAACCGGAAGGCAGATAGCTTTCATATTTAGTATGTAGCATCATCTAGTAGACCTCTACCAAGTTTGTTCTTATCAAGACCATGGAGTCATATTTGGACTCCACCTAGGCACAACCCTTTTTACTTTGAAATCAAAGAGCAAAAATCTTTAAAAGTCTTCCTCTCAGAAACCAGATGGCAGACAGCTTTCATATTTAGTATGTAGCATCATCAATTGGGCTCCTTCCAAGTTTGTTCATATCAAAACCCTGGGGTCATACTTGGGCTCTACCCGGGCATATAAGGGTAAAAAAAGGAAAGTCTTCAAAAATCTTCTTTTCTGAAACCAGAAAAAAGACAGCTTTCATATTTGGTATGTAGCATCATCTAGTAGACCTGTACAAAGTTTGTACATATCAAGACCCTGGGGTCTAATTTTGGCTCCACCCGGGCGGAACCCTTTTGACATAGAATCAAAGAGCTAAAATCTTAAAAAAATCTTCTTCTCTGAAACCAGATGGCAGACTGCTTGCATATTTGGTATGTAGCATCATCTAGTGGACGTCTACCAAGTTTGTTCATATCACTACCCTAGGATCATATTTGGGCTCCACCCGAGCGCAACCCTTTTTAGTAATAGTAGTAAGTTTTTACATAGAATCAAAGAGCGAAAATATTTTTTAAATCTTAATCTTTTTTCCCAAAATCAGAGGGCACACATCTTTCATATTTGGTATGTAACATTATCTAGTGGGCCCCTAGAAGTTTGTTCATATCAAGACCCTGGGGTCATATTTTGGCTCCACCCGACCGCATCCCTTTTAGCTCATCTGAGCAAGATGGATGAAAATAGGTAAACCTTCAAAAATCTTCTTATCTGAAACCAGAAGGCAGACAGTTTTCATGTTTAGTTTTTAGCATCATCTAATGGACCTCTACTAAGTTGACCATATTAAGACCCTGGGGTCACATTTTGGCTCCACCCAGGTGCATCCCTTTTACATAGAATCAAAGAGCGAAAAGGCATATCTGTCTTGCTCTTGGCTGAAAACATTCCATTGTATTGATCTTATGTAAAAATCATCTCCTTTTTGACATCTGCCTATCTAATTAATGTGATGTCCCAGGGGTCAAAGAGACACAGGTGAGCGCTCTAGGACCATCATGGTCCTCTTGTGTTTTTGTTTTTTTTTTCAACTCAAAACTTTTCTTTCATTTATTGGCATATTTTTATGAACCATTCGAAGAATATTCCTCATCATGTAACAAAACTGATTTTGTTGATGATCGCTGATATAATACCGAGTAACGGAAAAGGGGGCTTGATGTAAAATTTCTTGTCAACGCATTATTCTTGCTTTAAAGAATGGATTTGCATGAAACTTTCACTGAAAGTTCCTCATCATGTGACTATGGGCGGTTATCAACTTCATTGGTGATACTATTTCAAATCACGGAAAATGCTACGTTATAATAAATCTTGTAAACATTACTCTTTCTCAATCAACATATGGATTTTCTTCAAACTATTGTTGGATTTGTATGTAGGTTGCACAAAATGTTCTGTGACAATCATAGCACATAAATGTCACAGCAATATAGACACTGTCGTTAAGGATGTTTTTTTGATGATACTTTCGAAGTATATACTTCATGATATGAATATGAGCATATATTCAACGTTTGTCCAAATATAATACTGCGTCACACAAGTAGGCATTCATTTAAAAAAAAGTAGGGAGGCGTTTATTTTGCCAAACAGGACTAATGATACTCATCTTTCCAGAAACAAAAGCGTTGATATCAATTCTAGTTGATATGTGTAAAACTTTATTTCCATCAACAAAGAATGTTTGTGATAGAAAATTATAATTTTAGCTCCTCTGGCTGGAAGGCCAGGGAGCTATTAATATTTGAGAGTGTCAATTGTACATGCATTTGTGTGTCTGTCCCTCCGTAAAAATTCTACTTTGAACATTTTCACCATATTAAATATGAGATGGATTTAGATAAAAATTCACAGGAATGTTCATTAGGTGACCTATCAGATTCATACAAAGATTTTAAATTGGGAGTGGCTAATTTCCATTTATGGTATATGGTGTTTGTCTCAGAAAATAATGAATGGATATTGAGCAAACTTTACATTAATGACCCTTTTGTGATTTCTTATCAGCCTTCAAAAAGATGTGTGTTGGATTAAATTAATGTCAATGTCAAAGTCAATTGGGGGGGGGGGGGCGAGGGGGGAGATCAATTCTCTATATGTTACTTGAATGTTCCTAGGGTAACCCAGATGTAAAGTTTGTCTTTTGGTAGCAGAGGTTTATTTGGTTCATGTTATATAGTGAGAAATTAAGCTTTTTTTTTAGGAAATAAATTATGGACATCAACCAAAAGTCACTTGAATGATGCCTGGTTTACCCTTTATCATTCTCTTATAAAATATTGTTATAGCATGGAAATATGTAATTTGTGGTAGGGGTCGTTTCCCCAATATATTATTATAAAGATAACTTTGAGGCTTTTTCACAATCCTATTGGTGGATATCAACCATACTTCATTTGAATTATCCTCGGGTGACTGTTAATCAGATTATTGAACATTTTTGAAATCAAATTAAAAAAAGACTGACTTTGGCAGAGGTCTTTCTCTTTTAAAAACACAGGTCCTCAGCCGTATCTACTCATATCTTGTTTAACAACACTGTCCTCGTCCGTATCTACCCTGTAATCCCCTCTAACGCGCTAGACCTCATCCATATCTACCCCGTAACCTCCTTTAACCAATGATGACCTTACCTGTATCAATCCCGTAATCTTTTTTAAATACATTGTCCTCAACCGTATCTACCTTTTAATTTTCTTAAGGGACATGGTCTTTATCCGTATCTACCCTCTAACCTCCTTTAACCATAGATGACTTTATCTGAAACCATCCTGAAATCTTCTTTTAAAACATAGTCCTCAGCCATATTTACTTTATAATCTCCTTTGGGGATATGGCCTTTATCCGTATCTACACTTTAATGTCTTTCAACCACACTGGTCTTCAGCCGTATCTACTCATTATTTCCTTAAACAACATTGTCCTAGTCTGTATCTACCCTGCTACCTTTTTTTACGCGCCAGAACTCATCCGTATCTACCCTTTAACCTCCTTTAACCAAAAATGACCTTTCCTGTATCCATTCTGTAATCTCCTTTAAATACATTGTCCTCGGCTGTATCTACCTTATAATTTTCTTTGGCGACATGTTCTTTATCCGTATCTACCCTATAATCTCTTTTAACCACAAAAGCCCTCAGCCATATCTCCTCATAATCTACTTAAATTACGTCATCGTCCGTATTATTCTGCAATCTCCTTTCAATGGCATCACCCCCATATCTACCATATAACATCCTTTAACAATAGATGACCTTACCTGTATCTATCCTGTAATCTACTTTAAAGCCATTGTCCTCAGTCGTATTTACCTTATAATCTTCTTGAGGGACATGGTCTTTATCCATTGATACCCTATAATCTCTTTTAACCACACAGGTCCTCATTCGTATCTACTCATAATGTCCTTAAACAACATTGCCCTCGTCCGTTTCTACCTCGTAATGTCTTTTAACGCGCTAAACCCTATCCGTATCTCCCTTATAACCTCCTTTAACCATAGATGACCTTACCTGTATCCATCCACTAATCTCTTTACAGACATTGTCCTCAGCCGTATCTACATTAAATTCTCCATTAGCATCATAGTCCTCATCCGTATCTACCCTGTTATGTCTTTAAATACGCTAAACCCCATCCATATCTACCTTGGACCTCAATTTACCATAGATGACCTAAACTGTATCCATCCTGTGTTCTCTTTAAAGACATTGTCCTCAGCCGTATCTACCTTAATATATCCTTTAGTGACATAGTCTTTATCCATATCTACCCTTTTATCACTTTTAAGCACACTGGCCCTCAGCCGTATCTACTCATTATCTCCTTAAACAACATAGTCCTCATCCGTATCTACCGTGTTATGTCTTAAAATACGCTAAACCCCTTCCGTATCTACCTTTGACCTCAATTTTCCATACGTGACCTTACCTGTATCCATCCTGTCATCTCTTTAAAGACATTGTCCTCGGCCGTATCTACCTTATTATATCCTTTAGTGACATAGTCTTTATCGCTATATACCCTACTATCACTTTTAACCACACTGGCCCTCAGCCGTATCTACTCATCATCACCTCGAACAACATAGTCCTCATCCGTATCTACCCTGTTATGTCTTTAAATACGCTAAACCCCATCCGTATCTACCTTTGACCTCAATTTACCATAGATGACCTTACCTGTATCCAGTCTGTACTTCTCTTTAAAGACATTGTCCTCAGCCGTATCTACCTTATTATATCCTTTAGTGACATAGTCTTTATCCGTATCTACCCTTTTATCACTTTTAACCACACTGGCCCTCAGCCGTATCTACTCATAATCTCCTTAATCCTTTGCTGTTTAATCCCTGCTTTTTACGTGCCTGTGATCTTATGATTGAGAAAACATTGTGAAAAAAATAAGAAATTGCCTCTTACAAGCAATCTCTTCTTTTTCCACACTATTTTCTACCCTACTGAATGGTTATTTTACAAATCAAATCCACTTTAAATTTTAGTCTGCAAAACCTTTGATTTTGGACAGGTCCGAATCTTTATAAACAGAAATGGGTTAAACAACATAGTCCTCGTCCGTATCTACCCTGTTATGTCTTTAAATGCGCTAAACCCCATCCGTATCTACGTTTGACCTCAATTTACCATAGATGACCTTACTTGTATCCAGTCTGTACTTCTCTTTAAAGACATTGTCCTCAGCCGTATCTACCTTAAATTCTCCTTGAGCGACATTGTCTTTATACGTATCTACACTTTAATCTCTTTAAACCACACAGGTCCTCAGCCGTATCTACTTATAATCTCCTGAAAAAACAATATCCTCGTCCGAATCTACCCTGAAATCCCCTTCATAGCGCTAGACCTAAGCCGTATCTACCCCTTAAGCTCATTTTACAATAAATGACTTATCTGTATCCATCCTGTAATCTCCTTTCAAGACATTGTTCTCAGCCATATCTACTTTATAATCTCCATTAGGGACATATTCTTTATTCGTATCTACCCTATAATTTCTTTTTATCACACAGGTCCTTAGCCGTATCTACTCATAAACTCCCTTAACAACATTGTACTCGTCCGTATCTACCATGTATTCTCATTTAACGCATTAGACCTCATCCGTATCTACCCTTTTATCTTTTTTAAATACATTGGACCTTATCCGTATCTACGATATAATATCCTTTTACTACAAAATACCCCACCTGTATCTATTTTACCTACCTGTGTACTTTCAGACCCTATTCGGATCTACTTACCTTTATAATATGTGGGCCCAGATCATTTTACTTTAAATAAGGACCCTGTTTTGATATTAACACAGTCGTAACTTTTTTATTGTTTTAACTTCACTGACTTGACTAATGTCAGTGGTATTTTCTTTATTTCTATTTTACTGTACAAGACCCTGGTCGGATCTATTTTACCATCATACAAAAGTACCCGATAGGACCTATACTTGATTACTGAACCTTCATAAACATTACATTACCCAAGCAGTATCTACCTTTTTTACCCTTGTAACTTTACAACACCTAAGCCGTATCTACTTAATTCAAGATTCTTAAATATGAATATACAATAAAGTATATTTTCTATATTCTATAAGCTTAAGCTTTCATCGCAATCGAACTCAAATAAATAAGTATAAACTTGTTTTCAATAATCTGTATCTCTTAATTTACCTTATATTAAAAAGGACCTCTGCCTTAGCTGCTTTATACATCTTCCTTAACATTATATAGCATCTACTTCTATAATTTCCTCTACTATACATAAATGAGGGTTATTTAACGTTTCCTTAACTATACAAGACTCTAGCCGTATCTACTTGCATGCGTTCATTAATTCTGTCGTAAGTTCTTTTATAACACATGAACAAACCGAATCTAATTCATTAACCTACCTTTGCGATGAAAGACCCGAGCCACATCTACTTATTTAGTTCCTTAATAAGTAGTGACCCCAGTCGTATCTACTTGCGTTTCCTTTCCTATAGATGAACATGCACATACATGACAGAAATCGTATTTGCTGTATTCACGTTCCTTACCAAGAGATATCTATCTCATTTGAGTTAAAATAATAAGATTAAATACATTGACGAGCTACGGAAATAAAAACTGACGTTCTGTGTTTGATAAACGGAATTTACTCAAATTTAATCTTTTTAGAGTTACGTCGTCAGATACGGTAGGAATTTTGGCTGCATTCACTAGCCAGCACCGATCCCTATTCATGACTAGTATCAGCCAAGGACAGGTTTTCCAGTCTTAATTAATAGAACTATTTACTCGCGTAATGAAATAACCGAATTACTCAGTGCCCTCAGCTATATGTCCTAATTTTGTTCTTAGCCGTATGGAATTCAGCCACAGTGGATGACGGATGCATTGACAAGAAATGAGGAAAAAATCGAAGAGCAAGGCGAACAGACCGTATTATTTGAGAGACTCGAGGAAGCTTTTGAATACCATAAAAATCACGAGTTAAATGTTGGTGTGAGGTACTCCTCTTACACAACCTCTTGGAATTTTGGGAATATTCATAGGCGTAGCCAGGACTTTGAAGAAATCGGGTAAAGGCGACTTATGTCGCCCACCCGCTCTCCGTTAATATAATTTGAGCGTTGGTGAATAATCAAACATCGTAACTACAGCTTGAATAAGCTGTAGTTTCGATGTTATGATCATTCATCAACGAGATTTTGAAAGAGGATTTATTTGTATTACGCAATTGCGTAAAGTGCGTAATGGGAGCTACGCCCTTGATATCGGTATAGATCTAATTACGTTAAATTAATAATTTGCACCCTTTAGTGGCGGCACCCTTTAGTTATCCCCGCCGTTTGGGCATAGGGGATATAGAAATCGTCTCGATACGTCATTCCGACACTCCGTCATTTTGTCAGTAAACTTGTACAGAGCATTTATCTGAAAGTATAATAAGTACCAACTTGAAACTTCATAAGTGGATAGATATCATTGAGGAGAATCGCAGTGCACAAGAACCACAACTCTTACTTGTATAATCTTTTGGAGTTATTGCCCTTTGTTGTTTTTTTAAAGTCTTGGATTTTGTCAGGAGCATATCTCCTAACGTATAAAAGGTATCAAATTGAAACTTCATAGGTGGATAGATCTCATTAAGGAGAAGTGTAGTGCACAAGATCCACAAATCTTAGTTGCATAAATTTGAGTTATTGCCCTTTGTTATTTAAAAGATTCAGATTTTATACGGATCATATCTCAGAAAGTATAATAGCTATTAACTTGAAACTTCATGTATGAATAGATCACATTGAGGTGAAATGCAGTGCCTAAGAACCACAACTCTTACTTGCATAATTTTAGTGTTATTGCCCTTTGTTGTTTTAAAGACTTAGATTTTGTTCGGATCATACTTCTGTAAGTATAATAGTTATCAACTTAAAACTTCATAGGTGGATGGATCTCATTGAGAAGCGCAGTGTAAAAGAACCATAACTCTTGCTTGCATAATTTTGAATTAATTGCCCTTTCTCATTTTAAAGACATTGAGTTTGTCTGAAGCATATCTTTGAAGGTGTGATAGCTATCAACATGGAACTTCATGTATGAATATATCCCATGGAGGAGAAGATCACTGCAAAAGAACCAAAACTCTTGCTTGCATAGTTTTTGAGTTATTGCTCTTTGATGGTTTAAAGCATTTGATTTTGTCCAGAGCATATATTTGAAAGTATAATAGCTATGAACATGAAACTTCATGTTTGAATAGACACATTGAGGAGAAGTATAGTGCACAAGATCCACAACTCTTGCTTGCATAATTTTGGAGTTATTGCCTTTTGTTAGCTCCACTTGCCAAAGGCCACTGGGGCTATTGTAATGGCTTTGTGCCCATCATGCATCCATCCGTCCGTCCGATCATAAACTTTTCTTTAATCTTCTTAGAAACTACTGGACGAATTTCAACCAAACTTCACAGGAATGATCCTTGGGTGACCCTCTTCCAAAGTTGTTCAAGCAATTTTGATCAAATGAAAAACATGGATTTAATGTGCTTGTCTAATTTTCAAATATGCTATAAAGTGAGTTTTCTTTGTTTCTAAGTGATGAATACCAATTAAATTTTGCATGAATGATCTTTGGATGACCTTTTATCAGTCTACAAAAAATTATTGTGATTGGATTGAAAATATGTATTTTATGGGCGGAGGTTATTTCTCCATGATGTTATATAGTGGAAACTTTGAAAATCATTTTCAATATCAGTAGAACCCAAAAGGTCTAAAAATTTAATCAAAACTTTGATATGCTATTACAAGAATTTCAAGCTCTTGAGCAACTCAAGCCATTCATGGCCTTTAGTTGTTCAAAGACATGGCCCCGGCCGCGGCACTTATCCTTTCCGACATTTGTCTTCCACCAATGGGTAGATAATCGTAAACCTATGTGGAATAGCAACTGGAGGCTTGGAAAGGGATGTGGTGGTAGTACTGGTGTGAGAAATACCAGGAATCCATCTTTAGGTGCTCCAGTTGTCGCAATATAACTGAAATAATGTTGAAAAGCGACGTGAAACCCCAATTCAAATCAAATCAAAGACATGGATTTTGTATATCTCAGAGAGTAGAATAGCTATCAATTTAAATCTTTATAATTGGATAGATCTCATTGAGAACAAACACAGTGCATAAGAAGCCAAAATGAAACTGGCTTTAGTTTACTATCGATCTTTATCGGCGGGGGATGGCCATGTCTGACGTGGCTCTTGTTGAATTTAAAACTTGTTCATATTCAGCCTTAGGGGGCATAAATATTCCTTCACCACTGGACTTACAGGTTTGGGGGGGGGGGGGGGGGGGGGAATGTTTCCAACTATACTGATTTCAATTTGTACAGAAATAAAGTGCAATTGAATTCCTGCACATGATGAATTTAAAGGCATTTAAAAATAATAAATTTCTAATTGCAACTTTTTTTTATTTTCACAACTTGTACATTTATTTATATAATTTTTAGCTCACCTGAGTATGAAGTGCTCCAGGTGAGCTATTGTGATCATGCAATGTTCTGCGTCTGGTGTGCTTGGGCATCATCCAGAATTTCTTTAAACATCTTCTCCTCTTTTACTGGAAAGCCAATCTTGATCAAACTTTACAGGAATGTTCCTTGTGTCAAGCTTTACCAAAGTTCACAAATGAAGGGAAAAATGGGAAAATTTTAAAAAATTTTCTTCTCTGAAACCAGAAAGCATGGTTTCATATTTGGTATGTAGCATCATCTAGTGGACCTCTACCAAGTTTGTTTATATCAAAACCCTTGGGTCATATTTTGGCTTTGCCCGGGCGCAACCCTTTTAACAGAGAATCAAAGAGCGAAAAATCTTTAAAAATCTTCTTCTCTTATACTAGATGGCAGACAGCTTTCATTTAGTATGTAGCATCATCTAGTGGACCTCTACCAAGTTTGTTCATATCAAGACCCTCGGGTCATATTTGGGCTTTGCCTGGACGCAACCCTTTTTAGTTCACCTGAGCACAACATACTCAAGTGAGCTATTGTGATCACCTTTTGTCTAGCAGCGGTCAACAATTTCTTTAAATAACATCTCCTAAACTAATTAGCCAATTTTAACCAAACTTGGCAGAAATGTTCCTTAGGTGATCCCCTTTAAGAATTGCTAAAAGAATTGAAATCGGTGAAAAACTCTGGTTGCTATGGTAACCAAAGTTAAAAATATAAGAAAATCTTTAAAATTCTTCTTCTTCTGAACGAGCAGCCCTACAGCCTTGAAATTTGGCATGGATGATCAGCTCATAGACCTTAATAAAAATGGCTAAAATCATATTTGTTGGGCCACTAGGTGCGGAGCACCAGGGGGGAGGGGGTAGTACTTTGGGTAAATTGTGTAATCTTTAACCTTCTTCTTTTTCTGAACATGAAGCCCTACAGCCTTAAAATTTTGCATGGATGATCAGCTCATAGCCCTTAATAAAAACAGCTTAAGTCTTATCTGTTGGGCCACAAGGTGTGGAGCACCAGGGGGAGGGGGTAGTACTTTGATGAAAATTTTGTAATCTTTAACCTTTTTCTTCTTCTGAACCAGGAGTCCTACAGATTTGAATATTGGCATGGATTATCAGCATATGGACATTTATAAAAATAGCTAAAATCATGACTGTAGATTCACCAGGTGCGGAACACCAGAGGGGAGAGGGTAGTACTTTTGTGAAAATTTTGTAATCGTTAACCTCCTTCTTCTTCTGAACCACAAGCCCAACAGACTTGAAAATTGGCATGGAGGATCAGCTCATAGACTTTAATAAAAATAGCTTAAACGACGGCTAATGCCACCAGGTGAGGAGCACCAGGGGGGAGGGGGTAGTACTTTGGTGAAAATTTTTTAACTTTAACCTTCATCTTCTAATGAACCTGGAGCCCTATAGACTTCAATATTGGCATGGATGATAAGCATATGGATCTAAAATAAACTAGCTAAAATCATGAATGTAGGGCCACCAGATGCGGAGCAATAGGGGGGAGGGGGTAGTACTTTGGATCAATTTTGAAATCTTTAACCTTATTCTTCTCCTGGATCAGGAACCCGACACACTTGAAAATTGTCATGGGTTATCAATATATTGACATTAATAAAAATAGCTAACATCATGCTGTAGGGTCACCAGGTGCTGAGTGTCTTGGGGAGGGGGTAGTACTTGGATCATTTTTGAAATCTTTATACTTCTTCTAATGAACTAGGAGTCCTACAGACTTGAAAATTGGTATGGATGATCAGCATATGGACATTAATTGAATTAGCTAAAATCATGACTTTAGATTCACCAGGTGCAGAGCATCTTGGGGGATGGGGGAGTGCTTTGTTGAGAATTTTGAATCCCTACAGCCTTTATATTTGACATGGATTGATCAACTCATTAAAGAAAACTTTAAAAGTCTCAGCCTGTATATCTGGCATAGATTAGCTGATCACAGACCTTTTATGAAAAAAGCTTAAATAAATAATGACCAGGGAAGTAGCAGAGGGGAGGGGGGAGGATTATTTCAAATGTTATCTGATTGAATAAGTGAAAATCTCTTTTTCTGTGGTTGCATGGACATACCTAGGTAATAAAGCTTTTTTCTCAGGTGAGCCACCCAGGGCCAACGGCCCTCTTGTTACAAAGAAACAAAGAGCGAAAATCTTTAAAAAATCTTCTTCTCTGAAACCAGATGGCAGACAGCTTTCATATTTGGTATGTAGCATTATCTAGTTGGCCTCTACCAACTTTGTACATATCAAGACCCTGGGGTCACATTTGGGCTTTGCCCAGGCGCATCCCTTTTCGCTCCTCTGAGCACGAAGGGTAATAAAAGATAATTCTTCAAAATTCTTCTTCTCCGAAACCAGAAGTTAGACAGCTTTCATATTTTGTATGTAGCATCATCTAGTGGATCTCTACCAAGTTTGTTCATATCAAGACCCTGGGATAATATTTTGGCTCCACCTGAGTGCAACCCTTTTTACATAGAATGAAAGAATGAAAATCTTTAAAAATTTGAAACCAGAGAGCATACAGCTTTCATATTTGGTATGTAGCATTATCTAATGGGCCCCTACCAAGTCTGTTTATATCAAGACCCTGGGGTCATAATTGGGCTCCATGCTGGCGCATCCCTTTTAGCTCATCTGAGCATGATGGGTGCATCCTTTTTAACATAGAATCAAAGAGTGAAAAGGCACATCCTTCTTGCTTTTGGCTGAAAATATTTCATGGTATTGATCCTATGTAGAAATGATCTCCTTTTTAAAATCTGCCTATTTAATTTATGTGATATCCCAGGGGTCAAAGAGACTCAGGTTAGCGATCTAGGACCATCATGGTCCTCTTGTTTCACTAAAAAATCTTTTCCTCACAAACCAGTGGGCCAATTTCATTGAAACTTTGCATAGATTTTCCTTGGGAGACCCTTAACTCAAATTGTTAAAAAAAATGATTGACCCCCAAATATGGGTGTGGCAGGGCAGGGCTCATTTTCAATATAAAATCTTAAAAAATCTTCTCCTCCCAAACCAGTGGGCCAATTTCAATGAAACTTAGCATGGATGTTCCTTGGGTGACCCTTTGCTTAAATTCTTCAAGAAATTTTGATTGCCCCCAAATATGGGTTTGGCAGGGCGTGGCAATTTTTCACGTTAAAATCTTCTTCTCCCAAACCATTGGGCTGATTTCAATGAAACTTGACATGGTTGTTTTTTTGGTGATGCTTTTCTTAAATTGTTAAAGAAATTTTCATTGACCCCAAAATATGGGCGTGGCAGCTTGTGCTTGATTTTCCTTTATAATCTTCAAAAATCATCTTCCCACAATCAATTTAATTCATATGAAACTTGTCATGAATGTTCAATGTATGACCATCTTTTAAATTGTACCTGAAATTATTTTTAGAAAAGTATCACCGGGGGATCTCTAACATATGTGTGTGAGTTCTTTATTTTGGGATAATTTCAGAATTAACTAAGTCAAGACAATATTTAGTTTCCAATTATCAATTTCTATAATTTGCTATTCACCCAGTAAAAATAGTTGTCATTGTTTGTTAAATTACGAAAGTAATATTGAGATATGAAAGAGAGTTCTAAAGAGACTTCAAAGTCTTGTTTTCTAGCAGTCAGCTTTCTTAAATGAAAGTATAAATGTATCTCTTCTTAGCACAAAGTGCTCAAGGTGAGCTATTGTGATCGTACAATGTCCGGTGTCCGTCGTCAGTCGTGCATCCTCCGTTGTCCACAATTTCTTTCTACATCTTCTACTTCTAAACCTGTGGGCCAATCTTGATGAAACTTGGGATGTTCCTTGTGACAAGCTCTACCAAAGTTGTTCATATAAATGAAATCCAGCCTTAACTTTCCCTTTACCCTAAACAAAAAAGGATAAAAATAGGAAAATCTTTAAAAATCTTCTTCTCTGAAACCAGAAGGCAGACAGCCCTGATATTTGGTATGTAGCATCATGTAGTGGAACCCTACCAAGTTTGTTTATATCAAAACCATTGGATCATATTTTGGCTTTGCCCGGGTGCATCCCTTTTTACAGAGAATCAAAGAGCGAAAAATCTTTAAAAATCTTTAAAAATCTTCTTCTCTTATACTAGATGGCAGACAGCTTTCATTTAGTATGTAGCATCATCTAGTAAACCTCTACCAAGTTTGTTCATACCAAGACCCTTGGGTCATATTAGGGCTTTGCCCAGGCGCATCCCTTTTAGCTCCTTTGAGCACGAAGGGTAAAATTAGGAAAATCTTCAAAAATCTTCTTCTCTAAAACTAGATGGCTGACAGCTTTCATATTTGGTATGTAGCATCATCTAGTTGACCTCTACCAAGTTTGCTCATATCAAGACCCACTGGATCATATTTGGGCTCCAACAGGGCACATCCTGTTTAGCTCATCTGAGCACGATGTAAT
Organism: Fragum whitleyi; assembly: GCA_948146395.1. Lineage (NCBI taxonomy): Eukaryota > Metazoa > Mollusca > Bivalvia > Cardiida > Cardiidae > Fragum > Fragum whitleyi. The sequence goes on from OX411556.1 coordinate 45,313,781, forward strand.
GAAAATCTAATGATTCCAATAATCTTGCTTTGTCGGTTAGCTAAATTGTTGATTCATGATACCTAAAAGGTATGACTAAAATGATTATCAAGCCGACACAATTTCTAACATTTATCGCATATATGCGACTTGAAGTTACGATCCGGGTGGTAATCAATTGTCATGTCACTTACACTAAGCAAGTTCATCGTGGATCAATCAATGAGGAGATATAGTAATGGTCTTCGTCCATCATTCCATGGTTCTGTCACTAAACTTGTCTAGGGGAATATCTCCTAAAGTATAATAGCTATCAACTTGGAACTTTATGGGTGCATATTTCTCATGGAGGAGAAGTGCAGTGCATAAGAACTTTAACTCTTGCTTGCATGGTTTGGAGTCATTGCCCTTTGTTATTTCAAATACTAAGATTTTGCCCTCAGCATATCTCCTATAGTTAATAGCTATCAACTTGAAACTTTATGCCCTTTGTTATTTTAAAGACTTAGGGGGGTAAATCTCGTAAAGTACAAAATAATCCTTAATCTATTAGCCTTAAGTTTACATTCAAGCTTTCGCAAGGGGGATGGCCCTGTCCGACATGACTCTTATGTCTATAATATCTTTAAAATTAGATTTGAGTGAAATATGAGATTGCTTGAAAACCCAGAGATTCCTTTGTATCTATTTCCTTTGACCCAGTTCAGATGCATTGCTTCAATTCAAGATAGTATTGATAATTCCTATTTGTTATGCAGTGTAACCGTCATGATTTAGACTTTATGACAAGACATTAATCAGTCACTTTTAAGTAAGGATATCATTGTCATTGAGACTTTTCAAATTATAAATCCTCATTCTGTTTTGCCTTATTTCATAAACAGGGTCTTTTGCCCACATTTAATCAAAATCATGTATGGAGGTTCGATTCCTTCCCCAGACTATATAAAATGCTGGTGCTCAAAGGGACAAATTGTCTGGAGGTCCCACATGATTTTGATATGAAAACATAATTATATGATTAAATTGTCAGTTAAGAACAAATAACATTGTGTTAAAAAAGTACAAGTGATTGGTTAATTTTTCATTTCAATATACATTATGCATAGCAGTTAGTATTTTGACATTTCTAGAAAATGACAAGTTATACTTTTTTAATACTATATTTCTAATTATTTTGAATCAATATTGATTTTAGAAGGAGTTTTGACTAAAATTCATGGGAAGTAATAAAATATGGCAAATTTCATCCGAACAAAAATTTATCAATATTGCATAACCTTCGTTTGAAAAATACATACTTTTCTCTTTTGGTGTCTTCACAATCCTAAAAATCCACTTCAGCAATATAAGTTGTATGATGATTTATTTGATTTGAATGAAAATGTGATCATTTTGTATGATTTCCAAGTGTTTTTTTTTCTCAATGATTTCAGAGTGTTTAAATTTGCCTCAATGAAAACCATTCTAAATTGCTCACTCAGTGCTCCATTCATTAATTCCAAACACTCACCCAAACCTATTCAAAAATGCCGCAAATCACTGAAAATATAAGATTAACAACTACCTTCAAAATGAAAATAGCTGCAAAAATCCATGATTTTACTGACATATTTGAAAGTGTTGAACGTCTGATTATTTCTTAATAGGAAGCTATTTATAACTAGGTATAGAAGTTGTATGCATAGTTTATTAAAGGGAGGTAATAAATATTGCTAATTTTGTTCAACCTGAACAAATTTTGCTGTATTTACATCCCTTTAATTCTGAAAACTCATCACACTCATTTAAATTCGTTTCAAAAGCATTCCTTTATATTGCCGCCGTCATAGCGCAGTTGGTAGCGCGTCGGACTGTCAATCTAGAGTTCGCGGGTTCGATTCCCGACAGCGGCACTCATTCTTTCCGACTACTTGTCTCTCACCAATGGGTTGATAATCGTAGACCTATGTGAGATAGCGGCTGGAGGCTAGGGAAGAATGTGGTGGTTGTACTGGTGATAGAAATACCAGGAATCCATTGTTAGGTGCTCCAGCCGCCGCGATATAACTGAAATAATGTTGAAAGCGGCGTTAAACTCCATTCAATCAATCAATCAATCAGCATTCCTTTATCATTCTTCATGTCAATATCAATGTTTTTAAGTGTTGCTATTTCAACAAAGCTGTGCAGCACTTTATAAAAAAATGAGGTTTAAACAATTTTTGAGTGGTTTGGACAAATTCATTGTTCTAATTGCTATGATAGGGACCATTTATGCAGAATGAGCTGGGGCTATATGTTAGATATATAAGAAACAATTGTGCAGAAACAAATATATCTAACAGGTAAGTACAATAACTAACATATAGCCTCAGCTTGTTCTTTATAAATTTATCTAATAGGTAAGTATAATATCCAACAAATAGCCTCAGCTCATTTAGAAGAAATGTATCTAAAAGGTAAATAAAAATTCAAATATTAAGCCTGGGTTCATTCTAATTACTAAGATGCATTTACCTAGGAAAATGCCACACATATAGCCCCAGTTCATTTATCAGAAATGCATCAAATAGGTAAGTATAATATCCCACATATAGCCCCAGATCATTCTTCACAAATGAATCAAATGGGTAAGTATAATATCCAACATATAGCCCCAGCTCATTCTTCACAAATATATCTCATAGGTAAGTATAATATCCAACATATAGCCCCAGTTCATTCTTAGCAAATATATCTAATAGGTAAATATAATATCCAACATATAGCCCCAGCTCTTTCTTCACAAATTTATCTAATTGGTAAACACAATATCCTACAAATAGCCCCAGCTCATTCTTCACAAATGCATCAGAAAGGTTAGAATAATATCCAACATATAGCCCCAGCTCATTCTTCACAAATTTATCTAATTGGTAAACACAATATCCTACATATAGCCCCAGCTCATTCTTCACAAATGCATCAGAAAGGTAAGAATAATATCCAACATATAGCCCCAGCTCATTCTTCTCAAATATATCTAATAGGTAAGTATGATATCCAACATATAAACCCAGCTCATTCTTCACAAATTTATCTCATAGGTTTGTATAATATCTTACATATAGCCCCAGCTTATTCTTCACAAATGCATCAAAAAGGTTAGTATAATATCCAACATATAGCCCAAGCTCATTCTTCACAAATATATCTAATAGGTTAGTATAATATCCCACATATAGCCCCAGCTCATTCTTCACAAATATATCTTATAGTTAAGTATAATATCCTACATATAGCCCCAGCTCATTCTTCACAAATGCATCAGAAAGGTTAGAATAATATCCAACATATAGCCCCAGCTCATTCTTCTCAAATATATCTAATAGGTAAGTATGATATCCAACATATAAACCCAGCTCATTCTTCACAAATTTATCTCATAGGTTTGTATAATATCTTACATATAGCCCCAGCTTATTCTTCACAAATGCATCAAAAAGGTTAGTATAATATCCAACATATAGCCCAAGCTCATTCTTCACAAATATATCTAATAGGTTAGTATAATATCCCACATATAGCCCCAGCTCATTCTTCACAAATATATCTTATAGTTAAGTATAATATCCCACATATAGCCCCAGCTCATTCTTCACAAATATATCTCATAGTGTAGTATAATATCCAACATATAGCCCCAGCTCATTCTTCACAAATGTATCAAATAGGTTAGTATAATATCCAACATATAGCCCCAGCTCATTCTTCACAAATGCATCAAATAGGTAAGTATAATATCCAACATATAGCCCCAGCTCATTCTTCACAAATGCATCGAATAGGTTATTATAATATCCAACATATAGCCCCAGCTCATTCTTCACAAATATATCTTATAGTTAAGTATAATATCCCACATATAGCCCCAGCTCATTCTTCACAAAGAAATCTAATAGTTAAGTATTATATCCAACATATAGCCCCAGCTCATTCTTCACAAATATATGTTATAGGTAGGTACAATATCCCACATATAGCCCCAGGTCATACTTCACCAATATACCTAATAGGTTAGTATAATATCCAACATATAGCCCCAGCTCATTCTTCACAAAGAAATCTAATAGTTAGTATTATATCCAACATATAGCCCAAGCTCATTCTTCACAAATATATGAAATAGGTAGGTACAATATCCCACATATAGCCCAAGCTCATTCTTCACAAATATATGAAATAGGTAGGTACAATATCCCACATATAGCTCCAGGTCATTCTTTACAAATATATCTCATAGGTTAGTATAATATCCAACCTATAGCCCCAGCTCATTCTTAGCAAATATATCTAATAGGTAAATAAAATATCCCACATATAGCCCCAGCTCATTCTTCACAAATTAATCTAACTGGTAAACACAATATCCTACATATAGCCCCAGCTCATTCTTCACAAATATATGTAATAGGTAGGTACAATATCCCACATATAGCCCCAGGTCATTCTTCACATTGTATCTCATAGGTAAATATCCAACATATAGCCCCAGCTCATTCTTAGTAAATATATCTAATAAGTAAATATAATATCCCACATATAGCCCAAGCTCATTCTTCACAAATTCATCGAATAGGTTAGTATAATATCAAACATATAGCCCCAGCTCATTCTTCACAAATATATCTAATAGGTAATAATAATATCCAACATATAGCCCCAGCTCATTCTTCACAAATATATCTAATAGGTAAGTATAATATCCCACATATAGCCCCAGCTCATTCTTCACAAAAATATCTCATAGTGTAGTATAATATCCAACATATAGCCCCAGCTCATTCTTCACAAAGAAATCTAATAGTTTAGTATTATATCCAACATATAGCCCCAGCTCATTCTTCACAAATATATGAAATAGGTAGGTACAATATCCCACATATAGCCCCAGGTCATACTATAAAAATATACCTAATAGGTTAGTATAATATCCAACATATAGCCCCAGCTCATTCTTCACAAATTTAACTAATAGTTTGTATTATATCCAACATATAGCCCCAGCTCATTCTTCACAAATATATGTAAAAGGTAGGTACAATATCCCACATATAGCCCCAGGTCATTCTTCACAAATATATCTAATAGGTTAGTATAATATCCAACCTATAGCCCCAGCTCATTCTTAGCAAATATATCTAATAGGTAAATAAAATATCCCACATATAGCCCCAGCTCATTCTTCACAAATTAATCTAATTGGTAAACACAATATCCTACATATAGCCCCAGCTCATTCTTCAGAAATGCATCAGAAAGGTTAGTATAATATCCCACATATAGCCCCAGCTCTTTCTTCACAAATATATCTAATAGGTAAGTATAATATCCCACATATAGCCCCAGCTCATTCTTCAAAAATTTATCTCAGCCGCCACCATAGCGCAGTTGGTTAGGCATAAGACTTCCAATCTGGAAGTCGTGGGTTCGATCCCCGGTGGCGGCAAATATCCTTTCCGGCGTTTGTCTTTCACCAATGGGTAGATAATCGTAAACCTATGTGAAATAGCAGTCGGAGGCTAGGAAAGGGTGTAATGGTAGTACAGGTGAAAGAAATACCAGGAATCCATTGTTAGGTGCTCCGGCCGCCGCGATATAACTGAAATAATGTTGAAAGCGGCGTAAAACCCCATTCAATCAATCAATCAAAAATATATCTCATAGTGTAGTATAATATCCAACATATAGCCCACGTGCATTCTTCACAAAGAAATCTAATAGTTTAGTATTATATCCAACATATAGCCCCAGCTCATTCTTCAAAAATATATGTAATAGGTAGGTACAATATCCCACATATAGCCCCAGGTCATACTATACAAATATACCTAATAGGTTAGTATAATATCCAACATAGAGCCCCAGCTCATTCTTCACAAAGAAATCTAATAGTTTAGTAATATATCCAACATATAGCCCCAGCTCATTCTTCACAAATATATGTTTTAGGTTAGTATAATATCCCACATATAGCCCCAGGTCATTCTTCACAAATATATCTAATATGTGAGTATAACACCCAACATATAAACCAAGCTCATTCTACACAAATTTATCTAAGAGGTAAGTATAATAACTTACATATAGCCCCAGCTCATTCTTCACAAATATATCTAATAGGTTAGTATAATATCCAACATATAGCCCCAGCTCATTCTTACCAAACATATCTAATAGTTTAGTTTAACATCCCACATATTGCCCAAGATTGGTATAATATCCAACATCAAGCCCCATCTCATTCTACACAAATGTATTATATAGGTTAGTATAATATCCAACTTATAGCCCCAGCTCATTCTTCACAAATATATCTAATAGGTTAGTATAATATCCCACATATAGCCCCAGCTCATTTTTCACAAATTTATCTAATACTTAAGTATAATATCCCACATATAGCCCCAGCTCATTCTTCACAAATATATCTAATAGGTTAGTATAATATCCAACATATAGCCCCAGCTCATTCTTACCAAACATATCTAATAGTTTAGTTTAACATCCCACATATTGCCCAAGATTGGTATAATATCCAACATCAAGCCCCATCTCATTCTACACAAATGTATTATATAGGTTAGTATAATATCCAACTTATAGCCCCAGCTCATTCTTCACAAATATATCTCATAGTGTAGTATAATCTCCAACATATAGCCCCAGCTCATTCTTCACAAATGTATCAAATAGGTTAGTTTAATATCCAACATATAGCCCCAGCTCATTCTTCACATTGCATCAAAGAGGTTAGTATAATATCCAACATATAGCCCCAGCTCATTCTTCACAATGAAATCTAATAGGTTAGTATAATATCCCACATATAGCCCCAGCTCATTCTTCACAAATATATCTCATAGTGTAGTATTATATCCAACATAAAGCTCCAGCTCATGCTTCACCAAAATATCTAAAAAGTAAGTATAATATCGAACTAAAATCCTCAGATCAGTCTTTACTGAAGTATGTAAAAGATTAGTATAATATCCAACATATAGACCCAGCTCATTTTTCACAAATGCATCAAAAAGGTTAGTATAATATCCAACATATAGGCCCAGCTCATTATTCACAAATATATCTAATAAGTTAGTTAAATACCCAACATATAGCCCCAGCTTTCACTCCTGAAATTTATCTAATAGGTAAGTACCATAAATTAAATATAGCCTCAGCTCATTCTTCATAAAATGTATCTAATAGGTAAGTATAATATCCAACATATAGCCCCAGCTCATTCTTCACAAAAGTATCTCATAGGTAAGTATAATAACCAACATATAGCCCCAGCTTATTCTTCTCAAATTAATCTTATATGTAAGTCTAAAATCAAATTTAAAGCCTCAGCTTATTCTTCTCAAATATATCTAATAGATAAGTATAATATCCAACAGATTGCCCAAGCTCATCCCTCAAAAATACATCTAAAAGGTAAGTACAATATCCTACATATAGCCCCAGCTCATTCTTCACAAATATATCTAATAGGTTAGTATAATATCCAACATATAGCCCCAGCTCATTCTTACCAAACATATCTAATAGTTTAGTTTAACATCCCACATATTGCCCAAGATTGGTATAATATCCAACATCAAGCCCCAGCTCATTCTACACAAATGTATCATATAGGTTAGTATAATATCCAACTTATAGCCCCAGCTCATTCTTCACAAATATATCTAATAGGTTAGTATAATATCCCACATATAGCCCCAGCTCATTTTCACAAATTTATCTAATACTTAAGTATAATATCCCACATATAGCCCCAGCTCATTCTTCACAAATATATCTCATAGTGTAGTATAATCTCTAACATATAGCCCCAGCTCATTCTTCACAAATGTATCAAATAGGTTAGTTTAATATCCAACATATAGCCCCAGCTCATTCTTCACATTGCATCAAAGAGGTTAGTATAATATCCAACATATAGCCCCAGCTCATTCTTCACAATGAAATCTAATAGGTTAGTATAATATCCCACATATAGCCCCAGCTCATTCTTCACAAATATATCTCATAGTGTAGTATAATATCCAACATAAAGCTCCAGCTCATGCTTCACCAAAATATCTAAAAAGTAAGTATAATATCGAATTAAAATCCTCAGATCAGTCTTTACTGAAGTATGTAAAAGATTAGTATAATATCCAACATATAGACCCAGCTCATTTTTCACAAATGCATCAAATAGGTTAGTATAATATCCAACATATAGGCCCAGCTCATTATTCACAAATATATCTAATAGGTTAGTTAAATACCCAACATATAGCCCCAGCTTTCACTCCTGAAATTTATCTAATAGGTAAGTACCATAAATTAAATATAGCCTCAGCTCATTCTTCATAAAATGTATCTAATAGGTAAGTATAATATCCAACATATAGCCCCAGCTCATTCTTCACAAAAGTATCTCATAGGTAAGTATAATAACCAACATATAGCCCCAGCTTATTCTTCTCAAATTAATCTTATATGTAAGTCTAAAATCAAATTAAAGGCTCAGATTATTCTTCTCAAATATATCTAATAGATAAGTATAATATCCAACAGATTGCCCAAGCTCATCCCTCAAAAATACATCTAAAAGGTAAGTACAATATCCTACATATAGCCCCAGCTCATTCTTCACAAATGTATTAAATAGGTTTGTTTAATATCCAACATATAGCCCCAGCCCATACTCCACAAAAATATCTAATAAGTTAGTACAATATCCAACATATAACCCAAGCTCAATCTTCACAAATGTATCAAATAGGTTTGTTTAACATCCCACATATAGCCCCAGCCTATACGTTACTAATATATCTAAACGATAAGTACAATATCCAACATATAGCCCTAACTCATACTTCACAAATGTATCAAATAGGTTAGTATAATATCCAACATTTAGCCCCAGCTCATTCTTCACAAATATATATAATAGGATATATATATACCAATAAGATATATTTGTGAAGAATGTGCTGGGTCTTTATGTTGGATATTGTACTAACCTGTAAGATACATTTGTGAAGAATGAGCTGGGGATATATGTTTGGTATTGTACTTACCTACTAGATATTTTTGTGAAGTTTGAGCTTGGGCTTTAAGTTGGGCCGCCACCATAGCGCAGTTGGTTAGGCATAAGACTTCCAATCTGAAAGTCGTGGGTTCGATCCCCGGTGGCGGCAAATATCCTTTTCGACGTTTGTCTCTCACCTATGGGTAGATAATCGTAAACCTATGTTAGATAGCAGTCGGAGGCAAGGGAAGGGTGTAATGGTTGTACAGGTGAAAGAAATACCAGGAATAAATTGTTAGGTGCTCCGGCCACCGCGATATAACTGCGGAATTGTTGAAAGCAGCGTAAAACCGATTCAAACAAACAAAAAATATATAAGTTGGATAATGTACCTACCTATTTGAGATATTTGTGAAGAAAGAGCTGGGGTTATATGTTGGATATTGTACTTACATTTTAGATGTATTTGTGCACGATGAGCTGGGGCTGTATGTTTGTTATCATACTTACATATTAGGTATATTTTTTAAGAATAAGCTGAGGCTATATGTTGAACATTATACTAACCTATTAGATATATTTGTGAAGAATGGGCTGGGACTATATGTTAGATATTATACTAACCTATTAGATTTATTTGTGAAGAATGAGCTGGGGCTATATGTTGGAAATTATACTAACCTATTTGATGCATTTGTGAGGAAAGAGCTGGGGCTATATGTTGGATATTATACTAACCTATTTGGTACATTTGTGAAGTGTGACCTGGGGCTATATGTTGGATATTATACTAACCTATTTGATACATTTGTGAAGAATGAGCTGGGGCTATATGTTGGATATAATACTTACCTATTTGATGCATTTGTGAAGAATGAGCTGGGGCTATATGTTAGAAAATATACTAACCTATTAGATATATTTGTGAAGAATGAGCTGGGGCTATATGAGGGATATTATACATACCTTTAACATATATTTATGAAGAATGAGCTGAGGCTATATGTGGGATATTATACTAACCTATTTGATGCATTTGTAAAGAATAAGCTGGGGCTATATGTTGGATATTGTGCTTACCTATTAGATAAATTTCAGGAGTGATAGCTGGGGCTATATGTTGGGTATTTTACTAACATATTAGATACATTTGTCAAGAATGAACTGGGGCTATATGTGGGATATTATACTTACCTATTTGATGCATTTTTTAAGAATGAGTTGGGGCTATATGTTGATTATTATACTTACCTATTTGATGCATTTGTGAAGAATGGGCTGTGGCTATATGTTGATTATTATACTTACCTATTTGATGCATTTGTGAAAAATGAGCTGGGGCTATATGTGGGATATTATACTAACCTATTAGATACATTTGTGAAGAATGAGCTGGGGCTATATGTTGGATATTGTGCTTACCTATTTGATGCATTTGTGAAGAATGAGCTGGGGCTATATGTGGGATATTATACTTACCTATTAGATATATTTTTGAAGATTGGGCTGGGGCTATATGTTGGATATTATACTCACATATTTGGTACATTTGTGAAGAATGAGCTGGGGCTATATGTTGGATATTATACTAACCTATTATATACATTTGTGAAGAATGAGCTGGGGCTATATGTTGAATATTTTACTAACCTATTAGATATATTTGTGAAGAATGAGCTGGGGCTATATGTGGGATATTATACATACCTTTAACATATATTTATGAAGAATGAGCTGGGGCTATATGTGGGATATTATACTAACCTATTTGAGGCATTTGTGAAGAATGAGCTGGGGCTATATGTTGGATATTGTGCTTACCTATTAGATAAATTTCAGGAGTGATAGCTGGGGCTATATGTTGGGTATTTTACTAACCTATTAGATACATTTGTGAAGAATGAGCTGGGGCTATATGTTGGATATTATACATACCTATTTGATGCATAAGTGAAGAATGAGCTGGGGCTATATGTGGGATATTATACTTACCTATTAGATATATTTGTGCAGATTGAGCTGGGGCTATATGTTGGATATTGATCTTACCTATTAGATAAATTTCTTAAGTGTGAGCTGGGGCTATATGTGGGATATTATACTAACCTATAATATACATTTGTGAAGAATGAGCTGGGGCTATATGTAGAATATTTTACTAACCTATTAGATATATTTGTGAAGAATGAGCTGGGGCTATATGTGGGATATTATACATACCTTTAACATATATTTGTGAAGAATGAGCTGAGGCTATATGTGGATTCTTATACTAACCTATTTGATGCATTTGTGAAGAATGAGCTGGGGCTATATGTTGGATATTGTGCTTACCTATTAGATAAATTTCAGGAGTGATAGCTGTGGCTATATGTTGGGTATTTTACTAACATATTAGATACATTTGTCAAGAATGAGCTGGGGCTATATGTGGGATATTATACTTACCTATTTGATGCATTTGTGAAGAATGAGCTGGGGCTATATGTTGATTATTATACTTACCTATTTGATGCATTTGTGAAGAATGGGCTGTGGCTATATGTTGATTATTACACTTACCTATTTGATGCATTTGTGAAGAATGAGCTGGGGCTATGTGTGGGATATTATACTAACCTATTAGATACATTTGTGAAGAATGAGCTGGGGCTATATGTTGGATATTGTGCTTACCTATTTGATGCATTTGTGAAGAATGAGCTGGGGCTATATGTGGGATATTATACTTACCTATTAGATATATTTTTGAAGATTGAGCTGGGGCTATATGTTGGATAATATACTCACATATTTGGTACATTTGTGAAGAATGAGCTGGGGCTATATGTTGGATATTATACTAACCTATTATATACATTTGTGAAGAATGAGCTGGGGCTATATGTTGAATATTTTACTAACCTATTAGATATATTTGTGAAGAATGAGCTGGGGCTATATGTGGGATATTATACATACCTTTAACATATATTTGTGAAGAATGAGCTGGGGCTATATGTGGGATATTATACTAACCTATTTGATGCATTCGTGAAGAATGAGCTGGGGCTATATGTTGGATATTGTGCTTACCTATTAGATAAATTTCAGGAGTGATAGCTGGGGCTATATGTTGGGTATTTAACTAACCTATTAGATACATTTGTGAAGAATGAGCTGGGGCTATATGTTGGATATTATACATACCTATTTGATGCATTTGTGAAGAATGAGCTGGGGCTATTTGATTCATTAGTGAAGAATGAGCTGGGGCTATATGTGTTATATTATACTTACCTATTAGATATATTTGTGCAGATTGAGCTGGGGCTATATGTTGGATATTGTGCTTACCTATTAGATAAATTTCTTTAGTGTGAGCTGGGGCTATATGTTGGATATTATACTTATCTATTATATACATTTGTGAAGAATGAGCTGGGGCTATATGTTGAATATTTTACTAACCTATTAGATATATTTGTGAAGAATGAGCTGGGGCTATATGAGGGATATTATACATACCTTTAACATATATTTATGAAGAATGAGCTGAGGCTATATGTGGGATATTATACTAACCTATTTGACGCATTTGTGAAGAATGAGCTGGGGCTATATGTTGGATATTGTGCTTACCTATAAGATAAATTTCAGGAGTGATAGCTGGGGCTATATGTTGGGTATTTTACTAACATATTAGATACATTTGTCAAGAATGAACTGGGGCTATATGTGGGATATTATACTTACCTATTTGATGCATTTTTTAAGAATGAGCTGGGGCTATATGTTGATTATTATACTAACCTATTGGATGCATTTGTGAAGAATGGGCTGTGGCTATATGTTGATTATTATACTTACATATTTGATGCATTTGAGAAGAATGAGCTGGGGCTATATGTGGGATATTATACTAACCTATCAGATACATTTGTGAAGAATGAGCTGGGGCTATATGTTGGATATTGTGCTTACCTATTTGATGCATTTGTGAAGAGTGAGCTGGGGCTATATGTGGGATATTATACTTACCTATTAGATATATTTTTGAAGATTGGGCTGGGGCTATATGTTGGATATTATACTCACATATTTGGTACATTTGTGAAGAATGAGCTGGGGCTATATGTTGGATATTATACTAACCTATTATATACATTTGTGAAGAATGAGCTGGGGCTATATGTTGAATATTTTACTAACCTATTAGATATATTTGTGACGAATGAGCTGGGGCTATATGTGGGATATTATACATACCTTTAACATATATTTGTGAAGAATGAGCTGGGGCTATATGTGGGATATTATACTAACCTATTTGAGGCATTTGTGAAGAATGAGCTGGGGCTATATGTTGGATATTGTGCTTACCTATTAGATAAATTTCAGGAGTGATAGCTGGGGCTATATGTTGGGTATTTTACTAACCTATTAGATACATTTGTGAAGAATGAGCTGGGGCTATATGTTGGATATTATACATACCTATTTGATGCATAAGTGAAGAATGAGCTGGGGCTATATGTGGGATATTATACTTACCTATTAGATATATTTGTGCAGATTGAGCTGGGGCTATATGTTGGATATTGATCTTACCTATTAGATAAATTTCTTTAGTGTGAGCTGGGGCTATATGTGGGATATTATACTAACCTATAATATACATTTGTGAAGAATGAGCTGGGGCTATATGTAGAATATTTTACTAACCTATTAGATATATTTGTGAAGAATGAGCTGGAGCTATATGTGGGATATTATACATACCTTTAACATATATTTGTGAAGAATGAGCTGAGGCTATATGTGGATTCTTATACTAACCTATTTGATGCATTTGTGAAGAATGAGCTGGGGCTATATGTTGGATATTGTGCTTACCTGTTAGATAAATTTCAGGAGTGATAGCTGGGGCTATATGTTGGGTATTTTACTAACATATTAGATACATTTGTCAAGAATGAGCTGGGACTATATGTGGGATATTATACTTACCTATTTGATGCATTTGTGAAGAATGAGCTGGGGCTATAAGTTGATTATTATACTTACCTATTTGATGCATTTGTGAAGAATGGGCTGTGGCTATATGTTGATTATTATACTTACCTATTTGATGCATTTGTGAAGAATGAGCTGGGGCTATATGTGGGATATTATACTAACCTATTAGATACATTTGTGAAGAATGAGCTGGGGCTATATGTTGGATATTGTGCTTACCTATTTGATGCATTTGTGAAGAATGAGCTGGGGCTATATGTGGGATATTATACTTACCTATTAGATATTTTTTTGAAGATTGAGCTGGGGCTATATGTTTGATATTATACTCACATATTTGGTACATTTGTGAAGAATGAGCTGGGGCTATATGTTGGATATTATACTAACCTATAATATACATTTGTGAAGAATGAGCTGGGGCTATATGTTGAATATTTTACTAACCTATTAGATATATTTGTGACGAATGAGCTGGGGCTATATGTGGGATATTATACATACCTTTAACATATATTTGTGAAGAATGAGCTGGGGCTATATGTGGGATATTATACTAACCTATTTGATGCATTTGTGAAGAATGAGCTGGGGCTATGTGTTGGATATTCTGCTTACCTATTAGATAAATTTCAGGAGTGATAGCTGGGGCTATATGTTGGATATTATACATACCTATTTGATGCATTAGTGAAGAATGAGCTGGGGCTATATGTGGGATATTATGCTTACCTATTAGATATATTTGTGCAGATTGAGCTGGGGCTATATGTGGGATATTAAACTTACCTATTAGATATATTTGTGAAGAATGAGCAGGGGCTATATGTTGGATATTATACATACCTATTTGATGCATTTGTGAAGAATGAGCTGGGGCTATATGTTGGATATTATACTGACCTATTATATGCATTTGTGAAGAATGAGCTGGGGCTATATGTTGAATATTTTACTAACCTATTAGATATATTTGTGAAGAATGAGCTGGGGCTATATGTGGGATATTATACATACCTTTAACATATATTTGTGAAGAATGAGCTGAGGCTATATGTGGATTCTTATACTAACCTATTTGATGCATTTGTGAAGAATGAGCTGGGGCTATATGTTGGATATTGTGCTTACCTATTAGATAAATTTCAGGAGTGATAGCTGGGGCTATAGGTTGGGTATTTTACTAACATATTAGATACATTTGTCAAGAATGAGCTGGGGCTATATGTGGGATATTATACTTACCTATTTGATGCATTTGTGAAGAATGAGCTGGGGCTATATGTTGATTATTATACTTACCTATTTGATGCATTTGTGAAGAATGGGCTGTGGCTATATGTTGATTATTATACTTACCTATTTGATGCATTTGTGAAGAATGAGCTGGGGCTATATGTGGGATATTATACTAACCTATTAGATATATTTGTGAAGAATGAGCTGGGGCTATATGTGAGATATTATACATACCTTTAACATATATTTGTGAAGAATGAGCTGGGGCTATATGTGGGATATTATACTAACTTATTCGATGCGTTTGTGAAGAATGAGCTGTGGCTATATGTGGGATATTATACTTACCTATTTGATGCATTTGTGAAGAATGAGCTGGGGCTATATGTTGATTATTATACTTACCTATTTGATGCATTTGTGAAGAATGAGCTGTGGCTATATGTTGATTATTATACTTACCTCTTTGATGCATTTGTGAAGAATGAGCTGGGGCTATATGTTGATTATTATACTAACCTATTTGATGCATTTGTGAAGAATGAGCTGGGGCAATATTTTGGATATTGTGCTTACCTATTAGATAAATTTCTGGAGTGTGAGCTGGGGCTATATGTTTGATATTATACTAACCTATAAGATACATTTGTGAAGAATGAGCTGGGGCTATATATCTGATTTTGTACTAACCGTTTAGATATATTTGTGAATAATGAGCTGGGGCTATATGTTAGATATTATACTTACATATTTGATGCATTTTAGGAAGAAAGAGCTGGGGCTATATGTGGGATATTATACTATCCTATTATTGTGAATAATGAGCTGGGGCTATATGCCTGATATTGTACTAACCGATTATATTTGTGAATAAAGAGCTGGGGCTATATATTGGATATTGTAATTACCAATCAGATATATTTGTGAAGAATGTGCTGGGGCTATATGCAAAGTACAAAACATCATATCAGCTCATTCTGCTTAGATATTACTATAATAACCTAGTACAATGCGTGTTTCAGGTATAGCTTAAGTTTATTCTGAGGAAAAAATCAACAAGTCGGTCCGAATAAATCATGTATATCTAACGCTCATTCTGCTCAGATGATAACGAAGTAAGATACATAAGGTATAGCCAAAGATCATTCTACTCGCTGCAAGTCCTCGTCTGGATGGAGGGGAAGTTTTCTTGCAAATACAGTTGATGATTTGAACATTGATTAATGACTAAAACATCGTAACCACAGGTTACGAGGTGTTCCTTCGAGTAACCTGTGGTTAATTTGTTGTGAACAATCAACGCTAATATAAAAGGATTTATTTTGTAAGCAAATGCCTAGTTAGAGTAATGGTAGCTGCGCCCTTGTGATTTATAGGGTTTACAAATACCATTCTTTTAAAACCTCTTTTTCAGATTACTCGTAAATTTTAAAAAAATTTTTCTTTACATTCCGTTTTTTTGAACAAAAACGTTTTCATGATTTAAAGGGATTTTGCTTTTTGAATCAGATGTAAAACTATGACTGACTTCCGACCAATTGATAGCGTCAAGTTTATCAATACGAATTTTACAGCATTCCTAACAGAATTGAAAATAATATTTTATAAACCGTAGCATTTCAAACTCATTTTGTAATAAAAAGTCCTTTCTCCTAACTTAACTACATTTTTAATTTGGTGGTAGACAACCTCCCCACGTATAGCCAAATGTCAATAGCCAACTATAGAAAAGAGCCTCTTCCTTTTTTGGCAGCTTTTGAATTGCATGTACAAACCTTTCGTGTTTGATATAACTTTAAAGAAGTTAAGATGTTGTAAAAAGAAGATTATAAAACGTTGTAAACCTACCACAGGATCAATCTGACGATTTTTATGCATCCGAATAAGCCGGCTCTGACAGCAATAAGGGAGGTAATTCACAACTTTGCTGATGGTTACACTCCGGTACATTTCGGACGAAGTGTGAGAGTGCAGCTTTTAATCATGAATTAATCTGTTGCAACTATATAATGGGATAGTTATTGATTAAATAAATTGATGGTCTTTTTGAACATTAACGTTATATCTTTTTGCATGGCAAGAATTTCTTCTTGGAAACTGTCTAGAAGGGGGGGTATTCTATAGACAAAAAAAAAAAAATCATTAGCTGTAGTTTAGAAATTTTGTTCGCCCACTGACCAAATAGTTGAAATTTTCAGATTAAATCATTTTTACCACATTTTATGACAAAATTTCAAGGCAGTCTGGATATCATTTAATGCTTCTCATTATTTCCGATATTGAAGAATAATGATATTCAAGTAACCCATGATTACCACTCACTCCGTTGAACCAGGGATTTAACACATGATTATACCAGAGTTGAGGCATAAAGCAATTTCTTCATTTCCCACAGTGTTTGCTACACAGAAATACATTATAATTTAAAATTTCATGTTTTTAAAATGTTCATCCGAGACTTCTTTGAAATCAGACTAGTCTAATCTGGTAATGGCTTTCGGTCAGTAAAGTAGAATCTGATTAGTAGTACCTCACATGGAATATTTCCTTGATGTGATTACATTCTTCATAAGCTAAGAAGCTAAGAGTTTTGTGGCATTTTGGATAAAAAAAACTCACAAGTTTATTTGATTTGGTATAACATGGCTTTTAGCAATTACTAAGTCATATAGCAGTAGCTGGAACATCTTACCATTGAATCCCGGTGTTGCTCTAACCAATACTATGATATATATTCTCTTGTCTTCCAGCTGAACATTCCACATAGATTCCACCCATTGGAAGATGAACGGCGAATGCTGTAGCACCTTTCATGGTTTCCTGCCATTCCTCATACCAGTACAATTGTAACTTTCTGACGAACCACCAGCTGCTCATCCCACTTAAATGTAATACTTAACATACACCAATTGGTGATTTGTGATGACTTGTGTCAGCTGAGCGCTGTTTCGAACTCAAGACCCCAGTATCGAACATCGTATGC
Organism: Fragum whitleyi; assembly: GCA_948146395.1. Taxonomy (NCBI): domain Eukaryota; kingdom Metazoa; phylum Mollusca; class Bivalvia; order Cardiida; family Cardiidae; genus Fragum; species Fragum whitleyi. The sequence goes on from OX411556.1 coordinate 45,332,026, forward strand.
ATTACCCCTAAGCTAGCTGGGTTCGGCTTCTTGAATAGGAGTCAGATGTGCTATCAACTGTGATATGACAGGGATATTTTAATCCAGGGGACATTGTCATCATCATCATCATCGGTGTTTAGTTTAACGTGCAGGTGTAGGGACTGTTCCACCGTCAGCGGGATCCCGTCCAGATGACTGGCTGGCTGCACGCATAGCAGATTTAACTTCAGTTCTCCATTTCTTCCTGTCGTTGGTTTGGGATATTGATATGTTCCATTCCCTGGCATCTCTCTCTGATAGGTCTTTCCATGAGGTTTTCGGACGTCCGGCGCTACGTTTTCCAGAGACTTCGAGCTGGTATGCAGTCTTAATTGCATTGTTTGATCTTTGTACATGGCCATACCAGCGGAGTCGTCTCTCTCGCAGTACAAGGGCAAGGTCTTCGAGGCCGATACATATTAGAAGCTCCAGTGACCTTACAGTGGCTGTGTCTTTTGGTTTTATGCCACAAATTTGGCGGATCATAGCCCTGTCGTTGCGTTGTAGTAGCTGGAGGTTTTTCTTTGTCAAGGCCCAGGTCTCACTGGCATGGAGCATTGCACTCCTCACGCATGTGCTGTACACGCGGCCTCTGGTCTGATAGGACAGGTGACGTGATGTGAGGACTGGTGTTAATTCTCTGAATTTTTTCCAAGCTGTCTTGACCCTCGTGGTAGTGGCGAGGTCACATCCCCCAGCAGCGGAGAGCATGTCCCCCAAGTAGCAAAACGAGGATACTACTTCCAGCTTGTCCGTTCTGACCTGGACCTCACTCTGTGGACGGCCATCTATTGGGCTTGCAGTTCCCATGCAACGAGCGCATCTGTAATCTGGGTTTGCTGTCAGTCTTTTTAGTCCACTGCACTTCTTGTGCACCCATTTTCGGCATCCGTTGCAGTGTATACTGTTTCTGCCGACACCTGTTAAGCAAACTGAGCACGGGAAACGTCCAGACTCTTGCAATTGATCTAGGCCGGTTCCACATATCATAACCTTGGTTTTTCTCGCATTCACTCTGAGTCCTTTCTCTTCCATACCGTCTTTCCATACTAATAGCCTCTCGACACAACTTTCCAGAGTTTCTGCGATGATGACAATGTTAGGTCGTCTGCATATAGGTCTTCCCAAGGTACACCTGCTCGAAATTGACGTGACATGGCCTCTAGCACGATAATGAAGAGGAGGGGGCTTAAAACTAATCCCTGGTGAACTCCAACTTTCACTGCGAACTCTTTGCTGTAACTATTTCCCACGCGCACACAGCTACGGGCATTTGCATACATTCCCTGGACTAGACGCACAATCCACTCTTCGACATGAAGTTTACGAAGTGCCCACCAGATCACTTTCCTGGGGACACGGTCGAAGGCTTTCTCAAGGTCTACGAAGGCCATATAGAGTCGCTTGTTTACAGCCAGGTACTTTTCTTGGAGCTGTCGGACGACGAATATTGCGTCAGTTGTACCTCTGCCAGGGACAAAACCAAATTGGGAGTCGTCAATGAACACAGACTGTCTGATGTGGTTGTCTACTATTCGCTCTATGACCTTCATGACTTGTTCGGTCAGCTTGAGGCCTCTGTAGTTGCCTCTGTCCAGGGCATCACCCTTACCCTTGTAAAGGGAGAGGATGAAGCTGTCCTCCCAGTCAGTTGGGATCTTTCCGTCGCGGGCAATAGAGGATGCTAGGTCACAGATCAAGGAAGCACAAGGGTCACCTGCTGCTCTCATCATTTCCACAACGATTCCTGATGGACCAGCCGCTTTACCTGGCTTCATCTGTGAGATGGCCTTCTTCACCATGTCAACTGTAAACGGGATTGCAGGCCCTTCCACTGGTGGTTCATCTGTAAGATGTTCCTCGTCCCAATCGAACTCTACATTGAGTAGTCTTTCATAATGCTCTACCCAGGCCTGTTCCTTTGTATCTTGATCTAGTGACATCTCACCTGCGTCGTTTCTTACCGGTTGATCACCAACAACATCAACATTCTCCTTTCTCATTTGGTTTGCCAAGCGGTATACTTCTGATGACTTGGAATCAGCACTAACGTAGATCTGTTTATCAGCCTCGTAGCGGGCTTGATGGACTGCTCGTTGTGATATACGCTTGGCCTTGTCGTAATCCGCTCTTGTACCTTTTCCTGACTTCCAGGCCCTGTAGGCTAACCGTTTAGCAGTGATGGCTTGTTGTACTTGGTCTGACCACCACCATGTTTCCTTCCGCCATCGATGGGGCCGTGTATGGCCACACACTTCTTCAGTTGTCTTTAGTAGACCTGTCTTGAGTTTTGCCCAGATTTCTTCAGTGCTGGCATTTGGCCCCCTTTCAAAGTCAGATACGTGTGACTCGAAAACTTCCTGGAAGAGTTTGTTGGTTGTGTTGTCTTTAAGCTTCCAGATTTTGAGGCGAGGGCTGAACTTGCGTTTGGATATTGGTGGCATATCAATGCGCATGTCACAGACTAAGAGTTGATGTTGTGTGGCAACCTCTTCACCTGGTATCACCTTCACGTCTTGGATGAGTTTACGCATGCTCTGTCTGTACAAGATAAAGTCAATCTGTGTAGCTGCGTTTCCAGATTGATAAGTTACTAGATGGCTGTTACGTTTCCTGAAGCATGTGTTACCAACAAGAAGGCCAAATGCTAGGGCATATTCAAGGATTCTTTCACCCTCACTATCAGGCTCTGGTTTGCCGTAACCTAGACCACCATGTACCTCTTCGTAACCTGTACCTGTACTACCGATATGACCATTCCAATCACCGCAGGGCATCATCAGTTCAGATGCTGGGATAGTTGCTGACACTGCTTGTAGTTGGTCATAGAATAGATCTTTCTGGACATCGCTTAGACCACTCTGAGGTGCATAAACAGAAAGGATGCTGAGCACTCGTTGACCCACTATAAGCTTCAGAAGGATGATCCTATCAGAAATACGCTGCACATCGTAAACTTTCTCGATCCACTTTTCTGCAACAAACACACCTACTCCGCCCGTGCCGTTGTCATTTCCAGACCAGAAAAGTTTGTACTTGGCGTCTTTGCCCTTGATGGTTCTACAGTGTCCACCACGGTATCTGGTCTCTTGCACGCAACATATGTCAATCTTTCTTCAGGCGAGTGTTTCCACCACCTCACATACTCTACCTCGCAGTGTGTTAACATTGAGAGAGCTTGCTCTAAACCTTTGCTGTTGCATCAGGCGCTTGCTGGATGACGACCCTGCCCCCTGCACCTGAGAAGGGGCCAAGCCGGAGACGTTACCGCCAGATCGTTTATGTCTACCGGCACCGCCTATAACTGTCTCTGTGTTAGAATCTGCCATAAGTTGAATTGGAAACATGTTATTCACAGGACCGCCTGTCCTGGCTGTCATCCTAACTCAGGTCTCTACGGCATCTTGAGTTCTCCGCCGTTCCCACATTTGGGCGGTGTGCTTTGCCGTTGTCCTATATGATAAGGGTCTTCCGCCAAACCACTGCAGCTGTAGTCGCTAGGGCACCGGTCTGTTGGTGTCTACCGCTAAAGCTCTGTCACCCAGGTTGTGACAGCTCGTAACCCAGAGAGGGGATGCAATTTACCCATTGCTGGGGACCAGGATTGCAGGCACCAGGGCATATCCACACGCCGGTGGGCCATGCATGCCGTGCATTTTAGGGCCTGATCTCCTCCAAGACCTTGTGGTTCTGCTTGGGGCCGCAAGGTACCCAATTTACGGTCTGCCACCTCGGGGAGGATCCCATATCTGGGCCACATAGGTCTAACTGTGGAGAGGCTATACCTGACAGGTGAGACTTACAGTAAAATGCACACTTTTCACAGTAAACTGCTAGCCAGGGGTGGAGCTGAAAGCGAGAGTGACAAGCACGGACACTGCACAGGCACACACACTGACAGACAGACACACTGTACGCATCTCACAGCCATTTAGACAAACATGTCTGCCCTGTAAGAATGATAAAGGGGATTATGTCCATCTTATAAAATAGAATGGGGGGCTTTGCCTCACTAGATGTTTGCCCTAACAAATTGACCAAGGGGATTTGGTCCACCTTGTTAAAAAAATTCTGTTGACACAAGATACTCCGCAAAAAGATATCATGATGGTGCATACCAATAAAATCAATCCTTAAATACAAGTTTGATTCCTTTTATCTCAAATGTACAAATTGTGTTTTAAGAAAATTTACAATAAGGTCACCTTTTCCATGACATAGAATAGTTCACTAAATCAAGACAATATGCATATGAAAGCAATATACACAGGGCACTCTCATACAATTTGACACGATGGCTCCCTTTTCCATGATGTGGCAACAAACCACAACAATATATGTGCAAGGTCAGGTGCCTAGGAACATTATTTGAAAGACACATTAATATCAGAGGTGCGTTCGTTAGAGCAAGATGAAAAATCCCGCTTAATAAGATTTTTAAGACGTTATAATGAATGATTTTCGATAATTTGAGTGAAAACATTCGACGTCGTCATGACTACTCGTTTTAAGCCAATGTAAAACCATCCACGTTTCCTCATTGAGATATCTTAAGATTCTTATTGAGCAGCTTAAAAATCTCGCTCTACCGAACGCTTTATCTTAAAAACGAACGCACCTCAGTCCATAATTGAGGGAGGAGTTGTGTTGACAATAAAGTCAAGAAAGCCCCTTTTTCCATGACACAGATTACATTGACCAAACCATGACAATGTGTGCAAGGTTAGGTGACTAGAAACATTTTGTGAATTCACAAGAATTTTTACATGAAGGCCCCTTTTTCCATGACGCAACTGAAATTCACCAAACCGTGAAAATGTGCGCAAGGTTAAAGTTTGTTAAACCAACGCCACTGTGAACAACATCAAGGTGATCACAAAACCTTGAGTTTTCTCTGAAAACAGCAGAGCTAAAATGTTTAAAGGAAATTAATTTTGTTGCAACCAGGGATTGAGCCCAGGACATCATGATTGGAAGTCCAACACATTGTCAACTACTGTAAAAGCTCACATACAACACCAGGGCTTTTTTTAATCATTATGTTTCTATTAGAAAGGGCTTGGGGTGTATAAGAGGCAAGAGTTGTTAAAAAGTGGCAAACACTCAATCACTTTTTATCCAATTACAATAATTTTGTACAGTCGAATAAATGGTCACCTAATGATTGCTTACAGGTGATGTTGTTGATATCCATCAATCAGATTCTTAGAAAATGATTTTTGAAGTTTACACCATATATAACATTTATAACAAGAGCCATGTTGGACATGGGCATAAGTCCCCTACCGGCTTTGTTTGTCTCAATGTTTTCCCACGCCAATTCTATCAGGGACGTCAAAACCAGGTCTTGTTAAAGGGTTAAACAAGACTTACATGAGTTGTTGTCTCTGCTGTGCCCACTATACAATTCATGGAAGCAATAGACAGATGCAAGAAATAGTATCAACAAGTTAGCTTGCTTAGTTATTAAGTTATTGCAGGATCCATTTTTTGCCATATTTTCACTATTTCCGGTACCATAGCAACCACACTTTTTGTCAAAAAACAAAGATAAAATGATGTGCATAATCTACACATTGCCATCTAGTCATATACCAAGTCTCATCAAATTAGCTTGCTTACTTATTAACTTATCGCAGGATCCAATATTTTTTGCCATATTTTCACTATTTCCGTAACCATAGCAACAACAATTTTAGTCTAAAAACAAAAATAAAATGATGTGCATAATCTACACATTGCCATATAGTAATATACCAAGTCTCATCAAACTAGCTTGCTTAGTTATTATCTTATCGCAGGATCCCATTTTTGGCCATATTTTCACTATTTCTGTAACCATAGCAACCTCAAATTAAGTCGAAAAACAAAAATAAAATGATGTGCATAATCTACACATTGCCATCTAGTCATATACCAACTTTCATCAAAAACGCTTGCTTAGTTATTAAGTTATCGCGGGATCCAGATTTGAGCGGACAGACAGACAGACGGACGGACAGACGGACGGACAGACGGACGGACAGACGGAGGGCAAACCTATAGTCCCCTCCGGTGTGAACACCGGTAGGGGACTAACAAAAAGAAAAATGACCTCCACCGTTAAAAGAAATATTTTCATCTAATCAAAATATTTTTGTAGACTGATAAAGGGTCACCTAAAATAACTTGTAGGATAATTGGTTGAATTCCTTCAACAAGAGGACCAAGATGGTCCTAGATCGCTCACCTGAGTCTCTATGACCCCTGGGACATCACATTAATTAGATAGGCAGATGTCAAAAAGAAGATAATTGCCTAAGATCAATACCATGGAACGTTTTCAGCGAAGACAGGACAGATATGCCTTTTTGCTCTTTGATTCTGTGTAAAAAGGGATGCACCCGTGTGGACCCCAAAAGTGACCCTAGGGTCTTGATATGAACAAACTTGGAAGAGGTCCAGAACATGATGCTACATTCTAAATATGAAAGCTGTCTGCCTTCTGGTTTCAGAGAAGAAGATTTTTGAAGGTTTTCCCATTTTCACCCATCATGCTCAAATGAGCTGAAAGGGATGCGCCAGGGTGGAGCCCAAATTTGACCCAAGGGTCTTGATATGAACAAACATGGTAGGGGCCAACAAGATGATGCTACATACCAAAAATGAAAGCAGTGTGCCCTCTGGTTTCGATTAAAGAAGATTTTTAAAGATTTTCGCTCTGTGATTCTATGTAAAAAGGGTTGCGCCCAGGTGGAGCCCAAATTTGATCCTAGGGTCTTGATATGAACAAACTTGGTAGAAGTCCACTACATGATTCTACATACCAAATATGAAAGCTGTCTGCCTTCTGGTTTCAGAGAAGAAGATTTTCATTTTTTTACCCTTCATGCTCATAAGAGATAAAGGGATGCACCTGTGCAAAGCCCAAATATGACCCAAGGGTTTTGATATGAACAATCTTGGTAGAGGCCCACTAGGTGAAGCTACGCACCAAATATTAAAGCTGTCTGCCATCTGGTTACTGAGAAGAAGATTTTTAAAGATTTTAGCTCTTTGATTCTATGTAAAAAGGGTTGCGCCCGGGCAAAGCCCAAACATGACCCCAGGATCTTGATAGGAACAAACTTGGTAGAGGTCCACTAGATGATGCTACATACCAAATATGAAAGCTGTCTGCCTTCTGGTTTCAGAGAAGAAGATTTTTGAAGATTTTCATTTTTTTACCCTTTGTGCTCATTAGAGATAAAGGGATACACTCGTGCAAAGCCCTAATATGACCCAAGGGTCTTGTTATGAACAATCTTGGTAGAGGCCCACTAGGTGATGCTACACACCAAATATTTAAGCTGTCTGCCATCTGGTTACAGAGAAGAAGATTTTTAAAGATTTTCGCTCTTTGATTCTATGTAAAAAGGGTTGGGCCTGGGCAAAGCCCAAACATGACCCCAGGGTCTTGATATGAACAAACTTGGTAGAGGTCCACTAGATGATGCTACATACCAAATATGAAAGCTGTCTGCTTTCTGGTTTCATAGAAGAGATTTTTAAAGATTTTCATATTTTCACCCTTTTTGTTAAGGGTAAAGGGAAAGTTAAGGGTGGATTTCATTTATTTGAACAACTTTGGTAGAGCTTGACCCAAGGAACATCCCTGCCAAGTTTCATCAAGATTGGCCCACTGGTTTAGGAGGAGAAGATGTTTAAAGAAATTGTGGACGACGCACGACTGACGACGGACATTCTATGATCCCAATAGCTCACCTTGAGCACTTCGTGCTCAGGTGAGCTAATTAGATTCTGTGAAAATTAATTTCAAAGTTTATACTTTGTAAGATATAGAGAATTGACCTTCAGCCATAAAAGACATTTTTCATCTGATAATGATAATTCCTTTTTGACTGATAATAAGTGAAATTTGTTTGATATCCTTCGGTTAGATTCTGAGAAGTCACATATTGCCATATATGAAAATTAGCCACAACCACTATAGCCTTGTTTTTCATTTAGACTAAAAATCCTTGAACAACTTTGAAAGAGGGTCACCCAAGGATCATTCCTGTGAAGTTTGGTTGAAATTCATTTAGTAGTCCTGAGAAGATTTTTAAAGAAAAAGTTTACAACCTCATAGACGGTCCGAAGCACGCACAAGGGACACAGTGCCATGATAATAACCCTAAGGGCCTTAGGCCAGTGGAGCTAAAAACAACAAGAGGACCAAGATGGTCCTAGATCGCTCACCTGAGTCTCTTTGACCCCTGGGACATCACATTAATTAGATAGGCAGATGTCAAAAAGAAGATAATTGCCTAAGATCAATACCATGGAACGTTTTCAGCGAAGAGCAAGACAGATATGCCTGTTTGCTCTTTGATTCTATGTAAAAAGGGATGCACCCGGGTGGACCCCAAATGTGACCCCAGGATCTTGATATGAACAAACTTGAAAGAGGTCCATAAGATGATGCTACAAACTACATATGAAAGCTGTCTGCCTTCTGGTTTCAGAGAAGAAGATTTTTGAAGGTTTTCCTATTTTCACCCATCGTGCTCAGATGAGCTGAAAGGGATGCACCCAGTTGGAGCCGAAATATGACCCAAGTGTCTTGATATGAACAAACTTGGTAGGGGCCCACTAGATGATGCTACATACCAAACATGCAGGCAGTGAGTCCTCTGGTTTCAATTAAAGAAGATTTAAAAAGATTTTTGCTCTTTGATTCTATGTAAAAAGGGTTGCGCCCGGGTGGAGCCCAAATATGATCCTAGGGTCTTGATATGAACAAACTTGGTAGAGGCCCACTAGATGATGCTACATACCAAATATGAAAGCTGTCTGCCATCCGGTTTCATAGAAGAAGATTTTTGAAGATTTTCGTTTTTTTACCCTTCGTGCTCATAATTGATAAAGGGATGCACCCTTGCAAAGCCTAAATATGACCCAAGGGTCTTGATATGAACAAACTTGGTAGAGACCCACTAGGTGATGCTACAAACCAAGTATTAAAGCTGTCTGCCATCTGGTTTCAGAGAAGAAGATTTATAAAGATTTTCGCTCTTTGATTCTATGTAATAAGGGTTGCGCCCCCGCAAAGCCCAAATATGACCCCAGGGTCTTGATGTGAACAAACTTGGTAGAGGTCCACTAGATGATGCTACATACCAAATATGAAAGCTGTCTGCCTTCTGGTTTCAGAGAAGAAGATTTTTAAAGATTTTCATATTTTCACCCTTTTTGTTAAGGGTAAAGGGAAAGTTAAAGGTGGATTTCATTTATTTGAACAACTTTGGTAGAGCTTGTTCCAAGGAACATCCCTGCCAAGTTTCATCAAGATTGGCCAACTGGTTTAGGAGAAGATGTTTAAAGAAATTGTGGACGACGGACGACGCACGACTGACGACGGACATTCTACGATCCCAATAGCTCACCTTGAGCACTTTGTGCTCAGGTGAGCTAAAAAGAAAAACATTGATTTAACAATTGAATCAATTCCTGAGCTTAAACATTTGGTTTGGAAAAGATACATTTACCCTCTTTTGAAATCATTGCGACATAAATTTGGTCGGGATGCCAAGGGCTTATCAGAGGCTTTCAGTTTTTCTGAATTCATACAAACAAGTTGTGTTTTTGAAATGTGACTGCCCCTAAACAGCATTTTTTTTTCAAACTTTGACCTTGAGAGATGACATTGACCTTGTCACAAGAGCTTGACCTTGCTATCTGTGGATACATATTATCAGGATCTATCATTATACCAAATATGAGCATTGTATCTTGAATAGCTTTTAAGTAATTTGCAGTGTTAAGTTTTTTAATAAAGTTTTGCATAGACAGATAGACAACAGTAAAACAATATGCCCCCAATCTTTCAAAGAGGAGACATAAAAATGGTCAATCTTAATGTCTGAAAAAGGGGATTGGATTTAATTAAAGCATGTGGTGCTAATGGAATTTTTACAGTACATTGTAGCTGTGGCTGAAATCACAGACAAAGAAGAAGTGGACAAAGCTGTGACAATACATGTACCTCAAGTTTTCTCTGAAAACAGTGAAGCTAAAAACAATTTACATTTTCTGATATAAAGTATTTAATATCTGTATATTATCCTTTCATATAAAATGTAACAAAAAGTAAAATGATACACTCATATGGCAAACATATTGCAGTCATGGCACAAACATAAAATAAGTTTGTCAATATAAACCAAATAAACAATTTTAATAAAACTTGGTCTATGACAAGAATTTTCACTTCAGGAGTGTTTCCTGAAGAATTTCAATTAATAACAAAACCAGTAATATTTAATATACAGTACATTAGTCATTCTTGCTCGAGCAACTGTGTCTATTAAGTGACCTATTCTATTATCCAAGCATTTTTATGAACCCCCTTTCTGAAATCAAAATATCCTACCAGGAAGATATTACATGTATTGATCTAAAAATCCTTGTAAATCAATTCTATGTTGTTACAACCCAATAGAATTGTCTCAGACAATTCTGATGAGTGTTTACAACGCAGAATTATGGAGAAATTATAAAAGATATACATATTCAATCAAATTATGTTTCCATTTCAAACAAGTTTTACTGTATTTGCCATCCATCTCACAAGGAAGAACCATCTGGGAAAAATGAAAAGTATTGACTCTGGCAAAACAGTGCAGACAAAACAGTGCAGACCTACTAATGTCTCAACTAATTTTCATGGTTTATTTTCTGAAACCGTAATATTAATATTCAAATTATAAAGCTGTACTGGATCTGAACATTTTGTCAAATGTTTGTTTGATGGAAATTCACAATTAACAGATAATAGCTATTTATAAATCAAGATGTGTTCGTAAATTATTAATACTTCAACAACAATTTCTTTTTTGAAGTTTGATCTTGCCCTTGTAAGATGACCTTGACCTTATAAGATGACCTTCACCTGCAGAGATATGGATTGATACGAGGATCTTTTATGCAAAATACTGGCATGTGGGTTGCTTTGTTTGTTTGTTAGAATGGGGTTTTACACACCTTTCAACAATATTTCAGTTATATCGCAGGGGCTGAAAAACCTAACAACAATTTCCCGGTATTTCTCTCAATAATAACAAATTTTTCGTTAAGAATGTCAATTTTTCAGAAATTTTGCTTATGGTGAAGATGCTTTTTATGGTGGTTGCTTAATAAAATTGGTCGCTTAATAGATGTGGTTGCTCAATAACAACTGTATTTCATTACTTGAAGCAGTCTGTCATATTGCAGGTCAAGGGGTGTGGCCAATGTTCGTATAATTGTCCTCCCATGTGATGAGTCACACTTGTGTCTATAAACGGTCTGTTATGAGTAATTCTTTTAAACAAGATGATCTTGATCGAGTCTAGAATTTAAAAGTTATTTAGTAAGCATACAATGAATAACTGCTGCACATCACACTTTGACCATTTAGCTCATTCGGAACACCATTTGGCCAATCTAACGATCAACCTCGGATGTACATAGACTACTTTTTACAATACGGGAAACCCTTGGAAAAACTCAATGTCATCAGTTTAAATGGCGTTAGTACTTGAAACTTTTAGTGAAAGCATTCAATGTTGTCAATGCTACTCGTTTAAATCACTGACTTGAAACCATCGTATCCTTATATAAATATCAAAAATTAAGATTTTTCAGCTGTTATTTACTGTAAAAAAATAAATTTAAAGATAGTGCTGGTTGTTTCCGCACTAGTTTTTCTTACACTGTTTTCACCTAACAAAATGCACAATTTTGTTACCTACCCATCCACCTGATATACATCCGAGGTCTGTTGCAGTTTACGGAAATGGCCGAGTGATGTTCTGAATGCATAAATTTAGCTATTAGTCTGAAACAAAACCAGACTATTGCAATGTGGACTAATACCCCCCTACAGGTGCTTTAAATCAATAATGAAAAGTTATTCAAGGGTCCAGGGCAAGACTGTACTTAGTGTCTATAAATTGTATAGAAACTACTACAGTCTTTGACTAAACCCTCGAATTGTCCACCAAAGGGCCATAACTCTGTCAAAAGTAAATGGATTGTAACCAAAATTCCTCTTGCACATCTCTGATTGATACTGACCACATCTGCAGGGATAATTCTGGCTCAGAATTTCATGTGCAAAAAATCTCATTCATTGGGAACAGAGTTTTCAATGGCAAATTGAACCAAATCCTTTGTTAAAAGATATTTTGCTATGAGACTTTTCTCTCATTTAGCCAATTTGAATGAGATTTAAGGCAGAAAAATGAGAGAATTTACACAGATCTTGCCCAAAAATGATCCTTGCATCTTTAAAAGTTTGAATGAAATTGGCCCAATAGTTGCTGAAATATCATCGTGATGGGTTAAACCATTGAAACAGCAGGATAAGGGTTAAAATAAAGAAAAAAAATTCAAAGGGCCCGTTTTACTAAAGTTCTTATGAAAAAATTAATCGTAAGTCAAGATCGCAAATCCTACATGATGTTTTTATTCATTATTAGATTCTGTCTTGCAATATATCATTGGAATCGTCTGAAAGAGACGATTCCAATGAGATAATGCATGACAGAATTCCATCAGTGCTCTCTATAAGGGCCAAAATCAGGAATTTTTGTAATTCCATGTTGGGATTTCAGGAATTTTTTTTACGAAGTAAGGAATTTTTAACCCCTCCCCCTGCTATTCCCCCCCACACACACCTTCCTTTTTCTGTACACTTTGTAAATGCTCGTTTCCTTGTTAAATGTAAGTTAAATTTTTGCTCCCAAAGAACATGATTCTGGTTGGTTCTCTAAGAATAAACGACTTCCAAGCCTTAAAACTTGTACCTTTGACTTTAAGCTGTAGGGACGAGCTTTGGTTTCACAATCCCCTTTAATTACTTTCATTGAATAAATTATGGAAACTAATATGAGAAAATGTCGAGTTTCTATTAGGAATCGGTCCTTAGCTGTATCTTGCGCTGTGGGCCTAGGAAATGCGGCTTACTCAAATTTTAGTTTTGATCTTTTGGTATCCGGCGATATTACAGAAATTAATGCAGCTTTAATTTTCCTCGGTCTGTCGTTCCAAAGGTGGCGAACATTCTAGGTAGTGTGCCAATAATGCTTAAAGTTCTAAGCCTATGTAAACTAACTAAGAATTATCCAAATAGCAGAAGTCAAGAAAAATTCATCATTTCAAAACTCTCGTCAGACATGTTGCAGACAACTTTAATGACGTCATTGGGATTTCCCCTCGTTCTCTGAAGATGCCGATTCTACATGTATTTAAACGAGGACAGTCGAATGACCTTTTGTAAATGTTTTCCGGTAGCGTCTTTTTCACATCTGATGAATTACCCGCAGATCTATTCTAAGAGTTTTAGGAAGCGATATTTCTAAATTTTATCGGTCTGAGCTGCATGAACTACATTTGATATAACGAATTTTCCCCTGATTTGAATTTTGTTTGTTTCAATAATCCTATCAAAGGACCCTTGCAATCTGTATCCGACTAAGAAAGATAATGACAGAAGCAGTAATGACGTGTCGCTTACCCAACAAGATTGGGTTATTAGTGACTGGTTTTTATAGCGACAGTTTAATACCCCGCACATTACACATGGCTTGTTTTGGTCAGCTATAATGCGTATGCTTGCATTGATTATCGATTTTTGCAAGTGTAGACTTACGTTAAATCCTTTATAAGATAAATTCCTAAAACGTCCGGGGTCAAATTACAGGACGTTTTCCTCGAACCTCGGACGTTTTTTTACGTCCGGATTTGATTTTCTGGACCTAATTTCTAAAATTCTGGAAATATATTACGTCGACGTCTGCTTATTGAGAGCACTGTTTCATGTTATGTTATTTCTGTAGACACAACTTTAATTTTTGACTTACGCAAAAAATGATCGTAAGATCTTTAGCAAAATGGACCCCAGGGCCTTATCTTTAATCTTCATTACCCTCTTTGCTTTCAGAATAAGACCAGCTTTTTCTAAAAGCTAACAGACCAGCTAGACATAAATAGGTATAAAATCCAGCACTAATAATACTCTCAGTGGAGAACCCTTTCTCAAAAAAGAATAAACAAAACTGATAGAAACCTGCTATCAAGCATAAAACCACAAATATACAAAATGTAACACAAAACAACTGGCTCAAATAATACAGAAATTTTCTCAATTTTGTTTGTTCGGGAGTTTTTTTCATAAACAAACTTGACGCCTCTGTGGTTTGCAGATTTCCTCTACCAATTCCCACAATACCAAGCTGTTCTACAACCCGACCTGGTAAAAATGAAAATACATTCTGGTAGATTGTTTTGTTGATCACAGTTTTTTCCGTCGCTTCTAAGATTCCTTTATATTTCTCAAAACATTTGACAAGTTCAAGGCACATATCTTCCTCTTGAAGTTCACTCAGAAAGTTTGATCCTCGCTGTAGCTGGTCTAAATATCCAGCCAACTCCATCTCATAATCTCTAATCTCCTTGACATACTTCCCTCTCACAGCATTGATTTGCTCACTTTTTTCAGCCGCGATTTTTTGAAGACGACTGACCACATTCTGAAGGTGTTCTTGTATTTTATCTAAAGCATCGTCAGTGGTTTTCTCCCCCTCCTTCTCTACATCATGAAGTTTTGTCAGTGCTCTCTTAACTCTTTTCACCTCATCTTGGTTTTTATCAAGCTCTGACTGTAAAAGTTTTCTAGCGAGTTGAAGTTTTTTAGCTAGAGTGATTGTGTCATGCTTTTTATGAGTATCACAAACACAGTTTACACAGACCAGCAAGTCACATGTTAAACAATACATCTGTAAATGCTCGTCTTTATGAGTACTACAATACCTATCTGATGTCTGGTGGACTCCGATGTTACCAGTTTCAATACGAATAATATTAGACTGTCTTCCTGTCATGTGACTGAAGAGTCTATGATCGTGAATGCAGAACTTGCAAATGTCAAGGTCACAGTCTATACATCTGTACTGTGACACTAGCCAGTCTCTTTCACACACATCACAGATTCCAAAATAAGGTTTTGACCCGATTTCATCCTGGATACAGTTTATGTAGAAATTTGGAGGAAAGTCTTTGACTCCCCCTCTGGGTACACAGACATCTGCACGGCACTGCGGGCATCTGCAAACCAAATGAACAGTGTTTTAACCCTTGTCATGCTGAATAAATTTTGGCAAAATTTTTTCATCAAAATCAAAGTTCAAAAAGCACTGAAAGTACCAACAGTAGGTCATTTTTATTTGAAAAACTAAATGTATTGACCATTGTGGTTTGAAAGTTAGAAACAGGTGGGGTAGACTAACATCAGCCTGCACATATGTGCAGGCTGATGTTTGTCTATAGCTCTTTCCAAAGGGGGAATATTCCAGGTTCAGCATGACAAGGGTTAAGGGACACAAGTTTTGAATGTCTGAGACTCACAAATAGGTAACTCATACCAGATCTTTTCATGTTCATAGAAAGAGGGGCAATGGCTTCCAACTGGTAATGTAACAATAGGTCGAATAATCACTGAATCATGATATTTTTCCTTGCTGAGTTGCAATAGCAATAGGTCAATAGTATTTTTTCATGATAATATATAACGCAATAGTTCCTCTGACTATCGATTGTTTACAATAGTTTTTTATGAAAATGAAAGTAGGACTAAATGCAGTGACAATGCAGCCTCTCTGCAAGATTTCATCAGAGAATGAGGTCAAATCCAGTTCTTTTTACAGGAATATCTGTTATTAAGTTATTTGATCATTTACTCACCATTGACAAGGTAAACAACATCTTACAAGGACAATATAAAGTTACTGCCCAATAAAAAGTATGACGCTTGAACATTGATTATTATCTAATTTTTCTGTTTAAATTAGTATTGTGATAGTAGAGTTGCTATTGGAATAGTATTGCAATAGTCAGAAAACTATCGCAATACTATCACAATAATTACTATTGTGCAGTATTGCGATAGTTATCTGACTATTGCAATACTATTCCAATAGCAACTCTACTATCACAATACTAATTTTGAACTCAATAGTCACCCCTTCTTCCAACCATCGATACCCATGTTTACCACTGGATGAACTGGGGCTCTGACTGTAAAAAGTCCTACATAAATACACTACCTGCCTCCCATGGGGCACAAACACACAACCACTAGATTATGAGTCAAGCACACTAACCACTCAACCAACGAGCTCTGGAATTATCACCCTGTTATTTAATAAGAAAATATTTTCTACTGCATAGACTGATTTCTTCACATTTAGCAACTACTTTTCAGGGTTTGACACTAACTACTTTTTGCCATCAGCCTGAAGGACCTGTAAGCCATAGGTACTACCAGTCCTCCATGATAACAACAGGCCCTGCATGAAAACTGTGTTTGATTTTTGGCAATTTAGGGGATAACTGCAAGAAACATTGTTGGAAAAGAAAAAATTCCGACTAAAAAGTAATTTTGTCTTTTTCTACAATGTTTTCAATTTGGCAATACAATTTTGAAAATTGGAATGGCATTTTTTTTTCAAAACATTGATAGATTTAAAATTCTTAGTACTGCCATTTACTACAGACCTGAAGGACCAACAGCATGGTTACATCTACCAGTCCTCCCTAAAATCCACAGGTCTCAAGCCAGAGGACTAGTGTTAGTGTCGATCCCTGCTTTTCCATGTTCTCTGCAGCTTTTATAAATATGAATCAGACTAAAAGTTTTAGATCCATGAAAGGGTTAAATTTTACCTAAATAATCTGCCAGAAGACGATGAAGCATGGACGTAGTCTAACAGACAATTCAGACAGACTGTGTGATGGCATGGCAGCATCCTCGGATCTTTGTACTCGTCCATACATATGGGACACTGCAACATTCTGTCACGTAGTCGCTCAATCTTCTCATTTTCTGCTGCTGCCATATTTTATGTTCAAACACTGTAAATAAAAAGGACAAAAAAATATAGATATGCTTTGAGTAACTTTAAAGCCCCCATCTGTGTTCGTGAACATTTCCGAAATGCAAGACAATGATCTTAAACGACCATGTACACAAAAACTAGACTATTATTCTCTAGGATAAGGTGGACTTTGTCATTTCAATATTTGATAATGCAAATAATTATGACGTGACAATCTAAATATAAGCCAAACTTGATAAATATTTATGACCAGCAACATTTCGGATTTGAATAGAGCGAATTACTGCTCCTGCGCGTTGGCGTTTTTCAGGTGACCACAATCTCATTTACATATTTTACTTTATAAGCCAGATTATGTGATTCAATAACAAGAGGACCAAGATGGTCCTAGATCGCTCACCTGAGTCTCTTTTACCCCTGAGACATCACATTAATTAGATAGGCAGATGTCAAAAAGAAGATAATTGCCTTAGATCACTACCATGGAACGTTTTCAGCAAAGAGCAAGACAGATATGCATTTTTGCTCTTTGATTCTATGTAAAAAGGGATGCACCCGGGTGGACCCCAAATGTGAACCCAGGGTCTTGATATGAACAAACTTGGAAAAGGTCCATAAGATGATGCTACATACTAAATATGAAAGCTGTCTGCCTACTGGTTACAAAAAAGAAGATTTTTGAAGGTTTTCCTATTTTCACACTTCATGCTCAGATGAGCTGAAAGGGATGCGCCCGGGTGGAGCCCAAATATGACCCAAGGGTCTTGATATGGACAAACTTGTTAGGGGCCCACTAGATGATACTACATACCAAAATTGAAAGCAGTGTGCCCTCTGGTTTCAATTAAAGAAGATTTTAAAAGATTTGCGCTCTTTGATTTTATGTTAAAAGGGTTGCTCCCGGGTGGAGCCCAAATATGATCCTAGGGTCTTTAAACTTGGTAGAGGTCTACTAGATGATTCTACATACCAAATATGAAAGCTGTCTGCCTTCTGGTTTCATAGAAGAAGATTTTTGAAGATTTTCATTTTTTTACCCTTCATGCTCATAAGAGATAAAGGGATGCACCCGTGCAAAGCCCAAATATGACCCAAGGGTCTTGATATGAACAAACTTGGTAGAGGCCCACTAGGTGATGCTACATACCAAATATGAAAGCTGTCTGCCATCTGGTTTCAGAGAAGAAGATTTTTAAAGATTTTCGCTCCTTGATTCTATGTAAAAAGGGTTGGGCCCGGGCAAAGCCCAAATATGACCCCAGGGTCTTGATATGAACAAACTTGGTAGAGGTCCACTAGATGATGCTACATACCAAATATGAAAGCTGTCTGCCTTCTGGTTTCAGAGAAGAAGATTTTTAAAGATTTTCATATTTTCACCCTTTTTGTTAAGGGTAAAGGGAAAGTTAAAGGTGGATTTCATTTATTTGAACAACTTTGGTAGAGCTTGACCCAAGGAACATCCCTGCCAAGTTTCATCAAGATTGGCCCACTGGTTTAGGAGGAGTAGATGTTTAAAGAAATTGTGGACGACGGACGACGCACGTCGCACGACGGACGACGGATATTCTACGATCACAATAGCTCACCTTGAGCACTTCGTGCTCAGGTGAGCTAAAAAGCCAGTTTGTCGATTGATTTGTATTTTTATGTAACTCATCCTTCATAAGACTAAATCAAGAATAATAATTCAAAGAATGTTTATGAAATAGCGATTTTTTAACGCTAAACGCACAAGGGGGCTTTTAGATTGTCTTGCTGAACTGGCAATAGGAGATAGAGGCATAGACTAAGATCAACCTGCACATACCGATGGCTCAGCGTGAAACAGTTGTAACTCCCAATAAGTTTATAGGCAGTTACAACTGTTTCATGCTGAGCCATAGAGTTGGTAGAAAAAATCCGAAGGATGAGTCTTCAGGTCATAAGTTTTAACTAGAATTCCATATTCTATTCTGCAAAAGATGATACTGGGAGTGCTGTATTATTTTCTAAGAAAACGATAGCACAATCGATCATTAGTTGATATAGTCTTCCAACTAAAAACCAATTATCGACTGTGATCATTTGAAACTGATTGTCCAACACCAGCACAGGGGTAACAGTTATTCCCCTGTAGTTACCAGGATCAGTGTGGTTCCCTTTCTTGAATATTGGAGTTAGTATGCCCTCTTTTAACCCTTGTCATGCTGAACCCAAAATATTCCTGCTTTGGCAGGAGCTATACAAACATCAGCCTGCACATATGTGCATTCTGATGTTAGTTTACATCACCTGTTTCTCACTTTCAAACCAGAATTGTCAATAGATTTAGTTTTTCAAATTAAAATTGACCTACAGTTGATACTTTCAGTGCTTTTTTCCCTTTGATTTGGATGAAAATTTTTAGCCAAAATTTATTCAGCATGACAAGGGTTAAGAAGCTTGGTAAAGATTTGCTTTGGATTACGGTTAAGGTTCATGTAAAGTGTTTGAGACCCAATATTTAGGGCACTTCATTAGCCAAGAAAAAGCAGTATGCCCAGGTATATTATATATCAATATGAAGCTATTCGTGAGCACAAGCAGTTAGGCAACATAAGACCGCCATAGCTATAGCGGTATAGCCAAAACATTGTGGAAAAGGGTCATTTTGTACAGAACAAGCAACTGCATGACGGTTGCATAAAATTGTCCCGTATTTTAACAAAGTACAGTCTGAAGTACCATCCAGGTAGTGCTACAACCTTAGATATACAACTCAGTCTCAAAAGGCTCTTTTGAAACAATCAATTTCCATTTATTTTGTCAACATACATGTCAAACCGGTTTGGTCTGTTTTCAAAATAGATGTAAGGTATGATGCAACATCACACCATAATATTGTGAAATATTTTCTGCGATTTATTTCAAATTAAAGTTTTTTTAATTCAATGATCTACAATATTACTATATATTTTTCGTTCTGTGAAATAGAAATTGATATATTACTAAACAACCTTACAGGTATATAACCAATTAATATCTATTTATGTTGTGATAACGCACCATACTCTAAAAAGATCTACACGTTTACAAAATAAGAATGACATATATGACATATGTGTTTATAAAATAAGTCAAAACAAGAGCCATGTTGGACATGGGCATAAGTCCCCTACCGGCTTTGTTTGTCTCAATGTTTTCCCACGCGAATTCTATCAGGGACGTCAAAACCAGGTCTTGTTAAAGGGTTAAACAAGACTTACATGAGTTGTTGTCTCTGCTGTGCCCACTATACAATTCATGGAAGCAATAGACAGATGCAAGAAATAGTATCAATAACAGTTACCTTGTCTGATCCAAGATGTTTTTCTTCAGTCTTGTTGGTAAGAAATGAGAACTTTCACTGGAGGTGATTAATACTGCTGCATCACCACCCTGACTAACATGGCTTATAATTTTTTTTACATTTTAAAACAGGTTTCATCAAGTTAGCTTGCTTAGTTATTAAATTATTGCAGGATCCGTTTTTTGCCATATTTTCACTATTTCTGTTACCATAGCAACCGCACTTTTTGTCAAAGAACAAAGATAAAATGATGTGCATAATCTACACATTGCCATCTATTCATATACCAAGTCTCATCAAATTAGCTTGCTTACTTATTAACTTATCGCAGGATCCAATATTTTTTGCCATATTTTCACTATTTCCGTAACCATAGCAACAACAATTTTAGTCTAAAAACAAAAATAAAATGATGTGCATAATCTACACATTGCCATATAGTCATATACCAAGTCTCATCAAACTAGCTTGCTTAGTTATTATCTTATCGCAGGATCCCATTTTTGGCCATATTTTCACTATTTCTGTAACCATAGCAACCTCAATTTAAGTCGAAAAACAAAAATAAAATGATGTGCATAATCTACACATTGCCATCTAGTCATATACCAAGTTTCATCAAAAACGCTTGCTTAGTTATTAAGTTATCGCGGGATCAAGATTTGAGCGGACAGACGGACGGACGGACAGACGGACGGACAGACGGACGGACAGACGGAGGGCAAACCTATAGTCCCCTCCGGTGTGAACACCGGTAGGGGACTAATAAATTGCTTGCATAATTACGTTTTGGGGCTGAGTTTTATACCAATGGTTGTAGCACTACCTGGATGGTACTTAAGGCTAGACTTTGTTAAAATATGAGCCAATTTTATCCAACAGTCATGCAGTTGCTTGTTCTGTACAAAATGACCCTTTTCCACAATGTTTTGGCTATACCGCTATAGTTATAACAGTCTTATGTTTTTCAACTGCTTGTGCTCATAAATAGCTTCATTTTGATATATAATATTCCTGGACATACTGCTTTTTCTTGGCAAATGAATGCCCTTAAAATTGGGTCTCAAACACTTTACATGAACCTTAACCAGAGTCGTTAGATAAGGGGTGAATTCATCTTTGGCTGAACTGTAATGCTCACTGATTAGCCCAAATACATCAGCAACTTTGTTGTTGTTCAGTTTTGAAATTGTGGCTATTACTTCCTCTGTGCTTATCTGGCAAGAGTTGTCATTATTTATTGTTGATATATTATTATGTTGATAAGTAAAGACAGTGGGATTTCCCTTAGCTCAAATTTCCGCATTCAATCTGAAGTTGTGGACAAAGTTCGGAAAAAGTGTGGAAATTCTGCGGAAATAGGAAATTTCTGAAGATATTCTGCAATAGTGGCTCCACAAAATGCAGATATTTTTCCGAAAAACGGAAAGAATGCGGAAAAATGGATCTCTAGTTTTCTTGCCTGCGTAAAACATGTAGAAATTTGAGCTAAGGGAAATCCCAGCCATAACAGGAATACTTTTCATCTGATCACTATCATCCTTTGCAGATTGAAAAAAGGCTCACACTTAGGACCATTCAAGTGAAATTTGGCTGATATCCATCAATAAATTTCTGAGAAAATTATTTCTAATGTTCCCACTATATTGCATATAAACCTCTGCAAATTAAAGTAATATTTTTCATCTGATTACAATCATTTTTAGCAGTCTGTTAAAGGGTAAACCAAGGATTATTCCTGTAGAATTTGCTTGATATCTATCTGTTAATTTCTGAGATAACTCATTTTTACAATATATGGAAATTTAATCCTACCCATTAAAGCCATGATATTCAACTGTTTAATTTCCGTAAGAAATCTGAAAGAGGGTCATCCAAATAGGTTTCCTGTTTGAATTTCATGAAATTTATCAAGTATTCTAAGAGGAAAAGATTTTCAAAGTAAAAGTTTGTGGACTAACACATAATCCTTGGACACATCGCCATAACAATTAAGCCCGCTGGAATTGCAGCCACTGTGGAGCTAAAAATAATATCATACTAATAGTTTTGTAGGACACAATTTATTGCCTGTTTAAAGTTACTTACAATGAAAGACTATAGTAAACAATTTTATGTTGAGCCTTTGCAATCATTTGTTGACTACAGTTTTTGTACTTAAGATTTCGCATTAAATTCGCAAATGCAAAGATCCATGTTAAAATCCTCGACTGTCAACATTCTATTTCCGCATTTCCAAATGCATACATTTTTAAGCAAATGCGGATATAAAATGCGGAAATGTCCGAATACTCCGCTTTCTGCATTCTAATTCTGCATTTCTGAATGCGTACATTTTTACGGAAATGCGAATTTTTCAAATGCGGAAATGTCCGAATACTCCGCTTTCCACATTATATTTCCGCAATTCTCATTGCGAACATTTTTACGGAATGCGAATCTTCAAAAGCGGAAACGTCCGAATACTCCGCTTTCCGCATTGATTTTACGCATGTCCTTCAGTCTACTCATTTTTCTATAAATGGCTTTAAAATGCGGAATTCCGTGTCCGAATACTCCGCATTTTATGCGAAAAATTTTCTGCGGAATGGTTGTGGAAATCCGCATTATTTGCGGAAATTTGACAATGATTCATTTTTTCAACAAAACAATTTGAAAGATAAAGTGAAAGTTGACAGCTGTGCTCCTGATTAATAAAGTTAGAAATATTTGAAAACTCCATTTCGCTCAAAAGGAATGACTTATATAACAGGAAAATTGTTTAAATAACATTTCCTTGTATGATTGAACATTTCCCGCAAGTCTAGTACTTTAATTTTTACTCATCATTTTACCCCCACATTTAAGGAATCAAATTGTGGCCTTAGTGATGTACCAAAGTATTTTTATGTGAAAGAAACCTTGTCTTTATATATCATACATATACTCGAACTCCATATGTTCTTGGACCTCATATTTTTGCGGCAATCAATTTTTAGCGTACTGCTTGCCCTCTGGGCTGTGAATTAATACAGATTTTGTGAACAATCCCTACACATATCTGTCAAGTAAAGAAGTTCAATAATGTCTTTGGTTTTGACATGAATTTAATTAACATATATATACATTCAAAATCTGTATCATGTTCAATCATTCAGCAACCCCCTTTCCAAATTACCTCCACGTTCTTGTTTGAAAAACATAAACACATGCAATTTTGACCAATACAGGGCGCAAAGTCATCAAGGAAATACAAGAACATATAAAAATCCAATGCTTGGACCTTACTAAATCATTTCAAGATAAGATTTTGTAATCTACCATGGAAATATGACATCCTGTCTCAATATGGTGCTGATGACAGTGGTTACAAAAATGAGACTGACGTTAGTGATCAAAATTTGATAAGACTCATGACCAGGTGACCAGTTAGCTCAGATGG
Source organism: Fragum whitleyi (assembly GCA_948146395.1). Classification (NCBI taxonomy): domain Eukaryota; kingdom Metazoa; phylum Mollusca; class Bivalvia; order Cardiida; family Cardiidae; genus Fragum; species Fragum whitleyi. Next base: position 45,355,676 of record OX411556.1, read on the forward strand.
TGGAGCGCCGTGCTAAAGTTCCGGGGGGCGATTACTTCAGTACGACATAACTGGGGGACGAAAATTTACACGGTGTAAATTTGCATTTCCAGTAAAACGGGTAACTCATTTTTGTTTTAATGGACGTGAAATTCATTTCCCTTTTCAAAAACTTTTATTTTACCGTGTAAATAATGCTTTTCACAAATGATGATTCATTTTGATGTTCTGCGCCAAAAGGCAAAAAATACAGTTGTCTGTTTATGTCTTCTAGTAGTCTAAAATCTGAGAGACTGATATAATCCGGTACACTTTTTAGCTCACCTGAGCACAAAGTGCTCAAGGTGAGCTATTGGGATCGTAGAATGTCCGTCGTCCGTCGTCAGTCGTGCGTCGTCCGTCGTCCACAATTTCTTTAAACATCTTCTCCTCCTAAACCATTGGGCCAATCTTGATGAAACTTGGCAGGGATGTTCCTTGGGTCAAGCTCTACCAAAGTTGTTCAAATAAATGATATCCACCCTTAACTTTACCTTTACCCTTAACAAAAAGGGTGAAAATATGAAAATCTTTAAAAATCTTCTTCTCTGAAACCAGAAGGCAGACAGCTTTCATATTTGGTATGTAGCATCATCTAGTGGACCTCTACCAAGTTTGTTCATATCAAGACCCTGGGGTCATATCTGGGCTTTGCCCGGGCCCAACCCTTTTTACATAGAATCAAAAAGCGAAAATCTTTAAAAAACTTCTTCTCTTTAACCAGATGGCATACAGCTTTAATATTTGGTGTGAGGCATCACCTAGTGGGCCTCTACCAAGTTTGTTCATAACAAGACCCTTGGGTCATATTTGGGCTTTGCACGGGTGCATCCCTTTATCTCTTATGAGCACGAAGGGTAAAAAAATGAAAATCTTCAAAAATCTTCTTCTCTGAAACCAGAAGGCAGATAGCTTTCATATTTGGTATGTAGCATCATCTAGTGGACCTCTATCAAGTTTGTTCTTATCAAGACCCTGGGGTCATATTTGGGCTTTGCCCGGGCTCAACCCTTTTTACATAGAATTAAAGAGCAAAAATCTTTAAAAATCTTCCTCTCTGTAACCAGATGGCATACAGCTTTCATTTTTGGTGTGTAGCATCACTTAGTGGACCTCTACCAAGTTTGTTCATATCAAGACCCTTGTGTCATATTTGGGCTTTGCACGAGTGCATCCCTTTATCTCTTATGAGCACGAAGGGTAAAAAAATGAAAATCTTCAAAAATCTTCTTCTCTGAAACCAGAAGGCAGACAGCTTTCATATTTGGTATGTAGCATCATCTAGTGGACCTCTATCAAGTTTGTTCTTGTCAAGACCCTGGGGTCATATTTGGGCTTTGCCCGGGCTCAACCCTTTTTACATAGAATTAAAGAGCAAAAATCTTTAAAAATCTTCCTCTCTGTAACCAGATGGCATACAGCTTTCATTTTTGGTGTGTAGCATCACCTAGTGGACCTCTACCAAGTTTGTTCATATCAAGACCCTTGTGTCATATTTGGGCTTTGCACGGGTGCATCCCTTTATCTCTTATGAGCACGAAGGGTAAAAAAATGAAAATCTTCAAAAATCTTCTTCTCTGAAACCAGAAGGCAGACAGCTTTCATATTTGGTATGTAGCATCATCTAGTAGACCTCTATCAAGTTTGTTCATATCAAGACCCTAAGATCATATTTGGGCTCCACCCAGGCGCAACCCTTTTGACATAGAATCAAAGAGCGAAAATCTTTTAAAATCTTCTTCAATTTAAATCAGAGGGCATACTGCTTTTATTTTTGGTATGTAGCATCATCTTGTGGGCCCCTACCAAGTTTGTTCATATCAAGACCCTTGGGTCATATTTGGGCTCCACCCGGGCTCATCCCTTTCAGCTCATCTTAGCACGATGGGTGAAAATGTGAAAACCTTCAAAAATCTTCTTCTCTGAAACCAGAAGGCAGACAGCTTTCATATTTAGAATGTAGCATCATCTAGTAGACCTCTTCCAAGTTTGTTCATATCAAGACCCTGGGGTCACATTTGGGGTTCACCCGGGTGCATCCCTTTTTACATAGAATCAAGGAGCAAAAAGGCATATCTGTCTTGCTCTTCGCTGAAAACGTTCCATGGTATTTGATCTTAGGCAATTATCTTCTTTTTGACATCTGCCTATTTTTTTTATGTGATGTCCCAGGGGTCATAGAGACTCAGGTGAGCGATCTAGGACCATCTTGGTCCTCTTGTTAAACTAGAGTCCCTCGAGTCTGAAGCTCTCAAAGACTGTTTATGTTAAGAACAAAAGTTAAAGGGTAAAAAATAAATCTAGTTACATTTTCCGTAGTAAATCAACACTTACAAGGGAAGTAACTTTACTTCAAACTTAGTCATATTTCGTACTTTTTATCTCCCTTTATCAGCATTATCAGAATCGCCTTATCCAAATTTTTTAATGCATGCAAACAGAATCTCAAGCACTGAATCAATTATGTTTCATTTTTAAGACTTTGATAAAGCATCGGCTGTTGAAAATGTGTATTCTTTACCAAATTAACAGGAGCTAGATTTCATTCAAATTTAATTTTACAGAAACACTAGGCATCAATCCAATGTCTATATATACTTCTGTTGAAAGTCAATGGACCATACCCAAAGTAGGATATATAAATATGCCTAACTGATACTGAGTTGATGTTTAAAACAAATCCGTACATAAATTATTGAGAAATTGAGCATACAAGATTTTTTAAAACAAAGGGCCATAACTCTTGTCAAGTCAAAGGACCCTAGACAAAATTGAATATATGTATGGTAATGATCATATATCTATGAAATCTTAAGCCATCCATTAGCTGCTTTAAAATTCTGTCGACACAAAAAAGCTACAAACAGACCAAATAGCTTTTTCATCAAAGGGCCATATTTCTGTAAAATGATAATGGACAATTCCAAAAATGTAACACATGTATGTGCATCTCTGAATATTACTATCATTTTGCCAAGAAAGTAAGTTAAAGATTTTAATTTGATAACCTTGACTCCATCAGTTAATGGACCAAAACTAAATTAGGATCTCTGGATGGCTTTAAAAAAACAGACATAGTTTAAAATTAGTGCCCATGAGCCATAAAGAGAATGAATGAAAGAAATGTTCATCTAGCTCCAAGGTTAAGGTCATAGCTGAAGATAAAATTTTAAATTTTCATGCTGAATAAATTTTGGCTAAACATTTTCATCAAATCAAAGGGCAAAAAGCACCAAAAGTTCCAACCGTATGTCAATTTTTATTTGAAAAACTAAATCTATTGACAATTTTGGTTTGAAAGTGAGAAATAGGTGGTGTAGACTAACATCAGACTGCACATGTGTGCAGGCTGATGTTTGTCTATAGCTCCTGCCTAAGCAGGAATATTCCAGGCTCAGCAGGAATATTCCAGTTGGGGGTATATAGGAGTCAGATTGTGACTCAGTCCTTCTCTAGCTTTTCCCATGTCCACTCAATTTTCTTGGTAATTTATATAAGAGCTGTGACTAAACTTGACAGATCTGATATGCTCAGTACCAAGCAGAGATATCATGGTTATAGTCCAGAAAAATTTGGACAACATATGCACAAACACACAATGACTTGTCAGCGACAAATTTGTATCTCTCTAGCAAGTCAGCTTAACATCTAGAGGCGCTTGAGTGCCTGATTTGCTCTACAGGCCTGAATATCCTGAAAATGATTACTAGAGGATGATAAGGCTGTATAAAACAAGGATCATTCCAGTGAAATTTATTTGAAATCCAAAAATAAAAATTTCAACACTAAAGAATGTTATTGCACAACATACTGGTACTTTGTCCACAAAATTTTGATTGTAGATCTTTCCGCTTTTCATTAAACACCACTATAAGGGTGTTACTTCACAATAATTGTTTGTCATCAAAACAAAATTCTACATAATGATAATAATAAGAAAAAAAAATTAGATCCAATATATTCATTCTGCCCAATGCCTTAGAGTGCAGTCAACTCAACTCTTTTTTCCCCACTCTGAACCTCAGTAGGCCACTTTACACCAGATGTCCTCTTTGTGCAGTCAACCTTTGTTCAACTAAACTGACCAATTCTCAGGGGGTATCTCAGGCTCCCTATTTCACCCAATGTTTCTACACAAAACAAAGCTTATGTTCCTTCTTACCTACAATCTTTACACCTTTTAAATTTAATGAGTCTAAAAAAATTCATCATTTAGATGATACCAAAAGGGTGATCAATTATTCACTTTATATGTTGAAATGTCCTCTGCCAATAAAAAGCATGCTGTTCATCTAATCAAATATTTTTTGCATCCGATACAACTTCATAGAAATAAAATTCCCATGATATTTGGTTGAAATCCATCTGTTTAAACTTTGAAAAAAGTTTGTTTTACCCTGTATTAGATATTGCACCATATAACATATCAAAAGAAATGAACTCTGACAATAAAATACATATTATGCATCTGATCACAATAGTTCAGACTGATAAAGGATCACTATAGAATCATTCCAGTGAAATTTGGTTGATATCCATCAATTAGATTCTGAGAAAATGATTTTCAAAGTTTTCACTGTATAACATATAGAGAAATGACCTCCGCCCATAAAACGCTTTTTTTCATCTGATCACAATATATGTTTACAGACTTGTAAAGGATCACTAAAGAATCATTCAAATAAAATTTGGTTGTTATCCGTTAGTTAGGTTCTGAGAAAATGATTTTCAAAGTTTCCACGATATAACATAGAGAAATGACCTCCACCTATAAAATACACATTTTTCATCTTATCACAATAATTTTTTGTAGACTGATAGAGGGTCACTCAAGGATAATTCATGTGAAGTTTGGTTTATATCCATCCATTACTTTCTGAGAAAAGCCACCTATTACCATATATGGAAATTAGCCACGCCTACTACAGCTATGATTAAAATTCTTTAAAGTAATCTAATAGAGGGTCACTCAAGGAACATTCCTGTGAAATTTGATTGAAATCAATCCAGTACATTATGAGGAGAAGATTTTTTAAAGTAAAAGTTTAAGGACGGACGCACGCACGGACCACAGGCACCCCGCCATGACAATAGCCCGCCCTTTCGGCCAGTGGAGCTAAAACCCACAATTTCCATAGATTCCATTTTTGCACATCTTTATATAATGGAAAGAAATGGAAAAATCACTTTAAAAACTATCATGTAGCGTGATATTTTCGTTATTGAACAAACGCATCCTGAAAAGGAGATTTTGGTTTATATCCATCAAGCCACTAATAACCATATATGGAATATAGCCAAGCCTACTACAGCCATGATTTTCAACCGATTAAAATTCTTTGAAGGAATCTGATAGAGGGTCAACCAAGGAACATGCCTGTGAAACTTGATTGAAATCCATCCAATACTTTATGAGGAGAAGATTTTTAAAGTAAAAGTTTACAGACAGACAAACGACGGACATCCCACCATGACAATAGCCCGAAGGCCTTTTGGCAAGTGGAGCTAAAAATTGTCTCAAGGTACACCTAGGCGTAGTACTTAACATAGGCCCTTTGATGGGAGATATATAGGACGCATATCACAATGACTTTCTCAAAATTTTGGATGAAAATTGATCTACTCATGATGAAACATATTTGTCCCAATATTATTTTAAAATCCATCCACAAATCTAAGACAGGCAGACATACGGATGAATAATGCTCAAATGTAGAGCTGGACAAGCACTCTCGTACCAGGGTATCAGGAAGGGTAACAATCCTACTCAAGTCCTGAATCATTACCCAACATTTGTATGAGCACTTTTACCTTTCGGGGATCAAATCAGAAAAGAAGTGAAGACTATTTAAAACAGTCTTCACTTCTTTTCTAAAGTTGATTTTCAGATGGTCCAACAGACAAACATCAGACAGTTTTGAGAGTCCTGGCTATGTATTTGCGAGTCACAGACTTGCAAAGTCTTGCCTCCCTTAAAACCATATAATTGCAATCCAATAAAATAAAGAATTCTGATTGGTTTAAATCGCATCACGTGGGGAAATCCATTGCACTTTATTTCTGTATAAAATGCAATAGGTCTTTCGGGAAACCCCCGAACTTCGATCTGCAAGTCCTGTGTTGTAGGAACTCGAATTAACCCAGTTCCCGACCATCAACGCAACATTTCTATTCAATCTATTATGAATTAAGATATTTTCGAAAGAATTTACGATAACAAGCATGCAGTTCTGATTCTGTGCCGACGTAAATTTTGAAAACAGCAAGTCGACGAAGACCGTCAAGCAACCCTCTCAACTAAGACCGACCGCGCCGTTTTCGTTTAAAAACACAGACTTACTTGGCAGAAACAAGCTTTTTTGTCATAAGTACCTCTACAAATTTTTATGTTGTCGTTTATTTGTGTATCATTTGTTTTACTTTATGACATTTCACTTCGATAGTGAGATAAACAATACACGATCTAAAAATAGATCGTGTAATTTTTTACGCGGAGAAAGTAGACTTAAAGCTTTAATGTTTGGCCGAGTATTTTAATAGTTTCTTCGATCTATAGGATTGCAATTATAAGGGACGAGTGTCTTTTTCACTGCGTTTATTGGGGTATAAAGTGCAATTGCCTTAGCACATGGCTTAAACATAACGCCCTACGGGCGTTATTTGCCATGTGCTAAGGCAATTGCACTTTATACCCCAATAAACGCAGTGAAAAAGACACTCATCCCTATAATCAATATTTATATGTTCAAACCCCTTTACAGAAATTCTGGATCCACCTAGTTCATAAAATAAATTCATGGGAACAGTAATCATTAGGTACTTAAGTAAAGGTAGATTTTTGCCTGGTGAGCCATGAAATCAACGTTTTACTGTTAGATTCTCGTGCCATTTGTTTGAAATAGATAAAACAGGGTAAAATCAGGCATTACGAAAGTTAAAAATTTACCTTTTAAACCAATGCTATTACTTGTCTTAAAAAACCTAAGGTTCACTGAAACATGTACTTTCATAATTGCAGTGAAGGGATAAGGTTAAATTCCTATCATTTGCTTTATAATTATACCCGATTTACCTATGATAATGGACTCGGCGCCTACGCCAGAGCTCAGTTTAAAAAATACACCTATACCTGCGGGTAGGATCTTGGGTACCAGGGTATAAAATTTCTACCCATCCCAGCTCTAAGCAAATATGTACCAGCCTAGAATTCTATATCTTTCTCATAGGGATTGACAACAAATGATACATTGTCACAACATTTTCTTTTCAAGGTAATTGAGACTTTTGTCGGTAAGGATATATATTAGCAACAGCCAGTTCGAACCTGTTACCCCATAATCTATCCTTGTCATGCTTAAAAAAACCCTTGGCAAAATGATATCAAAATCAAGTTATTTTGAGTCAGTTATCTTTTTTAAAAATATGATTCTTTAACTTTTTTATTTTAAAAAGGTAAATCAGGTGTAAAGCCTAGGATCAGATTGTACATACTTGCAGATTAATCTTTATCAATACTTCCAGCCAAAGTAGAAATATTCTGGTTTATGCAAGACAAGGGTGAAGATTCTGACTCGCTACCATCTGCACTATGGCTGGAGTAAATGGTTTTTAAATTGTTTGTTCCTTTGAACGGGGTTCATTGCCACTTTTAGCCATCTTTTGTTCAAAGCACTGGAGCACCTAACAATGAATTTCTGTCATTTCTGACACTCTATATACAATTACATCTAAACCATCAACATTGCATGATTGAAGATAGCGAGTCTAATGCATTACCAACTGCCATATGGTTCGGGTAAAAGTTTTTGAAAGCAAGCAACCTATAGTTGACGGTGCAAAGTTTTAGCAAGGAAACAGGCCTTGGTCACCCTTACCAATAGAAACTCTGGTTGATTAAATTAGGTTTAATGCCACTTTTATATATATTTCATTTATATTGTGGCAGCTAGAGCACCTAACCATTGGTTCCTGTTCTTTTCCCACGACTGTACTACCAAGGCACCATTTCCTAGCTTAAAGCTTCTTATCCCACTTAGATTTACATTTATCTACTCATTGGCTTCTTTGCATATGAACTGGTACTAAAAAGCTTTTTGATTGAAGCAAAAGACCCATAATAGTTCTGTAACATTTCGGAACTCATGATATTTCACAATTTTAACAGAGGTTTCCAAATGAATTCATTAGGAAACTTGAGTTAACGCTGTTAAAGTAAATGACTTTAGAAATGTTGAGGAGCTACTTCAGATTCACTACCTTAAGAAAAGAAGAATTTTTCACCAACCTTGGTGCAAGATAATCCATTGGTAGAAGAAGACTGTCAGAAAGTACTTTCGCAGTGACTGGGGATGGAAAGTAATTAATTACACAAAAAACTGTTCTGGTGAAAAAAAACTAATATATCTTTAATGCACAATAAATTATCCATCATAAACAGTTTGAATCTTTAATAACTCAAAAAGTCATTTTTACAATTAACTGTTCATTAAAAATAATTTGATCTTACTGAATTATGCAATATTCCAAATAAATATATCACACTATGTAGAGATAATAAGGGAATTTCATTTTTAGGCAATAATAAATAAAGAAACTGTGGGCCAACTTATTTCTGACCTGGGCAAGTCCTTTTGTTGATGTTTTTCAGCTGGGTCTCAATTAGAAACCAGCCATGGGTTCAGGCTGACAAGATGTTTCAAGTTATACCCTGCTTTGCACGTGTACCAAGATGAGTGGGTAATATTTGCAAAGAAACTATCCAATGTGTTTAAAAAATATTGAAGAAAAAGGAGAAATTGCTTGTTACAAGCAATTACTTCTGTTTCCACAATATTTTCTTAAATGTGACCTGTCATGCAAAAAGAGACCATATGGGAAGTGTGTGAAGTGTGGACTCTTGGCAGATTGCACAGGTTGCGCATACTTACTAGGTTTGAAATTTTTCAAACTTTACTAATTTTCTGAATCTAGAATAATCAATCTACCTTCCTGTGAAAGATTTTTTGAAATGTGACCTCTTGTCAGCCTGTTCTAGAACTAATCTCTTTTTCTAATGTTTATTATTCCCAGATGGTACCTTTTTGTGTGCCGGGTTGCGCATACTTACTAGGTTTGAAGTTTTTCAAACTTTACTAATTTTCTGAATCTAGAATAATCAATCTACCTTCCTGTGAAAGATTTTTTGAAATGTGACCTCTTGTCAGCCTGTTCTAGAACTTATCTCTTTTTCTAATGTTTATTATTCCCAGATGGTACCTTTTTGTGTGACGGGTCACAAATATAAAATTGCAGGAACTTAAAATCTACAGACAGAACCGGATGTAGTAATGACTAAAGGTGAGACTATTATTATGGTATTTCACTCATCTGTTTAACACACCCTTGACACATATTGATTTGCAACCTATTTCGACAAAATTGTCTTTCTTTGAAAAAGAAAAAAATCCATAGAAAAGTTTTGCGAATCAGGCAAGTGGTTTCTCCTTTCCCCAAAGATATTTACACCCCTGATGGCACTCAATTATTCAAATTTACCTCATTGTTAAATTATATTTCTATGATTTTTGTTCAGTCTAAAATTTTTGTTTGGTATGGATCTGCATGTAATAGCATAAATCTTATTCATATCTGCAGGATCAAGACGTGTAAAATAAGAGAATTCATTTTTTCATCACAGATCAAGTTTCTTTCACTTCATTTCCAAATTTTTGTCAAACACCATAGTCTTTTCTTAACTTCTTTATATCTTCTGACGAGTAGGAGCTTGATTTGTCACTGGCAAGCTTCTCCATCACTTGAATTACATCTGAAAAATATATATAAATTTTTTCAATAAGTTCATTGTTGGGCCATTATGGTAGTGAACCTGTAATAGATCCACAACATTTCGAAACTCATGACCTTTCACAATGTTAACTGAGGTTTCCTAATGAAAATCATTAAGAAACCACGGTTAACACTGTCAAAGTTTGCTACTCCCGAAGCACCGCGGAACTATTACTGTCCACAACCTTAAGGAGAAATAAAATAACCACACTAGGAAAATTTTCTAACTCGGGAAAATCTTGATCATGAAGGCAAAAACATGTAAAATGTTAATTTACTTTTTCATGTACATGCGTATGAACTAGAAGAACAAGGTTAAATTATCAGGTCATATAGTAGCAAGAAATGCAGGGCTAAATCCATTGAACAGCGAGTTTCCCATTTTTCATAATTTGCATGAATTATCTACTAAAGTATCAAATGATAATGTATTAAGAATTCTAAACTGTTCCACAGAAAACAATTTTTACACACCTGCTTTATCTTCTGACGACATAAACATAGAGACGGTACCAAACCGTGGCACTGTGGATAGATTATGCATTAACTGGAAGCTAGTATCTGTCTGACCTAAAAAATAGTGAACAAATTTGTTTGTTAAAATGGAGTTTTACCCTGCTTTCAACAATCTTTCAGTAATATAGCACAGCTTCAGCACCTTACAATTTATTCCTTGTATTTTTCACACCATTACTACCATTACATCCTTTCCTAGCCTCCAGCTGCTTTCATACAATCTACAAGTATTAATCCATAGGTGGAAACAAATAGTCAGAAAGGTTTAGTGTCACCATCGAGATTCAAACCTGGGACCTTTTGAATGATAGTCTTAGGTGTTTAATATTAAGAAATGATACCCTTCTTTTCAGATGAAAAAAAATGGTTACCTCTGCTATGCACATGCAAAAGATTTGCCTCTTACTTTGTTGTAGGCCAATTACACAATCCTACCATCTGTGACCAAATCACTTTGCTGGAGTTTGAAATGAGTGTTATACAAACTTATGATTCAAGCACATGAGTGAGATTCCCAACAGTTTCACATGTGCATGATTTGTACACATTGAGCATGGATGTGGAAATACAGATATTCCTCGGACAAGTAAAAGATGATTTTCAACTTGTCCAGGATCAAAAAGAACTTGTCCACAAGAAAGGATAGATAACTACAGAATTTTCTTCATTAAATACAATGTTTTCTATGCTTTGATATAAACATGAGGATAACAAGAGATGTTTGTAAAACATTATTGCCCCCCCTCTAAAAGCATGTCAATAGCATATTCTGTGTCAATCAACAAAGGGCAATAAGATGACTAGAGTTATGGTTCTTGTGCACTGCACCTTTCCTGAATGAGATCTATCTAATTGTGAAGTTTCATGATTCTAGCTTGCATACTTTTTGAGGTATGCTCTAGACAAAAAAATGATCTACGGATGGACGGACCAACCAACCAATGACAAGTGCAAAGCAATATACCATCACTCCTTCAAAGGGGGGAAAAATTAATCTTTAAGATCTATTCATCACCAATCTGATATTTGTCCTGGTAATTACTTGTCCAAGGACAAGTGTCCTAGAAAAATGTACATGTCTGCAGGTAAAAAAGCCCATGTCGGACAAGTCAGGCATGAGAATTCTACACCCCTGCATTGAGCATTCTTTGCACACAGTGACAAATGTGAATTTTTGGTAACTACACTCATTAGATATCTGATAGTCACTATGTTGTCTGGCTTGGGTTTAATGTTAATGCTAATAAATTAATACAATTCAGTTTGTTTGAATGGGGTTTAATGCCAGTTTCAACACAAGAGGCCCAAGAGGGCCTGTATCGCTCCACTGGCTTTAAAATCTTTAGACTTTCATTAAGTAAAGCTTACTTTAAATGAATACATTAACACCCCAAAATCTCCTAAGACCTATTTAATAATGATTAACTGGTTCTGGTCCATATTGCACCAAAATACTCACAATGAACTTGCAACCCTTTACCCATCTTATTAAAACATAAGGTTCAGAAGATATTTCAAGGATTTCAGGACAAATTTAAGTAAATAGTCACCCAAGAAACTTTCTGGTAAAGTTTCATTGAAATTGGCTGAGTGGTTGCGGAGGAGATATCGTTCAAAGATTTTGGCCTCGCTCCGCCCTGCCACGCCCAAATTCATAGGCCTATCAAAATTTAGCAAATAATTTTTGAAAAGAGACACTCGAGGAACATTCTGGTAAAGTTTTATTAAAATCAGCCAAGTGGTTCAGGAGAAAATATCATTTGAAAATTTCGGGCTCAAAGTAGGCCCTGCCCTACCACGCCCATATTTATGGACCAATCAAAATTTTTTGAACAATTTAAGTAAAGGGTCACCCAAGGAACATTCTGTAAAAGTTTCATTGAAATCGGCCCAGTGGTTCAGGAGGAGATGTCGTTCAAAGTTTTGTGCTCAAAATAAGCCCCCCCCCCGCCACACCCAAATTTATGGGCTAATCAAAATTTCTTGAACAGTTTAAGTAAAGTGTCACCCAGGGAACATCCATGCCAAGTTTCATTAAAATGGGCCCAATGGTTTGGGGGGAGAAGATTTTTAAAGATTTCAAAGTGAAAAAATGCCACACCCTGCCACGCCCATATTTGGGGGCCAATCAAAATTCTTTGAACAATTTAAGAAGGGGGCCACCCAAGGATCATTTCTACCAAGTTTCGTTAAAATCCACCCATTGGTTTGGGAGGTGAAGATGTTTAAAGAAAAAGTTTACGCACGCACGGACGCACGCACTCCGCCATGACAATAGCTCGCTGGCCTTTGGCCGGTGGAGCTAATAAATAGATATATCTCAGCCGCTATTGCACCTCCCCATGGTTACCTGTTGTTTTACACACAAGTACAGCCACAACATTTATCCAAGCCTCCAGCTGCTCAGTCCTCTTCGGCCCACTACTTATCAATCACCCAATGATAGGAGGCAAATGACTCAAGTCACAAAGACTTTTGTCAAATGCCGGATGGGGTTCAAACTCAGGACCCCAGGATTGACAGCCATATGTTTAACTGGGCTAGCCTGGCTCGGCTTAAGGTAGTGGAACCGTAATAGATCTGTAACATTTTCGCACTCATATGCTTTCACAATGTTGACCGAGGTTTCCTAATGAAAATCATTAGGAAACCTCGGTTAAAACTGTTAAAAGTTCATTACTTAAGAAACATTGCAAAACGGTTATGGGTCCACTACTTTAATGATAGCCAAACTTACCATCTTTGAGGAAATGCTTCAAGATACACTTCACAATAGTACTCAGCATCTGGCCATCAAGTTTGTTTGAGATCACTGCAAACATAGTAAAATAAGATATTTGTAATGGGCTTAATACAAGGTTTCAATAGAACAAATATAATGAACTCCAAAAATAAACCCCGTCCACAAATATATGTTCTCTCGATATCTTTATGGGTTTATTGCATTTTTATTGTAATATCTGTCAAAATCAATTTTCTGTTCTAGGCCGATCTTTTGACTGTTAAGTTCTATGTTCTTTTCCATATCAACGCCTTTTCAGTAAACATATGCTTTAGGGATATGATGCACACAGGTTTATTGAAATTTTTTTATTTGCATTGAAAGACATTTTAGCACCTAGAAATACACTGTTTCGAAATCCCACACATTAGGCTATATACCGAACATAGCAAAGATTAAAGTTCGTATAAAGATTTTTATGCCCCCATATCGAGAGATCAGGGGCATATTGTTTTACTCATGTCCGTCCGTCTGTCTGTCCATCTGTCTGTCCGTCCGTCTGTCTGTCCGTCTGTCTGTCCGAAAACTTAACCCTAATACTTAACCTTTGCCTTTTCTCCAAAAGTATTTGACATACAAAGCTGTACACCAAAGTCAAGGTCATGTGACAAGGTCAAGGTCATTTGACAAGGTCAAGGTCATCTGTCAAGGTCAAACTTTAAAAAAAATGCTGTTCCGGGGGCATTCGTGTTTCACAAACACATCTTGTTAATTATTTCAAATTATATTTTGTGAACGTTTCTTTTGGAGTCAAGTATATACAAAATTTGTCATATTTGTATGTTTGCAAAGCTTTCACAAAGAAAGACTTGATTTATTCATTCTTTCTTTACTGATTTCGAGTTGGTTATCTAAATGTCTCAAAAGATTATTTTTTTTATAAAAATGGCAAAACACTGATTTGTAAGGTTGAACCTTTCTTTATTCATTTCATCCCATCGGGAATCCTCAGCGATTCTACAAAATAGACCTTGGGAATGACAATGGCAAAGCTTTGAAAGGGCGTCATATTGCACATGGGTTTATATGACATCACAAACATTGCTGAAAATGACATTGCAAAAAAATGAAATCAACGAAAGACTCAAATCGGGCATTTCATAATTTGATATCAAAACACAGTGGTTTACTGCATTTTGTTTTTAAATTATAACATGCCAAAGAAATCTTGACAGACAACCTGAAAAAAATAAAGGATTTTTTTCTTTAAGTGTAACACCAGAAGTTAAATTGCCTATAAATTGGATCTACTTGAGCAGCTGATTTGCTACACAGACCTAAATCTACTGATATGATTAGACAAGGATTTAAGCGAATGAATGAATCTTTAATTAAAGTAAATAAGTGTTTTTAAGTGTCACATCTTGAAATATTTCTGCAAAGAAAAATTCAAGATTGATAAATAACATAAAGAAAATTGACTGTTAAATGAAAATTAATCATCCAATTACAAAAATTTTGTGCAGTCTGATAAGGGGTCATCAAAGGATCAATCCAGTGAAATTTGGTTGATATCCATCTTTAAGTTCTGAGAAAATGATTTTCAAAGTTTCCGCCATATAACATATAGAGGAATGACCTCCGCCTATTTAAGACATATTTCTCATCCAATCACATTAATTGTTTGTAGAATGATAGAGGGTCAATGAAGGGTCCTTCCAGGTTGATATCCATCTGTTACATTCTGAGAAAATGATCTTTAAAGTTTCCACTTTATAACATAGAGAAATGATCTCCGCCCAAAAAACACATATTTTTCCTGTGATCACGATAATTTTTTGTAGACTGATAAAGGGTCACTCAAGTATCCAGTGAAATTTGGTCGATATCTATTGGTTAGATTCCGATAAAGTCACATATTACCATATATGGAAATTAAATCTTTGATTTTCATTGGATCAAAAATCCTTGAATAACTTTGATAGAGGGTCACCCTGGGACCCAAGGATATTTCTTGACCAAATTCAGGATGGGCCATTGGAATGGGCCAATGGCCTGTGTCCCATTCAATTACATATAAAATCTAAGATTTTGATTGGTCATATGCAAAATTGATGGGCAATTAGGACAAGGGGGCCATAGTGGCCCTAAATCGCTCACCTGAATGAACTGTCTAAATTTTTCAAAAGTAGGTTAAGAAAGAGAATGATGAATGAATGTCACTAAGCTAAACAATGCTGTTGCTTAGAACTATACAACTTGAGAATCCTTCTTTGACATTTTCAGGTTGACTTACAAAAATTTTTGACCTAGTATTTGACCCCAGTTGACCCACTTTCGAAATCCTCCTAGATTTCATCAAGACAATTATTCTGACCAAATTTCAGGTTGATCGAGCAAAAGAATTGGCCTCTAGAGTACATAGGTTTTTCTTAGATTTGACCCTGTGACCTAGTTTTTGACCCCAGTTATCCCAATTTCAAACTCGTCCAAGATTTTATCAAGATAATCATTCCAACCTAATTTCAGGTTAATTGGGCAAAAAATGTGGCCTCTAGAGTGCATACAAGGCAAATGTTGACAACGGAAGACGCACGATGGACAACGGACGACGGACATCCACCTAACCACAATAGCTCACTTTGAGCACTTCATGCTAAGGTTAGCTAAAAAAGTGGTCGGCCCAAGAATCCTAAATACCTATCCTAGAATAAGATTAGCGTCAGAATTGAATAGATTATATTTGTACCCATCCAAAACAGTAATCAGATTTAGCCTAAAATAAACAGTTTGTCCTCAAAATCAGTTCGGCCCATCCCAAAATAATCCCTGAGGACCATTCCTGTGAGATTGGTTAAAATTCATTCAGTAAAGTCTGAGGAGAAGATTTTAAAAGAAAAAGTTTACAACCAGATGCATGGTCAGACAGAGGCATGACAGACACAGCATCATGACAATAGCCCAAGTCGCCCTCCCCCAGTGGAGCTAATGACCCAAAATTACTACACTTATTGGGTTGCTGCGACCGGAGCACCTAACAATGGATTCCTGGTATTTCTTTTACCAGTACTACCATTACATTTTTTCCTAACCTCCAGCTGCTATTTAACAAAGGTCTTTGATTATCATCCCATTGGTGAGAAGCAAATACTTAGAAAGGATGGGTGCCGCCGTCAGGGAGCAAACCGGGACCTCTGGATTGACATAAATCAATCTTACACTGAAAAAAAAACATTATCTTACAATCTAATGTATTATGCCATGATTGTCTTTTAAAGTCAACAAAGCATTGGGCTTAGATAGCCTGCTGTATAAACATCTTAATTTCTAAATTTTCCTTATGTTTCATTTTGTGCTGATGAGCCATGCAAGTGAAAATCAGAATGACCATTTAAATATTTTCTCAAAATTCTAAAAAAGGTCCACTAGAGGAACATTTGAGTATAACAACCCTAAGCTGTTGATTAGGAACTAAATTTATCAATGAGTAGAAATTTGATACCAGGGTTATCAGATTTTCTACCTATTTTTAGGACTGTCTAAAATGCTTAACCCTTTGCTGTTTAATCCCTGCTTTTTACTTGCCTGTGGTTTTATGATTGAGAAAACATTGTGAAAAAAGAAGAAATTGCTTCTGACAAGCAATTTCTTCTTTTTTCCACACTATTTTCTACCCTACAGAATGGTTATTTTTCAAATTAAATCCACTTTAAGTTTTCGTCTGCAAAACCTTTGAATTTGGACAGGTCCAAAATTTTGTAAAACAGGAAAGGGTTAACCTGGTATTGGGTTTAATCAAAGGAGTAAAGAATCAACAGTTTCCACCTACCAGTTTTTAATTCAGCAGGTTTCACTTGTTTGAGGAGATCATAATATGGCTCATATGTCTCCGATTTCTTCAACGAATTCCACGCAGTCATAAACTCGTATGGAGTCACTTTTTCTAACTTTGTAACAGTTTTTGACACTCTAGGTAACCCTGAGCTTGTTTCTTTGATTGTTGACTTTTTAGGCTGTGTTTTCGTGGATTTTGCGGATTTCGATGACTTAGTTTCTGGACTGACTGGTGTTGAATCTGTTTTGACTTTTGTGGATCTTATTTCTTCAATTTTTGACTTTGGTGGAGTTGTTTTCTTCCCTTTGGATTCTGAAAGATAGAATTTAGAAATTTAAAATATCATTTTTTTATAGACTTAGATTATAGAGTTAGAGACTTGCATAGCAATCTTACTGTGGTAATAAATTGTGAGATGAAAGTTATACACCTTCTCATATGCTTAATTAAAACCAATGCAATCCATTATTGTTGTTTGTCAATATTTTTCTTTGAAAGATAAATCTAAATTTTATTACAGTTGATAAGGTACAAGGTGTGTATATATATAATACGTACTTAGTGTTTTGTATGAATGAAAATATCTAACAGGGTTGGGAGAATTGAAAATTGTCGAGGCTCTGCCGAGACAATTATCAATTATCTCAACCGAGTTAGATATTTTTTCATACAATACACTAAGTACTTATTATATTTATCTTAAAACTTCTATTTGCCTTGTTCTCGTAGATGTTTCTAACAGAAATGCAAGTTTCTAAAAATAACCGCATTAAATCTTTGTTCTACAAATAACTATGTGATATCATGAAAAATATCATACGAGATATTATCATACGGATATTTGTATAGTTATAAGATAAATTAAGATTACACTGCACACATAATCTTTGTTTATACCTACTGAAAAAATAAGAATATTCCAACTTTAGCATGACAGGTGTTCAAAGTCCGTTAATGATGTCAGTTTTGCAGACAGACGGTAAAACAATATGCCCCTAATTTGATTGGTGCAGTGGCATAAGCATATTTACACTGAACTGACAAGTATGGTAAATAAGATTCTCAGTTAAACCTACCTTTTCCTTTTGTGGGAGGAGTCTCATCTTCAGACTCCACCTCTTCTATAACCATTCTCTTCCTTGATTTGCTGTCCTGTTCTCCCCGTTGGGATTTAGTCTTTCCATGATCTTGTGAAGGGGAATTTACTGGCATATCTTTCTTCATGTTTTGAAGTTGCTGTCAATAAGTAACACAAAATTAAAAACAAGTTTTACTTTGAAAGTTGACCTTGATCTTGACACTGAATGAAAGGAACTTATCTGCCACATATAAGCACTGTTACTCGAATAGTGTTGAAAAGACAGGAAAATATTTGAAGACAGATTAATCGACAGACATACAGAAACAGTATGACCTTCATCTATCAATGCTCAGACATTAAAAGATTTTTTTATTAACCATGATCATCTCTCGTTTATAGATTATTTTAAATCAGTTTTTTGTGTCTTCTTTTCATCAAATAATTTATGTAATTTCATATCAAAGAATATTTTGTGGAAATAGAAGAAATTGCTTGTAATAAGCAATTTCTTTTTTTTTTCCCCACATAATTTTCTATGTTTCTTTTCAAATTGCGCCTAAATTCATTGTTGTCTGCACTTGATCAATCTGGTTTGTTTGAATGGGTTTGTTGGAATGATTCTGAAAATCTTTTGGTCACATCCCAACGGCTCGAGCACGTAACAATAGATTCTTGCTATTTCTCACACCAGTACTACTATTACATTCTTTCCTAGCCCCCAGCTGCTATTCCACATAGATCTATGACTATCAACCCATTGGTGTAAGACAAATAGTCGGAAAGGATAAGTGCTGCTGTTGGCAATTTAACCTCGGAGCTCCGATCAATTTGGACTTGTCCAACATTTCTAAATAGTTTAAGTTATGCAACCTGCCTTACCTCTCTCCAATAGTTCTTCAGAACCTCCATTTCTTTTTTGGCTGGACCATTTTTAGGCTCAATGTCAAGTAAATGCTTCAGATCTTTTATACCATCACTGTAATTCTGCAACATCTGTAAACAAATACAGTTAACAGTTATGCCAACCATACACGGTTATTGTAGGGATGAGTGTTTTTTTTATTGCTGTTTTGAAGTGTAAGTTGCAATCGCCTTAGCACATGGCAAATATGTTAAAGCCATGTGCCAAAACAAACGCAATTCATACTTCAATAAACACAAACAAATAGAAAGTCATCCCTTATCATTTAACTCTTTTACATCTAAGAAATTAAGAAACTTTCCTAATAATATAAGTTAGAAGTCTTCTTTTTATGTGATTGAGCATAACAATACACACACAAACCTATATTTCAAACTCCATGTCTTGTGTTTGGTTGTCTAGCTTTAGAAGTTGATTGGGACAAATCTGTACAAACGGTACACAAGTAGGCGACAATTTTCACATACATGACTTAAACAATTTTCCCGCTAAGTTAATCTCTTTCTTAAAACAAACTGTGATTAAGCATAGTTCAGAGTGTTACTAGATAGTCTTTGTTGACTTGCTGCAAATGGCAGTATAGAATCAGAACTACAGGTATTTCAATTCTTCACTTATCAAAAAGTGATGTCAAGTTTTGAAAAGAAAACAAGAATTTTGAAAATGCCTACAACACAGGACTTAGAAGCATCTGGAACATCACTCAGCCATTTCCGTAAACTGCAACAGACCTCGGATGTAGATAAGGCGGATGGGTATGTAACATAATTGTGCATTTTGTTAGGCGGAAACAGTTTAAGAAAATCTAGCGCAGAAACAATAGGTGCTTTCTTAAGATTGCTATTTGTTACAGTAAATAACGTCTGAAAAATCATATTTTTTGAGAATGATTCGTCATTCTCAAAAATTTAAGATTTTGCAGCCCTTATTTAAGAATCTTAAGACAATTATACATGGATACGATGGTTTCACGACAGTGACTTAAGCGAGTATGGTTGGCCACATCGAATGTTTTCACTCAAAGTTTCGAGGGCTAAAGCCATTTCAACTGACGTCATCGAGTTTTTCCAAGGTTTTCCCGAATTTTTAAAAATAGTCTGTCTATGTACATCCGAGGTTGATCATGAGATTGGCCGAGTGGTGTTCCGAATGGACTTAGAAGGTTGGTGGATGTTTTTAAAGACATATTGCATTTTTTTTTTTCAAAGATAAAGTGCAACAGACTTTGTCAAGTAATGCTAATTGAACAAACCAATTAAATTCCTTTATAATATGACCTATGTAGCCAAAGTGAAATAATCCCGTTGAATCTTTTTGATAATACACGAGTGTTTATTACAATAGTGGAATTAAAATGCAAATGAGCAAAGAACGAAGAACAACATTATGTTTTTTGTTAGGAAAATGACGTCATAATGGATCTGCTAATGTCATTTCACAAACCGCCTTATAAGTTTCGCGGAATAACATGAATCGATAAATATGGTATTTTTCTTTTTTTATCACCAAATTCTGGTCATATCATAAATAGAACATCAAACTTGTGATCATTTTAAAATAACTAATTTATTAAATTCGTCATTTATAAACAGATAAAAACTCGGCACAGCCTCGTTTTTATCTGTTTACAAATGACAAGTTTAATAAATTCTGTATTTTATGAGCACAAATTTGATATTCTTTTTTTAATATAACCCAATTTTTTGCGAAAAATCATCATAATTCTTGAAATTCAACATTTCAATTGTCCGTGAAACTTATAACGCTGTGTAAAACTGACGTCACAATATATGGATTATGACGTCATTTTCATGGTTACAAAATAGCGTTGTCATTTGATCTGAGCTCATTTGCATAGTTATTCCACTAGTGTGACAACACACGTGTAATATAAAAAATATTCAACGGGGTTATTTCACTCCCGGGACTTTGGTCATAAATTGGATTACACTTATGTGTTTTTTTAACATCCTTCATTGAAAGAGTTATGGGTAAGCAACATTGTGATCGAGGAAATAGGTGAAATTTATTTTCACAATAACTCTGTACTAGTACCTTTCTAGCTTGGGCTCTTCTAAACAAAGCCTTAACGTTGTCTTTCTCCACATCAAGCACCCGTGTACAGTCACATTCGGCTTTGTCTGCCTGTAAAATCAGAGACCCAATATATTCAATCTATACTCATTTGAATTGGAAAGAAATTTATCTTTTTCACATTTAGACAACACAAAATGATTTTAAACATCAGTTAAAAGTATTGATAGATTCAAAGGTAACCATGATGCTGTTTAAAAATTTTGGTAAAACAACATTACAAAACAAGTACATGTACGTAAGGAGTGTACAGATTTTTTATTCATTCAGAAAAAATTAAAAGAATAAATTAAATTACAACTGATTTTTTTTTGTTCAAAGATGGTCTCATATGCTTATAGGCAGTTATAACTGTTTGGCACTGAGCCATCAATATATTGTTCCATACCTGATTCAGTCTTATATAACATAAAGCTCTGTTGGTATAGGACACTGTTTCATCTGGCAAGATTTCACTGCATTCTGTGTAACATTGGACAGCATCTTTAAAGTTACCCTGAAATAAAAGTCAATGCTGTTGCTGATATCAGTTTATATTGAATTGTTGCAGGAAAAAAGACAAACAGGGGTCTAGTCAATCATGGATGACCTCTAAATTTTTGGCTGAGTCCCTGAATTTTTGGAGAAAATGCCTGTATCTGACTATCTCTAATTTTAACCCTTGTCATGCTGATTTAATTTTGGCTAAAAATTTTCATCAAAATCAGGGGGCAAAAAGCACAGAAAGTATCAACCCATGGTTAACTTTTATTTGAAAAACTAAATCTATTGATGATTCTGGTTTGAAAGTGAGAAACAGGTGGCCTAGACTAACATCAGACTGCACATATCGTGGGTTTAGTGTAAGAATGTAGTATGTGTATACACACTTAGTACAGACTTTCACTGAACCCTCGAAATGTGCAGGCTGATGTTTGTCTATAGCCCCTGCCAAATCAGGAATATCTGGGTTAAGCATGACAAGGGTTAAGTACTAATTTTGCCATCTAGGCATGTTAGTTTAAATTGTCAAGTCTTTTTCCATAATTGGAATGACTACATTCATACTATAATAAAACGTCAGCTTTCAACCAAAAATGTATAAACTAACAAAATGTGTTTTAAAATACAACTGCCCCAAAAAGAACATTTTTTTTTCAAAATTTTGACCTTGACAGATGACCTTGGTATCTACAGATGCATATTGATGAGGTCTATCATAATTCCAAATATTGGTATTGTACCTTGAATAGCCTTGAAGTTATTGGCAATGTTAATTTTTCGGTTAAGTTTTACAGACAAACAGATGGACAACAGTTTAACAATATGCCCGAATCTTATGGATGCAATGGCATAGCGAGGTTATCCTTTGAGTTAATACCTTCTTTACACACTCATTTCCTTGAGCTTTAATTTTGTCAAATTTTTGTTGAGGTGTCAGTTTCTCTTCTACTTTCTTTTCCGCTGGTACAGTTACATTTTCGGCAGGAGTTTGTTTTACGACAGAAGGCCTGTCCTGTTGACCTGCCGTCTCTGTTTGCTGTGTTTGTACTGTTGTCTTGGGTTTTCCGTCAGTCATGTCGCATATTTCTGGGATTTCCCATTGAGAGACCTGTGTTAATTTCACTTTTTCCCTCCATCTTGGTCCATCTTTCTTACTTAAATAATCTTGGCATCTGCAATATGTTATACAATCAATTCTACTTTGACACACTTATATCAGTTTTATCCTTTTTTACCATGTGTATAATTCATGATTTTTCCCCTGGCAGTGCAGAGCCTAATTAATGGGTCGTTGCATTTAAATTTAAGGTTAATCAGCTTTTTTAAATACTTACTCACCTATGTAGATGGTTAACTATTTAAACTTGAAATGGGAAGTTGCCGGTGGGTTATCAACCCACTGTAACTTCATCTTGGACATGCTGAAGTTAAAAGGTTTTGGTAACCCAACTATGAAATGTGTTCATCTTTGTTAAGCAGGCTAACCCTGCAATATTTTAGGCTACAGCTATTTACACATGTCAATAATATTTAGTACCAAACCCTTGTCAGAACCCCAAATATTGAAAAGTAAACTTGCCAATTGTCGTCAAGACTAAGCTTCCCCTGGCCAGGTGAATAATAATGCAGAATATCATGTTTGTATAAAGGACATAATAAACCCTTATCCAGTAGAAGTTAAATTTCATTTAAAAAAAAAAACCTTTCCTATTTTGGGACGTTTCATCCAGTCAGTCTTTAATTTTTTAAACAATAACAGAGGTACAGATAAGAGGGGGTAACTCCAGTCTAAAACTTTTATTTCTCAATTAAACCCTATGATGTGGGTACTCATTTGAATTGTCTCAATGAGACAATTCCAATGAGTACCTTCAAGATAGGTTTTCAGTAAGAACTAGTTAAATATTTGAAATCCAAAATACACCCTCTACCTGTAGCTCTGAATAAGTAAGTCTACACATTTGTGCAGATCTATATTATACTCATATCAAGGTTAGTGTACAGCATGATTATATCCTGAGCAGCATGTGAGTTAAGGTAGTGAACCCGTAATAGTTCCGCAACGTTTTTGAAGGAAATCACTTTTACAGTGATATTCGAGGTTTCCTTATGATTTTCATTGGGAAAAATCGGTTAAACCTGTGAAAGATCACGCGTTCTGAAATGTTGCGGAACTATTATGGGTCCACTACCTTAAAAATAGTTACATTCACTATATAGCAATGTTCTGGCAGGAAAACTTCTCTATATTAGAATCATGTGTTCAAACAAATGTACTAAATGTAGAATTAGAATGTTGATTTAGTAGCCTTTAATTATTGAATTTTACTTGGTCGAAAATTTTGATGTGTGTTTGCAAAATCCTTATGCTAAGTCTTTTCATCTTCCATGTATCAGAACTTCTGAACAGGTTTAAATCTCTGACCCTGTGATATTACCTTCTGCATATTCATGGACACATCAACCCCCAAAATGAAATTATTTTAAAAATCAAAAAAAATTCAAACCTCTTTGTTCCCAGATGAGCTTGCTGTGCATTACCATCCACCAACAAAACATGCCTGTAGTCAATGTAGGCTCTGTCATATCTGAAATATATATTTATACAATTGTCCATCCTAACTAACCCTTTTTCTGATGAAGTCAAATTTTGTTGCAAATAAAGTGTCCTGAAAAACACACTGTCACAAGCTAACTGAACAGCATATGCAATAATTTCTAACAATGATGCTTTAGGTATATACTGTACACCACTAGCTTCAATACTGTGTGTCTAAGTTTGTCTGTGAAAGCAATATGGTTTGTTCAATTTCTTCAGTCGTTGGCCAGTTTGTTCGTATCAAATGTCCCATTAATATGCATACCCTTTTTTCTTTGTTTGAATGGGGTTTTAAGCTGCTTTCAACAATCTTTCAGTTATATCGCAAAGACTGGAGCACCTAAAAATGAATTCTTGGTATTTCCAACTTCAGTACCATCATTTTATCCTTTTTCTATTCTCCAGCTGCTACCCCACGTAGGTCTGTGATTATCATCCCATTGGTCCAAATCAAATAGTCAGAAAGGACAAGTGCCGCTGCCGGGTATCAAACCCGAGCCTCTAGATAGACAGTCCTGAGCTATACCAACTGCGCTGTGACAGCAGCATTACACTTTTGTCAAATAACAATATATCAGTATTAATTTATTGACAAGATCCAGATGATATTTGAACAACCTTTGTACTAATGTATATTTCAGCTCATTTGAAATGAAATATTAAGCTTAAAATGCTGTTCTCAACTCAAACACTCAATCCATACTTTTTCAAGTTTCTAAGAGAGAGGCAATGGCTTAAACCAACTGCTACTTAATTCTACAGCTTGGTTAACTGGTGCTGACAATTAAGTGTTTAGCCTTAATAAATGGACACCAGTAACAGTTGGCAAAGCTACAGATAGAGGGGGTATTTTGGATTTCAAATTTAAATATTTCACTAGTCCTTACTCAAACCCTATCTTGTGGGTACTCATTTGAATTGTCTCGATGAGACAATTCAAATGAGTACCCACATCATAGGGTTTCATCAAGAAATGAAGATTTTAGACTGGAGTTACCCCCCTCTTATCTGTACCTCCATGTGGGGCTTGAACCAAAGACCTTCAGGGCACAAGTCAAGCTCCTTTATCACTTGGCTGCAGGGCTTTTTATTTTTAAGAGAGGCCTATTAAAGGATACTTCCCAATTCAAAAATGGCTCTAATTTTCCCAATTGTGGTAGAAAGAAAAATCTGAAAATGTGAGATTATGTTTGCATTATATTAATTTTTGTGTTCAAAATTCATTTTCTTTGATATTTACATAGGTTTTATGACTGAGGAGACCAAAAAAGGAGTTGCATATCATAAAATTTTGCAAATGATGCATGAATTGTACTTTTTTTAAATATATTTTATCAATCTTATGTTTCCCAATTCTTCTGAAAACAGCGCTGAAATTTCCCAAAATGAACAGGCTAAGGCCGCTTCCCAAATTCTAGAAAAAAAAACAAAAAACATGGGCAGTTCAGGTAGTCAACAAGAGATACATTAATAACAGCTCACCTTTCAAGATGCTCATAAGCCATGGCTCGTCTCAACAATGGTTTAACGCCATGCGGCACTAGTTCTAGTGATTTTGTACAATCTTTGACGGCACTTGGCAAGTCTCCCGTCTTTAAATGACATGCAGCTCTGTTACTGTATGTGAGGGATAGATTTACAATCTGGTCTTTGGCTGAAATTAAGTCAAGTAATTGCTGTTATTTTTCTACCTCCCTAACCTTTCTGCAATATCATTGAAATTTTAATCCTTAAACATATACATATTTAACATTAAAGAAACCTGATACAATCATTAGTTGCGAAACATTTTTGAAAAGATTTATTGATAATTACTTTCTTTCAAGAAAACTAATATTTTGTGAATATTTTCTATGCTACAAACTTGTAACAAAATATTCATGTCATCATAAATTAATATTATATTTTTAGAAAAATGTTTTTTCTATTTTCTCCTGGTATTATCTTAGAATGGTTTGTTTTAAAATCTCTATTCATCTACTTTATCTCAAATGGTTATCATATGTTTTTCATTTTCACTAGAATGGTTATCAATATTTCTCACCTTTCTCCAGAATGTTTATTAGTTTTGTATAACTCTGACACCCTTCTCCATATTGCCCATTTCTAAAACAACCGTTAGCTTCCTCCCTCAAATTGGCACAGTCCACTGGGAACTCTGTCTTATAAAATACTGGCCTTTTAAACACATGAACATCACTGTCTTTCTTCGTCACACCTTCAGTATTTTCAGCAGTTTCATTTACCACTGTAGGGCTAGTCATTAAGTCTTTATTTTTATTCATTTCTTGTCCATTTTCCATTACTTTTGTTTCAACACCATGTGCAGTTACACAACTTGCTTGTTCTCCTACACCATTCTCGTTATTTCCAATTTGCTCACTGTGTTCATTTTCAGACTTGGAGCCTAATTTACTGTCCAAGTTATTTGCTTTTGGTTCAGCACTCGAATCACTTTTAACACTAGAAGATCCCTGATTTACTGTAAGCAATTCACTTCCCCCGTTATCCATAGCACCATTAGAATAAAGTTTTGAACCATTCAGTTCACTATGTGAGGCATCTCCATTGACAGTTGCAGGTTTCTCAACTTCTATTTCTTCAACTCCATCATTTTCACAATCTTCTTCCTCTTCATCTTCAGAATCCACTTCTTCAATCTGCATTCTTCTGGGTGCTTTCTTTTCCACTAGTGACTCTGCCCTCTTTCCTTCACTTTGTGTTTCTCCTTTATCAGTATTACCGTTCACAACAACTTTATCACTAGTAGTATTATCATCGGCAGCTTCATCATCAGATCCATCTACATCCTCTATAACCATTCTTCTACCTTTAGTTTTCTTTTCTTCCTTTTCTTTTTTGATGGTTTTCTCTATGTCCTCTATCAGGTCCTATCAAACAGAGGAGGTAAAATTGACTTAAGTTATTGAAATTCCTATGACCAGCCCTGTTGGTGCAAACAACATAGGGTTTGGTTGAGCAATGATTATTTTTGAAAAGCATTTACACTTTTCTCCTGTTAAATTTCAATCTAACTGTAAAAAACTCCTTATTTCAGGTACTCAATGGGATCATCTCATTGAGACGATTCCAATTGGTATCTTCAACAAGGGGTTTCATTAAGAAAAAACAATTTTAGAATTTTTTTACTATTCTTACCTGGTTGTATTACCTCTCTTATCTGAACTTTTGTTTTCTGTTGAATCAATTTTTCAGTTCACTATTGTATGGACCCTTTTCATTAT
The DNA here is from genome assembly GCA_948146395.1 of Fragum whitleyi. Lineage (NCBI taxonomy): Eukaryota > Metazoa > Mollusca > Bivalvia > Cardiida > Cardiidae > Fragum > Fragum whitleyi. The sequence goes on from OX411556.1 coordinate 45,383,016, forward strand.
CTGGACACTTATTCTTGCTGTAAACAAAGCTTTGGCAGACTGTTAAAACTAAGATCAGCCTACTCAGACTTGTAGGCTGATCTTGACCCATACTGACTACTTTCTTCTGTTATGGGAGACCACTCTCACCATCCTGCATAGCTTCTATGGATTGAATAAAATGCCTTACACCTGTGTCAGGGAAGATCTTCTTTGGCTCAGTGGTTAGTGCATTGGACTTGTAAGTTGTGGTTTATTTGTTTGTAAAACTTTGTAAAAAGATATGCTTGTAAAACAATTAAGTCCCAACAAGAGGCTTGTCAATATCTCTTGTGATATCAGAAAAACATCAAGTATCTCAAGAACAAGTTTTAAATCAAAATGCTAATTACTCAGAGAATTTGAATAGTAGAATTACTGTTCTTGAGCACTGCACTCCTTCTCAATGAGATATACTGATGAAGTTTCATGATTCTAGCTTGCAATCTTTTTGAGTTATGCTCCACACAAAAACAGTCTACCAATGGACCAACCGACATACCGACCGACAGGTTCAAAGCAATATATCCTTTCTTCTTTGAATCAATAAGCCAAAATGGTTGTAACATATGACATTGAAAATATTCAATTTATTCATTTCAAACAAAATTTTAATTCAGGAGGATAAAGGTTGACAAGAGCACGACCTACAGATGCAACAGTCAACTGCAGATGCTGGGTTATGAAAGATTTGTAAGTCAAAAAGGGGGCATAACTCTAACAACAAGAGCACCGCCTACGGGTGCCTACGCTCGGCTGTCAAGTGCTGGATGGTGGAAAAAAATATAAGTCGAAAAAGGGGCATAATTTGCACAAAATGCATCTAGAGTTATCCCCCTTGATAGTGTAGGTTGCTCTTTTGATGGTGAACATGTGTGCCAAGTTTCAAGTGAAAGCTTTCAGTAGAGCCAGAGATATAACAAAATGTCAAAGTTTTCGCACGACGACGACGACAACGACGACAACGACACGGAGGCTATAGCAATACCTCGGGTTTTCTCCGAAAACAGCCGAGCTAAAAATGTTCCCAGAGTTATCCCCCTTGATTATCTGGGAAGCTCTAGTCATGGTGAACAGGCATGCCAAGTTTAATGAAGATATCTTCCATTACAACAGAAATGATAAGTGCAAAAGCAAAGTATTGAACCAATAACCTCAAGATTGAGAATCAAAAAGGTTATTATCTGTGAAACAGGCGCAGCCAATATTAGAAGAGAACTATTGGTTGAACAAATTCATCGTTGTTTTGACCACTTTTTCTCTTTGAAATTTTAGACTTGACCTTATTTAAAGGGGTTGAGACGACAATAAAAAAGGGTGTAATTTGAAATGGAACTAACTTATATGGTTTGATTTGAGTTGGGGTTTTACGTCGCTTTCAACAATCTCTCAGTTATATCGTGACGACTGGAGAACCTAACGATGAATTCCTGGTATTTCTCACACCAGTACTACCACCACATCCCTTTCCAAGCTTCCAGTTGCTATTCCACATACGTTTACGATTATCTACCCATTGGTGGCAGACAGATGTCGGAAAGGATAAGTGCCGCGGCCAGGGATCAAACCCATGCGAATATAGACCCCTTATTAGAAGTCCGGCGCGCTACTAACTGCGCAATTGCCGCGGCTAACTTATATGGTAGAAATATATAATACATACTTAGTGTATTATATATAAAAAAAAATCTAACCAGGTTGGGGAATTGTTAATTGTAAAGGCTCTGCCGAGACAATTAACAATTACCACAACTGAGTAAGATATTTTTTCATATGATACACCAAGCATGTACAGTAAACCCTCGGTAGTTCGTATCTCAAGGGACCCGGACATTTTATACGAACCAAATGTAGTACGAACAAATATCAAGCAATCGGTAGTTTTTGGATAGCTCAGTTCAGACATTGTCTTAAGGTACCCCATATTTGTGGGTTGATTCTACGATTCTATGGAACTTATTTTAAATAAAGTTCAAACGAGACCCATTTGTAGAGAGTTAAGACGCCAAAAATCTCACTTGAACAATGCTCATCTTGTGTTGAATCTATATCCCAACAAGATGTGTTTGTGAAACACAAATGCCCCCGAAACAGCATTTTTTTTCAAAGTTTGACCTTGAAGGATGACCTTGACCTTGTCACATGACCTTGACTTTGGTACCAGCAGATGCAGATCATTGAGATCTATCATCATGCCAAATATTAGCTTTGTATCTTGAATAGGTTTGAAGATATTGGCAAGGTTAAGTTTTCGGGTTAAGTTTTTTCAAAGTTTGACCTTGACAGATGACCTTGACTTTGTCACATTACCTTGACTTTGGTACCAGTAGATGCAGATCATTGAGATCTATCATCATGCCAAATATTAGCTTTGTATCTTGAATAGGCTTGAAGATATTGGCAAGGTTAAGTTTTTGGGTTAAAATTTGACCTTGAAGGATGACCTTGACCTTGTCACATGACCTTGACTTTGGTACCAGCGAATGCAGATCATTGAGATCTATCATCATGCCAAATATTAGCTTTGTATCTTGAATAGGCTTGAAGATATTGGCAAGTTTAAGTTTTTGGGTTAAGTTTTCGGATGTTTGACCTTGACAGATGACCTTGACCTTGTCACATGACCTTGACTTTGGTACCAGCGGATGTGGATCATTGAGATCTATCATCATGCCAAATATTAGCTTTGTATCTTGAATAGGCTTGAAGATATTGGCAAGGTTAAGTTTTCGGACAGACGGACGGACAGACAGACGGACGGACAGACAGACGGACACGAGTAAAACAATATGCCCCCGATCTATTGATGCGGGGGCATAAAAATAAAGTATTTAATTTGCTTCATCTTAACTTCAACAGAGTGTTTTCCCTTTGGATCAAATCACTTTGAGTACTCATCAAATGGACGACGAAATCTCGGCATTACTATGAATCTGTGTGGAAGACAAGTTGACAATCAAGTCTACGAAGATTTGCACATTCATTTATGCATGATCGGTATGAGAAAGCCAGATTATATACAATTTCGGTAACTGATTTTAACCTTTATTCGATTAAACCTGCCAAAAAATACAAATCAAATAATGCCTGTAAATAAGGATGCATAACAATAAACGATAAACACCAATCAACAGGTGTGAAAACTAGAACTGTCGCATAGCGGACTAATACCCCCCACAAGCTCTTTGTCAGAATGCAAGTGCTATTAGTGAAGGATGTGTTTGTAACTAATATTGAGGTCATATGTAGCATTTGCATGAAGTTTCATGATTCTGGGTCGCTTGGTTTTTGAGTTAAGAGTCCAGAAATGAAAATTAATCAAAAATTGACTGTGACCTTGACCTTTGACCTATATGACCCAAAAACAATAGGGCACTTCCTTGGATCATAAGCAACATATGCATAAAGTTTCATGCTTGTAGGTCACTTGGTTCTCAAGTATGAGTCCGGAAACGAAAATTTAACAAAAAATTACTGTGACCTTGACCTTTGACCTATGTAACCGAAAAACAATAGGGCACTTCCTTGGGTCATAAGGAACATTTGTATAAAGTTTCATGATTGTAGACCACTTGGTTCTTGAGTTAGAGTCCGGAAACGAAAATTTAACAAAGGCTGACTGTGACCTTGACCTTTGACCTACATGACCAAAAAACAATAGGGAACTTCCTTGGGTCATAAGGAACATTTGTATAAAGTTTCATGATTGAAGGCCACTTGGTTCTTGAGTTAGAGTCCGGAAACGAAAATTGAACAAAAGCTGACTGTGACCTTGACCTTTGACCTACATGACCCAAAAACAATAGGGCACTTCCTTGGGTCATAAGGAACATTTGTGATAAGTTTCATGATTGTAGGTCATTTGGTTCTTGAGTTAGAGTCCGGAAACGAAAAGGTCTACAGACGGACGGACGGACGGATGGACGGATGGACGGACGGACAGATGGACAGACATGGTGAAACCAATATACCCCCCTCTACTTCGTAGGTGGGGGGTATAATAAAGGTAAATGTCAATTGTTACTACTTATGATTGTACAATACGCACCTACGGATTGAACAAATGAATTTGCGTTATCAGCAAACTCTCGGGACTCGACACCGGCTACAAACTACGACCCACCGACATGCGATTTATTGGGAGCTTTCTTACAAAGATAAAGAAGGGAAAAAATTGGGACCAAAGAATTTTTACGAACTAACACATTCCTACGAACCACCAGCGTGCGAACTACTGAGATTTTACTGTATTATGTTTATCTCATAACCTCTATTTGCTTTGTTTTCGTAGATGTTTCTAACAGAAATTCCAGTTTCTAAAAATAACCACATTATGTCATTGATTCCATGTATTCATGTGATATCATATTTCTTATTTGTATAGTTATAAGATAAAATGAAATAGTATACCTGTGCTTTTTTATTCTTTGGCTCCAATTCTAATACAGAATTCAAATCATGTTTGGCTTTATCATAAAGCTTTAATCCTTTGTATGCTGACCCTCTTCTTAATAACGCTGAAAAAAATGCAACTATGAACTATTGTTACCCATGTGATCAATGACAAGAATATGAATAACAACCAGACTTTTTTTTATATAAAACAAGAGCTGTCACTGTAAGATGACAATGCCCCCGACACCGCTTTGATTTAGAAGTTATGGCCAATGTTAAAGTTTTTGGACGGAATGACGGACGGACGGACAGACGGACGGACGGACAGACAGACGGACGGACGGACAGACGGACGGACGGACAAGTCAAATTTATGATGCCTCCCTATCGGGGGCATAAAAAATTCTAAGATACAAAATCATTGAAAAATTCATAGTAAAGGCTGAGACATGAGACATGCCTTGCAAAATTATATCCCTTGTCTTTTTGATTTTCATACTTAAATTTTTTCCCTAATAATAACACAATATTTCCATCTTGGTCCTCACACACCCAAGATCTTTGCAAATGCCTTAGAGAGAGAGGCAATGGATTGTTACCATGACAGCTGGTTGAGGTAAGGCTTTGCCTGTATGTTATCTGGCCCTCTAACACTAACCGTCTCCACTACAACTTGAATCAGCAACCATCTAAGAATTGAACAGGCTAACCACACAGCAAACTAGCCAGCTAATGAATGAAACTTTTAGTCAAATCAGTATTTCAGACTGTTAACCAAATAACTTTTTTCTTCAAAGATTTTGGTCTCATCATCATGACAGTTCTAAAAGTTTACCTTTGATATTTTGTGGTTCCATTTTCATCACTGTGTTTGTATCAGCTAAAGCCTTCTGCCAGTCTTCATGTTTGAGATCTAAAGTACATGTAGGGAGTAGAAGCTGATTAATTAAACAGACAAAACATCCATAAGCAATACGCATGAAATTTCAACTACTTCAACATACCATTCAACAGCTATGCCCAATGCTCTTATCCAGATTAATACTACCAAGATTTTTTGTTCGTGACAAGCTGATCTTAACTCTGGCTAAAATAGAAATGTTATAACGCCTGACATGGTGAGATTAATAACTTTTCTATTCTAGAAAAAGGTAGGATTAGAATGTCTGAAAGAAAGTTGAGTAACAACAGTTTTGTGCTCTTCAATACTTTCTCTGACTACAATGTTTTCAATTATTTAGATGATGTAATGATGTTGACATACAGTTAAACTTGCATTAAGGGGACAACTAACGGGACCACAAAAAAGCTGTCATTTAAGAAAATGGTTGCTTAATACACAATTGTTTCCAACTAAGAAACATACGTTTTTGAGTGAATATGCATGTTATTGCAAAAATCTCCGTAATCTTATATTGTTAAAACTCAATAGAATCGTCTCATTGAGATACATTTTCCAAAAAAAAATTAGACCACTTTTTCAATGAGTTTTGATTTAAAAAGGGGAATTTGAAACGGTTGCTTTAAAAAAAATGGTCGCTTAATAGACATGGTTGCTTAAGCAAGATAGACTGTAATTTGAACTAGAGCACCGCCTAATGGTGCCTATGCTTGGCTGTTGAGTGCTGGATGGTGGGAAAAAATCTAAGTCAAAAAAGGAGCATAATTTGGTCATTTCTCGTATCAGTACTACCATTACATTCTGTAACCTTCAGCTGCTATCCCTTTTAATTTTATGATTATCAACCAATTGTTGAGAAACAATTGATGGAAACTTCAAAGGATTTGTACAACTACCGGAGAATGAACCCATGACATCCAATAACTGAAAACTGGGGATCTGATCATTGGGATCACCACTCAGCCAATCTCACTATCAACCTCGTATGTACATAGACAGATTTTTAAAAATTACGGGAAAACCTTTGAAAAACAAGAGCCATGTTGGACATGGGCATAAGTCCCCTACCGGCTTTGTTTGTCTCAATGTTTTCCCACGCCAATTCTATCAGGGACGTCAAAACCAGGTCTTGTTAAAGGGTTAAACAAGACTTACATGAGTTGTTGTCTCTGCTGTGCCCACTATACAATTCATGTAAGCAATAGACAGATGCAAGAAATAGTATCAATAACAGTTACCTTGTCTGATCCAAGATGTTTTTCTTCAGTCTTGTTGGTAAGAAATGAGAACTTTCACTGGAGGTGATTAATACTGCTGCATCACCACCCTGACTAACATGGCTTATAAATTTTTTTACATTTTAAAACAGGTTTCATCAAGTTAGCTTGCTTAGTTATTAAGTTATTGCAGGATCCATTTTTTGCCATATTTTCACTATTTCCGTAACCATAGCAACAACAATTTTAGTCTAAAAACAAAAATAAAATGATGTGCATAATCTACACATTGCCATATAGTCATATACCAAGTCTCATCAAACTAGCTTGCTTAGTTATAATCTTATCGCAGAACTCCATTTTTGGCCATATTTTCACTATTTCTGTAACCATAGCAACCTCAATTTAAGTCGAAAAACAAAAATAAAATGATGTGCATAATCTACACATTGCCATCTAGTCATATACCAAGTCTCATCAAATTAGCTTGCTTACTTATTAACTTATCGCAGGATCCCATTTTTTGCCATATTTTCACTATTTCCGTAACCATAGCAACCTCAATTTAAGTCGAAAAACAAAAATAAAATGATGTGCATAATCTACACATTGCCATCTAGTCATATACCAACTTTCATCAAAAACGCTTGCTTAGTTATTAAGTTATCGCGGGATCCAGATTTGAGCGGACAGACGGACGGACGGACGGACGGACAGACGGACGGACGGACAGACAGACGGACAGACGGAGGGCAAACCTATAGTCCCCTCCGGTGTGAACACCGGTAGGGGACTAACTAGATAATGTCAGTTGAAATGGCCTTAGCCCTCAAAATTTCAATTGAAAACATTTTACATCGCCAACGCTACTTGTTTAGTTCAGTGACATGAAACTTTCGTATCCTTACATAAATATCTTTAGATTCTTAAATAACGGCTGAAAAGTCTTAATTTTTGAGAATGATACGTCATTCTCAAAAAATAAGATTTTTCAGCAGTTATTTACTGAAAAAAATATAAAATCTTAAGAAAGCGCCATTTTTTTTTCAAGCTAGTTTTTCTTACACTGTTTCCGCCTAACAAAATGCACAATTTTGTTACATACCCATCCGCCTTATATACATACGAGGTCTGTAGCAGTTTACGGAAATGGCCGAGTGATGTTCTGAATGGGGGATCTGATGTGCTACCAATAGTGCTCTGACGGGGGCATAAAAGACAAATGTAGCTCTTTTAGAAGTAAGAGACAAATTCTAACTTACAAGCCAATGCTCTGTTGTTATACGATGCCGCTGTAGGTAGCAATGAAATACTGCGAGAATAATAACTGATGGCCTCTTTATAATCACCAGACCTGAATGCCTGAAATATACATAAGATGGTGATTTAATGATCAGACCTACAAACGCCTGAAAAGTAAAAGAAAGAATGACCTATTCCTAATGCAAATTTATTTTTTTGTTTGTTTGAATGGGGTTCTATGCTGTTTTTAGCAAACTTTCAGTTATATCACAGTTGCTGGAGCACCTTAAAATGGATTCCTGGTGTATCTCATATCAGTTCTACCATTACATCCTTTTCCTAGCCTTGAGCTGCTATCTCACAAAGGTCAACAATAATCGACCAATGGGTGGGAGACAAATAGCCGAACAGGGGAAGTGGTGTTATTAGGGTTGAACCTGAGACCTTTATATTGACATTCTGAGATGCTTTAACCTGAAATTATTGACATAATTTGACCTTTATGCAATGAATAAATTAACCGATGAATACATTTACCACCAAGAAAGATCTGAGGTTACGGATTTTACCTGCATTAAATAACGGTTTTGTGATCGAGAGGTATAGATTGCAGTTGTAGAAAGTATACTTTTGGCAGTTTAAATATGCACCAAGTCATTTTTTTAAATTTTTTTTTGCTTTTAACATATCACAAAAATACACACATGACTTTCTTGAGTTTTCTGACAGTATGTTTACTAGAAACCTTTACTTTATACTTTGTTGAAGAAATTGTCTTCAATTTATTTGTTTGTCATAATTGGAATGAGCAAATTGAGAAGTGTAAATTAGACTACAATTTTTAAAAGCAGCATGTAGAACCTTTTTTTATATATTTGAGAAAATAAGCGGATTCTGCGCATACAAACTATCTTATTTGTTATTGTCTTAAAGATAAATGTAGAGATATTTGAGAAAATTTTAGAAAATAATATAAAAATATGAAGGAGAGAATGAAAAATTATATGTTTATAATTTGCAGCAGTATTGGGATACAATACTGAAAATTTAAAAGGTCAAAATGACCCTTGACAGAAAGTTTTAGAGGGTAAAATTGGGGTATTTTCAGAATTTTGAGGGTAAATATCCTACTGTTAGGGTGAATCATGTACCCTATCATTTTTCAAATTTCTTGAGTTCACTAGTATTAATAATTTAGATCTGTTGGCAGGTGTATTGAGTGGATGTCATTAGCAATTGATCACAAGTTCATAATTCTTACCTCATTTCCCTTATCTTTTTCTCTGTTGGCTTTCATTAGCTTTTCCTGCTCTGACAAACCTAAAAAAGATTTTAACATGTCATAAATAAGCCTGTTAATAATATGATCTGTGTCACGCAAGTGGAATAACTTTGTTGAATACTCAATACACTAAGGGCCTATATCAAAACAATTTTTGCTAACGTTAAACATCATTATCATTGTGATGATGTCATATCATAAACAGCGTTATATGTTCTAAATTTCAGTAATTTTGTTGATTTTTTATAAAAATTAAGTTCATATTATAAATTGAATATCATGTTTGTGTTCATGAATTATCATATGTAACAAAATCGTCATCTATAACACATAACATTTTGGCAAAGCCTTTTTTCCCCTGTTTATAGATTGCTTAGTAATAGTTAAAGTTCATTTCTGATAATTTACGCGATATAACCTAAGCATAGCGTTAGCGGAGCGCAAGGTTATATGCGTAAATTGTCAGAATATGAACTATAACTGTTTTACCGATCGACTTATTTTTTCATCAAATAACGCTAGTTCATTTGAGTTGCACGTCAATCAATGATGTCATTCATATTTGTTTCGTCATACATTCTTCAATCAAATTGAGGTAAATAAAAAGTGGGAGGAGCGAAGTTAAACAGGTTTCTGTAATTATCTGGTCATTTGGCGAGACAAATCAGTTGAGAACGTTCGGTGAACAAAACCTTGTGATTTCTACGAGTGGATTTTGTATTCCTTTTAGTTAGATTTTGCGGACATTATGCCTCCTTTAGGGATTTTGTACTTTTTGAAAAACAGTTATCTATCACGGCATATTCAGCCGCGCAGTGTTAGCACTTCGGACTAACATTCACAAGGTCCCAGGTTCGATCCCCGACGGTGGCACTCATTCTTTTCGACTATTTGTCTTCCACCTATGGGTTGAAAATCGTAGACCTATGTTGGTTATCAGCTGGAGACTAGAAAAGGAATGGTAGCACTGGTGTAAGAAATACCAGGAATTCATTTTTAGGTGCTCCAGCCGCCGCAATATAACGGAAGAATTGTTGAAGGCGGTGTTAAACCCCATACAATGAAAAAACCCATGGCATATTCATTGTCAATACTGTAAAGTTTGCAACAAGACGTTAGTAGAAAACAGTGCCTTGAAAAGTTACCAAAGTTACCTAGTTACCAAGTTTTGCTTCCAAACCGAGTCACATTGGCTTTCGATATAAGTCAGCTATCACAGACTTAACATGCTTCGAATCACTTTCTTTTTGCAAATATCTGTATCCCTAGAATCCTTTTAGTAGGCATTTTGTATTTTTTTTTCTACAATTAGTTTGCATACATATACCTTTTAAAGAAACATTTGATTGCATTTTGTTAAGACTGGGACCTTTAAGGAACTGTCGTTCAAAAAATCCAAAGTAATCATTTTCAAAAAGGAAGTGAGAGGTTATATCGTTTTAACCCTGTCGTCTTTTTTTTATGTCAATATGAAAATATGGAGTACAGAAAGACTTGGTATGAGCAAACTCGTCGATGTCATTCTTACTGAGCACTGTATGCCATGTAGATTATTATTTTATTATCCGAATCATTGATTTTTCTTGTATCTTGGATCTTGTAACTTGGTATGTTCTTGGTGACAATCCTATAACTGGATTTTTTAAAACCTATACAGGAATTTGAATTTGAATTTATCCGCTAAATTTTTAACTTGATTAACATGCAGACAAATTATGAAAGAATTTTCTCCTCGTTTTAATGAGTAATTGTGTAATACTAAGCATAAGTTCAAAAGAACATTCACCAAACGATTTTATTATAAATACTCGATTACAAGTTAAGGGTCTTTCGGGACATTTTATCAGACAAGATAATGACGTCACTGTCTAGTTTTGAATGCAGTCCCCGCCCATTATGACCTAAAGTCACGTAGCTCACTTATTCGAGCAGACCGTCAGGTTATGCAATATATTTTTTGAATTACAAACGAAATAGCGGCCTTTCATTGGAGGAAAAAATAGGGCGATCGGTAATGTCATATATTTGGCATTTCATGACCTTTCATTCAATAACCTGTATGTGTGAATTTTCCAACTATTTAAAATTTTTCTTGTCAAAGGCCTGTAAAATTCTAGGGGGACTTGTAATAGGTCCTCTAGGCCTGTTTCCCTTGTTCAAGTTTTATTCCTAATAATTAAAGATGTGAATATATAAAATTTCTGTTTCACATGCATGTAATCATGTGTCAAAATAGAGATATTGCATGAATTTTGATATTTATTTAACCTTGATACATTGCTTAAAATCTTGAATTCATAGTTACTACAAGATTATTACTAGGTAGGACCAATCCATACCCTAAATTATAACCCATGAACTCAGCTTACCTGAAGCATTCACCTGATCTGGAATATTGTTTACTTCTTTATTACCAACCAGTGTTTTAGTTTTACTGCCATCTTGTTCATCTACTTTCTCTAATTCTTTATCAATGTCAACCCTGTAAAATTAATGAATTTTACATTTCACCTCAACAAGAAGAGTTTTTTTCATGAAGTTCATATAGTTTTTTTAAATAGAGCTGTAAAAAATCATATAAGAAACACTTTTATCTTATAACTAAACATATACCTGTACGAAAACATCCCATATATTTTTCACAAATTATTTTTCATAATTTAGAACAAAGGCATAATGCAATTATTTTTAGAAAATTGTTTTTCTGTTAGAAAGATCAAGGATAACAAGGCAGATAGAGGTTAAAAGATAAACATAATAGGTTTTAAGTGCATTATATGAAAAAATATCTAACTCAGTTGTGGGGATTGATATAACTGAAAAATGATGAAAGTGGCATAAAACTCATTTGAAACAAACAAACGAATCATAGTTCATTTCCAGAATGGTCCTAAGGACTTACATCAGACAGTTTGGAGAGTCCTGTCTACTAATTTCGGGGTCACAGACTCGCAACACCTACTTCCCTTAACCCTTGTCATGCTGAACCCGGAATACTCTCGATAGCTCAGTGGTTAGTGCGTTGGTCTTCTGATCCGAAGGTCAGGGGTTCGAGTCTGTGCAGTCTGATGTAAGTCTACACCACCTGTTTCTCTCTTTCAAACCAGAAATGTCAATAGATTTAATTTTTCAAATGAAAATTGACCTAAAGTTGGTACTTTCAGTGCTTTTTTCACTTTGATTTGGATGGAAAATTTTAAGTCAAAATTTATTCAGCATGACAAAGGTTTAAACCATATCAGAATTTGTATGTTTACAGAAATTCTGTATCCGCCTCGGTATTTAGTTGATAATCCAGCCAGTTTGACTAGGGTTGACCCTTTACCCACAATTAAACACAGATGGTCCCTTTTTTGTCAGACGGGTCACATATCCATTCTTTGTTGGTTTGAATGGGGTTTTATGCCGCTTTCAACCTTTTTTCAGTAATATTGCAGCAGATGGAGAACCTAACAATGGATTCCTTGTATTTTCACACCAGTATTACCGTTACATCTTTTCCTAGCCTCCAACTGTTATCCCACATAGGTCTACTATTATTGACCCAATGGTGGGAAACAAATAGTCAGAAAGAATGAGTGCTGCCGCCAGAGATTGAACCTTGGACCTTAAGAATTAAAGTCCGACATGCTACCAACTGCGCTATGACAGTGTCTCCACCTATCTATTCTACTTACTTGTCCCAATCCCTGTATTCTCGAGGCATTGCTCTCTTATTGGGCTTTGGTACTGATGGTTCCTTCACTTTCTGCAACACATATGAACTCATTACCAGACAATGATATTTGAGCCTGCGTGTGACATTTCCAATAATTTAAAATGTACGAGGAGAGCCAAACTTCAACCAGTCTCAACATTTTCAAAATGTATTAAGAAGCTAGCATGGCAGACTAAATAAAATTTGGGACATTTTCCATCTGCAAAGTGCAAAGCAAATAATTTGGTCAGATTGTGCAGATGCCAAGCTGGCCACAGTCTTTGCTACGCACATATTTGTCATTGTTGGCAATGTCACGCACATTTCAGACTGGTCCAAGATGAAAAAAGTTGCAGATAAAAATCTATCTAGAATGTTTAAGTTTGAAAATAAATTTCCATTTTAGAAGCAATATTAAGTTTAGAAAGCAAATAATTATACAAACAATTTTATAGTTTGAAATCATTATGCTTGTCAGATTATATTCTTTTACTTTAGAATCGTACAAACTAATAGTGCACAATTGAACATACACTACTGCAAAAGGGTCCTGTTAAAATTTCATTTAAAGACCATTAATGGCCCATGAAAACAAGGAAAACCATTAAAATGAGCCATTAGTCTTTATAAAAAAATAATAATGGGTAACAATTTTTGCCATTAAAATGCTAACTAATGGCCATTTATTCACAATTTGACCATTAAAAAACCATGAAATGCAGATTAATATAATGGGCCTGCATAAAAGTATTGGCATTAAAAAAGTAATGGGCCATTACTTCATGTTTTAGCTTTATTCATGCCCATCAACTACCATGAATATTTTTTCATGCCCATCAATCACCCATGAATGAGGGCCATTAAATAAAAAAAGTACAAATAATGGGCATAATAACGATTGCTAAAAGTCACTGGCATTAAAATAAACTATGACAATTAATCATGGCCATGAATATATCATTGAATTCTTAATTGGATCATTCATGGGCATTAACTTTGATTGTAATGTGGATCAAAGAAATACTGAAAATTTTCAAATTTCTTTTATTTTGATTCATGCCCATTAATTATCATGAACATTAATTCATGCCCATCAATCATCCACTGAAGATGGTCATTAAATACCAAACAGTAACAAATAATCACCATTATAAAAATTCATTGGCATGAAAAAAATCTTGTCTATTGTTTGTGGCCATTTATATATCATGGAATTATGAATCAGATAATTCATGATCATTAACTTTGTTTGTATTGGGGATGAAAGGAATACAGAAACGTTTTAACTACTTTTTTATTTTGATTCATACCCAGTTACTACCATGAACATTTATTAAAGCTAACCACCCAAGAATGATGGTAATTAAATACCAAACATGATAGATAATGGCCATTATAAAAAAAGATTAAAGTCAATAATTGGCATTGAAAAATATCTGACAGTTAATTTTGGCCATTTATATGCTGTTGAATTCTTAATCAGTTCATTCATGACCAATCACATTATTTTAAATGGGTATTTATATATGAGAAATTAAATACAGAATTAAAGCTTTAACTTTTCATTTTGATTCATGCCCATGAGACATAATTTGTCTATTAAAAAGATTTTAGTCCTTTTTCATGGCCATTACTTGGCAGATATTTTGACAATTAATTTTTCATTTAATTTTTAATACCCATTTCATTTATTTCAGGGTTTATGGATAATGGGCATGGTATAGCAGTGAAAGAAAAAATCTTACCCATTAATCTGAATTCATGCCCAGCACAATGTCGCTTTTAATGGCCACTACCCATTAAAATGTGCCATGAAAAATATTAATGGGTCATGAATTTAGCAATGATACAAATTCATGGCTACCATTAATATTAATAATGGCTACCATTAAAAAATTAATGCCCATCAATATTTATTTTTGTAATGGTCATTATTTCCAAAGTTATTACTCCTGAAAATCTAATGGTCTCCTGTTTCCATTTAGGGCCATGAATGACTTCTTTAATGGCCATAACTCTCCCATTAAAATAATTTAATGTCAATTTTATGGCATCTTAATGGTTTATTAATGCCCAGCACACTGTCGCTTTTAATGGGTGATGTTAATGGCTCAAGCCATGAATTTTTTAATGGCTGATTCATGGTTGATCTTGCAGTAGTGATAGCTGAAAATAATTTGTTTGTTTGTATGGGGTTGAATGCAACTTATGTCAATCTTTCAGTTATATCAGGAAAGCTGGGACACCTACGATGGATCCCTTATATTGCACACACCAGGGCTTCCATCACATTCTTTCCTGCCCTTCAGCTGCTATCCCACAGCTACCATTCTGAACCCATTGGTTGGAGACAAATAGTCGGAAAGGAGAAGTGCTGCCATCATGGATCAAACCTATGACCTTTTGAATGATATTCTGACACACATCCACTGCACTTTTGTGGTAGCAGCTTAAAATAATCCTGCAGACAAGTAATGTTATTTTAGGTTTACAAAACCTATATACTACCAAATGAGCCAGAGAAGAGCTACCCTGATCCACGGGTCAGGCATTGAGGCCATCCATAGTTAGGATCCCTTAACTTGAGGTCCTATGATTAAACACATCATGTACATGATACAATATTGTGGAAAAGGCAAAATTGCTTGTATCAAATTTCTCCTTTTCCCATAATACTTTCATCAACAAAGATTGATTCCTTTTCCAATTGGCCCATTGCCATTCTTGTCTACGAACTCTTTCTATTTTGACCACTCCAATATCAAGGAAATGGTTAATAGGTTGCATTTTGCGGCTACAGCAAATTGCCTCACATTCCAAATTTTTTCACTATTCATACACTTAAGTGCCTATCTAAACTTGAAATCCAATATACCCGTTAGCACCATTAGCTCAATATTAGATGAAGTTCAATATCAAAGTGTTGATGCCTGGGCTGGCATACTAACTAACTAATTGTCATCCTTATGACAAGTTGAACCAAAGCCTCATGTGTTTGTACTTTACATAGAGTATATTAAAGAACCACGGTATATTTCAGCAAAAGTTTAATCATGTATCCTTGCACTATCAACAGTAACAACTGACCGTCTTCAGGTGGCAGTGACGATACATAAATGGAAAAACACGCACTATTAAATACCCCCTTTATCAGAGGTACAGTTAAGAGGGGTAATTCTAGTCTAAAATCTTAGGTTTAAACCTATTTATTTTACATCGATAGGGAAATAAGTTCTTACAACATAGATTAATCCCTCTCGATTCTGCTTCCTGGAAAATTCACCAGTACTCATGCCAAATGTGTGGGCCAATGAAAGAACCAAGATCAATAGCAGCTCTCGGGGAATGTAACTCAGGACCTTTGGTTCAATGGACACTCTACCTCTAGACCAGGGACACAACTAAAATCTTTATTTTTCAATGAAACCCTATGAAGTGGGTACTCAATTGAATTGTCTCATCGAGAAAATTCTAATGAGTACAAACAAGATAGGGTTTGAGCAAGGACAAGTGAACTATTTTTGAAATTCAAAATTCAAAATACCAAAACTACTCACCCCATCAGCTGTCAGTGTAATGTTGCCTGATCTAATGGGAGGTAACTCTGTGTCTTCGTCTAAAGTAGGGGTGTTAAGTTCATTCTCAACAAATTTAATGTTATCTGTCCAACTCTGAAAAGTATGATGTTTTAATCAAGTTTTTTTGCTAATCAAACAAAAATATTTATCGTGTAAAAGACTATCAAATATCTATGACATAATGCTATGGCCTATTCAAAATCATACACCACTGCACTTTGTGAAGAGGACATTAAATTTGATACTGATCCTTCATCTTTTCAATACTATAAAAAATAAATAATTTTATGTCAATAATTTCACAGTTTTTCAATACCACATCGAAATCATCGTGGAAAAGAAGAAATTGCTTGTCACAATTTACTTCTTCAATTGCTAAATTATAGCACTACCAACGGGTGCAATGCTTGGCTACAAATGCTGGATAATGCAAAAAAATCTAAGTCACAAAGGAGCATTACTCTTACAAAAATGCTTCTAGAGTTATCCTCCTAGATAGTCTGGTTAGCTCTCATGATGGTGAACATACATACCAAGTTTCATGGAGATATCTTCAATAACAACAGAGATAAAACGAAGGATATCACACCAATGCCAATGACACCAAGGTGATCACAATAGCTCCGAAAAACAGCCGTGCTAAAAATAAATAGGGAGTTAACATGAGGAACCTGTTGTTATCAGGCTGGACCAGTAGGTTAGAGGCCTTACAAGTCCTAAAGGCTGGTGACAAAAGGTAGTTAAGTTGGACTCTTCTAACCCCTAAAGGTACCTTAAGATCATTGTCTAATTCTTCTCTTTCATCCCTGTCCAAATCTCCTTTTGTTCCTACAGGTCTGTCTTTTCGTAAAACTCGACTGGAAAATAAATTACAGAAAGATTAGGCCAGCCATGTAAAATATTCTGCAGCTTTATTACAATTTCAATAATCACCAGGAGTGTGGAAATACCACTTTCTCCACTTGTCTATATACAAGTAAAAGTCAATTTCCTACTTGTCCAGAATCAAAATTAACTTGCCCACAATAATATGAATTAATAAATATTGAGAAAAACATTGTTTTTATTGAAGAAAATGCTTGGTAACAGACAATGTTTTCTCTCCTTTGATAAAAACAATACGATGATTTTTCTGCTAGATCTTTTTAGTACTGTATCAAAATTTGTCCGTGGACAAGTGGCCTAGAACAAGAGCTGTTGGAGGACAGCAAAGCTCGACTATTCCTAGTGCTGGATAGTAACAGCAAATCAATATCTATATTGGAAACTCAATTAAATAATAGTAAAGAGAAAAGATGTACATCAGTTGCACTAAAAAACTTAACCAAGATTTCTAAGTCCGATGTGCAAAGTTTCCAAGCAGTAGCTTTACTAGAATTAGAGATATAACTGATGTACAACATTTGCACTTAAAATTTAAACTTAACCAAGAATTTCTGAGTCTGAAAAGGGTTAAAATTTGATGATATTCAATATCAGAGTATTGAATCTTTGTCAAGAGGCTGATATTATGGTCACAGAAGCATGTGCAAAGTTTCAAAGCAATAGCTTTAGTTGAAATAGAGATATTACAGATATACAACATTTGCATGTAAAAACTTAACCAAGATTTTTAAGTCTGAAAAGGGTTAAAATTCCAATAAATTCAATATCAGAGTATTGAATCTTTGTCTAGAGGCTGATATTATGCTCACAGAAGCATGTGCAAAGTTTCAAAGCAATAGCTTTAATAGAAACAGAGATTTTAAACACTTGCATGTAAAAACTTAACCAAAGCAATACGCTGACGCAGATACCGACGCCGACACCAACGCCCGGGTGACCGGAATATCCCCCCTATTCTTCGAATAGTGGAGCTAAAAATGTACTTGTCCACAAGTGGAAAAGCCCCTGTCGGACAAGTTGGGCATGAGAATTCCACACCCCTGATCACATGATTTCTTTTACATTAATGTAGTTTTGAAGAGGTATAGCGAGCGCATATTAACTTGAACCTGACCTTTATGCAGAATAAATAATTAGGCCCATGAATACAAATCGGAAGATACTTCAGCATGTGACGATCAAACATGGACGTTCCGTTATACTGTACAAATTGCAGGTATGTGTGGACTTAAAAATAGTTTACCTATAGACAGGGTGCCTTGTCATTGAGCAGACGATTCAATTTAAAAAAAAAGATGTTCCTATTTGTGTGCGACTGAGAGAGAAGATTTCAGTTTATTTCCAGTCAAAAAACATAAATGGCATTTAAAGATATCTGAAACTGTATTTTTTCACCCGCATTTAAAGATTATTGAAGACTCAATTTATGTATTGATTCACTAGTTCATGAGGTTGACCAAATATCGCCGTTACAGTAAAACGCATGGGCGATAATGGGTTAATAGAGCTAACACGTGCACCACAACCTTACGATTGAATTCCACAGGTAAGTCGTGTTTTACCTAAGAGAAACAACCGGAATTTGATTTTGATTTGAATTAGGGTTTTACGTCGCTTTCAACATTCTCTCAGTTATATCGCGACGACTGGAGCACCTAACGATGGATTCCTGGTATTTCTCACACCAGTACTACCACCACATCCCTTTCCTAGCCTCCAGTTGCTATTCCACATAGGTTTACGATTATCTACCCATTGGTGGAAGACAAATGTCGGAAAGGATAAGTGCCGTGGCCGGGAATCAAACCCGTGCGAATATAGACCCCTGGATTAGAAGTCCGGCGCACTACCAACTGCGCTATTGCCGCGGCTGACCGGAATTTAAGTTATTTAAATCACAAAGGCCAGGTTCAGGTCAATATGCTTCCACTAAAACAAAATCAATTTATAATATTGTAGTAACACCACATTGTATAAAACTTAAACACTAGAACTTTCAACTCTAAGAATCTTGTTGCTTCTATTATTTACACAGAGCTTAATAAGATAGTAAATTAATATGCAAAACTCAACTTTCTCTTTTTATCCACAAATAAATTCATATTTTGTGGGTGCTCATTTGAGACACCTGATCGAGAAACATTCTAATGAAGACAGATGTGTAAGCCAAATAGCACTTGAAGTAATGATGTTTCACATATAAATATCTGAAGCTAAGGAATGACATTTTAAATGTTTTAATTTTTTTTTTTCGGTTAAACATCCACAAATATTGTTTCAGAGAGAAGAACAGATAATTCCAATCTAAAATCTTTCTATCAAAATAAAACCACATGTTGTTGGTACACATTGGAATCGCCTCAACAAGATGATTCTAATGAGTACCAACAACAAAGAGTTTGTGTATGTTTTGTCAAAATATTCAAATCCAAAAGCCTTAAATGTCCCCTTCATCTGTCAGTATGCCGTTTACCTGTTATGATTCAAGGATGTCAGTCTGCCTTCACAACACCTCTCTAGTTCTGGAAAATGCCCTTCCTCGTTGGACCTACAAATATGTCACAAAAATCCTACTTTCACTTTCAGTTTCAGCCTTGTTTGTTTGTACATGTAAGGGGTTTAATACCCCTTTCAACATTCTCTAGTTCTAGAAAAATGCCCTTCCTCGTTGGACCTATAAATATGTCACAAAAATCCTACTTTCACTTTCAGTTTCAGCCTTGTTTGTTTGTACATGAATATTTGATAAACACCCCTTTCAACATTCAATTAGTTATATCACAGCAGTGCCTTTTCTAGGAGGGGGATTGCGCATTTTCACACATACTTTTGAAAAATCCCCCCTGAAGATGATGGGGGATTTTTTTTACATCTATAGAGAAAGAGAAAAAGTTCACATCTCTTTTGAAATGTTGACAATTTTCAACAAAATCCCCCCCCCCCCCCCCCCCCCTAGTTTTCAAATCCTAGAATTGTCACTGATCACAGGACTGATGAACCCTAACCATGGCTTCATACCATTTTACAAACTAGTGCAACTAAAACATTCTTCTAAGCCACAAGTTGTTAATCCATCTTACTTATTCACAGACTTATCCAGGGTTAGACACCGACTTCAGCCTGAAGGACCTATAAACCCCAAATCTTACAGGTCCTCCCTGATAATAACAAGTCCTCCAGGAAAGCTATGTTTATCATTCAGCAATTTAAACAAAAAGTCTAACGAAAACAGTGTGTGTTCTTTTCCACAACATTTTCCATAGAGTAATGGAAATAATTGAAATTCAAAAGGAAACTACAGTGGAATATTTATATGTCGAACTTCGGGGTACTCACAAAAAACTTTGACATATAGAAAGTTCGACGAACGGATAAAAGGCGATCTTGGGGACGAAGACATACGCTGCCATCCTCACACTTAGGTACGACCGAAACTGGTGGCGAAATAACGGATGTATTTGATTAGCGTGATGAATTAATCGAATATAAAAGATGAAACTTATTTTTATTTACATTTTTATTTGTTTACAAACATCATATAAAACATGTACATGCTATTTACTCCAGTCAATCAAACTGTGGACGGCTGTCAAATAGCTAGACATTAGATTTATAAATAATTTTCGTAGTGGTCCAAAGTTAAGATGCATTTAATAAAGTTTCAGAGATCAAAATGACTGCTGTAAAAAATTACAGGAGTTGAAATGGGGTATTTCCATATTTTTTTAGGGTAAAACACCTAGTTTACAGACATGGCGAAAGGACTCAGGAAATCTGTCAGACAGTCAGTTAAATAATCAAAGTTTACTTTACTGAGAAAAAAAACAAAATGTGACCAGTTTGGTATTAGAATAAGTCAAGTGAAAAAAATGGTTTACGGTCACAAAAGCTTTTTGACCCAGAAAAATAGTGTTGGAAATTTGGACCTACACTTACAGACCTAAGACTTTTTGTCAGTCATGTCTGACAGACCCTTGCCATGACTGGGTTTATGAGACAATCATGAGCCTTGTACATTACCTCAATATTTTAAGAATCTTCTCTAATTCCTTGACATCGCTGCAAGACTTCACATAGGCAAAGTCAAGATGGCTGAGTGGTATGTCAAATCTTTTGGTGAAACCCCCTGCCACGGAAGTCTCCATTTTCCTGGAAAAATTATAGGACACAGTCATGTTCATTTGGAACATCACTAGGCCATTTCAGTAAACTGCTACAAACCTCGGATGTATGTAAGGCAGATGGGTATGTAACAAAATCATGCATTTTGTTAGGCGGAAACAGTGTAAGAAAAACTAGCACTGTAGATTTATATCTGTTACAGTAAATAACGGCTGAAAAATGGTAATAGTTTGTGCAGATATTTGTCTTAGCCACTAAATTGACATTGATTTGTGTGACATTTTAGTTTGGCTTTCGAAAATGAAATGTGTTTGGTCATAGATTAGTATTCAACGGTAGCTTATCCATTTAGCTATGAATTGATGTATTGTGCATTCAGATTTGGTGAAAACTTACTTGGAAATCAACTTTTGATTTGTGCCGGGTGATGTTCGCTCCAAAATGGAGTTCGACCCCTTGTCTATATTATCATATATATATTTTTAAAAAAATCAGCGGGACATTCCCCTGTGCTAGCATCCTAACTGAAATCAAATAATTAAATCCAAAAATATCAATTAACCTTTCAACAAATTACCTCTCCAATCTTTGGGTTAAACCAATTAGATGGAAATAAGCCAGGCTTGCTAAGTTGATTTGCTATGTCCAAAAATTCTTACCCCACCCACAAATAAATGCTCAAAGTGAAAGTAGAGATAAGTTTTTATCAGAAAACTTAAAAATATTTTCTGTCTTGAAAGTCACTAGCGTAAGATAATATCAGGACAATATGTAATTATCTGATGTTTTATGTTGTTGCATACATATCCTTACTTACACGAATAAAAATCAGCGTGTTCTAGCAGCTTCGGTTTCCAGGCGGAAGTAGAAATCTTACGGAGAACCTGCATAGAAATAATTTCTAACGAAATACAGATGTTCATTATTTTTCGTTATTCGCTGGTTTTACAGAAAAGTAATAACATGTTCCTATTTTGAATAGATATAAGTATTTTGTCATAAAAGGTGTATTTTGAGTCCTGAAATATATCACTAAAATGCACAAATTGAATCACTTAAACTCATTTATTTCGTTAAAAAAATACTTGAATTCCGAATGACAGGAAGGTGAAAGTAGAATAATCCAAACAAGATAACATACGTTAATTTTGTTTGTATTGACCAAACATTTCGCCTTCGAAGTCCTTTCACTTAGGTAAAATTCAGAGTTACGTAGAGTATCGAAGTGAGAGTTGCATTTCATTCTGTCGTTAGATGATCAAAGTTGCATAGATTTCGGATAACTTGTGTCCGTCTTTTTGCGACGTTCTTCTTCTTCTTCTTCCGGTTACAGTGCTGGGCCCTTATAAGAGCATTTTCGCACAGTTGAAAATATATACATGAGGGAGGGTCCCAAGATAAAAGCAGGTTAAAAACATCCTGTTTGGTGCTTATATACAATCTGCGAGCCCAGCCTTGAAAGCGATCAAGGTGGGAGCAGTGACGACTTCTGCTGGTAGTCTGTTCCACATCGTGACAGTTGTTGGAAAGAAGGATTCCTTCAGGACTACCCTGTTACAAAATGGCACAATGTATCGCATGTTGTGGCCTCTAGTTGATACTCCTTGTGGATGAAGGTAGGGCTCACTGGGGATGGCTACGAGCTGATTGGCAATCTTATAGAGCATTGTGACCTTTGCCTGCTGTTGACGTTCCCTCAGACTGGACCAGCCAGGTGTGTTGATCATAGCAGTGAAGCTGCTTTTTGGGTTGTAATCCCCAGATACAAATCTGGCAGCTCTGCGTTGCACTGCTTCAACCTTTGTGATGTTGGCTTGAGTGTGTGGGTCCCATACTGTGGCCGCATATTCCACCTGAGGTCGAACGAAGGTTTTGTAGCATGTCTCTTTGGTGGACTTTGGGCATGATGAGAGGTTCCTCCTAAGGAAGGCGGTGGTGTTGTTGGCCTTCTTAGTAATCATATCGATATGGGAATTCCATGACAGGTTGTTACTGATGAGGGTTCCCAAGTATTTGGACTTCTTGGCCAGTTGAAGCTTCTTTCCATGAATGAAGTAATCCGAGTTGATTTTGTTGCGCTTGTTGGTAATACGAAGTACCTCGCACTTGTCTGGATTAAACTCCATCATCCAGTCCCTCTCCCATTCCTGTAACTGGTCCAGATCGTCTTGTAAAGTTCTGGCATCTTCCAGGGTTTTGATGGTCCTGTAAAGTAGCGAGTCATCAGCAAATAAGGGAGGAGTTGACTTAACACATTCTGGAAGGTCGTTTATATATACTAGGAATAGCAGAGGACCAAGAACCGTACCCTGAGGGACACCTGATGTGACTGGTGCTGGCTTGGAGCTGCTGCCTTCAACTGTAACTTGTTGGGTCCTGTTCGATAGAAAGTCAGAAATCCAGTCCAGGAGTATACCCCTGACACCGTACTGACCGTAGTGATGTAACTTCAGCCTGAGTCGTTTGTGAGGGACCTTATCAAAGGCCTTCGAAAAGTCCAAGAGGATAGCGTCAATCTGCTCTGACTTGTCTAGGCTTGCAGCAAGGTCTTGGACTGTAAGGAGAAGTTGGGTTTCACAGGACCTGGATTTGCGAAAGCCATGTTGGTAATTACTGATGATGTTGTTTTTGTCGAAAAAAGTCATTAGATTACTGTGGATGATGTGCTCCATTAATTTACATGCGACTGATGTTAGGGAAACTGGTCTGTAATTGGATGCCTTCCCCTTGTCTCCTTTCTTGTAAATTGGTGTTACGTTTGCCTGTCGCCATTCATCAGGCATCTTGCCTTGAATCAGAGAAGCTTGATAGATAAGAGTCAGTGCCGGTGCTATCTGATCTGCCATTTCTTTCAGGAATCTAGGTGAGATGGAGTCGGGGCCTGTGGCTTTGTGTGGTTTCAGTCCTTTTAGTAGTTTCCGTACACCATTCACTGTGACATGGATGGGTGGGGCATCTGGGTAAGGGGATTCTCCAAGGTCAGGGAGGGGGGTGTCACCTTCAGTGGTAAACACCGACGAAAATTGTTCGTTCAGGATCTCGGCTTTGCTGGTAGGGTCAACATGGTTTACACCGTCTTTCTTCAGTGGAGCTATGCCTGAACTATCACACTTTTTGCTCTTAACAAAAGAATAGAGTTTTTTAGGGTTGTCATCAGTCACTAGGTTATTGACATAGTTATCATGAGCTTTCCTGCATTGTTCTTTCACACATTTCTGAATATCTTTGTATTCCTTCCAGTCCTCTAGTTTATTGGTGTTCCTTGCCTTGTAATAGGCCCTCTTTTTTCTCCTACTTAGCCGTCGTATGTTACGGTCACTCCAAGGTTGACTGAAACGGGCTGATGTCATCTTTGAAGGGACAAACTTGTTCAGTGTTGCCATGCATTGTGTTTTGAAAGTGATCAACAATTTATTGATTGGTGTTAAGGAATGGTATTGAAACGTAAACTGAGCTGAAAATTCCATTAGTTCTATTTTCATACTGTCAAGATCAGCTGATTTCCATAAATAGAGGAGGTGTGGTACTGGTCTTTTTCTGGCAGGCATGACCCGGGTGTCTGTGAGCAGGATATCGTGATCGCTAAGGCCTGGTATTGGTATACATTTTTCAACGAGTGATGGCCTGTTGGTTGCCACAATGTCAAGTGTGTTGTTAAGTCTAGTTGGGAAAGTCACTAGTTGCTCACATCCACTGTCCTGTAACGTTCGACTTTTCAATTTCTTTAAAACTCTGTAATCCGTTCACTGACAATTCATTACTTAAAATCCTATGTGTGTATATCAAACTAGTTGACACAAACTTTCCAAATAATGACAAATTCAGGTGAAAATATTGTAAAATGTAATTAAACCTGAAAAATAAATGAGCATCATTTGAAGACAGAAACAAACAAACAACAACAAAACACACACACACACAAACAACAAAACAGCTTAATGCTTTTGTGAAAAAGTAGTTTTACCCTTTACAATGTTCACGCTGCCAAGTGTCATCTTCGCAAATGGCAAATAAAAGTTGATCATGGCTCTATTTTATTCATTTGGTGAAAATACATGGCGCCAAAAATAAGAGACAAACTATCTTTTTTGAGACAAACCTGAATTTTCCTCCAAATATAATCCACAAGTCAGGTGTTGTTTATCAATTATGTAATCGGGTCTGACATGCGACATACACCTTTCCTTATCCAATAAAGTTTTTAAAAAGACAGCTTACTCAATTGTAAGTTCTTTAATAATCTGATCAAACACGGGCCAAATTGAACTTGGCATACAGTCTCATCAATTTGGCCCAAACTATTAACCTTTTGGCCCTAATTTTTTTCATTTGGTGAAAATGATGGTGACAACTTTTTTCAAGCCAGGGTGAACCCTTCTTTAAATACCTTTTTTTCTTAACAAATATTGAATAGTTAAATAGTCTTTTGACAACAGAGGCAATTCTATTTGTATGAAATAATAATTTCTAGGGTAAAAGATCAATGTCTTTAAACACTTTTAAATGTTTTACTTTTTTTTTCAACATTATTTTTGGGCCTTACATAGTGTTGTAACGATAATCGGAAATAATCGATTAATCGTCGCTGAAGTCCGAGATCGGCGACAATCGATTCTCAGGTAGTTTTCATCTGTTGTGTTTATTGAAAATAAAGGGACATCACTCTTAACCTCAAATTGAAAATGGCAGACGATGGAAATTATGCTTCTTTGTCAGATATTTTTCAATATCCAGTCATGGCGAGTGACCGTCAGACATGGCCGAAACGAAAACCCTGGGTTGGGTAAATTTTACTAGATTGTCAGTCCGAATGTCTGTCACTATTTTCTGGGCAAAATGGTTTTTTAACAAAAAATCCATTCTGATGTTTATGAAAACACTAAAAAGGTCAACTTTCTCACAAAAACCAAACATCAATCTTAAGATTGACAACCGGTTAACAGATTTTCTTCGACTTCTGGCACTGCTAGAAAAAGCAAATTCTATTTTACAAATCTCATCAATTAGGAAGCCTAAGAACTGATTTCAGGATCCAATTTTTAAGGAATTACTGGTAGCTAGTCTTATTTTACCTGATTTTTTTGTATTTTTCCAGTTTCAAAAGCACAAACACAATGATAATTTTCTGCTTATTAGTACCCAAAAATGTTCGACCTATCAAATTATTTCTGTTATCTTTATGAAAATCTCAAGTGCCTGTATTCTTCTGAAAGACATTTCTTTTTTTCCACTCTTGAAAATCTAATTTCGACTTTTAAATCAAAGCACTAAAAACACTGACAGATTGAGAGAAATTTTACCACCTACCTAGGCCTGAAATGTTATTGCTACAAAGTTAAAAGTTTTCTCTCTCAAGTTATATGCAAAATATGCAAAAAGGCATACACAAACAAAGATAAGTCAACATCTGATTGTCTAACGACTTACTAGTTGCTACCATAGATTGTTGAGTACCATTTAAGTTCTGCATTTTTTTTTTGCATAATGGTGTGTCAATTATAAATATATATATAAATGATGCACGTAATTTTGGAATAATTATTGATGTCAGCAATTATATTTTTTTGTTGTTGTTCTTATTTTAGACTAACAAGAAGTTAGTGAGCAATTAAGGTTTAAAAAGAATGGTAATTATCCTTTGTTTATATAGCTATCAAAGTGCATTAATCATCATTTTCTGAAACAAAAAATCACCAACTTGGAAGTAATTTGATACCTTGTTATCCCATTTTAGTATGATTTCTAAATGATATGTAATAGTTATAGTTCATTTCTGATAATTTACGCGATATAACCTAAGCGGAGCGTTAGCGGAGCTTTTTTTAATAAATACTCGATTTAAAGTTAAGGGTCTTTCGGGACATTTTATCGGACAAGATAATGACGTCACTGTCTGATTTTGAATGTAGTCCCCGCCCTTTATGACCTAAAGTCACGTACCTGACTTATTCGATCAGATCGTCAGGTTATGGGATATATCTTTTGAATTTCAAACGAAATAGCGGCCTTTCATTGGAGGAAAAAATAGGGCAATCGGTAATACATTATAGAACTTAAATTTGAAGGCTCTATTGATTTTCTGTCTCATATATATTTCTCCCCAATATTTTTTATCTTTATTATTTACTTGTACAGTTGATTTGAATTCCATTTTTTGCTTGAATAACACTTACTGTTGATACTTGACAACAGATGACAAACTTGAGCCCTTAGAGGTACTAAACAACTGCATCAGTCAACAAAGAAGTACTTATCTAACAAAAATGAAATTTCGATTCTAAAATCGATAATTGAATCGAAAACAGTTTCCGATTCAATTCGATTATCGATTCTGATCTGAGTCCGATTTTACAACACTAGCCTTACATCGATAAATATAAGATCAGGGGCATAATATTTTACCGATGTCCATCTGTCTGCCAAACAAAATACTTAATTATAATATTGCCAATAAGGCCTCCTCAAAGCCTATTCAGGATAAAATCCTGATACTTGGCAAGATGCTGGATATCATAGATATGCATCTGCTGATACCAAGGTCAAGGTCACCTTACAAAGTCAAGGTCATATATCAAGTTCAAACTAGTTAAAAATTGCTCTGTGGGGGCATATATGTGTTACAAACACATCTTGTTTTAACCCTTTGCTGTTTAATCCCTACTTTTTACCTGCCTGTGATTTTATGACTGAGAAAACATTGTGAAAAAAGAAGAATTGCTTCTGACAAGCAATTTCATCTTTTTCCACACTATTTTCTACCCTACCGAATGGTTATTTTTCAAATTAAATCCACTTTAAATTTTCATCTGCAAAACCTTTCAATTTGGATAGGTCTAAAATTTTGTAAAACAGGAAAGTGTTAAGTAAATTGTTGGGAATTAAAACCTTAAGACTAAACAGGGATAAGTCTGACACTATTTCGAACCAATGAAATTCAACCATCTTTGGCTTGGCTTCATTCTAACATGATGAATTATACCTACCATCAATATGCAATCCAAATCTCCTAACTACAGCTTGAATAAGCTGTAGTTATGAGGTTTTGAGCTGCTGACAAAGCGCAGTTAGTAACACATTTGACAACCATTCAAAACGTCCTGGGTTTATCTCAGCAGAACTCATTCTTTCCGACTATTTGTATTCCACCAACGGGCTAATATATATATAACAGACCTTTGTGGGATAGCAGCTGGAATGTTGGAAAGGTAGTACTGATGTACGGGTGTAAAGAAAACTGGTGTAAAGAAAACAGGAATCCATTTAGGTGCGATATGACTGAAGTAAAGTTAAAAGTGGCATAAAACCCCATTCAAATAAACAAGGTTTTGATAGCCCACTGCTGATATGAAGCAGTGCTTTTAAAGTTTTTATGTAATATTGTGAATTCAATCATATCTCATTATAATGGCTCAGCATGAAACAGATATAACTGCCTATAAACATATAGGCAGTTACAACCATTTCTAGCTGGGCCATCGATTCTGATTAATTTTTTTTCTTACTTTTATGAACAGAAAGAGATGTCATTACGACCTCGAAGAGTTGATTTTGATTCAACGTGGGATACCTTGAAAGATACTGTAAAGGGAGTGATAACCTGTGGAACAGTAGCTAGGGCAACATGGAACGACAGATTCTCATATCCTTTGGAAAATGGCTTCAACAGGGCTCGTGTTAGAGTTTGATATTGGGGAGTCATTGACTCCTCACCTGAGAAATTCTGGGGGTCAAATCTGATTTTTATAGGGTCAAAATGACATAAAAAGTAAATCATAAGTAGAATATTGCATAATTAAGAGTTTCTCCAACTGTTTTTTGTAATGATATGAAACAAGTAATTGATTTGTAGAACTTAAGCTAGTAATTTGTGAAAATCTTAGGTATAAAACAATGTTTTGACTCTTAGTAATTCCTCTCAAGGGGGTCAAAAGGACCCCCTTGGGAGAAATTTCTAGGGGTCAAATTAAGATATTTTCAGATTTTTGGGGGTCAAAACTCTGGTTTAAGGGTCAAAGACGAGCCCTGTTCAATATAGGGTTAATTCACATTTTTGAGGGCATTTACATTTGCAGAGACCCGAAAAATGGTTTTACTCCCTAGTGCGAAGCTATTACGCCATTATTATTATTATTAAGACTAAAGTATTATTTAAACAGATAATGCAAAAACATTCATAGGAACGCTTTAAAACTAGCTCTTAACCATGTTATGTGCCAGACAATAGCGTTGTGCATTGCATCGATTTCAGTTGCTTGGCAGCATTTGTCTTGGGACAACAACCTAGTAGAAAAGGAAAGTTTTCACACATTACAACATTTTTTTTTTAATTCTATACCTTCGAAGTATAAAAAAAAAATCAAGTCACATTCACAAGCCAAATTTGCATTTCTGCTTTTCTTATAATAATTGAAGGAATGAAATAATGAGAGATCATAATATAGTCTGTGATTGTATGGTCAAGGTTCAACCTATTTATTTATTTGATTTGCATGATTTCAAAAGAGAGTCTCTAAAGAGAAAAAAAATAGGAACCACAATATATTATGAACCATTGCCAGTCCTCCCCCATATCGCAGACCTGTGGCCAAGGGACAGGTGTTTGTATGACTAGTGTGGTATAGGTAATGGTATAACAAACTTCTCAAGTTATAGGTAGCCAGATGAAGTCATACACTAAAAAAGTGTTGAGAGAGTTGTAAACTGTAGTCATGCTGAATAAATACTTGGCAACATTGCATTAAAATCTAAGTGTCGGAAGCTTTGAAAACCTAAATTGTGAGTCAGTATTTTCAATGAAATTACCGATCTCAAACTTTGCTAGCTTTAAAAGGAAGTCGGTAGGTAGGTATAGACTAAGATCAGACTGCACACATGTGTCTATACCTCCTGCCAAATCAGGTTCAGCATGACGAGTTTTAAAAAAGAATTTTATAAATGATCTTTAACTCTGAATCACAGATGTATATGCATTGTGTGTAGCCTGTCCAGAACCATTGGGTGAAAAGCTCTACCAGGAAACAAAGGCATTCCTGAAAGAACATGTCAAAAAAATGCACCAGGTAATAATAATTTAAATTTAGTTGTGTCCCTTTAAGTTTCTAAATGGCTGAAAAATTGTTTTTATTCTTCAATGAAAACACTTGAGAATGCAGCTATTTTTTATGCTTGCACAAAAAGTAGTTCCGCAAGAAATCTGTCTTATTATGAATAAATTATTCCAGTTTGGCTTCATGGTATTAAATTAAAAGATGTAAAGAGTTTCCGCTTTTTGTATTCATACAGTGTGATTAAGTTTTTAGTTTCATACCTCTGTGAAATTAAAATTGCTCTCTTCATCTCTTAAATAAATGTGTAAATCTTGAGCCTGATATTTGATATTTGTAATAATTTCATATAAGAATGATGGCTGAGGTATTGAGCAGCCAAATGAAATAAAAAAATATTTATACAGATCTACTGTGCACAAAGTGATGCAAAGGCTGACCTGAGTCTTCACTTTTGCATGTGTGAATTGTGAGAAATGTTAAGCATAGACTAATCTGCCTAAAATGATTCTCCTCTTCAAGATTTGTATTTAAGAAAGTGGAACAGTAATGGTTTAACATCGTTTCTTAAGTAATGAACTTTAACAGTGTTAGCCGAGGTTTCCTAATGATTTTCATTAGGAAACCTCGGTCAACATTGTGAAAGATCATGTGTTCAGTAATGTTGCGGAACTATTATGGGTCCACTACCTTGAGATGTAATTCTCCTACATCAGTTCAATCTCTCTTCAGTAACATGAAACAAAATTATGCACATTTAGAATTTTTCTTTTTCTAAATGTACACGTAAATAGATGTACTGATTTAAAGGAAAAGGAAGATTATTTCTCTTTCTATTAAAGCACTCATTAAAGGGATGAGTTTATTTTTCACTGCCTTTATTATCCTTATCCCCCGCCGTTTTCGGCAAGGGGATATAGTAACGGTCCCCGTCCCTCATTCTGTCATTCCGTCATTAAACTTGTCCGGAGCATATCTCCTAAAGTAAAATAGTTATAAACTTGAAACTTTATGGGTGGATGGATCTCATGGAGGAGAAGTGCAGTGCAAAAGAAGTACAACTCTTGCTTGCATAATTTGGGAGTTATTGCCCTTTTTTATTTTAAATACTTAGATTTTGTCTGGGGCATATCTCCTGAAGTATTATAGCTATCAACTTAAAACTTTATGGGTGGATAGATCTCATGAAGGAGAAGTGCAGTGCACAAGAACTACAACTCTTGCTTACATAATTTTGGAGTTATTGCCCTTTGTTATTTTTAAGACTTAGATTTTGTCTGTTGGAGTTATTGCCCTTTGTTATTTTAAGACTTAGATTTTGTCCGGAGCATATCTCCTAAAGTATTATAGCTATCAACTTGAAACTCTATGGGTTGATAGATCTCATGGAGCAGAAGTGCAGTGCACAATAACTACAACTCTTGCTTGAATAATTTTGGAGTTATTGCCCTTTGTTATTTTTGAGACATATTTTGTCCGGAGCCTATCTCCTGAAGTATTATAGCTATCAATTTGAAACTTTATGGGTGGATAGATCTCATGGAGGAGAAGTGCAGTGCACAAGAACTACAACTCTTGCTTGCATAGTTTTGGAGTTATTGCCCTTTATTATTTTTAAGACTTAGATTTTGTCTGGAGCATATCTCCTGAAGTATTATAGCTATCAACTTGAAACTTTATGGGTGGATAGATCTCATGGAGGAGAAGTGCAGTGCACAAGAACTACAACTCTTGCTTGCATTAATTTGGAGTTATTGCCGTTTATTATTTTTAAGACTTAGATTTTGTCTGGAGCATATCTCCTGAAGTATAATAGCTATCAACATTAAACTTTATGGTTTGATAGATTTCATGGAGGAGAAGTGGAGTGCACAAGAGTTTCAAGTCTACTTTCTGTGTATATATAGATTAGACAATCTATTTAAGATGGTATATTTATATCTTATTTTTTTAAGTTTTAAAGCATAAAGTTTTAGAAATGATACACAGATAAGCAACTATATATCGGTTGTGGAAGGGGAACAACGGCTTTTAGAGTTCCTACAACACTTGACTTGCAAATCCATGTTCAGGGGGGGAAGGGGGGTGTTCCCCAAAGGACCAATTGCATTTTATACAGAAATAAAGTGCCATGAATTTCCCAACATGATGCGATTTTAACCAATTGAAATTCTTTATTTTATTCCATTTCATTAATACCACAGAACAAAAGCTCCAAAGAGCATTTTTGTATGTAAGAAGTAAAACAGTGGTCTCGCGATAGCTCGAACACACTCGGGACCGACCAATTTGCTCGAGTCATCGCATAATTCAAGTTAATGCCAGTAAACAAAATTGTCCTCTATGAATTCGTTTCACTGCGTTTTAAACTTAACTTGGCTTATTTTGCCTTCAAAACACGCAGTTTTGGGGAACAATATTTAAGGCGAAGCGGGATTCAAGTCAATTCAAAATTAATGCATTTTCTTTTACCACTTTTTATTGCGGAACACTGTCGAAAGAACATGAATATTGAAACTACAGCTGAAAAAAGTGTAGTTATGATTTTTCGGTTGAAATTGTCACTACTTTTCAGTATAAAGGTGAATAATTTGCAGGATTACTCACGTGTCTGATTTTCGAAGAATTTAAAATTGAAAATGAACAATAATTCGACAAAAATGTGCATTTGTCTAATGATTGTTTCAAAAGCTCAAAAGCTTATTTGGTAAAATAAATCCCTCTCATTTGCACCTTAAAATTGAATAAGTGTGGCATATATAAAGGTGTCAAAACCCCGTGAACAAGGCCTAAAGGTATTCTTTACAATGGGACGAAATAACAAAAACGCACTGTAAGTTAATTTTGATGCAAAACAATAGATGTCAGAAAGGTGCGAACCCCTTTGCTCGAGGGAATGCAGTTAATTTTGACCACGGGACTGAGATTGTTGCTTGTGCTATGGAGCAATTGGGTGTTTGAGTTAGTGCAGTAATAACCAACAAGAAAAAAGAGTAAGACGCGTCGGACCGGAAGACGGGCTCGAGCCTTCGAATGAATTCGAGTTTTTGCCCTCTCCAGGTTATGCGAGATCACTGTAGTAATAATGAATGTACATGTAAATAATTGAATTTTATTGGTTTCCATCAATACCCGTGCATTCTGATTGGCTGAAAAAATTTGTTTTATTCTTCAATAAAAACAATATTTAGTAAGCAGCTATTTTTTTAGGCTTGAGCACAAAGTAGACCCGTTAGAAATTTGTTTAATCATTGAGTAATTTTTTCCATCATTCATCATATTACGTTATAAGATATGAAGAGAGTATCTGTTAAATTTCATGGATGTATGAACCTAAAAAGCTTAATACACTTGTGTATGAATCTGCTTCATACAGTGTGATTAGATTTTTGGTTTCATTCTTCTATAAATTTAGAAAATACTCTCTTCAGCACTAAATTAATTTGTATATTTAAGGACCTAGTTGATACCCAAGATGAAAACCTGCTGACTCTTTACCACCAGCATTGGAATGTTTACAACCGGGGATCAGGCTACCTTAACCAACTTTATGGGTAGGTAAAGTGTATATATAAGTGTTATAATATTTGAATGTTTACCACAGGGAATAAGACTACCTTAACTTGTAGTAAATCAGTGCTTCATCTTTGAACTCTTCACTTAACCCTTTTCTGTTTTACAAAATTTTGAACCTGTCCAAATTCAAAGGTTTTGCAGACGAAAATTTAAAGTGGATTTAATTTGAAGAATGACCATTCAGTAGGGTAGAAAATAGTGTGGAAAAAGAAGAAATTGCTAGT
The DNA here is from genome assembly GCA_948146395.1 of Fragum whitleyi. Lineage (NCBI taxonomy): Eukaryota > Metazoa > Mollusca > Bivalvia > Cardiida > Cardiidae > Fragum > Fragum whitleyi. Next base: position 45,417,197 of record OX411556.1, read on the forward strand.
CAGAAGCATTTTCTTCTTTTTTCACACTGTTTCTCAATCATAAAATCACAGGCACGTAAAAAGCAGGGATTAAACAGCAAAGGGTTAAGGATAATTGCCTACTTTGAGCAACTTGTCTAATGGGTCTGTAACTAACTATTTCATATTTAAGCACCATGTTGTCTAGGTGGCTTATTGTTAGTACTTAATGCACATTGTGAATTGTTGGAAATGTCACACACAGGCTCATATAAATGGTCAACACTTTACAAACAGGCTTGACATTCCTTAACTCGTTTATGCTGAAAAACGTTATTTACTTCCTGAAAACAACGGCGTAGGTGTCGGCATTGGCCTCTGCGTAATGCTTTGGTAAAGTTTTTACATGCAAGTGTTTAAAATCTCTGTTTGTACTAAAGCTATTGCTTTGAAACTTTGCACATGCTTCTGCGACCACAATATCAGCATCTAGACAAAGATTCATTACTCTGATATTGAATTAAGTGATATTTTAACCCTTTTCTGACTTGGAAATTCTTGGTTAAGTTTTTACTTGCAAATGTTGTATATCAGTTTTATCTCTAATTCTTGTTAAGCCATTATTTGGAAACTTTGCACATGCTTCTGTGACCATAATATCAGCCTCTGGACAAAGATTTTTTTCTCTTGACTTTCATTTAATTGAATTTCCAATGTCGATATTGATTTGCTGGTACTATTCAACACTAGGAACAGTCAAGCTTTGCTATCCTCTGACAGCTCTTGTTAGACTTAAAAAAGGGGCATTATCCAGCCTCTGCAGCCATTCCTTGCATCTATAGGCAGTGCTCTTGTTTCATTATCTGATAATTCATCAAGTAGAAGTTAGAAGAAGATTGTTCAAATACAGGGGTTTACAGCTTTTGTGAGTGTGTGACTCAAAAATAGGTAGCCAGGATTCCCGAAAATATCTGTTTTGAGTTCCATGGACCCTATGGGTCTTAACTACAGAAAAGAATCGAAGGCTGTATAAGTCTTCAATTCTTTTCTGAAGTTGAGCCCAACAGGTTTATATTTGTCCAATATTTGTCCACCTTTAACCAGAAACAGCCCAATGTTGACAAAAAAAATATTAAGAAATAATAATATTTACATTAAAATAACTGATTGATGTATTTAAAAAGAAATCTTTTACAATTAAAGAAAAGACCATTGAACCTTGAAAATGGACCCTTGTGAACCAAAAGTCCCTAGCACCCTGTTTTGTTGATGCATTGCAAAAACCCTGTACAATATCATTTTAGGTATCTGAACACGACATTCATAAAGAAACAGAAATTTACGGAAGCAGATCTAAATTATGGAGGCTTTTCTGTAGACCTAGGCAAACAGATGTTGGAAATAGGCGAGGTAATGTATTGGACTCTGGACAACTTTGAAAGTTCAGTCATTTAAATATGCATTTGTTTTGTTTGAAAAAAATTTAAAAACCTTTCACAATTTAAAGATAGTTGGAATTACTTGTTAGATCTTTACTTGTATAAAGCAAATGTAATCAAATTGAGCTAGGGATTCTATATATCTAGATATAAGGGGATATAACAAGTCTACAACTATTATTTCTAAAAAAAGTTTTTTCATGAAAATGATACTAAGGAGTACCCACAACACAGGTTCTACATGCTGCCAAAGGTGGTTATACATTGGTATAATCTTATCTATCTGTCTGTCCATCCATTTCTAAATCAATCAACTCCTCCCTCAATTATGGACTGATTTGTATGAAACTTTAGCAGAATGTTCCCTATCATGTTACCATGCTCATGACCTTGCCAATTTTCAATCCTGTGCTGTGTCACAGAAAAAAGGCCTTATTGAAACTTTTTCTGTAGAGGCGAACATTTTGGAAAGCTTGCAAGAATTGTAGAGATATTTTTTTGTTAGGGGAAAAAAAATCCAACCACACAATCTTTAGCTCTGTACTGACTATTTTCTCTTACAGCTTGCCCTTGATATATGGAAGCGATATTTAGTAAACCCTTTAAAAGATCATGTAGTTGCTCTCATTCTGCAAGAAATTCAAAGGTAAGATAAATGAAAACCCTGGACTAATACAATGGACTTAGGGGTGTGGAAATATGACTTTTCTCTACTTGTCCTTGACAAGTTAAAAGCGATTTCTCACTTGTCTTGGATCAAAATGAACTTGTCTGCAAAAAATGGAATAATAAATATTGAGAAAACATTGTATTTAATGAAAAGTAACAGCATTTTCTTCATTACAGACAATGTTTTCCACCCTTTCATACAAACATTTGTATGACTTTTGCCCTAGATCCTTTAAGTACTGTGCCTAGAGTTGCACTGGTATTTACTTGACCATGGACAAGTGGCCTAGAAAAATGTACTTGTCTGCAAGTGGAAAAGCCTGTGTTGGACAAGTCGGGCATGGAAATTCCACACCCCTGAATGGACCTCTAATTTGCTATAGGACTGATGTTTTATATAGATTTTTATGTCCCCACCTTGATAAAATCAGTGGTATATTGTTTTACCAGTGTCATTCTATCTGTCTGTTTGCGAAACTTAAATTAAAAAAACAATACATTGTCAATTATTAGCGTGGCTGTTTTCGAAGAAAACCTGAGGTATAATGATCACCTTGGAGTTGTTCGCATTGTCATTGTTGGCGTTCGCGTTGTCGTTGGCGTGACAAACTTTAACCTTGGTCATAACTTTTGAAAGGAAAGTCATAGAGCATTCATATTTCACATGATCATTGTTTGGGACAAGACCTTTCTGTAGTACCAAGTTTAAGGTCATTAGTCAAGGTCAAATTTCTTTAAAAAATTTAACCTTTGTCATAACTTTTGAATGGTAAGTCATAGAGCCTTCATATTTCACATAATTATTGCTTTGGACAAGACCTCTCTGTAGGTACCAAGTTCAAGGTCATTAGTCAAGGTCGAAGTCTTTTTTAAAGGTCAAATCTCTTTAAAAAATTTAAACTTGGTCATAACTTTTGAATGGTAAGTCATAGAGCCTTCATATTTCACATAATTATAGCTTGGGACAAGACCTTGCTGTAAGTACCAAGTTCAAGGTCATCAGTCAAGGTCATTTTTCAAGATCAAATTTCTTAAAAAAAATTTAAACTTGGTCGTTACTTTTTAATGGTAAGTCACAGAGCCTTCAAATTTTATATGATCATTGGTTGGGACAAGACCTTTCTGTAGGTACCAAGCTCAAGGTGATCAGTCAAGGTCAAGGTCATTTTACAAGGTCAAATTTGTTTGAAAAAATTTATCTTGGTCATAATTTTTGAATGGTAAGTCAAAGAGCCTTCATATTTCAAATGATCATTGCTTGGTACAAGACCTTTCTGTAGGTACCAAGTTCATATATTTGCATTTTCCTAAGAATAATAAACAGCTGAGCGTTGGCACCTGCTTGCGGTGCTCTTGTTTGAGATACAATGCTGATATTTGGCATAATGATACATTTCATTGATATGCATCTGCTGGTACCAAGGTCAGGATTGTCTGTGAAGGTCATCAATTAAGGTCCAACATGTGAAAAAATTGCTGTTTAGGGGGCATTATTGTTTCACAAATAAATCTGGTTTGTTTTAACAATTTTATGTAAGTTTGATTATGATGAATGCTTTAAGCTTCTGGAGGTGCTTTCTTGGTTTGACATAACTTTCCAATTCGATTATTGAAGTTTAAAGTTAAAGTAGTGTTTAAAAGGCCAAAATTCTTTCATTTGATCACTGAATCATCAATTACAAAATATGCTTTTAATCTTTTTCCAGTGATCGTTTTGGAAATGTTGTTAATCAATCAGTTTTACATGGGGTCATCACATCATTAGTTGAGGTGGAAAGCTACAAGAAAAAGAGCCCTCTACAATTATATGAGGAAATTTTTGAGTCGAGGTTTTTACTAGAAACCGGTGATTTCTACCGCAGTGAGGCTGCAAAATTAAAAGATGAATGTACTTGTTCTGATTATATGGAAAAGGTATGAATTTTTTATTAATGATTTTAACATAGAAAAGCCAATTTTGAGTAGAAATAATTTTAGAAAAGAAGAAAAATCTCTCTTTTTTTTTTCACTACTTTTCAATATTGTTTATCTTCAGTGTGTACAATTGTGTGATTGTTTGATACATAGGTAATAAAAGGCAAAGATTTGTATTTCTTATCTAAATTCCTTATTAATTTGAAGTGCATGTTAAACTATAACTGGTTTGAACATCATAGGATTCAGTTGTACTTATGCGACTATATATGCTATTGAAACTACCTGTCTTAGTTATCATGACATATTGTATTAAGTGACCATTGCCATAAATGACCACTTTTTGGTGACCTGAAGTTTTACTTTATTTAACTCTTTAGGTAAAGAAAAAGCTACAGGATGAAGATTTTAGAAGTCGAAAGTTTTTACATCCCAGTTCTTATAGTAAAGTAACTTATGAATGTCAGCGTAGAATGATTGAAGATCATTTAGAATTTTTACACGGGGAATGTCCAGAAATGGTTAAGGCTGAGAAATTACAAGGTGAGCAATTCTGTTTTCTGTTTATCTTTCACCCATTTTTAGCTTGACTCAAGGTATTATCATCACCTTGACATTGTACACATTGGCATTGTTACTGGCATACGCTTTGGCATTGGCGCTGGCGTGACAAACTGTAACCTCTGTCATATCTCTGGGCTTACTTATTTCTGACCTAAGGAGGGTATTGTTGCTCGCTTTATCAGAGTATCTCTCAGACTGTAGGCTACCAGCTCTAGACTGGTCCAACTATCGACTATTAGAATAGCCTAGATTAGGCTATTCTGATAGTTGAAAGTAGGACCAGTCTACATCCGGGGAGGATTCAAGTAAGAAATAAGTTGGCACTTTGTTGTTGTTAAAATATCTCCATGAAATTTGGCATGTGTGTTCACCATCAAAAGACTTATTCCATTACTTTGAAAGCATTTATGTACTAGTATTACAATGTACCCCTTTTTTTACTTAAAATTTTGGATTATCCACCTACCGCAGGCATTGGCCCCCTAGGTGGTGCTCTTGTTTGAAATCTTAGACTGGCCTGAAATGGAAGACATTACAAGAGACAATGAAAAATGATGTAATATGAAAAAAAATAAGGATAATTCTTTGTTTCAGTGTAGATTGATTTATATTTTATTGTGCATGACAAAGGCTATATTTTCACAAGTGGCGGAGCCGAAAGTGAAAATATAGCTTTTGTTGTTCACAAAATGAAATATTAACCAATCTTAGTGAAAAAAACAACAACATGATTATGCTATTTCTTTTATGCAAAAAGAGAAAAAAATGTGAAAATTTTAGGAAAGGAAATTTTCTTAAAGCATATCATTTGGCATGTGATTGCTACGCAACATTCATTGTGACATCTCTTTTTGGCTCTGCTTAGATAACATCAGATAGGGTGAAATAAAAGAAAGCAGGGTATAATTTTTTGATAATTTTTCAATTAGGTGGTTAGTCTTTCAAATGCTTATCTACATTTATATCCATAATCAACCAAAAGCATTTAAGAAACCATCCTTTTTTAGCTCACCTGAGCACGAAGTGTGATCTATCAATGTCTGGCGCCCGTCTGTTTGTCATGACGTCAACATTTTCTTTAAACGACATCTCCTCCTAAACTTCTGAGTCAAAATCAACCAAACTTGGCAGAAATATTCCTTGGGTGGTCTTTTGTAAAAATTGCTAAAATAGAAAGGATTCATGTCATATCAAGGGGAAAGGGGCCTTAATGACAAATTTCTTGTTTACACTCTAGAAGCCACAAATATGGTCCAATCTTCATGAAACTTTGTCAGAATGTTTGTTATGTCATGAGGATGAACTCTATTGAAAATGAGAAGGATCCGTGCCATATCACGGGAAAAGGTGACAAGATGACAATTTTGTCAACAATTTCTTTAAACGACATCTCCTCCTTAACTTCTGAGTCAAAATCAATTAAACCAAGGTTCGCACAGTCTTAAAAAGTCCTTAAAAAATCACCGTATGGCCTTAAGAAGTCCTTAAATGTCTCCTGACCTTAAAAAGACCTTAAAAAGTCCTTAAATTCTATTTCTAGGGCCTTAAATCTATTGAGACGACAAAAAAATTTGGGGTTTTTTCTTAGAATTTTAGAAAATCGTGTTAATTAAAAATACATAATACGAATAACACCTACAACATCGGGGCTGCGGTATTCTATTCTATTCCGAGGATTCCGACGTCGGCCGATGATTGCCAAGCAATGACGTAGTATTTCCGTATCATGGATCGTAACCAATCAACGAGAAGCATTTGCTGCTGAAGCTGAAAATTGCGCCGTAAACGGAAAGATTCAGCCAATGAAATGATCGGAATTCTTCACTTCCTCCCTTCTACGACCATCTTGTGTAGTAGAAGGATTTTGAAAAGTGTTAACGCGAAGATAAATACCTGGAAAATGCACAATTCAATTTGAAATGGGCAACAGACTATCCAAGGCTGAGGGAAGTAAAAACAAGGGTTTACAAAGCATACTGTCATTACTGTCGGAAGGAAATCGATCTTTCTAAATTGGGTGAGATCGCTATGAAATTGCATGTTTGTCGTCATTCAAAGTTTTCGACAATCAAGTGAGATTCCTGAGTGGGTTTTTTATGCCCCCGATAGGGAGGCATCATAAATTTGACTTGTCCGTCCATCCGTCTGTCCGTCCATCCGTCATTCCGTCCAAAAACTTTAACATTGGCCATAACTTCCTTATTACTTAACATATTCGCATCATACTTTACCACAACATTCCTTGGTACATTACCTTTCTGTAGGCACATACTTTGGTGACCTTGACCCCTGGATGACCTTGACCTTCAACATAGATTGGCCATAATTTAAAATCAAAGCGGTGTCGGGGGCATTGTCATCTTACAGTGACAGCTCTTGTTTTCATTTCACTGACAACAAATCTAGTCGAGCAAGTGAACCATGTTCTTTTCCTAAGGCAGAGTTGACGTGTATGAAGTCAGATGCAGCTGTCGGAGACATTGTAGATTTTGCATTGGTCATATCCCACCCATTTGTTATGCCAGCTAAACCTTCGACAAGCATTGATAATTTTTTTCAGAGGGGCAATATATTGAAAGCAGAAGTTTTATGGACGATACAAACAGTTGTTAAAATTCTAATAAGTCTAATGAAAATATTGAAAAACTATTCAAATCTTTGACTCCTAGTTAGCAATATAGCTCAACAATTTTCCTGTAGAAAAAGAAAGTCAGCCTATCTGCTGTTAAAATGTAAGCTACAACTGACTAAATCAATTATAAGGTAGATTTTCAACATAAATAGGGCCTTGAAATAGAAATTTTGGCCTTAAAAAGACCTTAAAAAGTCCTTAAATTTATGTGCCTTGTAAACTTGGCAGAAATATTCCTTGGGTGGTCCCTTGTAAAAATTGCTAAAATGGAAAGGATTCATGCCATATCACAGGAAAAGGGGCCTTAATGACAAATTTCTTGTTTACACTCTAGAAGCCACAAATATGGTCCAATCTTCATGAAACTTTGCAGAATGTTTGTTAGGTCATTAGGATGAACTCTATCGAAAATGGGAAGGATCCATGCCTTATCATGGGAAAAGGGGCCTTAATGACAATTTTCTTGTTTACACTCTAGTGGCCACAAATATGGCCCAATCTTCATGAAACTTGGTCAGAATGATTGTCAGGTTTCAAGGATGAACCCTTATTACAATTTTTTTGTTTACGCTCTAGAAGCCACAAATATGGTTCAATCATCATGAAACTTGGTCAGAATGTTTGTTAGGTCATGAGGATGAACTCTTTTGAAAATGGGAAGGATCCATGCCATATCACGGGAAAAGGAGCCTCAATGACAATTTTCTTGTTAGAGCTCCAGACGCAACAAATATGGTCCAATCTACATGAAACTTGGACAGAATGTTTGCCAGGTCACAAGAATGAACTCTGTTGAAAATGGGAAGGATTCATGCCATATCACAGGAAAAGGAGTCTTAATGATAATTACTTGAAATATCAGGTGAGCGATTAAGGGCCCTCAGGGTCCTCTTGTCATAGGAAACAACTCTAGTTTCAAAAAACCGAATAGGTATTGTTTTGTTAAAAGATGCAATAAGAATATTCAATAAAACAAATCCCCACAAGAAATTAACTGATTTAGATTGTCTTCATTCTCTCTTATGTTAAGTATCAGTAGTTATTATAATTCAATAAGAGCTTTCAGATTCACAGCTGCCTAGAGGTGGCGAAAGCTCATGTTAAAACATAATGTTAAAAATAATTTATCTCAAAAAGAGAACATTTTATTCGTATATTAGTTGATGTACATCTTGTTCACAAACTGCAATATTCATTTCAGATTTAGAGAACATGTACACCTTATTAAAACCAACTCAAGGTGGGTTAAATCTCCTAGTACGAGAGGTAGAAGAACATATCAAAACCGTGGGACTGGAGGCCGTCAAAAATCTCAAAGGGGATAGCCTTACTGTAAGTAGTTTTTAAGCGTTTCATACACCCTTCGATAGTGATAGTTGGTTTGGGCTTCTGATTGTGATAATCAACTTAGAAATTTCATAATTGATTAATCAGTTCCTAAAACATAAATGAAAGCCATTATATTTTGCTTTCGAAACTCACATCAGTTTTATAGCTCAGTGTTAAACAGTTGAAACTGTCTATAAACTAATAGGCAGTTACAACTGTTTCAGGCTAAGCCATGAAGCTGATAGAAAAATCTGCAGAAAGAGTGATTAGGTCATGACATTTCACCCAACTTTCACATTTTATTCTTCAAAGGATGATACTGGGAGTGCTATATTGACATCTTAGAAAATGGTTGTACAATGGATCATTAGTTGATTTTCTCTTCCAACTAAAAACTGATTATCGATCGTGATTTGAAATCAATAGCCCAACACTACCCTTAAAATGACAGGGCGTATTATGGGATTACCTGTGGTGTCCAGAGGGCTGGTGTCCACTTCCTTATCTGATACATAACTCTTTTCCCCTTATGTTTGATTGGCTTGAAACTTGGCCATTATGCTCTTCTCATGATTACGCAGTTCGCAAGAACCATAGCTCTACCTAGCTTTATGTTTGACTTATTTTCTTTTGTTGTTTTTCATTCTTGGAGATCAAGCAGTGTAACATTTTTGCTACATTATTTTAAGTGTTTTTTTCAGTTTTGTTTAAGGTTTATAAGGTTTTTGAAGTCATTCCTATTCATCTATTTGTTATACCCCCACCTCCAAAGTAGAGGGGAGAATATTGGTTTCACCATGTCTGTCTGTCTGTCCATCCATCTGTCAATCCATCCGTCCATCTGTAGACCTTTTCTTTTCCGGACTCTTTACTTCCAGACACTAGGAAGTGCCCTATTGTTTTTGGGTCACATGGGTAAAAGGTCAAGGTCACAATCTGCCTTTGTTCAATATTGTTTCCGGACTCTAATTGAGAACCATGTGACCTTGAATCATGAAATTAAATGCAAATGCTGCTAATGACCCAAGAAAGTCCCCTATTGATATTGAGTTCCATAGGTCAAAGGTCAAGGTCAATTTTTGACGAGTTTTTCTTAGATGATTCAAGACTCTAACTAAAGAACCAAGTGACCTACAATCAATCACAGGCATACAACTAATTCTGAATACAATGCTTAAGACAGGTGCTTGCTTAATACAGGTCAACCAGTTATCTTGGGCGGGAGGGGGAGGGGTGAAATGGTACATCAGTTTTGATCAAGGAAAAGGCACAGACTAGGAAAAACCAATTTTGTTTATACTCATAAAAGATTTACATCTTATTTCTGCAATAAACTTGACATTTATCTTATGATTGTGATAAAATGTCTCCTTTATGTCTGATCTCCCATGACCAATTAAAACAATAGCCAAAATAATATTATGAATCTATTCAATCATCGGTAGGCAATTCCACAAATTCATCACTAATTCCATTCAAAAGCAAAAGCCCTCTCTGAAACAAAATCTATAATTGCCAATCAAAAAATTGGAAAGAATCAGCCCTCAAAAAGTTTAGTCATGTTTCTTGACTCATTACAGACCTCAAAAACTGCATAAAAACTTTTTTTTGTCTAATGTCTTTGGTTGAATTGAATACGAACATCAACCTTTAAATAGAGTATAACAGTACTTTCCATCAACCTACTCTACTAAAAAATAAATAAATTAAAATCTGAACTAAATTCATAAAACGGTTTGTGTAAAATGCACATTTTATCAATATAAATTGTTTTCAATTAAAAATTCAATGTCTGTCACCACCTGTTAACCGTTAGCGCGTGTCTTTGTGTATGTATATTTGATTTAGAGTAGATAACCCGAAAAACAATAGTTGACTGTAAGGATCACGTATCCGTGAAAATCACTATAGTCTTTCGACTTGCAAAAAACTTTAATTAGCCGCCAGTATAACTGTGATAATTGCCCTGAATGCTTAAAGTGGTCGCAAACTCAGGTTTTATGAATGAAGGGATCTGAATTTAGCGGCCGTTGCATGTGTTTCACAGGTGCTTGTTGAATACAGGTAAAATTAAGAGTATAGCAGTTCTGTGGGACATTGAACTGCACGTTAAAGACAGGTTCACGCTGAATAGGGGTGGCCGGAAGACCATGTTTGAATGTTTTTGTAACAAACACATCCTGCACTAATATCACTTGTATTTTGACGAAGCTGGTGGGGGTGTTAGTCCGCTTTGCGACAGATCTTGTTTGTGTTGTAATGTTTAATCTGAAAAAGGCTAATGCAGGAGTCCAGATAAGAGGGAGTAAAGCCAGTCTAATATCTTTATTTCACAATGAAAACCTATGTTGTGGGTACTCATTTGAATCGCCTCGATGAGACGTTTCATACGAGTACCAGCAACATTGGGTTTAAGTAAGAATTGATAAAATTTCTAAATTTGAAAACCAAAATACCCCAGCTATCTGTAGCTCTGCTAATGCATAGCGTCTAGTATCATATAAAGTTTTCTCCTAATGTGTTATACCATATTTGGCTCTTGCTTTTGGATTTTAACACTCTCCAATAATTCTTCATTTTATATTCATTCAGGTTCCCACCCAGTTTGTAGAAAATATGTTAGAAGTTCACAGTAAATATACCAATTTAATACAGAAAGTGTTTAGAAGTGATCAACATTTTGTGGGTGCGAGAGATAAGGTAAGGTTAATAAAGCATGAGATTTTCTTTGTCACCAGCTCATTGTAACAGAGTCTAGAGAAGAAATGTCATTTAGTGATACCTTAAACACGTTTATTAAGTGATCATTTTTATTTAGCAACCATTTTACTAAGCAACTGTTTTTAGCTCACCTGAGCATGAAGTGCTCAAGGTGAGCTATTGTGATCATACAAAGTCTAGCGTCCGTCGTGCGTTGTGAGTCATGCGTCGTCCGCAATTTCTTTAAACATCTTCTCCTCCCAAACCAGTGGGCGAATCTTGATGAAACTTGGCAGGAATGTTCCTTGGGTCAAGCTCTACCAAAGTTGTTCAAATAAATGTAATCCACCCTTAACTTCCTTAACAAAAAGGGTGAAAATATGAAAATCTTCAAAAATCTTCTTCTCTGAAACCAGATGGCAGACAGCTTTTTAATATTTTATATGTCGCAATACCTAGTGGGCCTCTACTAAGTTTGTTCATATCAAGACCCTGGGGTCATATTTGGGCTTTCCACGGGCGCATCCCTATTAGCTCTTCTGTGCACGAAGGGTAAAAAAATGAAATTTTCTAAAATCTTCTGTCCTGAAACCAGAAGGCAGACCGCTTTCATATTTGGTATGTAGCATCATCTAGTGGACCTCTACCATGTGTGTTCATATCAAGACCCTAGGATCATATTTGGGCCCCATCGAGCCAACCCTTTTAACATAGAATCAAAGAGCACAAATCTTTAAAAACATTTTTTTTCTGAAACCAGAGGGCACACAGCTTTCATATTTGGTATGTATCATCATCTAGTGGGCCTCTACCAAGTTTGTTCATATCAAGACCCTTGGGCCACATTTAAGCTCTACCTGGATGCATCCCATTTTACATAGAATCAAAGAGCGAAAAGGCATTGGGTCATATTTGGGCTCCACCTGGGCAGATCCCTTTTAGCTCATCTGAGCACGATGGGTAAAAATATGAAAACCTTCAAAAACCTTCTTCTCTGAAACCAGAAGGCAGACAGCTTTCATATATTTAGTATATAGCATCATCTAATGGACCTCTACCAAGTTTGTTCATATCAAGACCCTTGGGTCACATTTAAGCTCTACCTGGATGCATCAAAGAATCAAAGAGCAAAAAGGCATATCTGTCTTGCTCTTGGCTGAAAACATTCCATGATATTGATCTTATGTAGAAATCATCTCCTTTTTGACATCTGCCTATTTAATAATGTGATGTCCTAGGGGTCAAAGAGATGCAGGTGAACGATCTAGGACCATCATGGTCCTCTTGTTTTAAATCTCTATTTATAAGTCAAAATATCTTAAAAAATAGATATTACTGGTCCAAAGAAAATTAATAATAAATCTTTTGTTGATGAAACTCATTAGAATCATAAAAATGCAATGATTCTTTTGAATATTGATGACATCAAATTATTGAGAAATTTGCAAGAATATACATATTCAAAAAAAAATAATGTTTCTAATTCGTAAACAAAAAGCGTACTAAGCAGTCATTCTCTTTCACAGACATTTTTTTCAATCATGTAAGTTGTTGCTTTATTCACATTAAACTGTATTATGAATTTTATCAATTAACAGGCGTGTGCATGTGCAATCAACTACAAACCAAATCCTAAACAACCTTGTAGGTCACCAGAACTGGTAAGCTATTTTGTTTATTTGCTGATTTTAGTTTTACAATTATTTCTGATAATCTTTATCTATTTATCAATGAATAGGCAATAACAATCAATTAAAAGTTTGAAGCAATTTATTTACTAATTCTGGCGAAACCAGCTTTGTTACACCTTTAAAAAAAACTTTAAAATAACTGTTTGATAATTTCTCGAAATATGACAATCTTTTCCTACTAAAAGATTGAAGAATTGCTTATCGTATTGAAATTTTCATATTGATCCTTTATACAATTTTGCTTAAATTTTCATTGGAAATAGATGAATTGGACCAGATCAAACAAAACAAGGTATTTGACTATTAGATCATTAAAATGTGATAAGAAAAAAAAGTGATTTTTATACACCAATCAAAAAAACATTTGTATTATGTGATCGTTTGTGGCATCCAGCGGCTCCACCTTCTTGTCAGGAGCAAAATTCTGTCATCTTATGTCTGATTCACTTGAACCTTGGCAGTTATGTTCATAATGATTACAGGGTGCAATGCGCATGAATCCAAATTCTACCAAGCTTAAGTTTTTAGTAAATTCTCTGTTGTTTTTCATACTTGGAGATCCAGCAGTGTAACAGGCGAATCTTGTGACAATTTGCCATCTTGTTGTTCAGTATTAAGATTTCACTTTCTTTAATGCTTTTTGGTGGTTTATTGAGAAATAACGGTAGATAATCACTTGATAATCTCACCGCAAAAGCAGTGAAATTTTTAAAAAACTTATACCCCGCTTTTGTGCATTTCATCCTATCTGACGTCATCTATGCGGGGTGAAATAAGTGATGTCACAATGAACTCTGCATAGCAATCGCTCGCAAAATGATGTGCTTTAGGAAAATATTTCCTAGATATTTCACATTTTGTCTCATTTTTGCATAAATGAAATAGAAAAATCGTTTGTTTTCAAGTAAGATCGATTAATATTTCATTTCGTGAAAAACAAAAGCTATATTTTCACTTGTGGCCCTGCCTGTCGCGGAAATATAGCTTTTGTTGTTCACTCAATGAAATATTAATCGATCTTACACTGAAACAAACAATTATCCTCTATGTAATCTTGTTTCAGCTGGCAAAATATTGTGATAATCTACTCAAGAAGAGCTCGAAAGGGTCCTCAGAGACGGAATTAGATGATAAATTAGGAAGTTGTATAACTGTGTTTAAATATTTAGATGATAAAGATGTCTTCCAAAGGGTAAGAAATTCTATATATCAATCATCAAGTGAAAATTTTAAGTTTCGAATAAACTAAATCAGTTATTTAACCCTTCTCATGCTGTTGCAACATTATGTTGCTGTACACAAAACTTTGGCAAAGACTAAGATCAACCTGCAAAAATGCGTCTTTCAATCTAGATGTCCCAGATTCGATCCCTGATGACAGCACTCATTCTTTCCAACTGTTTGTCTCCTACCAATGGGTCAATAATTGTAGACCTATGTGGGATAGCAGCATGAGGCTAGGAAAGGATGTTATGGTATTATTGGTGTGAGAAATACCAGGAATCCATTTTAAGTTCTTCATCTGCCACCATTTAACTGAAAAATTGTTGAACATGGCGTAAAAACCCATTTAAAAAAAGAGCAAAGATGGGCATTTTGATCTTAGTCTTCACTTCCAGTCAAGGGGCCTGTTTTACTAAACATCTTACGATCATTTTTTGCGTAAGTCGAACATTAAAGTTGCTTCTACAGTAGTTACTAAACATGGAATTCTGCCATGCTTTATCTCATTGGAATCATCTCATTCAGACGATTCCAATTAGATATTGCAAGACAGAATCTAGCGATGAATAAAAACACCAGGTACGATTTTGTGATTTTGACTTATGATCAATTTTGTCGTAAGAAGTTTAGTAGAACGGGCCCCTGCTTTCTACTGAATTATTATGGAAAAAAATTAGCCAGAGTTTTTGAAGTGTCTATTAATTTTGCAATTTGATTGAAACAAAATTCAGCATGACAAGGGACATATTATCTTATTCTGAGAGACAGATGATCCAATATTGAATAAGTAAAGAAAATGCCATCTTTTCATATATAATGACATTATTTTCAATTTAGCATGAACATGTTACCTCAAGCTTCACCCACATAATATCAAAACTACGCAACAGCTTAAATTTCTTCCATGAGTTGTGCTTCAAATGAAGTAAAATTCTGTTTTTCTTTACACAAGCTTTATCAAATTACATTTACCTCTTGAGGGGTTTTAATCTGAAATCAAAATGGAGGTCCAAAGGACTCAATCATTGGGATCTTTTGGGGTACTTTCTTAAATCATTGGAGTCCATACTTTAGGTAAAGACTATTTCTTTTAGGCTATAATCTTGTATTTTGTAGGTTTAGAGCTATTCCCTGGTTAAAGGTTAAGAAATTGATAGAAATATGTAAATTTTTTGGGCTCAACTTCAGGAAAGAATTGAAGACTGTTTAAAGACGTCTTCAATTCTTTTCTTAAGTTTAGCCCCAGAGAGTATATGGGACTCACATAACATAGTTTTGTTCCTGACTACTTATTTTTGCGTCTCAGATGTGTCCCTTAAAACCCTGCTCTTGAAAATACATCTTTTTGCTGAATATTCTTACTAGAATTAGTAAAATTAGTGAGTGTTTTATTATCTATTTCAGCATTATTCCAGAATGTTAGCAAAGAGATTAATACACAGTCAAACAGCGTCAATGGATGCTGAGGAAAGCATGATTAACAAATTAAAGGTAAGATTTAAGGCCATTTGGTCCTTTGGTTTCAGTCTTTTAACAAAAAAAGCCTTTCAAGCTTAGTAGGTGACTCGAGAAGAGGTCTACTTTTTTGACAAATTTTCTTCTGACTTTACAAATGTCTTCCACCAAGGATGAAATATAAGTAGCATGCCTTAGTGTGATAAGCAGCTTTTAACTCTGATGGAATGTTGCATGTATACTGGGAGTGAACAAGGACCAGGACCCCAAGTTATAAAACTTTTCTCGTTCTCAGTTAAGAATTTTCTCAATTTTCAATTTGATATTAAAGCCATAATTCTGTTTTAATACTCATTTTAATGAATTAACATAAAAGATAATATAAATAAGTTGTTATAAATAACAACTTATTAATATTTTCTTTTATTTTCATACATTTATTTAAATTTGAAATTTGAGAAAATTCTCATTTGAGCCTGACAGTTTATAGCCTCAAGCCCAGAAGACATAGTTTGGTGTACCAGCCATTACATGATGTAAAGGGGGTAAAGCCAGTATAAAATCTCTATTCCTCAATGCAACTCTATGTTGTGGGTACTGATTGAAATAATCTTGACAGGATGATTCCAATGAGTACTAAAAATACATGTATAGGGTTTGTGCTAATATTATTGAAATACTATAGGGATGAGTGTCTTTTTCACTGCGTTTATTGGGGTATAAAGTGCAATTGCCTTAGCACATGGCAAATAACGCCATGTGCTAAGGCAGTTATGATTAAGCCATGTGCTAAAGCAATTGCACTTTATACCCCAAAAAACGCAGTGAAAAAGACACTCGTCCCTTATAATTGCAATCATCTAGATTGAAGAAACTATTAAAATACTCAGCCAAACATAAAAGCTTAAAGTGTACTTTCTGCGTGTATAAATTACACAATCTATTTTTAGATTGTCTATTGTTTATCTGGCTATCGAAGTGAAATGTCATATAGTAAAACAAATGATACACAAATAAAAGACAACATTAAAATTCGTAGAGGTACTTATGACAAATAAGCTTGTTTCTGCCAGGTTAGTCTGTATTTTTGAACGAAAACGGCGTGGTCGGTCTTTGTTGAGAGGGTTGCTTGAAGGTCTTCGTCGACTCGCTGTTTTCTAACTTTAGGTCGGCTCAGTATCAGAACTGCATGCTTGTTATCGTAAATTCTTTCAAAAATATATTATTTCATAATAGATTGAATAGCAATGATGTGTTGATGATCGGGAACTAGGTTAATTCGAGTTCCTACAACACAGGACTTGCAGATCCAATTTCGGGGGTTTTCCGAAAGACCTATTGCATTTTATACAGAAATAAAGTGCAATGGATTTCCCCATGTGATGCGATTTAAACCAATCAGAGTTCTTTATTTTATTGGATTGCAATTATTTTGATCTAAAATCCAAAATCCCCCTCTCTATCTGTAGCTCTGAATTATAACTTAAGTACTGTTGACATCGTATGTTTTCTGATATGACCGTCAGTGCTGGTTTACAAATTCTTTGTCTTTATAACAGCAAGTGTGTGGTTACGAGTTCACAAATAGATTACATCGTATGTTTTCTGATATGACCGTCAGTGCTGGTTTACAAATTCTTTGTCTTTATTACAGCAAGCCTGTGGTTACAAGTTCACAAATAGATTACATCGTATGTTTATGGATATGACCGTCAGTGCTGGTTAACAAATTTTTTGTCTTTATTACAGCAAGCCTGTGGTTACGAGTTCACAAATAGATTACATCGCATGTTTATGGATATGACCGTCAGTGCTGGTTTACAAATTCATTGTCTCTATTACAGCAAGCGTGTGGTTACGAGTTCACCAATAGATTACATCTTATGTTTACGGATACGACCGTCAGTGCTGGTATACGAATTCATTGTCTCTATTACAGCAAGAGTGTGGTTACGAGTTCACCAATAGATTACATCTTATGTTTACGGATACAACCGTCAGTGCTGGTTTACAAATTCGTTGTCTCTATTACAGCAAGCCTGTGGTTACGAGTTCACCAATAGATTACTGATATGACCGTCAGTGCTGGTTTACAAAATCTTTGTCTCTATTACAGCAAGCGTGTGGTTACGAGTTCACCAATAGATTACATCGTATGTTCACGGATATGACCGTCAGTGCTGGTTTACAGGAAGACTTTCATTCGTCCCTCAAAACTGATCGAGTGGATCTGGGTCTTGGGTTTTCTATACATGTACTGGGGGTAGGTCTAATAGCCTTTCATGATCATTCATAGGATTTTCAGGAACCTTTGGCAAATTTTCATACAAGAAAACATTTTTGGAAAGAAATGAAAATCCTTGTCACCGGTTCTCTCTCTTTATCAATAAAGTTTATTTCTCAATATCAATACTTAAATGAGAATACTTAAACTCCCTATTTTTACAATGAACTAATCTTCAACTAGCAATAGGACACTTTCAAACTAAAACTGTTTCATTGCATTTTATTTGAAAGATAAGGGCTGTAATTTGAACAAATCACCTACATATTTCAGGCAGGGGCGTGGCCACTAACCCAGAGTAATCTTCCAACCTTTGCCTTGCCTCAGGAATTAGAGAAAAGTGTCAGTGAGGTTAGTCTGATTTCTACCTTAGTAATATTCAAGGTAGTGGACCCTTAATTGTTCCGCAACATCACGGGAGTAATGAACTTTAACAGTGTTAACCAAGGTTTCCTAATGATTTTCATTAGGAAACCTCTGTTAACATCGTGAAAGAACAAGTGGTCCAAAATGTTGTGGAACTATTATGGTCCCACCACCTTAAAGGGTCAATGCAAAACTGTATTTGAAAAAAAACACTCGATTTCAATATTTCAGCAAAGATTGCCTCTTTAAAGAAAAATGAAACATCCTTTATGTAAGGTGGCTGTGTTGATTTACATATATCTTTCTTGACTTGAGAGTACTTTGTTCTAATACTGTAGACCGCTTTATATTGGCGGTGTCCACATTTAGCCGTTTTTCGGATTTATTGGCGGTGATTCAATTTGGTGCATCTTACTATAACGCCAAAGTAAAACGCTTTATCTATATCTATATCTGTCCTCGTTCAAAACAACGAAAGTATAAGAAAGTCAATTTTTAAGTAATGTCAATTTTCTACAAACTTAACATTAGATTGTTTTCACACCTTTTGTTAAAGTTATAAAGCATGTATAAGTTTTTCACACTTTTCGCTGTAATTTCCATTACAATTTATCAACCAACTTGGATCTGGAATCAGTGCAATACTATTGTAAGTGACATTAATTCATAGGCAATTACAATCGTATTGTGCTGACCCCTCAAAATGTCAACGTTTTCAGTAGATTTTCTTATTCCAATTTGAATAAGATTTGATATAAAATTAAGTAACATTGACAAAAATGTATATCACACAAATTTTCATATCCGTCATAATAGAGAAATGTTTCATTTATAATGACAAATATTGGCGGTGGATTAATTTTGGTGCATCTTAGCTTGACCCCCAATATAGCCAAAATAAAACCGCCTCCAAAATTACCCCGTTTACAGTAATTCAATTCACAAAATTAATGATTGAAAGAATAGAAACTAGCAAACACTAAAAATGTTGTAAAAAGTAAGTATTTACTTTGAGTAATAGTTTTTCCGACCAAGGATGCCTACAGTCAACATAATATAAGCACTGAAATGGATGCCACTGAAATTACCTATTTCATTCAAGTAATATTTTGTAAGTATTTATAAAAATAATACAGTGTTGTTCATGTAGCAAAGTAATGTAAACAATTTGTCTCAATTTATATTTCAGTTTGAAAAATTTTACAACAAAAAGTATAGTGGTAGAAAATTAACGTGGATGCACAGTTTTTGTACTGGTAGGTCATACTTTGATAATCATTCTATATCATTTGCAATGAATATTAAAGCTGCTCTTTCACAGTTTTTCATAGAAAAATACAAAACTTGTTCTAAAATTTGGAAACGTGTGTATCTTCAGACGATTAAGAATGGCCCAAAGGCATTAGCACTAAAAAAAACATGTTTCAATAATTTTGTAACTTACTTTTTCGAAGCGGCAAGATCAGTAAGAAATCCAGTCTATTAATTTCCAGTCTATAAATATCAAATTTGTTCTTTTCTGCGAATAATCTTTTATGTTTGCTTGTATTGGTATGAACTTTCCAGCTGTCAAATACTCTTACCTTAATCTTTGATTGAATAAGACAAATATGCGAAAAAAACATGCATAAATAGTTGGCTCGAAATTTCAAGAATTATTTTTAGGCGTTAGTAGTTGCTTTATTTTTCAGAATGTATTTTGCTAAATTCAGGAATATATGTCTTTCTTTCCATGCATTACCAAATTAGATCTTATTATTTTATAGGCTTTAACATGATCAGATTGTTCCTTCCGATTGAATTTCCGAAAATTTTCAAAAACACATTTTCCCAATCTGCGAAAGAGCAGCTTTAAGATTTAATGTGAATCTTTATAATTTATTGCAGGTGTAACATTGGGTCTGATCAATAAAGCTGCATAAATAAACCATGGAAATGGTATCAATAGCTCAGCAAAAACAGTTGTAACTGCCTATAGACATATAGGCAGTTACAACTGTTCATGCTGAGTCATCTATATTTGAATTTATAATGTTTTCCCTTAAAGCAAACAGAACAAGGTTCTCACAAAATTTTTCATTTTTACAATGTGGAGTAAAAAGCCTGAAAATCAATTTGAGAAAAGGCAAAAAGTATGAAATAAACTTCCAGCTTTATATCTTTTTGAAATGCTAGCTACAACTTTTTTCAAAATGGACCATTTTACAATTAATTTTTGTCACCTAGTAAAGGCTTAAACATATCTTGTTGGTGTATGTTTTATCTTATGAAATTTCAACTTTTATTTCAGCTGAGTTAAAACTAAGTTATCTGAAGAAATCCTATATCGTAACTGTTGGTAATTTCCAAATGGCGGTGTTGTTGTTATTTAACGTCACGGACAGCGTCCCCGTCGAAGAGGCAATTCAACACACAAATCTACCTGAGAAGGAATTATTAAAACAAGCTCAATCATTAGTTGATGCTAAACTTTTAACTACAGAGGTAACCAATGTTTGTTTTATGATGAATTTTTCGATAAAGTTTAGACATCTTGACTAAACCTTCTGTTCAATTTGTCGAAAAATTTAAAATAAAGTTGAGAAAAGAAAAAAGCAATAAACATTTTTTTACTTTTTATTAATCTATTTTGCTAATGGTGCTTTCATAACTAAATATAAATTATAACATAGGATGTTAATCTAAGTGTTATAAGTACAGCTTATTCAAGCTGTATAGATTTAAGATGTTTTGGTTTCCAAATTAAAAAAAGAAAAACTAAATTTTTTCACAGGGTGATGAGGAAGTATCAAAAAGTTCCGTTCTTACATTAAATACTGGGTATTCAAATAAACGGACAAAGTTTAAAATAACAGCTGCAATACAAAAAGAAACACC
Source organism: Fragum whitleyi (assembly GCA_948146395.1). Taxonomy (NCBI): domain Eukaryota; kingdom Metazoa; phylum Mollusca; class Bivalvia; order Cardiida; family Cardiidae; genus Fragum; species Fragum whitleyi. The sequence continues at coordinate 45,438,299 of OX411556.1, forward strand.
TCAGGTGAGTAATATTTCCTATTCATGTGATTTTTTTTATTACATATAGACTTGAGATTAACATAGTTAACAGATAATCTTGCTCAAGCAACCACATCTATTTAGCTACCATTTTTTATAAGCGACTGTTTTCAAAATCCCATTCTTTACAACAAATTATCTGAAAAAGTAGATATTTATGGTCTGAAAATATTGGAAATGAATGATGATAAAACTCATTAGAACCATCTTATTGAGAAGATTCTTTTTGAGTTTTAACAATGTAGGATAATCAAGAAATTAGCAATGACATGCACATTCAATAAAAAAAATGTGCATAATTTGTAAACAAAATGTGTACTAACTTGTCCGGAGCAAATTTCCTTAAGCATATAACCTATCAACTTGAAACTTCAAAAGGCTGATAGATTAATTTCTTTTTGTTATATGAGCCTATGCGTGAGATTTCCAACAATTTGAAATATGTGCAAAGCAAAGACTCTGGCTAGCCTGTGCACCGGCACGGTCAGACCAGGGTCTTCACTACGCATTTAGTAGATAGATAAGATCTCAAAGTATCTGTAGACCATCAGATAACTTTATATTTTAAGTATGGGACTGTGTAGGCTGCTCAATGTTTGCACCTCACCAATATTTCAAATTGTTGGAAATGTCACACACAGGCTCATATTGAAGACTTCGATTTTTTTTTTTGGAGCATAAACTTAAAAGTGTAAATGCTGTCCACTTGAAACTTCATTGGTGGATACATGTCAATGGGGAGAAGTGCAGTGCATGAGAATGGCATAATTTTGGAGTTATTGTCCTTTGTAATTTTAAGAACCCTAAATCTAACTGGCTTCAGTTTACGATCAACCTTCAATAAGTTGGGGATGGCCATTTCCAAAATGGCTTGTTACTTTGAACTTTAATCACAATAAAATTCATATTTAATATGTTTTGCTGTGTACACAATAAGAGTCTGATGGGGGGGGGAGTTATATTCAATGCAAAATCCTCCTCCATCAAACTTAATTCATGGATGCATCAACATGAAAATGAAATTATTTAAAAAGTATATGTGTAGTAAACATATAGATTCTAATGTTTGAACTATTCCAGGAAAAAGAGCAAACTCGTAGTGCGGTTGATGAAGACAGAAAGATGTACATACAAGCAGCAATTGTTAGAATAATGAAAGCAAGAAAAATATTAAAACACAATCTACTTATTCAAGAGGTAAATTCAACCTAATTCTAGGGATTTTAAGTTAAGCTTGACTATTCGTAGAATAGAGAAGGGGGGGCTATTCAGGTCAGGTTGGTGTTGGCATAATGCTTTGGTTAGGTTTTTACGTGCAAGTGTTTGAAATCTCTGTTTCTACTTAAGCTATTGCTTTGATACTGAATTCAGTGGAATCTTAACCCTTTTTGGACTTGGAAATCTTGATTAAGTTTTTAAGCAACTGATTTTTATCTGTAATCGTTCTGTTTCTATTAAACTTTTGCTTGGAAACCTTTCACATACTTCTGTGACCATAATATCAGCCTCTAGACAAAGATTCATTACTCTGAAATTGAATTTAGTAGAATTTAAGCCCTTTTCAGATTTAGAAAAGTTTTTACGTGCACGTTCTCTATTTCTACTTAAGCTATTGCTTGGAAACTTTGCACTTGCCACTGTGACCATAATATCAGTTCAAGAAAAAGATTCATTACTCTGATATTGTATTTAATGAAATTTTAACCCTTTTCGGACTTAAAAATTCTTGGTTAAGCTTTTATGTGCAGCTGTTGTATATAAGTTATTATTCTGTTAGTTCTTAAGGTGTTTACTTGCAAACTCTGCAGAAAGCTTTTGTGACCATTATATCAGCCCTGAGACAAAGATTCATATCTCTGATATCTTATTTCATGAAAATTTAAGCCTTTTCAGACTTAGAAAATTCTAAGTTAAGTTTTAATGTGCAACTGATGTATATTTGTAATATCTCAGTTTCTACTTAAGCTATTGCATGGAAACTTTGCTCATGTTTCTATGATCATAATTTTGTCCTGTAGACAGAGATTCATTACTATTGACTTTTATCTAATGGAATTTTCCAATGTCAATATTGATTACTATTGATTACTATTCAGCACAAGGAATAGTCTAGCTTTGCTGTTTTCCAACAGCTCTTGCTTTCCAAACAAAGGACCCCCGAATTAAAGCCCATGGCCCATATACATGAGGGTTCCAATATATTCAAGGGCTCCAAAAATTCAAAATGTAAGTAGAAACCAAGCTAAGCATATTGCAATGCTATATCCATGGCAGTCATTTTCTGCATTTTCAACACTTAAGAGATGTAATCCTGCTTCAGCCAGTATTATTCGAGTATGTGAGTGACATTTCCAACAATTTCAATTGTGCGCAGAAAAAAGCCTCTGGCTAGCCTGAGCATCTGAACAGTCTGACTTGAGTCTTCACTATGCCCTTTGTAGATACATAAGGTCTTATTTTGTATTCAGACCATCAGAAAATATTGGTGACCCTTCACACAAAAAGGAACCATCTCGGAACTTTGTAAGATAAATATATGTAAAAGAGATTGGGTCAATCAGAGGTTGCATTTCAAAAAAATCTTTCACTGGAAGGTAGATTCAAGATTCTAGATTCAGAAAATAAGCTCATTGCAAAAAGTTTCAACCCTAGTCAGACTGCGCAAACCATGCAGTCCTACTAGGGTGACACTTTACACACTACCTAGATGGTCCCTTTTTGCATGATGTGTCACATTTTTTATTAGCTCACCTGAGCACGAAGTGCTCAAGGTGAGCTATTGTGATCGTAGAATGTCAGTTGTGCGTTGACCACAATTTCTTTAAACATCTTCTCCTCCTAAACCAGTGGGCCAATCTTGATGAAACTAAGTAGGGATGTTCATTGGGTCAAGCTCTACCAAAGTTGTTCAAATAAATGAAATCCACCCCGAACTTTCCCTTTACCCTTAATAAAAAGGGTAAAAATATGAAAATCTTTAAAAATCTTCTTCTCTGTAACCAGAAGGCAGACAGCTTTCATATTTGTTATGTAGCATCATCTAGTGGACCTCTACCAAGTTTGTTCATATCAAGACCCTTGGGTCATATTAGGGCTTTGCACTGGTGCATCTGTTTATCTCTAATGAGCATGAAGGGTAAAAGAAATAAAAATCTTCTTCCATGAAACCAGAGGGCGGACAGCTTTCATATTTAGTATGTAGCATCATCTAGTGGACCTCTACCAAGTTTGTTCATATCAAGACCCTAGGATCATATTTGGGCTCCTCCCGGGTGCAACCCTTTTTACATAGAATCAAAGTGCAAAAATCTTTTAAAATCTTCTCTGATCGAAACCAGAGGGCACACTGCTTTCATTTTTAGCTCCACTGGCCAAAGGCCAGCGAGCTATTGTCATGGCGAGGTGTCTGTGATGCGTCCGTGAGTGCGTAAGCTTTTCTTTAAACATCTCCTCCTAAACCAATGGGAGGATTTTGACGAAATTTGGCCAGAATGGTCCTTAGGTGATCCTCTTTTAAATTTGTTCAAGAAATTTGGTTTGACCCCCAAATATGGGCATGACAGGGCGGGGCTTATTTTGACCCCGAAATCTTTGAACGACATCTCCTCCTGAACCATTCGGCCGATTTCAATGAAACTTTACCAGAATGTTCCTTTGGTGACCCTCTTCTAAAGATGTTTAAGAAATGTGGATTGACCCCCAAATATGGGCGTGGCAGGCGGGGCTTATTTTGACCCCGAAATCTTTGAATGACATCTCCTTCTGAACCATTGGGCCAATTTTAATGAAACTTTACCAGAATGTTCCTTATGTGACCCTCTTCTAAAGTTGTTCAAGAAATTTGAATTGACCCCCAAATATGGGCGTGGCAGGGCGGGGCTTATTTTGACCCCGAAATCTTTGAATGACATCTCCTGCTGAACCATTGGGCCAATTTTAATGAAACTTTACCAGAATGTTCCTTATGTGACCCTCTTCTAAAGTTGTTCAAGAAATTTGAATTGACCCCCAAATATGGGCATGGCAGGGCGGGGCTTATTTTGACCCCGAAATCTTTGAATGACATCTCCTCCTGAACCATTGGGCCAATTTTAATAAAACTTTACCAGAATGTTCCTTTGGTGACCCTCTTCTAAAGTTGTTCAAGAAATTTGAATTGCCCCCAAATATGGGCGTGGCAGGGCTGGGCTTATTTTGGCCCCGAAATCTTTGAACAACACCTTTTCCTGAACCATTGGGCTGATTTCAATGAAACTTTACCAGAATGTTTTTTGGGTGACCTCCTTCTAAAGTTGTTCAAGAAATTTGGATTGACCCCCAAATATGGGTGGCAGGTTGGGGCTTATTTTGACCCCAAAATCTTTGAACCTCATTGGTCACCCAAGGAACATTCTGGTAAAGTTTCATTGAAATCAGCCCCATGGTTTAGGAGAGGATGAGGTTCAAAGATTTTGGGGTAAAAATAAGCCCCACCCTGGGTCTTGATATGAACAAACTTGATAGGGGCCCACTAGATGATGCTACATACCAACAAGAGGCCCAAAAGGGCCTGTATCGCTCCACTGGCCCTGCCCCGTTCAAGAAATTTGGATTGGATGAGATCCACTGGATCAATAAAATTCAGGTGAGCGGGTTAGGGCCATTCTGGTCCTCTTGTTTCAAAGTGATATCTAAATAGTTTTCTTCCTTGTAATTTTACATATAAGTTAAATAAGTTCATTCCTTCATAAGTCAGTTTCAACTTAGAAAAAGTCTGAATTCCTTCTTAATGCTGTTCACTTTCATTACCTTCTATTTTCAATATCTCTCTTTCAAATCTTGAGATTTTTAAGCCAGTGGAGCGATACAGGCCCTTTTGGGCCTCTTGTTGGTATGTAGCATCATCTAGTGGGCCCCTATCAAGTTTGTTCATATCAAGACCCTTGGGTCATATTTGGACTCCACCCGGTTGCATCCCTTTCAGCTCATCTGAGCACAATGGGTGAAAATTGGAAAACCTTCAAAAATCTTCTCTGAAACCAGAGGGCAGACAGCTTTCATATTTAATATGTAGCATCATCATATAGACCTCTTCCAAGTTTGTTCATATCAAGACCCTGGGGTCTCATTTGGGGTCCACCCAGGTGTATCCCTTTTTACATAGAATCAAAGAGCAAAAAGGCATATCTGTCTTGCTCTTGGCTGAAAACATTCCATGGTATTGATCCTAGGCAATTATCTTCTTTTTGACATCTGCCTATCTATTTAATGTGATGTCCGAGATGTCAAAGAGACTCAGGTGAGCGATCTAGGACCATCTTGGTCCTCTTGTTGAACTGTGGGGTTGGTTGTCTAGGCTGCTCAACATATGTGTCTCTTGCACAAGTGAAATTGATGGAAATGTCACACATAGGCTCATTCTAAATACTAAAGCTAATTATTGCATAAAATGTATGTTTACAACTTTTAAAGGCATATGTTAAAGGACAAAATCCTGGAGCCGGGAGAAAATGTGGATTTATGATTAAATTCATGTGCTGTTAACGCCCAACTTCATTCTTAAATATCGTCAGTCTGGGCCCATACACTTTATCAGTTTTTCTATCTAACATAAATATAGAGCATAGATAGAAGTTGATCCTATTCTCAGTTAAAATAAGTGATGTCATAAATTTACCAAGTAACGTTGGTATAAACTAAAGCGACTGTTCAATGCATTATGCACTTTTTAGCCAGCAAATTAGTTGGTTTTGAACTAGTTTTAAAGCTTTTCTATGAATCATTTTGCAATCTGTTTGAACAAATACTAAGGTCTTCTTTTTATGCAATATTATTGTCAATTCACGTTTTTAGCTCACCTGAGCACAAGTGCTCAAGGTGAGCTATTGTGATCATTGTCATTGCCTATTATCACTTACCTCTTTTGGGCCTATTGCTTTAACGCCAGGCTCCTTGTCACATTGATGCAGTCAACCCTCTGTTCAGGATGACAAAATAGTGCAAACTGTTTTCATATTGTACCCTGCTCTGCTTGCAGAGTATTTTAAAACAGCTTGAACTAGTTTGTCATCAAGAACACATGACTGGTCTTGCATTGTTTGCCAAAATCTTGTTTGCTTTCAGGTGATCAGCCAAGCCAAAGCCAGATTTGCTCCCAATATATCCATGATAAAAAAGTGTATAGAAGCGTTGATAGATAAACAATATCTAGAGCGAACTCAACAATCAGACGAATATAGTTATATAGCGTAACAGTGGTTAATTGTGAGTGTGAGAGAGATGCTGTCTTGTTCTCCTTCTTGCCCATCTCAGTTATTGAGAAAAAGATCTGGGACCTGAGGTGTTTTCGTTACAGCAAGATTAAAAATCCTGTTAAATGAGATTTTTAAGACGTCATAATGAACGATTTACGATAATTTGAGTGAAAACATTCTTATTGAGCTGCTTAAAAAGTCTAGCTCTACAGAAAGCTTTATCTTAAAAATCTTATTAAGAATCTTCAGAATTTTTCACTAAGGAACACAGTTACTCTGTTCTACTAAACATCTTACGATCATTTTTGGTGTAAGTCAAAAATTAAAGTTGCTTCTAGTTCAGTTACTATCAGTAAATATGGAATTCTGCCATGCATCATCATTGGAATCATCTTATTGCAAGGCAATATCCAACAATGAATGAAAATACCGGGTTAGATTTGTGCTATTGACTTGCAATTACTTATATAGTAAGAAGTTTAGTAGGTCATACCTCTGGGGCCCGTTTTACTAAACATTTTACAATCATTTTTGCATAAATTAAAAATTAAAGTTGCTTCTACAGAAGTAACTAAATATGGAATTCTGCCATGCATAATCTTATTGCACTGAGAGGCAAAATTAAACAATGAATGAAAACACCGGGTACTATTATTGATTTTGTAAGAACCTTAGTAAAACGGGTCCCTGGTCTTTATCTAGCTTTATACTCAAAAGCTAAAAAGGAGAGTTGAGATGGTTTTACTCTCACACATACGTGATATTTCAGTTATGTTCCCAAATCTTCTAAGTACATTTTGTAGAAAGGAAAAACACTGGGTTTCAATCCCAGCTTGGCAATCATTTGACAAAAGTCATCGGGAAAGGCACCATTTTTTTGCCCACCAATAGGCAAATGATAAGTAGTACACCCAAGTGGGATGATTAGTTTGTGGCTCAGATGAAAAGTTGTGGTTGCCTTCGGAGCTACAGTTAAATGGGGTATTTTGGATTTCAAATTTAAATACTTAACTAATCCTAGCTCAAACCCTATCTTGAGGTTACTCATTGGAAATATCTCAACAAGACAATTCAAATGAGTACCCACATCATAGGGTTTCATTGAGAAATAAATATTTTAGACTGGAGTTAGCCCCTCTTATCTGTACCTATGGTTGTATTGGTGTGGGAAGCAACAGGAAGTCATGGGTTGGTGCACCAGCATGTGCATTACAACTGCAATTGTGTTGAAATCTATGTTAAGGTTCATGTAAAGTGTTTGAGACCAAATTTTAAGACACTTCATTTGCCAAGAAAAAGCAGTATGTCCTGGTATATTATATATCAAAATATAGCTATTTATGAGCACAAGCATATCCAAGGTTGTAGTAGTACCTGGGAAGTACTTTAGACAGTACTTTGTTAAAATATGAGCCAATTTTATCTAACCGTCATGCAGTTACTTGTTCTGTACAAAATGACCTTTTTCCACAATGTTTTGGCTAAATAGCTACAGCTTTGGCGGTCTTAGATTGCTTAACTGCTTGTGCTCATAAATAGCTTCATTTTGATAAACATTTTAACAATATACCTGGCTTTTTCTTGACTAATGAAGTGCCCTTTAAATTGGGTCTCAAACACTTGAACCTTAAAGCCAAAATAATTAGCAATCAGTCAACCTAGCTATATGAAGTTTTAATAAAATAATATCAAGGTAACCATCTTGTTTTAGAATACCATTCATGTCTTCATACAAAACCTTTCCGTTCTAGGAAAAATTACAATGGATGGCATTGCCCTTTCTCTTTCTGTCACATTGTTTTACATCTTGAAAAAAAATATTTGGAAAGAGAGAAATTGATGGTTGTCTACAATTCTTCATTTCCAAAATTGTCTTTAGTTATAAGAGATTTATTTCTGTTTGGAAATGATTCAAAGTATTTGAAGGGGTTGACACTTACGCCAGTCCTTGGGAGAACTGGCATTAACCTCTTTTGTGGGTCCTTTAGTTGAGAAAATCATGTTCTAGTGGAATATTTTGAACCCATGATAACAATAAGTGCTACTTTCTAGCTGTGATATATAATTGATACGCTTGTGCGTGACATTTCCACTAATTACAAATATGTCTTAAGTTAAGACACATTCATTCTTTCCGATTATTTGTCTCTTACCAATGGGTTGATAATCGTAAACCTATGTCAGATAGCAGCTAGAGGCCAGGAAAGGATGTGATGGTTGTACTGGTGAGAGAAATACCAGGAATCCATTGTTAGGTGCTCCAGCCTCTGCCATATAACTGAAATAATGTTGAAAGCAGCGTTAAACTCCATTCACTCAATCAATCCTTTGCATTTAGTTAGACTGATACTGATTCAAATCTCTGATAGACAATCTGTTAACAGATTATATGTAAATGCTGTATGTGTCAGTTCTGCCCTGCGTTCAGGATGACAAAACGGTGCAAACAGTTTGCCAATTATACCCCCGCTTTGCATGCAAATGCACAGGCAATACGGGTTATTATTGGCAACTGTATGCACCATTTTGGCAGCCTGAACGCAGGGCAGATTTCTCAATGTCTACATTTCACTCACATTATAGATTCATTCGGAACACCACTCGGCTAATCTCCAATCAACTGCTGATGTACATAGACAGACTATTTTTTGAAAATTACAGGAAAACCTTCGAAAAACTCAATGACCTCAGTTAAAATGGTTTTAGCCTTTGAAACTTAGAGTGAAAACATTGGACATTGCCTGACGTGAAACCATCATATCCTTGAATATCTTTAGATTATTATTTAGATTAGTTTTTCTTACACTGTTTCCGCCTAACCAAATGCACGATTTTGTTATATACCCATCCGCCTTACATACATCTGAGGTCTGTTGCAGTTTACGGAAATGGTCAAGTGATGTTCCGAATGATTTTAGAATGTCACACAAAGGCTCAATTTTGTTTTGAAAGTTGACCTCGTCAATTAACCTCAATTAACTGTAATCTTGTCTCATGCAGATTCTTGTCAATGAAAGGAACCTATTTACTATAACTTGAATGGTGTTGGAGTAAATAGATCTACATGTTGATGGGTCAGTGCAACACTATTGTAAGTGCCTATGAATAGATAGGCACTTACAATAGTGTTGCACTGACCCCTTGATTGACTTTGTGCGCAAGCTTACACAGTAGCTGGGTACTCAAAATTGTTTTAGATCTTTCATCCAATCAGTTTGCAGCTGAAATTCAATTATTGCAGTTTGGTAATGAATTTAGAAACAGAAACAAACAAAGTTATTCAGAATAAAGCACCGTGGGCAAAGATAAAATTACATGATCTCAGCTCATGTATGTATTTCCAACATTGTTTTCTTTATAAGCATTGTCATGTTGGTTGAAAAAGTTTTGATAAGCATGCTGCAGATGAATTGGGATTTAAGAAACAGAAAGAACCATGAATGATTAATGATAGCACTGGGCAAAGATTAAATTACAAGATATCAGCTCTTGTATTTATTTCCCACATTGTTTCTTTATAGGCGTTGTCATGTTGGTTGAAATAGTTTTGATAAGCATGCTGCAGATGAATTGGGATTTAAGTAACTTAGAGAACCATGGATGATAAATGATTCACAAAGTGATTTATTACTGACATATGAAATTAAAACGTTCAAAACATGTTGAAATTGTCTGTTTAATTCTTCTCTTTACACAGCACTTACCTCTATTTTGTTATGTTTAAGAGATGAAGAGGAGGTACAGCTAGTCTTAATCTTTTTTACCTACTGATAGCTTATATTGTTGGAACTCATCTGAACGTCTCGCCCAGATGTTTCAAATGAGTATCAACAAAATAAGGTTTGACTTAGGAACAATGAAATATTATGATTTGAAAACCAAATTGCCCCTTCTATCTGTAGCTCTGGACCAGTCTAAAATTTTAAGAAAAAAACAAAACAAGAGCACTGCCTAAGGCAGTGTTGCATCCAGGATTTCTTCCAAGAGGGCTCCCCCATCACATTACTGAAATGGGGGGAGTAACAAAATCTGAAGGGGGGATTGTCCACAGCTCCAATGCCGATATTGGGACTCTTGAAAAAGTCGGTGATGCGTTTTGTCAGCATGATATATGGTTTTAAATATTTGTTCGTCGAAAGTGTTTTCAAGAAATGGGAAACGGAAAGAACTGGCTGCACATGATCTTTGTCGGGTTACCTGCTCAGTAATACATCAACGTTTTTGAGTATGGGACCAGCTTAAAAATACTATATGCAGTAATCGTTATAAATAGCATAATTTATTGGAAAAATACCGTTTATATCCGCCCATAGACTTGACTTGTTTATTTTATGCTTTGTTTGATTTTCAACACTCCCCCTTAACTTTCGCGATTTTGCGGGAATAAGAACACTGTTGCACAATTACTCTCCCATCAAATTAGTAAAGTTGCGCGAGAGAATGAAAAAAGGGGGATTCCCGCGATCTTGCAGCCTGGATGCAACACTGCTAAGGGCTAGGGTGCCTAGGCTCGGCTGTTGGGTGCTTGATAATGGATAAAAAAAATCCAAGTTGAAAAAGGGACATAATTTGCACAAATGCATCTAGAATAATCCCCCTTGAAAGTATAGGTCCCTCTTTTGATAGTGAACATGTGTTCTAAGTTTCAAGTGAATGCCTTCAGTAGAACCAGAGATATCACAAAATGTCAAAGTTTTAGCTATAGCAATACCTTGGGTTTTCTCCAACAACATCTGAGCTAAGAATGTGAATGTGAAAGAATTGAGATAAATAATTGCACTTGATCCATCATTGTCAAAAGTTAACTGAAGATCTGTTTAGTCTACGAGCACTAGGAGGTATTTTCAGTTTTATACGGAGATCGTCTAGTTCTGAACTGTGATTTTTGTGCTCTTGAAGAGCATCTTCTGCACGTCTTTGAGATCTTAACATCATCGTGGTAGCCATCGTTTGAAAATTCTCTGCAAGAATAATACATGAAAATTTATACTTGAAGATCTTGGAAACACAAATTTACCTATAATCAAACAATTTAGTCAATAAAATTTTCTTTAGACAGTCACTAGCTTTTCTGTCACATTTTTGCCTGTCTGATTTCTTCCTTAAGGTCTAAACTGGGTTTGCCAAATAGATCCACTAGAAATTTTGTAGAAATAACATTCAATGTTCTCATTTGAAACACCAATAAACCAATCTAAGGATCAACCTCAGATGTACACTGACCGGTTATTTTTTTAAATTACAGGAAAACCTAGGAAAAACTCAGTAACATCAGTGAAAATAGCATTAGCCCTTCAAATTTTGAGTGAATACATTTGATGTGGCCAACACTACTCAATGTCTGGAAATCTTTGTTTGCATTATCAAATACCTGAAGATTATCAAATAACAGCTAATTTCTTAATTTTGAAAATGCTTCATCTTAAGAGCCTTTATTATACTTTTGAAAGTAAAAATCTAAAGAACGCCCCTCCAATTGAAGCACTAGTTTACTTCCTGCTAACAAAATGCACTGTTTTGATACATGATCATCTGACATACATGTATATACATCCAAGGTCTGTTGCGTTAAACAGAAACGGCTGAATGCTGTTCAAAATGACAACATCAACATCAATTTACACTAACATTTGTGAGCAAAGAGTCCACTGGACTCCAATTTATGAAATCAAGGATTCCCAGCTCAAAGCAAGGAGTCTGAATTTTTATAATGGGAGAACATTGTGGAAAGAAAAAAATTCTTTGTTTGAGCAATTTCTTATTTCCACAAGTTTCTCCCTCCAAAGAAGATGGTTTTCTGTCAAAAAATGACAAAAGCAAGCAAATCAAGGGTTCAGCGCAATAATATTGTAAGTGCCTATAGATTTATAGGCACTTACAATAGTATTGTGCTGGCCCCTTGAAATATTCCCTTCAACAACTTCTGTTGTGAAAAGATGTACATTTTTGGCAAATTTTGAAAAGGAAATAGTCCAGTGCATTTGTTTTTCAAAGTCTTCTTGTATGTTTCTAGGAGTCCATTGGACTCCTTACTTGGAAAATGAAGGAGTCCCAACTGGTCAACAAAGAGTCTCTGATTCCTGGACCCCCTTTAGTGTCAAACTCTGATCCATTTGTCGATATTTGGAGAAAAGAAAATCTTATGTCTTGTGAAGTTTAATTTTAATTAATGTTCCCTATTTAAATCTCCTCTCATTTTATGAAATTAATTGAAAATAGCAAGTTTATGTTCAGGGGTGTTGAAATACGTATTTTCTCTACTTGTCCTAGAAAAAATAAAACATGATTTTCTACTTGTCTAGGATCAACATGAACTTGTTGTCAAAAATATATGAGAATAAATAAATGAGAAATTATTGTTTTTAAAGAAATAAATGCTGGAACCCAGCATTTTCTTCATTGAAGAACAATATTTTCTACCCTTTGACACCAACAATCGTCTAATTAATCTCTTACCTCTATGTATTCCAAGATTTGTCCAGGGACAAGTAGCAAACAGAAATGTACTTGTCTGCACGTAGGAAAAACCAGTGTGGGACAAGTCAGGCACGGAAATTCCACAACCCTTTGTATTACTACTTTTGCCAACTTACCTTCTATTCCATGTCCATTTCCGCCTCCAGTATTTCTGTGTTGTTGTTGTTGTTCCTCTTCCTCCTCCTCATCTTCGTCACTCGACACTTCTATTCCAACGTCTCGCTTCTCTTCGTTTGTGACGTCTTGAAGGTCCAACTGTTTTAATCCTCTCATTCCCTGAATCATGTTTTTCCTGTGGATTAAAAGTCCATTTCAATGGCTCATTGCAAAACAGTTGTAACTACCTATAAAAATATAGGCAGTTACAACTGTTTCCTACTAAGCTATTGTTTAGATTTAATTGTGCCTTAAAGAGATCAAATTTTGAGAAATAATAAAACTGAATGAAATTTCTTTGGAATCAATTTCAACAATGAAAATTATTGAATAATTATCATATAAAATATTTCAGGCGCATGAGGGCCTAGGGCGCTCTCCTGACTCCCTTGAATAGGCTATTGTCTGCATAAGATAAATTCAAATGTTATTTGAAAGTATTTAAGGAAAAGCCATCTTTCTAAAGGCATTCAAAGGTCAAGGATAGGGTAAATAGAATTAAAATTATCATATAAAATATTTCAGGCACATGAGAGCCTAGGGCGCTCTCCTGACTCCCTTGAATAGGTTATTGTCTGCATAAGATAAATTCAAATGTTATTTGAAAGTATTTTAGGAAAGTCAAGGATAGGGTAAATATCCTATTTTTATTTGGCCTTTTTATAAGCCCATCGAAAGATGGAATGTATTTTGTGATCATCTGGGTAGCGTCCAATACTTTGTCCAGAGCATTGCTCTGTCACCTTATGTGTGATTAACTTGAAACTTGGCATTTATGCTCTTCTCATGATTTCAGGGAGCAGTGCCCAAGAACTAATAAGCATAAATTTTGAGTTATTTCCCTTTGTTATTTTCATCATTCTTGGGACTTCCATCAGTGTACTGTGACAATTTGCTACCTTGTTCCATTGATACATGAAAGTCCAGACACATTTTCAGGGTTTGACACAAACTACTTTGTTAGCCCTAAATATGTAGAAACATTGCATAAAATATCAGGTCCTCCCTGATAACAACAGGTCCTGCATGAACCCCATGTTTGATTTTTAGCCATTTATAGGATAAATTGCAAGGAAACCATTGTTGAAAAAGAAGAAATTGCTTTCAATAAGGCCCCCTTTTCTGTGATGTTTGACAGACCTGACCCATTTTGGAAAGGAAAATCCATATGTTGGTACGATCATTTACTGAAAGTTTGAAGCAAATCAGATGAAAATTGTGGACCTTATCACGATTACAAGGAAAAGTTAACAGACGGATAGGAAAGTCATGCAATTGCTATAGCTCTTCTGACCTTTGGTTGGTAGAGCTGAAAATTTGTCATTTATTTAAAATTCCTCCATGCGGGAAAAGCGATTTGTCTCTCACATTTTGATATACGAAGATTTTTTCAGCTAAAATCTGAATTCAAAATGAAAATTCATACTAATACAGTGGTCTCGCATTACCTCGAGAGGGCGAAAACTCGAATTCATGCGAAAGCTCGAGCTCACCTTCCGGTCCCGACGCGTCTTACTCTATTTTCTTGTTGGTTTTTACTGCACTAACTCGAACGCGCGATTGCTCGATCGCTCGAGCAGCAATCTCAGTCCCGTGGACAAATTTTACTGCATTCACTCGAGCAAAGGGGTTCGCACCTTTCTGACATCCATTGTTTTGTATCAAAATTTACTTAAAGCGCGTATTTGTTATTTCGGCCCAGCGTCAGGAATACCTTTGGGCTTTTTTCACGCGTTTTCGAAAAGTCAGACAACTTGTTTTCACACCTCTTTGTATGCCACACTTATTCAATTTCAGTGTGTAAATGACGGGAATTTAATGATCAGAAAATAATTTTGAGACTTTGAAACAACAATAAAACAAATGAGCATTTTTGTCGAATCAATGCTCATTATCATTTTGAAAGTCTTTCAAAAATCATCCTCGTGAGTAATTCAGCAAATTTTTCACCTTTACAACGAAAGATATTGACGATTTTCCACCGAAGCATCATAACTACAGCTGTAGTTTCAATGTTCCGGTCACCCATCGAAGGTTTTCAGCACAAAAACGTGGTTAAAGAAAAATGCATTGATTTTTATTGTCTTAGAGGAAGTAAGCTCTATAGAAAACATTGTGAGAAAGAAGGAATTGCTTGCAACCTCGCCTATCTTCTGATTGATAAAACGTCTAAAATTTTGTCATTGAAACGACAGCTACGAAAGTACTGTAAGGATGAAAGAATATGCATGTTATAATGCCCCTCATTAAAATTGCTAAATGTACAGAGAACATACACCACTAACATTGACGCTGACGCCTTGATCGACTTTTTTGGATTTTTCTGTTTTCAACGCTTACAATTTTACCAAATTAACAAATCGTTTTATATCATTAAATCATTGGTAATTCATAAAACTATTCCTCTATGAGTATTTAACATAGGTACTGCATATTTTGAAGGCAAAATATGCAAAGGTAAGTTTAAAATGCAGTGAAACGTCTTCGTAGAGGACAAGTTTGCGTACTAGCATTAACTCGAATCATGCGATGACTCGAGCAAATTGGTCAGTCCCGCGTGTGTTCGAGATATCGCGAGACCACTGTAGTAAGGTTCTACAAAATTCATTAAGGAAACTGAGTCCAAAAATAATGAATCCTGTTTTAAGGCTTTGGAGACCCTGCATTAGTTAAGAATGTTTCTTTTAAGGTAGTGGACCCGAAATAGTTTTGCAATATTTCACAACACATGAACTTTCAAAATGTTGACTGAGGTTTCCTAATGAAAATAATTAGGAAACCTTGCTTAACACTGTTGAAGTTCTTTACCTCTGAAACAATGCGGAACTATTACAGGTCAACTACCTTAAGCAATAATCTTATATTTATGTAAATTTAAAATCATTCCCAGGCTAAAAGAAAAGAATGTGGTGAATACATATGAATCTTTGGTGCTCAACTTCATGTTCAGGAAAGAAATGAAGACTGTTTTTTTAACAGTCTTTAATTCTTTTCTGAAAGTTTTTTCCACAGAATCTATGGGACTCACATTATATAAATATAAAGAGTCCTGGCGTCTTATCCATGAGTCTCAAAACTTGTGTCCCTTAAAACAATGACTTACATATATGTCCCATAATCTCTTTATACCCAGAGTGCACAACAAATTTTTGCTTGTAAGTTTGTTTATTTGAGGTTTAATGTCAATTTCAATGTTATTGCAGTTCAATCGTGACTGGTGCATTATTTCCTCTCACACCAGTACAAACACATTCACGGCAACAGATAGAGGGGGTATTCTGAATTTTAAATCTTAGTATTCATATAAAAATAGCACAAGCCCTATATTGGTGGTACTCATTGGAATCGTATCATCAAAACATTGTGAAAGATCATGAGTTCCGAAATATTGCAGAACTTTTACCGTTCCACTGCCTTAACTTCCGTCAAATGTTGGATGAAAGTTGGCCAAGGAAGGATTCAAGTTCTCCACCCTAGGATTCATTGACAACTGTATGAGTTACTTCTGAGTGTTGCCTTGATGAGCTCTACAAAATTTTGGAATACATGTATACAAACCTATAAAATGGGTAGCTGGTACATGGATTTTTCAGCAAATTGAGAATAACCAAACTTTGTGGTAGTTCGTCTGTAATGGAAATGTGTTGGTTTTGTTCAAGTTTGTTTTGTCTCTTTTAAGGTAATGGTCCTGTTATAGTTCCAAAATATTTTGGAACACATGATCTTTCACAATGTTAACCAAGGTTTCCTAATGAAATCATTAGGAAACCTTTGTTAACACTGTCAAAATTCATTATTTCTGAAACGTTGCAGAACTTTTATGGGTCCACTATCTTAACAATTTTTCAGTCAAATTGTGTCAGCTGGAGCACCTAACACTGGATCCCTAGTATTTCTTGCACCAGTTCTACTATTTGATCCTTATCTAGCGTTAAGCTGTTACCCTACTTAGGTTAATTGATTATCCAACTGTTGGTCGTAGACAATTGTTGGAAAGGATATATGTTGCAGTTGTGATTGAACCCGTAACCTTTGTATGATACTCTGACACACTACCAACTGCCCTATGGCAGTGAAAAGAGAAGTAAGTAATGTCAAAAAAGTTAACAGAAATAACACCTATTTACTTGTAACGAATTTTTTAGAAACTGGGTAATCCACATTTTTTTTAGTCTTTTTAGCCTTATTTTGGAATACCTCAAACAACATTGTGCCATTTGGGCATAGTGAACACATTGACATATTCCATTCACAATTTCATGACAATAAATCCTTTGGTTCTAAAAATTAAAGATTAAGATCATTCTTCGAAAAGCATTCTCAAATCTTATTTTTAGCCAATTAAAATCTTTAAAAGAAAGAGTAGAATCTTTTAAAATTTCAAAGAAATGTAAAATCAGATTAACTTACTAATGTCTGCTTCTGATATGTTGTTTTCTGAGAGATCCAGAAAGATGAGTTTACTCAAAGCCTTCAAATTCTCAAGTACTTTGATTCTGTTATTGGAAAGGGAGATAAATGTGAGATTCTTTAAGCAGTCAAGATTTTCTATCTGATCTATGAGGTTCTGAAAAGAGATAGAATTCCTGGTCAAAATAGATAGACATGGGTGTAGCTTGCTTCAATTAATGTGTACACAAGAAGAGGTCAAAAGCTCCAACTGGGGGAAGGGTTCAAAAGGGTGAAACCTAAGGGCCAATTAACTTAATTCTGACCCAGATGCAGGCAGGGAGTAAACTGGTAGCCCGCTATATCAGAATCTTTCTCAGAAGAAGTAGGCTACCAGTTTACTACCAGTTTAGACTGGTCCCAACGTCATCTTTCAAAATAGCCTAAAATAGGCTATTTTGATAGTTGATATTGGAACCAGTCTACGCCGGGTAGGATTAGGACCAGAAATAAGTTTTCCCTAACTTCTATAATATAGCTTTCTCTCTAGAAAATAAGCCGATGTAATTTCATACCTATTATGAGCAATGTATCTCAAATACTTTTCAACCATAGAAAAAGGGTTTAAGTTAAGATCTTAGATGTGTAGTTCTTGCAATGATAGAAATTTGACCTTCACATGGTATTACCCTTTGCATATTGATCAAATGTATCTTCACTGAAGAGATGAGAGAATATCTTTTAATTACATACAGGTATAAAACTAAATCCTGAACACACTGAATGAATACATGAGGAGCAGATTCAAACAATCCAACCATTTGAAATGTTTATTGAGTAACGAAGACAGCAACATACTGTATATATAAAGTTACCTGATAGTTTGCAGATACTTTGACACTTTATCTATCTACAAAATGCATAGTGAAGACTCTGGTCAGACTGTGCAGATACACAGGCTGGACAGAGTCTTTGCTTTGCACATTTTTCAAATCGTTGGAAATCTCACACACAGGCCCTTTTTTGGCTGGACACCCCCTCCCTCTTGAGAAATATTTTGGATCTTCACATTCCTTTATTTTGTTATAATTGAACAGTGTGGTGTCCATGGTCTAGAGGTACAGCGTTGGCCTCTTGACCCAAAGGTCCTTAGTTCTAAAACCGGGAGCGGCTATCTATCTTGGTTCTCTCATTGACCCAAACATTTGCGCTCGCATTTGTGAATATTCCAGGAAACAGAATCAAGAGGGATTAATCTAAAGTGTAAGAACTTGTTTCCTAAGTTATGTGAAATAAATAGGTTTAAACCATAATTGAACAAACTTAAATTTACTTACAGACTGTAAATAAATATTTGTTACACTGTCCCCAAGTAATTCTAGACTGTCAATTTCTCGAATCTTTTCTCTATCCAGGCGTAGATGTGTTATCTTGTTTAATGCTACAATTCTGAAAATGAAAACACATACAAGAGGATATGCATGGCAAAATGTTTGTTTACAATTTCATTAACAGTGAGTATGCTCTTGTCCAGAAAAGGCTTATTATGGAATACCGTCGAAAACAAACACATATGACCATTACCGATTACCTTGACTGATAATCATTCCAGCTCAGACAGGAGGTTTAGATAAAGATGCACATATTTGAAGTCTGTTCTTAGTCTATAGCTTCTGATTTTCCTTTATAATCCAGAGTTTATGATTGTATTTTCAAAATAAATAAAGACTCCCGTGCTCAATGTTTAGATTATTGCTACATGTATCCGAGTAATTCTTTGCATGAAGTCAAATATGCCAGGGTTTGACTCCAATGGTTTTTTTTTTTACTTGTCTCTATCATCGAAGACTAGTCGAAAAATAACATCAGAGATAAACCCCAGATAGAGTTTAGACTTGTCAGTGATTCCAAAATTGATTAATTTCAATGCTTTTATGCCAATTTTATTCAGTTGAACCAGGGCTTGTGTTTGACCCTTGAACCAGGGTCTTGACCTCCCAAAATCTGATAATATCTTATTTTGACTCCTTAAAATTTCTTCCACCCCCTTGAGAAAAATTTCTAAGGGTCAAAACTTTGTAAAATACATCCAATATGCTATCTTAAATTTTACAAATCATTTGCCTACTTTATATTCTTAAAAGAAAAGGTCAAATGACTCTTAAACCTATAAAAATTCATAATAACAATTAGCTCTTTTTTGTCTTTGACCCCTTTAAAATTTGTTTTGACACCCCCCCCCCCTTCCCAGAATTTAATGGTAAAGGGGTCCTGAGGGAAAATGACTTACAATTTTCACTTAGAGGCCCAGGCTTCAAAATTTCAATATATAACATTAGAGGTATAGGGATTTTCCCCAAAAATCTAGGGGCCCAGCCCAAAATCTAGGGGCCATGGCCAACTTGGCCCCTGCTAGTCTTTTTCCCCCAGGGGTCAATGACTCCCTAATTACAAATACTAGCCCGAGCCCTGAGTTCTAACCAATACTCAGTTACTCACAAATCTTCTTGGTCCCATTTTTCAGCCTCAGGAGGTAGGTGTCTTTTAACAATTAAATGTAGGGACAGTCTAACTGGCTTCTCTTCTACAAAACCTGAAATTGGTCACAAAATATTTCTGGTGTACAGTTAGGGGTGTAACAATAGGTCAAACTATCGCTGTATCGTGATAGTTAACCTTGCAATTGCAATAGGCCGATAGCATTTTTTCATGGCAATAGATATTGCAATAGTTCCTCTGACTATCGATAGTTTACAATAGTTTTTTTTTTTGAAAATGAAAGTAGAACTAAATGTAGTAACAATGCTGCCTTTCTGCATGTTTTTATCAGAGAATGATGTCAAATCCAATTCTTTTAAGGGAATATCTGTAAATAACTGATTTGATCATTTTCTTGCTATTGACATTTAGGTAAAGCACCTTACAAGACCGATACTGTCTAATAAAAGGTGGAAGCTTTAACATTAATTTCTATCTATTTTTTCTGTAAAATCAACTATTGTGATAGTATTGCAATAGTTTTCTGACCATTGCAATACTATTCCAATAGCAACTTTTCTATCACAATACTTTCGTGATACTAATTTTGAACTCAATAG
Organism: Fragum whitleyi; assembly: GCA_948146395.1. Taxonomy (NCBI): domain Eukaryota; kingdom Metazoa; phylum Mollusca; class Bivalvia; order Cardiida; family Cardiidae; genus Fragum; species Fragum whitleyi. The sequence goes on from OX411556.1 coordinate 45,458,673, forward strand.
TCATCCCTATGTACAGTCAATCTTGCATAAGCAACCTCGTGTATTCAGTGACCATTTTTATTAAGTGACCGTTTTCAAAATCCCCTTCTTTAAATCAAAACATCTTTAAAATAGAAATTTTTGGTCTATATAATATTGACAATGAATCATTTGTTGTTGAAACTCACCAGAATCGTCTCAATGAGACAATTCTATTGAGTTTTAACAACAAGGGATTACTGAGAATTTCGCAATGACATACATATCCACTCAAAAAATTATGCTTCTTATTTGTAAACAAACGTGTACTTAGCCACCATTTTCTATTAGGACCGCCTTTTTGTGGTCCCATACTATGATAGGTGGTTGCTTAAAACAATTTTTACTGTATTTGGAACTTTGTTTTTAAAATCTGCTATTACTCTTATCAGACATAGGTTTTCATACTTGGATGTATATTATTTTATTGGTCTGTCATGTCTCATTGTCCATGTGACTGAAAAACTTGAACATAATCTTCCCACTGGAGCCCATTTTACAAATTGCAAATGAGAATTTTTCTTGCTTGAATTTTTAAAAGTAAACTTATTAGAGAATCAAATATTTGAGATAATGCATACTTTTGCATGTAATTGAAACAGGGGGTTTTCCCATGTCCGACTTGTCCCACATGGGTTTTCTACCTGCGGGCAAGTAAATCAAGGACAGCTCTTGGAATGGTACTTGATACAAGTTAGAGATAAATAAGCCAAATGTTTGCATCAAAACGACTAGAAAATATTGTTTTCAATGAAGAAAAACAATAATTTCTCTTGTTTATCTTATTATCTTATTTTGGTGGGCAAGTTCATGTTGATCATGGACAAGTAGAAAATCATGTTTTACTTATCCAGGGACAAGTGGAAAAAATGTGTATTTCCACAGCCCTGAAAAACAGGGAGAACATTTGGTTATTAAATTCTGTGGACCAATTTAGACTCTTTTTTTTTTTAAAAAAATGGCCAACTTAAAAGTGAGCTTAGTTTTTTAGTGAAAAAATATATTTAGACAAAAAACAAAGATATTTTAATGTGATAATTTAAAAAAAAAAAAAAGAATATTTAGTTGTATGAATAGACAGGTTTCCTTTTTAAGACTACCAAATGTACCATCCTTGGAACCAAGGCAAAAAGCATTATATTCATGACAGTCCATTCATTACCCCTGGGCCAATATGCTAGTGAAACATTGGTTCTATGAATATCTATAATAATTGTATAAACATTGAGCCAACTTATTTGTCATCCGAACAGGGCCGTTTTTCAACCGGGCCTCAATAAGAAACCAGCTGTATGTTCCAAACCATTTTCAAATCAAACTCGTTTTGCGTCCATGTGCACGAGCAAAGCGGAGTAAAATTTGAAAACGGTATGCAACATCTTGTTAGCCGGCACATGGAGCTGGTTTCTTGTTGTGGCCCGGCCGAAAAAGGGGCCCCGTTTGGGTGACAAAAAGTTGGCCCCCTGTTTAGCCAATCAAAATTGCCATAACGTATTGCTACTCTTCCAAACAGAGATTGAATCATCGATGGGTTTCTGTTGCTAAAGTATATTCACCAGTTTGATTTGGACAAGTGATAAAGTTACAAAAAGGAAAATATTAACCCTTGCCAGCCACACAATACAGAGAAGTTGCAAAAAATTAAACCCCCTTTGATAGTCTGATGTGGGAGGGGCATCAAATTTTGAAAATGGTGCTACATTATTGCAGCAAAGTTTAGTGGATTTTGTAGTAAATCAATTTAAAAAATATATTGTGTAAGGTCTTAACCAGAAAACAGAATTTTAGACTGGTCCAATTACAAAGAGGCTGTGAAGAAACTTATTTTAGAAGAAAAAATGGTGAAAAGAGAAGAAATTGCAAGCATTTTCTCAATTTTTTCCAGAAATTTTTACTGAAAAGACTTCTTAAAATTGGATTGTGTGGCAACAATTTAAACTTCCAGGAACTAGAAATGAAGGCCTATCCGACATTGTCAAGAATTTAGTTAGCTGCAATAATGTACTCCTCATCTGATATTGATTCCTAACTGATTTCACATCAAACTATCTATCTATACATACTACCTAACTCCTTTTTCGGGTATAACTGGCATGTGGCTCTTCTAGATATTATCAAGTTTTGCATGAGAAATTAAAGGGGCAGAGGACCCCCCCCCCTTTTCAAAGGGTTTTAGTCCTCTGCTACACATTTACAGCTTGGTTGACTGAGGCAGTGGCTATTTAGTTTATTGCCCAAGAATTGATTGATTGAATGGAGTTTTACACCACTTCAATATTTTTCAGTTATATTTGCCGCTACTGGAGCACCTAACAATGGATTTCTGGTATTTCTCTCACCAGCACTACCATCAGATCCTTTCCTCCAGCTGCTATCTCAATAAGGTCTACGATTATCAACCAGGACTCGAACCTCTGACTTCGGACCAGGTGACTGTTGCTTTAACCACTGAGCTATCGAGGAAGAAAACTAGGGACAAACTAGGGTTATGTTTTCACAACCAGATCTGATCATTACTAAGTCTACAAGAAATTAACCAGCCTCAGCAGAGATGAAAAATAAGATATTTTGAGGCAAAGGCTGACTCATGAGATCAAACAAAAACATAAAATAGTTCTAAAAACAAGCATAAGGCGATTAAATTATGGTCGAATATCAGTTCACACAAATGTGAAATCAAAAACCTGTTGAATCAGAAAATGTTTCGTCGTCTTCCATGTTCAAGCATTTGTTTGACTACAGACTTCAAGCGCTTAGAAACTTTGATCAATGGATACGGAGAAGCGTATTTTTTTCACATCGTAAACAGCAGAAAATACAGGAGAGGGGGTGACATAATGGTGATTCCTTCAAGTATTGATTACTCTAATAAGTCAATGGCACCTAAGTGCGCGAGTGCTACCATTCCATTAAAATAAAGATTTAAAGAAAACGCACTCGGAAGACAGTTCTCCAAAAGAGAAGGGAACACATAATACAGAAGTTGAGAACAGTTGGTTGGGGTCGATATAGACTGTTTCGCGCATGCTAAGCCAATAAGCTATTTACATGCTATTACCCCGACGACGGCACCCATCTTTTCCGACTAATTGTCCTACAGTTAACGACATCGTGAAATTGACTAGATGAATGATTTTGGAATGGTTATGGAATGAAATTGAATGAATGTGTGGAGCGAGTTTTGAGTGAAATTCAAGGGAGACAATCTTATATCGCTAATTTTGTTCAGGATGAACAAAATTAGCGATATTAATTACCTCCCTTTCATAAAATATTCATACAGGTTCTATAAATAGTTTCCTATCCATTCAAGGACCAATCGGACGCTTAATTTAAATTATGTCAGTGAAATCGCGATATAATTATAGCTTTATTTATTTTGAATGTAGTTGTTGGTCTAATCTATTAACGGTGATTTTGGAGCGGTTTTGAATGATTTGAGTGAGTGTTTTGAATGAACGAATGAATGAATGGAGCGCTGAGTGAATGATTAAGAATGGCTTTGATTGAAACGAATGTCAATTTCACGATGTAACTAACTGTACACCAATGTGTTGATAATCGTAGACCTATGTGCGATAGCACCTGGAGGCTACGAAAAGGTGTAGAGCCTAACACATTATTTGCCGTCACAGTTTGAAACACCTAGAAAGCAACAAAATTCTAACTACTCTAAGTCAATCACTAAAAGAACAACGAGGACGGCCGTTGAATGGGGAATATTCAGATTCTGTACCTGGTGGACTCTGGAATACCGCGGGGACCTCTTCTCTTTTATATCATTTTAATTATCCACTCAAAATTGCAAAAAAAGCCTGCCTCTTTACAGATGAATGTCTACTGCAATAAATAATTTCTGTAAAGCCCTTGTAGCTTAGAAATCTAGGCAAACTGAAATGGGGAATGAGCTACAACTCAAAAAAGGTTACATATTGAGCGTCAGAAAATAACTAAGGAAGTTCTGCACCATAAACAAGCATATTCTGTGATGAATGACTAAGGAAATTCTGCACCATAAACAAGCATATTCTGTGATGAAGTGCGAAAGGAAGGTTGTGTGACGGTCTAAAGATACTTTAAGACCTAATCTATTGAAAAAAGTGCATATATAGTGAAGACTCTGGTCAAACTGTGCAGGTGCACAGGCTGGTCAGAGTCTTTGCTTAGCACGAAGTTGAAATTGCCGGAAATGTCATTCACACGCTGAATTTAATTTATATTCTAATAATGATAATAATAATAATAATAATAATAATAATAAATTAAAAACAAGAGGGCCGTTGGCCCTGGGTCGCTCACCTGAGAAAAAAGCTTCATTACCTAGGTATGTCCATGCAACCAATGAAAAGGAGATTTTCACTTATTCAATCTGATAACATTTGAAATAATCCCCCCCCTCTGCTCCTCACCTGGTCATTACTTATTTAAGCTTTTTTCATAAAAGGTCTGTGATCAGCTAATCAATGCCAGATATACAGGCTGAGTCTGAGACTTTTAAAGTTTTCTTTAATGAGTTGATCAATCCATGTCAAATATAAAGGCTGTAGGGATTCAAAATTCTAAACAAAGCACTCCCCCTCCCCCAAGATGCTCTGCACCTGGTGAATCTACAGTCATGATTTTAGCTAATTCAATTAATGTCCATGTGCTGATCATTCATACCAATTTTCAAATCTGTAGGACTCCTGGTTCATTAGAAGTTTAAAGATTTCAAAAATGATCCAAAGTACTACCCCCTCCCCAAGACACTCAGCACCTGGTGACCCTACAGTCATGATTTTAGCTATTTTTATTAATGTCAATATATTGATCACCCATTACAATTTTCAAGTCTGTAGGGTTCCTGATCCAGGAGAAGAATAAGGTTAAAGATTTCAAAATTGATCCAAAGTACTACCCCCTGCCCCCTTATGCTCCGTATCTGGTGGCCCTACATTCATGCTTTTAGCTATTATATTTAAGATCCATATGCTTATCATCCATGCCAATATTGAAGTCTGAAGGGCTCCTGGTTATTTTAGAAGATGAAGGTTAAAGTTACAAAATTTTCACCGTGAAAAGTACTACCCCCTCCCCCCTGGTGCTCCGCACCTGGTGGCATTACAGTCATGATTTTAGCTATTTTTATTAAGGTCTATGAGCTGATCCTCCATGCCAATTTTCAAGTCTGCAGAGCTTGTGGTTCAGAAGAAGAAGAAGGTTAAAGATTACAAAATTTTCACAAAAGAACTACCCTCTCCCCCCTGGTGCTCCGCACCTGGTGAATCTACAGTCATGGTTTGAGCTATTTTTATAAAGGTCCATATACTGATCATCCATGCCAATATTCAAATCTGTCAGGCTCCTGATTCATCAGAAGAAGAAGGTTAAAGATTACAAAATTTTCACAAAAATACTACCCTCTCCCCCCTGGTGCTCCGCACCTGGTGAATCTACAGTCATGATTTTAGCTATTTTCATAAAGGTCCATATACTGATCATCCATGCCAATTTTCAAGTCTGTAGGGCTCCTGGTTCCGAAGAAGAAGCAGCTTAAAGATTACAAAATTTACCCAAAGTACTACCCCCTCCCCCCCTGATGCTCCGCACCTGGTGGCCCAAAAGATATGATTTTAGCTATTTTCATTCAGGTCTATGAGCTGTTCATCCATGCCAATTTTCAAGTCTGTAGGGCTCCTGGTTCCGAAGAAGAAGCAGCTTAAAGATTACAAAATTTACCCAAAGTACTACCCCCTCCCCCCCTGATGCTCCGCACCTGGTGGCCCAAAAGATATGATTTTAGCTATTTTCATTCAGGTCTATGAGCTGTTCATCCATGCCAATTTTCAAGTCTGTAGGGCTCCTCGTTCCGAAGAAGAAGCAGCTTAAAGATTACAAAATTTACCCAAAGTACTACCCCCTCCCCCCTGGTGCTCCGCACCTGGTGGTCCAAAAGATATGATTTTAGCTATTTTCATTCAGATCTATGAACTGATCATCCATGCCAAGTTTTAAGTCTGTAGGACTACTGGTTGAGAAGGAGAAGAATTTTAAAGATTTTCTTAAAATTTCACTGTTTGTTGCCATAGCAACCAGAGTTTTTCATGGATTTCAATTCTTTTAGCTATTTTTGAAGGGGACCACCTAAGCAACATTTCTGTAAAATTTGGTGTAAATCGGCCCAGTAGTTTAGGAGGAGATGTCGTTTAAAGAAATTGTTGACGGACGCCGGACGACGGACGACGACCGACGACCGACGGACGGACGCCGGATGAAAGGTGATCACAATAGCTCACATGAGCACTTCGTGCTCAGGTGAGCTAATAATAATAAAAATAATGATAAACTTTTCGTCAATTTGTTCTATTTTAGATGGAATGTACAGCCGATATTGCTCGAGCGACCACGTCTATTAAGCGACCAATTTTATTAAGCAACCACCATAAAAAGTCCCTTGCCTTAAACAAAATCTCTGAAAAAGGACATTCTTAACGAAAAATTGGTTATTATTGACTCTTATGTTGTTGGAACCCATTAGAATCGTCTCAATAAGACGATTCTTATGGGTTCGAACATCATAAGATTCTGTACGACTTTAACGGCAATCTATAAATATTATCAAAATAAACTGTCACATTTATAATGGTATTTCGTATTAAGCGACCATTCCCAAAAGCGACCGCTTTTTGGTGGCCCCTTAAGTGGTCGATTAACACAGGTTATACTGTACACAGTGTTTGTATGCCAACTTTATTGGCAAGTACTAATCGGGCTAAATATAGAGACTGCACAGACGCAATATTTTGCGAGGTTGTACAGACGCCGGTCACGGTAATGCGGCACTAAAATGTAACATCAAAATAACGAACGTCAATATGAAAACAAACACGCCCCTGTTGGCGAGGGATTAAAAAAAAACCTCGTCATGATTTTCAAATTCACATACTTGTGTAGACATGCGATTACTAAATGGTCGCTTTAGGCATTCCGTAGAGTTTGTGTTCAAGGTTCACTATGAACCTGAAGATGTAGTAGGTTGCACGCTCCTTTAAACATCCGAGGCTTATATTTATAATGCAGAGGTAAATCTGAACTTGTAAATTGTTAATTCGATGATCAATTCGAATCATCAGCAGTTTATTTGTATAGTGAAGTCATCATTACACGCCTATTTGTAGAAGAAATATGACGCATCCCACCATTTTTTAATGTATTTATTCAAAAGTTGTTACACATGCTGAGATTTCTTTGCACAGACTTTTCTTGGGACTATAGAAAAGCGAGTTACAGCCTAAGAGTACATGTCTTCGCGAAAAAAAAAAAAACGCAATGGTTGGTGTACCTACCCGTGGTCTAGTCTTTAATCGCAAGGTTTACTCACTACGTGCACTTTCATCATTAGAATGAAAGGATCAAGTTAAATCCCTATCATATGATGTTTAGATATACCCGATATGCCCATGGTAATGAACTCGGTGCCTTCGACAGAGCTCAGTTTTGAAAGTACACATATAGTAGGCCCTTCTCTGACAATGGCCATATTTGAGTTGGTGTTATATATGAACAAATTTGTTGATAACAATTACTGGCACATTTTATCATCTTTAATGACATCTGATACCGTAAATCGTTTATTCTTGCGAAGGTTCTTGTAATACAGAGTGGACACACATCGTATGTTCGTTCATCTACAGAACGGAGATGACTGTCAGGTCAATAAAAACAAACAATACTGCATCTTTTATTAGCGGTAATAGCTCTTTTAAACCTCTTTAGAAAGCCTCGGTATTTACGTGCATATTTCAACAGCACCATATTTGGAAATAACTCGTAAGTAATAACTAACTTGTAATAAATTCAACCGGCTTATTCCGTGTAAATCGTGCGAAATGCTGTCAATATTATTAAGCGCGGGAAAAAGACTAAGTCAGTTAACCGCTGATAATTGAAAATTAAACGATTTAAACAGCCTCAGTCGGTCGCTACGCTCCCTCCTTTCGGCTGTTTAAATCGTTTAATTTTCAATTATTAGCGTTTAACTATTACATAATCAAGAGAAAAATGATATTTCTTAACTTAGTTCAAATTTTCGTATGAGAAAGGGAATTGCTATTTTGAGGATATTAAGAATAGAAAAAAAACAGTTTAATAACGGCCTGAAAAAATTTGTTCCACATGAGCTTCGACTTATTAATTTTCCGTTTAAATTTCGAATTTATGTTTATTTACATATTCAAGAAATACAGAAAAATGATATTTTTGAGATAAAGTCTGGCTGCAATTAAACCATTCTTTATGAAAATATTAAAGAAAAATCGCCATTTTTTCTGCGCCTTCATGTTTGGTATTACGCCTTAATTTTTCTTAAACGTTAGACATTTTTTTTCTTATTTGTTGTTAAAATTCGATCTCCGTTAAAATTGGTAAAATTGTTGGATGCCATAGCAGTTTAAATTTCATGTATTTTCAAACAGTTTAAACATTATTAAACTGTAAAAATTATAAGATGTTTATCTTTCGGTGGTGCTTTCATACTACATGTTACACGCGTTTTTTTCGCTTAAATTGCGAATTGAAAATTCCTTAAACGAAATTACATCTATATAGTTTGCAATTAAAGTTTTATGTATAAATTGGTCGGAGTTCAAGCATTATTTTGATACAAGATATAAGAATGGTTAGAGTTAGGAGTCTTTTAATGATTAGTTTTAAAACACATTGGTGACGGTTTTTTTTAAAAAAAAAAAAGAGAGACGCATTACCGTGCGCGACGTCACAGTATCCGGGCTTACGCGTTTGTCACTTTCAGTTTATTTCACACATTCGTGCTGAGCGGCTATATAGCGAGCGCATATTGATTTAAACCTGACCTTTATGCAGAATAAATAATTAGGCTCATGAATACAATTCCGAAGATTCTTCGGCACGTGACAATCAATCGTGGTCATTCCGTTATACTGTATAAATTACAGGTATCACGGGGGGTGATGTCCATAATCGAAGGAGGTTAGGGAAGAAGAATAAGACACTCCACAACTTCAGAGCCAGGATACATAATCAGAGCCAATCCACATAATCGGAACTAAACTATTTTCTTTGGGTAAATTCAAATGGCAGCCCGAGAGTCGCGTGAGATGATGTAATAATCTAAAATTTACTGTAATATGCATGCGCAGAAAGGACATTCATGTGAACGGAGTTACCCACTGATGGCAGTAAAAAACTTCACATTTACAGCTACAATGATTAATTAACCATGAAATATCGTTATCCCATAAAGAAATGTGATAAACTCGTGCAAAAAACTATATTAAACAAGAAAAAAGTATTTGTCTTTTAAAGTAATAGAGAACATTTGTTTTATGTAATCGAATTGTTGAGCACTATTTTCGACGACATTTTTTGAACACAAGTAACCCCGGCCTGACCCAGGATCAGAAGCGTCGAGGTTGAAAGGTTAAAATGACATCACTAGTGTCGAAACCGAGGTCGTTCTGATAAAAACCCAGTTAACTCGGGTCGAAACCGAGTCCGATATGAACTTACCCTTTGATTTATCTCATATTGTAGGCAAGTATATTGAGGTAGAGCATTGTGGTTGTTTTGTTTAATTCGTGCATACTGAAAACAATAGTATACGTTATTAATCTTGTTAAAAATATTGCATTTTGGAGGTAAAACCACGTATTTTTATCTTCCTGGCTCAAGATTGCTCTGAGAAGAAATCATTTTTAACAAAAACCAACGAGCGTTTTTTACAGTTCTTGTGTACGTTAACGTGGCAAAATGAATAACTGGTCGAATAGCATTCGACTTTTTAATGATTAATGAATGAAATCCGATATAAATGAGGAAGTTCCGACACCTATCCCATTTTTTCAGTCCAAAAATGAAATGTTTACATCTACTTAATCGGAGACGCACGTGGAGCGGAAGTTCCACACATGATTTTGAAAGCGGAGCCAGTGGATCCGATTATGGACATCACCCCCGTGGGTATGCGTGGACTAATTAGAAAACCGATATACAGAGCACCTAGTCATGGAGCAGACGATTCAATTTCAAAAACAGTTGTTCCTACTTTTGTGCAACTGTGAGGGGGGAGATCATTTTATTTCCAACCAAAAAGCATAAATTGCATGTAAAGAAATTTGAAAATTTGATTTTTTTTCACCCGCATCTAAAGATTATTCAAAAGGAGAATCCTTTTATGTATTCATGATTTTAACCCGTTACAGTGAAAAGTATGTGCGATAACGGGTTAACAGAGCAAGCACGTGCACTCCAACTTTACGATTGAATTCCGCAGGTTAGTCGTGTTTTGCCGCAGAGAAACGACCAATATATAACTTTTTTAAATAACAAAGGCCAGGTTCAGGTCAATAAGCCTACTATACCACAAGTTCCATTCGATTTTTTTTTTTTTTTGGGGGGGGGGGGGGGGGGGAGGCAGTCAATCTTAAGTATACTTCGTCAGTGTCATAAAAAAAACATACTATTTAGTCTTGAAACGGATAAGCAACGGCTATCGAAAAGGGACAGCCTATAGTTTGAACATATTTTATTGCCATACTTTGAACATATTTCTTATACACATTGTTTCTTATTGCATAAATATTCACGACAAAAGAGTTTAACCATACGTTTTTACAACTTATTAGACGACCATTCCCTACTTAATATTTACTAAAGATATGTGTCAATTATTATCTTACAAAGTCCTTGTGTATGTATGCAAACACATATACGAATACTATAAGCAAACCGTAGCTATAACCTATATGCACGCGCGCACGCACAAACTGATTTGACAACAGATGACATCGACATAGACGCACACATGATACCTGTTTACACTTTTACACGCTTTTACAGTCATAGGGCCAATTTAATTCTGACCCCGGGCGGGTATTGTTGCCCGCCACATCAGTGTGTCTCAAAGAAAGCGGGCTACCAGTTCTAGACTTGTCCAACTGTCGACTATTAGAATAGTCTAGAATAGACTATGCTGATAGTTGAAAGTAGGACCAGTCTATATCAGGGTAGGATTCGGATCAGAAATAAGTTGAGACAAATTGCGAAGTGGTTGCGTTTAACTCATACATGATGAATGAAATGTGTTTTAGAAAAAAAGTTTTGGTAGATGAGGCAGTCCTTCTGTTTGACCACTCGAGGCATACGATTTAAATTTTACCGTTGAAATCAATTTAGATCTGCCGAACCCAATTAGCGCAGTCGGCAACGCTCCTGGGCCCGTTTTACTAAACTTCTTACGACAAAATTAATCGTAAGTCAAAATCACAAATCGTACCTGGTGTTTTCATTCATAGTTAGAGTCTGCCTTGCAATATCTCATAAGAATCGTCTTCGAAAGACGATTTCAATGAGTTGATGCATGGCAGGATTCCATATTTAGTTACTACAACTTCAAATTTTGACTTATGCGAAAAGTGATCGTAAGATGTTTAGTCACGGGGTCCTGGCTTACAATCCTCGGGTCGTATGTTCGCAAGGGCGTGACTCCCCTTACGCAATTTACGCAAGTGCGTAAAAGGAATTATTCTCTGTTGAATAATTTCGCTGGTGAATTATCATAACATCGAAACTACAGCTTTTTCAAGCTGTAGTTACGATTTTTTTGATTATTCATCAACGCTCAATTCATGAAAAGGAAACGGACGGTTGACAATCACAGTCCACATATCGCATTTATCCTGTATATTCTTAGTTTTCGCCTCCTGAGTGCGTATTAATTTCAAAATCCTAGATACGCCTATGGTTCGGGCCCCGGCTTAGCAAACTTTCATGCAACATTTGACAAGTAATTATGATACGCTTCATTTGTCTCCCGCGAAACGGCAGGTTATATGCTGAAGTGGGAAGGGCTGCTGGTTGCTCGGATGAAATGATCAGATGATGTATGAATCCGCTTCGCGTATTCAAACAGTGTGATTAGGCTTCCAGCCACACCTCCGTGAAATTAATAAAAATTCTCTTCATATCTTAAATAAAACTTCGATATCGCCCACACACCATCAATATTGATTCCAATACCGTAGATTGACAACGATAAATTATGTTAGTTCTAGTGTGTGAACTATATTAATGAGTTATTCAATATTTCAGGCAAATTAAGGCGTAATGACCAGGGGCCCGTTTCACTAAACTTCTTACGAAAAAGATAATCGTTAGTCAAAAACGCAAGTCGTACCTAGTGGTTTTATTCATTGTTAGATTCTGTCCTGCAATATCTCATTAAAATCGTCTATAGAAGACGATTCCAATGAGATGATGCATGGTAGAATTCTGCATTTAGCTACTATCGTAGAAGCAATTTCAATATTTGACTTACGCATAAATTGATCGTAAGATGTTTAGTATTACTAATCGTCCCTGATAAGCAGCAGCGAAACATGTTAGCGCGTTATTAATATATATTTTTAAGCTCCACTGGCCGAAGGCCGTTGGGCTATTGTCATGGCGGCGTGTCCGTCGTGCGTCCGGTCGTAAACTTTTTCTTTCAAAATCTTCTCCTAAGAAACTTTTGGATGAATTTCAACCAAACTTCACAGGAATTATCCTTGGGTGACTCTCTTTCAAAGTTGTTCAAGAAATTTTGATCAAATGAAAAACATGGATTTAATGGGCGTGGCTTATTTCCAAATATGGTAAAAAGTGAGTTTTCTCAGATTCTAATTGATGGATACCAATTAAATTTGTCATGAATGATCCTTGGGTGACCCGACAAAAAACTATTGTGATCGGAGGAAAAATATGTCTATTATGGGCGGGGGTCATTTCTCTATATGTTATATAGTGGAAACTTTGAAAAGCATTTTCTCAGAATGTAACTGATGGGTATCGACCAAATTTCACTGGAATGATACTTTAGTGACCCTTTAGCAGTCTATCAAAAATTGAAAAAAAAATTGTCTTTTAATTGGCGGAGGTCATTTCTCTTTATGTTATATAGTGGAAACTTTGAAAATCATTTTCTCAGAATGTAACCGATGGATATCAATCAAACTTCATTTGTATGATCCTTTAGTGACTCATTATCATGTGAGATGAGCAATTCAACTAGAGAAAGCATACTTTATTTTCAGCTTATATATTTCTCTGACTGCCTGAGAATATGGGAGGTAATTTGAAAAGGTAAAACATGAGTGGTGTACCTTATTTGACACTAACTTACCGGTATGGGAGCCAGGTTAGAGCGACCAAGCCATTTGTGGCTTTCTAGTTGTTTTATTTATATAATTCTTGTTCTGGTTTCCTTGGAATTTTACACATAAATACCAGATAACATTGATATTTCAAGACACTAACGTCTTATTCTCTATAAATGTACTAACAATCTGAGTATTCGGCGTTATTAATGAACTGGCAGGGCGGGGCTTAGCCGTGACGTAATTTGGCGAGTTTACTTTTCAAAACTTTGGACTCTTTATTGTTAACGCATGCAAATAACTGTAATCAACCTAAATGATTCACGTGCTCAGAGAGAGAGAGTGAACGCATTTCATCGTTTGGTTACCAAAGCCTCGTAAATTCAGCTTAATTAAGCTGAAGTTACGAGGATTTGGTTACCAATTAACGATTTAAGGGCTTGAGTTATTTATATCAACTGTAAAAGTAAATTACTTAAAATAAAGGCTGAATTACCTTATCCTTAAATGCAATGACCCGTTACATAGACCCCGCCCTGCATTAATGCATTAATGTGGATTATACACGTGTTTAACTCTTTAAGCGATAAGAGCTGAATTCAAATCAGAACACAAATATATAGTGTTTTGTATGAAAAAAATTCTAACGAGGTTTGGAGAATTGATCATTGTCGAGGCTTTGCCGAGACAATTATCAATTCTCACAACCAAGTTAGATATTTTTTTCATACAGTACACTAAGTATGTATTATATTTATCTTATAACCTCTATTTTTCTTGTTTTCGTCTATCTTTCTAACTGAAATGCAAGTTTCTAAAAATAACTGCATGATATTATTGTTCTAAAAATAACTATGTGATATCATAAAAAATATCATACGGGTTGTAATCACACGTATATTTGTATAGTTATAAGATAAAACTTTTTACCTGTTATTGGGCACTGCAAAAGAACACAAGAAATATAATCATGATCCGATACAATCTATTGCGATTTTACAATGACATTATCGATAGCCGTTTTTCACCATGGCGTCGCAAAACGGATAATAATGTGAACATCTTCCATTGATACATTTAAATCGACTGTTCCACGGGCAGCATTTGCCGTCCAGAACTCGCTCAATGTCATTTGTACAATCTGGAAATGAAAGAAAATCGTAATGTTAAACGTTTGAATCCCATATGGGAGAGGGGATATCCCCCCGGAAAAAATAAGTAAAAAATAAAATAGACTGTCGCAAAGCGGACTAGCACACCCCCTACAAGTCTTTGTCAATTATGAAAAGTAATTTTCATTAAAGATATTCATATTGTAGAAACTTTGAAAGTCTTTTCCTCAGAATCTAAGTAATTGATATCAACCAAATTTCACTGGAATGATCTTTGAGTGACACTTTATAAGACCACCAAAAATTATTGTGATCACATGAAGAATATGTATTTTATGGGCAGAGGTCATTTCTTTATATTTTTTATATAGTGGAAACTTTGAAAATCATTTTCTCAGAATCTAATCGATAGATATCAACCAAATATCGCTGGAAAGAGCCTTTAGTAATCCTTTATAAGTATTCCAAAAATTATTGTGACCAGATGAAAAAATATGTATTTTATGGGCGGAGGTCATTTTTCTATATGTTATTTTGTAGAAACTTTGAAATTATCAGTTAATCATTTGATTTCTTTTGCTTTTACCACATTACTGCTTTTTAATTTGTGTTTAATTTAAGAACCCAAAATATCGAAAAGTCTTATTAGCTATTACAAGAAATTCAACCCTGTGGGGCGACTCAAGCCATTCATGGCTTTCTAGTTATTGTTTGCAAAGAAATTAAGCGGGCATGAAAAAATCTACAGACGGACCGACTAATCGACGTCTAATCATAGTCCTAGTCGGGCATCACATTGTCGATAAGTAAGTTCATTAAATAACTTACACAATGAAATAATAATAACAAAACCTTCTCACCAGTTAAAAATTATATATAGGTTAACGGTTTATTATCCGTTAAACCAAAAAAATGGTTTATAGCTAGGTAATCGGAAAACTTTTCCGTTACAGCTTAATTCAGTGCTAGGAATTCTAATTTATAGGCACTATAATTCTTCTCTGCCTTATTTAGCGCTCTACTAGCGTAAGCAATAACTCTTTTGAGCTTTCCATCAGACTGATACAGTACAGCACCAAGACCTTTCCCTGATGCGTCTGTATGGAGCTCAAATGGTTTCGTGAAATCTGGATAAGCTAAAATAGGAGGGTTAATTAATATCTCCTTTAGCTGCTCGAACACTTCTTGTTCATTTTCTTTCCAGATGCACTGTTTTGTGTTTCTGCTCCCTTTCTAAGTACTTTTGGTGGTAACAAGTCTGCTAGAGGCCTTGTGATCTTTGAAAAATCCTTTATAAAACGGCGATAATAGCCACAAAAGGCTAGAAAGGATCTCAACTCATCTGTATCTGACGGAGTAGGCCAATTCTTAATTCGGTCGATCTTGCTAGGATCTGTTTCTATCCCTGCCTCACTAACAATGTGTCCTAGGGAGGGAACTTTGTCTTGAATGAAGAAACATTTCTCAGGCGAGAGCTTAAGGTTACATTCGTTAAGTCTGGTCATTACTAGATCTAATCTTCTTAAGTGTTCTTCAATCGTGTCCGAAAAGATGATAAAGTCGTCAAGGTAAATTACACATATCGACATATTGTAATCACCAAGACATTCCTCCATCAGGCGTTGGTAGGTTGCAGGAGCATTTGTGAGCCCAAACGGCATTTTGACATATTCAAAGAAACCAAGATTGGCTACACTGAATGCGTCCTCTCCTTATAAACTTCTTCTACCTCAACCTGATGGTAACCGGACTTCATGTCGATTGTGGAGAAATATCGACTTCCTTGTAACACATCAAAAATCTCTTCAATTTTCGGTAGCGCGTATGCGTCCTTTACGCTCCTCTTGTTCAACATCCGGAAATCAACGCAGAGACGAAGCTTCCCATTTTTCTTTCTAACGAGGACAATATTTGATGACCAAGGGGACTTGGATTTACGTATTATCCCCGTTGACAACAGTTGCTCAATATGTTGCCTGACCTCTGCTATCATGGCAGGAGGTATCCGTCTGGGACTCTGCTTGAAAGGGATGTCGTCTGTAAGATCAATTCTGTACTTGATCTTGTCACAGAACCCGATATCTGCCTCTCCTGTTGAGAAAATGTCTACATGTTTTCTCAGTAGTGTGGTAATGTCTCTTAATTGATCTGGGCTTAGCTTCTCATTGGTATCAATTTTGATTTGACCCAAGATCTCTTCATGTATGGTGTTGTCTTGTTCGGGGTTCACATCCTCTATTTGTACGGGTTGAAGTTCGCAAAGCAGCGCTTTGGGCGAAATGACGACACTGTTAAGAGTTACATTGGAAATGGTTACATCAATTTCCTTTGTCTTCCCGTATTGGTGGTTTATCACTGCTGGAGTGATATCCACAAAGTCCGGTAAACTTGAGTCCTTGGTCTCATGTATGAGAGCAGTGGTATCTTGACAAATAAATTCCTTGTCCGTATAACCCCGAATAGTTTTCGTTTCATTTGGACCTAGTATAATCTTTCCTGGTTCCGCTGATTTGATAACTGCTATGGTATTGCCATTCTTCCTCAACTCCTTATCTCTCAATACCATGCATCTAAAGGCTAGATACCAAGGAGTATGTAGAGACGCGCATTGCAAAAATTGCGGTCCAAAATTGCTCTGATACTCATTCAGTAACACTCCAAGTACGTTGGTACCTAAAATAACAGGCGTTGTAGCAGAATAATGAGTTTCTGGAGTGACTAAAAGTAAACATGACATAGTTGATGAATTCGGAATCCCACTTAAAACTGATAAGTCTGCTTCAATATATCCACTATATGGTAATTGTTGACCATTAGCACACTCGACTCTAATGAAGCTATCTAGCGCTTTGAGTTCTAAGTCGGCTAAGTTATTCCTGTAGAATGAATCTGACACTGTACTGATACAACTACCAGTATCAACAAGTGCTTTAGTATCCTTGGATTCCAACTTGATCATTACTTCATTAGTGGTCCCAACTAATTTAGGGTCTTTGTTAAAAGTGCCCAGGTTCGACCCAGCAACAGAGGCACATACTAGTTTGGGCAGTACTAAGCTATGTGGCCCAATCCATGGCAGTTATAGCACTCCCGTTGTCTTATACTTGGACAATCTTTAATCTTGTGTCCTTTCCCTCGACATCCATAGCACTTGGTACAAAATTCTGTGAGGCAGGGGGTCTCTGATCCTTCCTCTGGTCATCTCTGTTCCTCTGTCCTCTTCCTCTAGAGTTATTTCCCATTCCTCTATTCTGGAATCCTCCTCTGTTGGAATTATACTGTCCATTCCATGAATTTGATGACTGACCCTTCTTAATGTCATCTTGTTGCTGCTCAATCCTATCAATCCTCTCATGCAGCTTCTGCAACAGTTCTTTCACCTCTCCCATCTCAGTTAACTTCTGCGCAACTGGAACTGATGCATGGCTATGAGTAATACTAGAACTCTGAAGGTCAGCCTCAATCTTTCTCAGTTCTATCTTAAATTTGTCATAATCGTCTATGACGTCATTTTTATAAGTGGCCATGTGTTTAAAATCTGCTAACAATCCATGGTATAAAACTCGCTGCAATACAGCATCATCTGCAGGCAGGGCTTTCAAAGACACCGCTTGAGAGTATATCTCTTCAAGACGAGTCGCACACATGGAAATCTTCTCCTGTGGTTGTTGTTGGCAAGAGTAAAACTGTTTGAGAATACTCTCTTTCGTAGCAATGTTTTCAAAGGTACTCTCAAATTTGCTCAAGACGGCTTCAAGGGAAACACCTGGCCCAAGTCTTCTCAAAATGTCGGCAGCATCTCCCTTAATGGTAGGATACAACACTATTCAATGGTAGCACTTAACCTGAAATTACTGTTTTCTTATATTGAAAACAACACTTAAAGTATACTATGCAATGTGCTTTAAGTCAACTTAGAGCTTAACACATTAAGGGTTAAATGATAGAGTACCCCCCTCTAATGCAAATTAATCCCACCCTGGGATTATACAAGCAACATCATGCACACATACGTATGTTCAAATGATGTTGATGTGATAATATTTAGATGCTAATGCGTGTGTATTTCCGTTTATTTATCGTCGCTACCGTAGCACATGCCCATATGAGCGACGCCCCCAGAAGACGGTTAGTTGTTACGGGGGATAGTGCAAGGATACATGACGAAACTACTGCTGAGATCCGCCATGGTTCTTTAACGTGCTCGGTGTAAAGCACCGTCTCACGGGGCCTCGGTTTAACGTCTCATCCGAAAGACAATTAGTTTTTATTAGTATACCAGCCCGGGAATCGAACCCACGCCGCCGAACCCCAATGGTTTTGAAGTTCGGTGCTCTACCAACTGAGCTAATCGGGCTAGTAGATGCTAATGCATTATACAGCACAGAATATATACAAGTTCCTATATAAATTTTGACTCAAGTACAAAATTTGCATAAATTCAAGAACTGTAACTTTTTTGTGTCACAAGTAAGGTTATTACTTCCCTTTATAATCAAAGACAAGCAAAGTCTACTGTAGCATATAACTTTCCTGTTATATCCACTAATGTAAGATTTGTGAATTACTTCCCTTTAATAGGAGTAACAAATAGCACTTCACTACTTGAGCTATCCTTTGCAATTGGTAGTCAGTTAGTGACAAAGTACGTTTTACACAACACTTCACACTGGTATGTACTTAAAACACAAGTATTATCTATCTAAAATGACCTGGCACTCATTAACTTTCGTCAGTCCTCGAGTATTCCCGCAGCGTAACTCAATTTCATTCCACCGTTTTACTTATTATTTCACTCCTTCTTTGAAAAGTCGCGGTAGTACAGTGGTTACAGACGCCTTCCCGTACACCGTTAAGTTGTTGTGTCGAGTTCAAATCCCGACAGAGACACATATTTCAATCATCGTTATTATCATTAAAATATTGATCTTTTTCCTTTTTTTAAAAAAATTACATTTCTTATTATTATTTTGTTATTAGTTTTTTGGTCAGTTAAGATTATTTTTTATTATTCTTGCATCATCCAATTTTGGTTGTTTGCACCAACCAAGATTTGTGTATTCTGATCGAGGGTAAGAATTGTTTCATACCCCAATGAAAAAAAAGTTGTTAGTAAGCTGATCCCAAAAAGTAGTCCCAATGAAGATCTTATTTGCTTCATGATATTGAATTATAAGATATAAAGAGTGTAGACCTTTTTTACGTTAATAACCTAATAACAATTAAACAGGAATTGAATTCCGTTAACGTGTTCAAAACGAGTTTATGTTTTTAAATTCATACCGTCATAAGTTTTAAAAAAAGGTGCCTCTTCATCTCTTAAAATAAATAAAGATCTAAATATATTTCAAAATTTATTATCATTTTAAGTAATTTACAATGATTTATGCTCAGGACTTTGCAATGGTCAAATAGAGGCTGACGGAAAGATTTCCGTGTGTCGAATACCACAGTAGTGTTATGCAACACTGTTCAAAATATCAAAATTTTCAAAATAGGAACTTAAAAAAAGTGTTACTCAAGAAAGAAATAAGAAATATTTTTGGTCATGGTCCGACTTGAACTCATGACCTCCCGATTACTGGAAAGTATCCTTACCACCACCGCTATATTTCCGTATGATCTATGAGATGTGATAAATATTTTTACATCTTAACTTCGCAAGTTTAAGTCAATATTAAGAAAAATATTTACTGACTATCAATAGGGGTCAAAAGGAATATTTAATGAGTGCCAGGTCATTGTAGATAAATAATAGTTAAGACAATTATTACTGTCTAAGACAATGTAGTGCCATGTTCAATGATTATAATCAACGTAAGAAATAATGAAAGTTGTGTGTAATCGTATGATTCCACAAAACCAAATTATCAAGTCTTAGAATGATATCACCGAATGCCAGTTAACTGCACAAATGGTTATATCATGCATGTACGTCATATTTCAATATGAATGATATCAATAATGAATTCATAAATGCATAAGTGTTACCATCTATGCATCAAAAATACAAATGAATATTCAAATTAATAGTTTATATGTGTAAACTATTAATCATATTTATAAATAAAGTCTAAATGAATTGATCAACTATTTGTTAGTTAAATCAAATTCTGAAATAGAGATAAAGTTCTATTATTTACACTTCATTTTCACTATAAGTTCACAAAAGTTCACTCAACTTGAAGCAGGAAACCTACTTTCACTTTTGAAAATAAACCAAAAGTAAAGTTTGGAACAGATCAACGAATCCGATTTGACAAAGTCCAATCAACATTCAATAGGTAAATGAATTCAAAGTTCAAAGGTCATCTAAAAAGATTTTCAAACAAGATGTCCAATCAAATACAAGTATGCAAATATTCTAGGTCAAAAGGTTGAAGCCGGGAACCAATAATAATTTTTGAAATGGAATGCAGGTAAACAACCAATAGTTAAATACTGGGAACCAGAATTCAAAATGGAAAGATATCTGCAGGAAGACTTAATAACCAATCAGAATAAAGAAATCAACATAATCCAATCAAAAGTCAACGGGAACCAATGACGTCAACAGGAAATCACAAAGATCCAATCAGCAATCAACAAATCAACAGGAAATAAAGAAAAACCAATCAAAATGGCAAACTGACAGGGTCAAAAGGTGAACCAATCAGAATAACTATAGAAAGGTCAAAACATACTGTGGGCGGGGATAAAGGTCAAAGGTCTAGAAATGATAGACAGAAAGTTGTAGTTAGAACGTTAATGAACCAGTGTTAGCATAAAACTAGTGACGCACTCAAACTGACATACCTATCACAAAAAACTATATCTTATCTAAAGCATATACATTTACAGGGTACAGCCTATCACTTGGTTGTTTGGATTACACTGATCAACAGTGATCAAAACAAGAATATGATAATCTGTTTAATCAAAACATTGTGGAAAATGAGAAAAATTAAGAGAAAATTCTCCCTCAAAAATCTGTATCTTTTAGAAAGTGCTTACACAATCGTACATTTTGAAAAGCAATATATGGGAAAAATGCTTCTTCAATGCCACAGTGTAAAAAAGGGAAAAATGTTAATTCAGGGGCTACATAATCAAATTTCGACTTACAATTGGGTATCCTTATCCTAAATCCTTATCCTAATATACACAAATAACACTGTCCTAAATCATTGAACTCTGTGGTTAACACAGTCCAATTCAAGATATAATTGCACTAATTGCACTAAAAGTGTCACAATTCCAAATCCACCACGTATCCAAAGCCGCTTAAATGTCCAAAATCCAGGGATCGATCGCATCATCATCTCTCTCCCCCTCGTAAAATTTGGCTGTCCTCAGGTAAAGTTAAGGGTCACGATAAAAATCCAATAGTGTTTACATCATACTTAACCACACCCTAAGAACT
Source organism: Fragum whitleyi (assembly GCA_948146395.1). Lineage (NCBI taxonomy): Eukaryota > Metazoa > Mollusca > Bivalvia > Cardiida > Cardiidae > Fragum > Fragum whitleyi. The sequence continues at coordinate 45,480,353 of OX411556.1, forward strand.
GTTACAGCGGACAAATACCTCTGCATGAAAACATGTTTAGGATTCGCAATGAAAACTGTTAAGGCGTCTGCTAATTTGTTTGAACACATGTCGGTTTCGACATTATTTGTACAACCAGAAGACACGTTAGACTTTTTATTTATTCCTATTCCATTCCTTTGATAATGAATAATCTTGATCGAAATATTTCTGATATTGATATTTCGGTAAAAAAGAGTTTTGAGGGAAATTTGATCGAAAAACAGTGTTTTGTCTACTTCTTTTTGGATCTTTTGAACAGAAAAAAGAAATATTGAAACAATTTATCCTTTTGGTGTTAAAACCCCTCAGTTTTCCTATTATACCCGTTATCTAAAAAGAATGTCTTCTGTTTCGAAACTTATGCATTATTTCAATTTTATGCGTATGTTACGAACTCTGCCTAATTCTTTTGGTATGTTACAGTATCTTTGCTACAGCGTTACAAACTCTGTCATTGATATTGCATACAAAAATCCAGGTTTTCTTAACGCCAGGATTTTCAAAAAAACACAAAAAGAAAGCGCAACAAAATCCGAGGTATCTAATATCTAAGTCTTTTCTGCGAAATACGAGGTAGATGGGAGAAAAGTCCCAAAACTTCATTTAATGCGATATATCTAAAAATAACACTCTGATCTCCATTTTAATTTATGAAAAACAGTATGCCCTCCTTCTTTTCATTTATATCTGTCTTACTTTCAGGATTAGAAAGCACTCGTAAATGTTAATTATACGAATGCCATGGTAGTCTAATCAGCATCGTAAAACATTCACCTGATTTAAATGAAAGGGATCAAGAAAGTGTAAGCTTAAAATCTCCAAATCCAAATGGATTGAACATTCTCAAAATCATCGGTTTAAATCTCTTCTACAAATGACGTTGTTACGATTGTTCGCCCAGTCTTTCTCAAATATGAAACTTTTGTTCAAATAAATCTACATTTGCTATTTTTAAAAATGTTATAAATGGGGCCTTGGCGCTTATTTTATAACTATACATGTTTACAAATGGCTTCAGCCAAGTGTGTTGTTAAAGTTGCTTTTAAAATTCTAAGGAAAATACAACCCTGAGGTGAAATTATCTAACAATATAAATCTAAGCACAAAAAGGTCCTGTTTCGCATTTTATTGAAAATGGACACTAATTTGCATTGAAGTAAATACGAGAATTGCAGGGAAAAGAACCTTTATTCGGTCTATATAAAAAGCCAATCAAACCTTCTGAACTATCTCCGAGATTTGTATAAAAAGGTCAAAACAGCTAGCCGTGCTCTGATCTATAATATTATCTGAGAGGATAGACCCGCCGAATTACTGGATGATTATAGTTTTTAGTTTTTAAGTTTTTCGAAATCACGGGACGTCCACGAGAGCCTGGGATGCTCTAATGCATTCTTCCCTGCGAAAAAGTTCAAGAACTGGTTCTAGAACTTGAATGGCAATTTAAGAACAGTCGAACTAGCTCTTGAACCAGTTCTTGAACTTCTTGTACTGGATATTAAACCAGTTCTTAAATTTGAGTTCAAGGGTTGGGATAATTCACTAATTATCATAAGGCCCTTTTTGCATTAATACTTCACCGCCCTGACTCTAATGCTACAACGAGTATATTGTAATCATAATTCCTTAAATTCCATTTTCCTTTGATGTTTTTTCGAACTAGTTTCGAACAAAAATATTCTGATGTTGGTATAATCATTATGTGAAAATTTGATGTAAATCGGATTGAGATTGTGGACTCTTTTGGGAAGATAAGTGTAAGTTAACAGACGGGCGGACGGAAAGACATACGGACAGACAGGAAATCGTGGTTAGAGTAGCTAATAAATCCCATTCAATTAAATAAAACATCAGAAATGTTTTCCATAAGAATCTGTAACCTATATTAGTGATGTAGTTACTATACTGTAACACTCTCTGTCATGCACCGTAACATATATTTTATTTTATTTTTTCGAATTTTTTATTTTCAGTTGTGATTATAGGGAGGAAAATATTACCAATTATTTCAATTGATATTATTGTTTGAGATTGCATGAATTTCCAATATGAAACGCAATCTAAAAGCTTTAAATGTATTTTCTTTGAAAAAAGACACACATTACTTTTAATTTCCCTTTAATCTTCAAAGTTCTAGTTATCTGAAGGATAAGATATGAAAGTAAATGATAATCAGACTGTAAAAGCTACACTTGTCTTTTTTAAATTCGATGGATAAAAGACATTATTTTGAAAGGCGTAGCGTTTTTGTTTACCGTAAGTACAGAAACCGTGACTATTTTCATTGCGAATCCTTAACATGTTTTCATGCAGAGGTATTTGTCCGTTGTAACAGTTCTTAGGGTGTGTTAACGGTAAACTTTCAGGCAAAACTCACTTTAATCCATGGCCTGAACAATACTTCAAATGATCACTGTCCACTATCCATCATACATCCATTTCCTTCATAAGTCCATAAACACGTTGGGCGCCAAAATATAACAGGGCTCTGTCCAATAATTGGTAAACGCAGATTTGTTATTAAAATGTAGGTTCTAGATGGACGATGAAGGATTAAGGAATCTGCTCATGTTTAAATTCTATTCTTCAACAATAATGTACAACATTGGTAACTACAGCTCCGCATCATAAAAATAGTATCACAGTATCTAGGTTTCTATCTATCAAGTATCAAATGTGAAGTGTCACACTCTGAAATATATAATAGCAACAATTTGCAGTACAATCTAAATAGTTCAAATGTACAGTATAGACTCGGTCAAGGCTGCTCAGAAATCAACATGAGTATTGCTAAAAAGAATTATCATGTCACTTGCTGACATGATACTTCTTTTCCAACAATACTCTATAAAGCAAATACTTTACTCCATAATGTGACTGTTAGTGATCATAAGAAAGATCCATCCTTTGCCAATAATTTCAACAAGACATAACGCATGTCTTACCCAACCCAATACTTCTAGAACAATGAAAGCTACAATAGATAGACTGACCAGTGGAGGGAAAACCAATGAACTGTGACTGTGGGCGAATAATTACTTTTGACTAAATGGGAAAGTCACAGCAAAATTGACCCCTACTACACAATCACAATACACGAATATTTCAAATATATAAGAAATGACAATCAAATCGTCCTTTGTTTTAGAAATACATGTGTAATTCGATTTTTATTGAACATTGCACGGTATTGCTTCGTTTAAAACGTCGCGAATAAATTGTTTCATAGCAAGTTTAAATTTTAAATTTATCGAAACCAGGTGACTACCTACAACACAGGTATCTTTCAAATTAAAATAAATACATATGTAATAAATTTTATTTATTTTTCTTAGGTCATCTTATGTGCTTAAAGAAAAACCTGATGAAAAAAGCGGGGGGAAATTTCTGAAATAAAGCATTAATATGAAAACTCAGCTTAATTATCATTTCTATAATTTTTTTCTTTAAGACGGCTTAATTACTGAATTCATTCCAATTTCCAAATTTCGCGCTCTTCAATATAGAAACATTCTGCTTTATTGGAGTTTCCTTTCGATGAGGTTTAAAAACAGTGCAAACTTAAACCGGTATTGATGGATTACATAACTTAAAATTTCAATTAAACATTGAAAAACCGTAATACACCGAGGGCAAAAAAGCTGAATTTGAGAACCTTTCAATGTACCATCAAAGTATTAAAAAGATAAATTGTCACACTAGTTGTCGTTTGGAAAGATATAGGAATTTCGCACAGCTTTTTTATTGTGTATTTTCGTCTTACTAAGTGTCACTTAAAACTGAAGGGGTAAAGCGCAATTCATAGGGTTAAATTCACATCTGGCAAGTAGCCGCGGGGCATATTGACCTAACATACCTCCCGCTTTCGGACCTTTTTGTAAGAAGGTTACTGATTGGGCCGCCGCGTTTTCCGTTCTGTGACGTCACGCGTACAGAAATTACCCATTCAATCAGCCAAGGGTAAGATAAGTAAAACGTTCGTAACCCTTGGCTCGACAAGATGTATCTTCTCACGTTCGAGGACTTTTTATCATTAGCTTTTACATCTGCAGTGTTATTTGAAGGTTTTTCTCCAGCTAAAACTTGGTTAACTTTACTCCGTACTTCTGAAAACATTTGCGTAAGTATTTTACAAGTTCACTAGTGTACATTCATTGGCCTTTGAGGTTTTAGTCGACACGATTAAGGTCAGTTTCACTTATTAAACAGGAAGAATACTCTCTGCAGTGAATGTCACCTTTCGTCTGATTAATTTTTCATGAGCATATACATGAGAACTTTGTAATCTTTAAGAGGTTGTTTGACTGAGCTCTTTTACTAACTTCGATAAGCAAATTTCCATTTTTCAAGATTTTTACCGATTTCGGTGTTCCAATAATAGCTGTAATCTGTTTTTCGACAAATGGTGTAAGGTCCGTAATATCAATCTCTGGATTGTCACTTTCGACTACAATAAATTTAGTTATAGATAAAAGGTTTATGATTTCGTCTTCCGAATCTGATAGTACGCGCTTGGATTTCTTATTTTTAGCCGTGTTAAATTGTGTTTGACTCAGCGGCGATGCTCCAACCACCCGACATCGGAGTCCTACAGGGGAACACCTAACCTGGGGAATTCCATCGCAGGAAAGGTGCCGGGGATGCATCGCCGATATACTCAGTGCAAAATGGCTAGATCAAGCAATACATACCTCCGATGATTAATTCACCTAAGCGTTGAAGAAATAACAGAAATCATAAGTGGCGATCAAACACAATGTTTACCCTTATGGCCCATGAGTCACCGCCTTCTAAGGCATGACCAGCCGCCTGACCACCTGTTTATCCCTACTCAGAGCCAAAATGGAGTGTTGTAAACACAGGGCCTAGCCAATCCCTGAGCTCACTCAACCACCAGGATCCTGTCATAAGGAATTACGGGTCGCATCCCACGGCAAATAGGTACATATGTAGGTCCATTTTTTAGGGTTTTACAATGTACTACATGAACAGCAGTCGACTATTTCTATCCCCAAAGCTGGGGTCCCAAAAGCAGTCAAGGGCACGTGGTGATCTTCTTCAGATATTTCACACAATGTCTGAATGATAAATAAAACATAATACAGCAGAGTTGATGGTCGCTTTAGATTGACACAAGCCTATATGGAATTTATTTCTAGTGATACACGAGCAACCCATTTTCTTTCTTTCTTTTTGTCTTTCATTCTTTCTGTTTTAGATAAAATGAAATTTTTCATCATGTGGTTAGGACTGAACGATTAGTAAACGGAAACAATATTTGTTTAATTTTATTTCCATTAACGCTCTTTTTCGAATTTTCGGTCACCTAACCTTCCTCAGGAAAAACACGCAAGATAATTAAGAAACTACATCTTCAGAATTCCTCCATTATAAAGTGTAATGGAGGAAAACTGAACATGTATTTTCTTAATTATATTGTGTTTTTCTCGATGAAGGTCAGGTGGCCAAAAATTTGGAAAAAAAAGTATTTATGGAAATAAAATTGAGTAACATTGATTCCATGTGGAATATTATTTTTTTTATATCATGAATATTTGTTTAGTCGACTAGTAATACTGCACCTCTATATATTATAGCCTGTGATATAGTTAATAGTCAGTCGAATAACAAAGGAGAACACGAGTCTGTAATTACAAGCATAGATCCAAATGGCGCGACGCCCCTTGTAATAATATATATGGCGTATTTTGTGAAATTTACTGGAGTTATTTTGCTGTTGATAGTTCAGCTTACAATCTAGGCGGTATCTGTCGGAATGAAAATGTTTAAAACTCATATTCTAAATAACAATAAAATACATACTTTCATAACTATAAACCTTGATCATAATTATGTAGTGAAAGTTCGAGGTCATATAAAACTCGTTTACTTGCAATCGACAGTGATAAATCAGAGTTGTAACAATGTTATTAACTGGCAGCGAAGCGAGAGAATCATGGCTGCCATAACCGTTTCGATTTTTTGCCTGGTTTAGCAGGCCATGGGAAACAACCCTGTATCCTGGAAATTGCCTAGGAAAAAGATAATCGAGTCAAACACCGAAAAACATGTGTACTACGTAGCATTTTCGTGCGCGCGAAAAAACAGGTCTAGTTTACGTCATTAACTTTTGAGTGACACGAAATGCTTTGTGTGTTCGACGCAGTGCTTGCATATCACTACGCTGTACTTAATCAAAGTACAGATAGTACTGATTGTGAGGAAACTGAATAGACGGAACAACCTACGAGTCAATTTTTTTGGAATATAACTTTGATTATTCACCTTGTCCTTTTTATGTATACCAGATATTTTCTTAATTATCACTGCCAAAATCACTGCTGTGTTAAAGAAGCTTTTATATTTGTTCTTGACGGATGACCTTCCTAATAGGGAGAAGAAGAAAATGCTGCTTACTAACACTTTCTCATTTTTCCCAAATATTATCTACCCTTTCTGCTATAAACTTTACTAATTGGCCCTCATATTGTATGTAATCTGCAACCCCTTGCAATTTGGACCTGTCTAAACATTTGATGTCTAATGGATTAATCTAAATTAGAAAAATTTAAAAGCTTTGTCCCATCTTTAAGCCCTTAAACAGACGACAAATGTTAGACTGGGCCAACTTGGAACAGGTTGCAGACCATAAATCAACATGAGTGTAATTTGATTTACAACACTACTACGATTGAAAGACGGAATGATCGAATGGATAAATTCACTGACTAGTAGCAAACCAATCAACTCAACTAAAATAATGAAAACGCGATTTGTGCCTGGCTGCAAAGCGGTATCGAGCGAAGTAATCTATACTTTGGGAATAAGATTTTTTTGCGGACTCAGCGCTATATAGTGAGCATACCGCTCGACATTTTTTCCTTTGAAGTGAGTTCGGAATGTGGCTTACGATCCCTATAGGTAAATGGAACCCTTGGTTTCCCTCTTCTAAAAAAGTCTTGCTAAAAAGATTTTAAAACATGGAGTACATGCCTTCAAATGACATCTTGTCTCTTGTCTCACGCTGAGGCGCAGGAAACATGATTGGAAGATATATATATATATATAAATCAAACATCAATATCAAACAAAAATGCAAACGGAATTCGAAATGAACGGCCATTTACACATAAACACCTACAAAGCCCTTGTAAGCATGCGACTTAGACCTATCATGCAATTTATTTATTTGTATGAATCCCTTTTTTGGTTGTACATGTATCGGAATGAAATCTCGATATTGATGAAGTCCTACGGTTTTAGCAATTCATCATAATTTATTTTTTTTTTTCAGAATGTAAGATAAAAGCGCTAATTCAATGTAAGGCGTGGTACTTTTTGCATAGAATGTACGTGTAGTATGTATCTAATTCAGTTACAACAAATTTTACTCTTCTGTAACTATCTTTGTATAACTGAAATTAATAAATCATGTTAAGATACTTCTTCCAAGAGAAATACAATTGAAGTCCAACTTATCGACCTTTTGAAGCAGAAATTTAGTTTAATTTAAAGAAAAATGTCATTCAAAAGCAACAATATGTTACACACGCTAATAGCTTAATCAAAATGTATGTGGCAGTCTTCTATTCATTTGAACATAGAATGGCCATTCTCTTGTAAACTTTCTGTATTGGACTGAACTGTGCAGCTTCAAAAGTTAATTAAAGCGCTGGAAGCACTGGAGTTGGGCGTTTCTGGTGGCACTGTGATGAAGAAGAAGGAAATTATCCATGTTAATATATGATAAAAGTAAAACGAATCGACCCAAGTTCGGCAAGTTTCAATGTTAATGCAATCTGTAAAGGAATTACACCCTGTCTTTTTTGTTAAGCTTATGTTTACGGCTCATAAATACGAATGGAATATGGCATTAACACCTTGGTTTTTTTTCTTTTTTTTTTAAAGAAATATGTGTGACCCGTCACGCAAAAGAGGGAGCAATATCAAGTCGTTCCATATTGAATGGCGGGTCACATGATAACCAAAGGCATCCAAACCTGTTTTATTCGCATGAGCTGTTCACTTCATATTCAATCTCAGCTTGAGCAGCTGACTCGCTCCACGGGCCTGATATTTGGTAGATATCCATCTTTTAGGTTCTAAGAAAATGATTTCAAAGTTTCCACTAATTAACAATCAGAGAAATGACATCGTTCCATTTAAGACATATTTTTCATGTAATCACAATAAACATTTAATTGATCTCCACCAATTTGGTACTGAGAAAAAGATTGTAAAAGTTTCCACTCTAAAACATATAGAGAAATGACCTCTGTCCATAAAAGATAGATTTTGCATCGGATAACAATACTTTTTTGTATTGACAATACACAATGCTGACAAAGGTGACAAAAGGATCATTCTGGTACATTATGATTAATATCCATCGATTAGGTTATAGGGAAATGATTTTCAAAGTTTCCACTATATGACTTATGGAGACATTACCGTCGGCCATAAAAGATATATTTTCATCTGATCACAAGTTTTTGTAGACTGATAAAGGGTCACCTGGAATTATTCATGTAAAATTAAATTGACACCCATGAATAAGGTACTGAGAAAAGTCACTTTTTACCATATTTAAAAATTAGCCACGCCCATTTAAGCCATGTTTTTCATTTGATCAAAATGTCTTGAACAACTATGGAAGAATGTCACCCAAGGATCATCCCTGTGAACTTGGGTTGATATTTATCCAAAAGATTCTGAGGAGAAGAGTTTTAAAGAAACAGTTCACAACCGGACTCACGGACGGATGGGCACACAACGGACACAGCCAAGACAAAAGCCATTTGAAGTGGCCTTCGACCAGTGGAGCTGAAAATGTCACTCAGTTTTAAAGTAACTTAGAATGTTCTAATGAGGGTTAATGATAGATAAGTAACTTTAAAGTACAAATCCCCGAGAAGCACCAACCATCTTTATTGATAAGGAACAAACGAAATCTTGCAGGTACAGCTGCAGTTTCAAGGTTAATGCTATCATTGGAATTCTATATCTCAAAACGTAGGCCTTTAAAGTGTCATTCGCGGTAACTTGTCTTGTTTGAGTGACAGACAGAGAGATAACAGCGTTTGGTCAGTAAAATGTCGTAACAACATCTGGTTTATTGAGCGGTATAATAATACTCTTTATCTTAATGTAGTGTATTGGATAAACTTTGAATTGCAAGACACTTATTTGCTTGTGGTGATTTTTCTCATATTTTCCACGAAGCTTGGTTGAAAATATCACAAATCCTTTATGGGAAAACGAAACTCCCTCTAAAAAATCCAAAGATTTTCCTTACTGCGTTTTACAAAAAATTATCAAACGGGATTTTTCATCTTCTCTTACGAACACACCTCTAGTTATAAGTTCATACACGGTGAAAGAACTTAGGGTATATAGCACGGTAATGCAAATGTGTCATCAGCTTCTATTTTTCTCACTTTACTCGCCAATAAGCGAATCACTGACTTGTCTATAAACAACTTTCTCGCGCGAAGGAAAAAAAAGGCATGTTTTAAGATTTTAACTGATTTCGAATATAAGAGGAATCCTTGGATGATCTACAAATTGTATAGATTCCTTGTATAATGTCATTTTCAAAATGCATAGTGCTCGTGCGGATATTACACTTGATAAAAAGAAATTTGAACCAAAGTTGGCACTACTTTTTTGAAAAGCTATTAAGATCTGACAGGATTGTTAACCCGTTCTAACACTAGTGAACGTAGAAACGTCCACCAAAAATGGCAAAACTTGAATTGTCTACAATGTAAATCGCATTCATTTGAAAACAATAAAGAGCTTAAATATATAAAGAGAGAGGCCATTCTAACAGTATTACACTCATACCAATGTGGCTGATGCACCTAACAGTCTCAAAAGCGTTAAATTATACATTTAAACAGGCAATGTCAACGAGTTTCTATGCGAGGTGTGGATGGAAAATTGATATCTGTTTTCATAGTTTTCTTTGAAATTTAAGGGTAACGTATTTTACTGCAAATCACGCCCATTGCTATTAATGGATTTTTCAAAAAATATTATAAATGGGTGCAACAATTATTCAGTATAAGAAGACAACTCTATATTTTTTTCACTTTAGCTTTTCAAGTACTGTGCATTTTTTGTGATTCGCGAGGGTGTGCTACTTCAAATGAAGGCATCTTAAAAAAACCCACTCGCTAGAGAACTATTACGTCCCAAAATGTTCTATATACCACAGGCTTTCAGAAAAATATGGCCTACATAGCCCCCCCCCCCCCCCTCCGGGGGTCGGGAACAATGACACGTTACTTTTTATGAAATGCCCTGTTTAGTTGAAAATATGGCTTTTTCTACTTTTTCTACTTTCCCTTCTCGCTTAAATTTCAAACTTTACGAAACCACCATATTCGAAGCAATTTTACACACAAGTGGCACCATTAAAAGTTAAACCATTATTAACAGTGGATTATTTCTTCAAATCTTGTTTTGTAAGTGTTACAATCGTTTGACAGGTATATTAAAGCATTGTGGACCGTAAATAAATGGCACTTTATTTCCAAGAAAGCATATCCGCCATCTTTAAAATACCGTGCGTACAGAGTTTCCATACAGTTGTATATACACCGGCTTATCCAGAGGGGTTCTGGCGGGGGAGGGGGGATTCAATCGAACTCCCTCTGAAGTCCAATCATATCATTTCAAGCAAAATTTCAATTTACCTTTCTGCTGTTCAGGAAAAGTTCCCAAGTTTTGGCAGACATTATAGACTAAGTCTGATCTTCGCATACACCGCCTGCCCGGCTTGACTTTTGTTGAAAATATCTTGACGCAAACTTTTTGATATGTCCAAAAACAGGAAATTTGTTTGAACCAAATTTAAAAACAGCAGGATTAGGGTTAATATTGTTTAAAACTACGTTCGAACCGTCTTCAAAGAAATCCTGGATCCGCAACTGATATAGATCTACATCACACTGTCGGTCTTCAAAAGATATTTATCCATTTCAAAGACAGATAAACATGTTGAAGGGTAATATATTGAGATTGATTAATCTCCCTTGTATAGTATATTTGATGAACTGACTTTAAGAAACTATTCACGACACAATCTCAGTCTCTGTTTTTGCGTAACAGTTTGTTTAATTTATTTTTTTTCATGCAAATATGGTTTTAAAATAAAAGGTACTCTTCAGAAATTTAACTTTAGGGGTGTACAATGCCATAACAACATAAGAAAAATCAAAGCACTGAAAGTACTGATGGTTAACGAATCTGTTGGCATTCTAAAGTGATATATTGAATTCGTTGAGAAAAGAAATATTATAAATGTAAAAAATAATCAAGGGAAAGCGTCTCGTCAAAATTCTAAATTCAGAAAGAGAAAGGAAAAGAAAGGTAGAGAGAGTGACAGACAGAGACAGACCTATAGACAGAGAGCGATATGCCTAGAGAAAAGAAAACAGGCAACTATAGTGTCTAGACTAATGATTCTTTTCTTAACTAAAAAATAGCAGTCAGAAAGGTAAATCAATTTCCACTTGCGGAACCCATATTTCAGCAGATTAAACAGCAGTCTTTCTGCATTTTGACTTTTAAACGTTATCCGCTATGGCTCTGGAACGACCTGAATGGGGTCCCCCCCCCCCATCCTCCGAATTAAAAGACCGCTGTTTCGTAATTGTAATTACAGGGTTGTGGTATCTTTCGGTAATATTTAGTCTTGTGAAAGAATGATTGTCTGATGCCAATGCGTAAAAAAGAATTAAACCGCCCCCCCCTCCCCCCCAAAAAATAACAATTCGATAAAATCTATGTAGGATGGTATTTTGTACAGCTAATGAATTGTCCAAATATAGTCGTTGTTTAAATTCTATTGCTCCTACCAAACGGCGGATAATCGTAAACCTAAGAGGGTAGAAGATGGCAGCTACGTACGGATGTATGCTTATTATAGATCTGGTGCGAGAAATACCAATTTCCATGTTAAGGTTAAGGTGCTCCAGTCCACAGGCGATTGATTCACAATCCAAATTTCGTTTTTTTTGTAATATTTTATATACTTCCGGTAAAACAAATAGATGAATGATTGGACTGAGGAAATTCTAGAGCCATGCGAGGGATTGAAGCGCTACTATACAGTGGTATGTACTATGTCAAGTACTTTGAAGAAAAATGTTTTGTTATCAGTGTAAAATTAGGGGACGAAAAATGCCGTTAGGGACTTAAACAACGCAGCTGCAGGTTAAGTATTCTATAGTTACGACGTTTCAGTCTCCATTCGATGTTAAAATTTGAAATTAGATATATCGTGTTGGGATATTTGTTCATTTGATTCTTTTATTTATTTATCTATTTTTCGACATTAATATATCAACAGTAAATCGTACCGAGATTGCTTTGTCCCCTGTTTTCCGGCCTTGTTTGAAACGAAAAAAAAAAAAACCAAAAAAAAACAGGTAATGGGATTTGGGTAATATGATACAAAAATACCCGTAACCGAAGATATTTACTTTACACAAGTATGCAACAACAAGGTTTAAGATAAAAACGGGATTTAAGCAAGAGGTGTAAATTTGGTAGTTGAGAACATAAGTTGTCTGGCAATGGGTTAAATTTTACTTCATATCAAGGTTGGTCACGGTCAAGTGGTGCGTGTTTATGTTTTAATGGGAATTTGGACTAAATACGAGGGATGATCCAGAAGTTCGTATAATTGGCCCATAACTTTGGCAATTCCAACTTGTTCAATGCAAATTTTTTAGTGTGTGAAGTTCAGTAATATCAAGAGTATAAATGTTTTTACAGGAAAATTTTTAAAATTTCGTTCACCAAAAATCACTTTTAATTATACAACGTATTATGACATGGACCTTTTCCATTTCAAATGTGGTTTTTTTTTGGGTTTTTTTTTTTTTTTTTGGCAAAGTCGGCTTTGCTACCATAACAATGGAATTCAATCATTAGTAAGATAGTGTGAAAAGTATTATTGTTTATGAAATTCAATAGGAAATAATTGCCTTTGTTTCCTGAAGTAATTATATAGGTCTGTAATGTATTACAGTCAACGACATCAGGAAATTGATACTGTACATGATCTTGGAATAATTGCCTTTGTTTCCTGAAGTAATTATATAGGTCTGTAATGTATTACAGTCAACGACATCAGGAAATTGATACTGTACATGATCTTGGAATGATTACCAAATGAAATGGAATGAGTGGTAGGGGTAAGTATTGAGTGAAAATAAAGGGAGTTTTTTCAATATCGCTAAGTTCGTCCTATTGGACGAACTTGGCGATATTCTATTACCTCCCTTTAATAATACCCATTTTTGTGTCACTGTGTGTGTGCGTCTGCGTCTTCGAGAGATCAACCAAACGCTTTAAAACCAACACTCATGATAAATTGATTTGTGTGTATGTCAATTTCACGATGTTACTAACTTTGATATACATGCGTCCTTTAATCACTTCCTCTTTCCTTTTTCATCTACAGATGGATATTACGTGGATAGACTACAAAAGCAGCGAAGTTAACACTGACAGTGTAGTTATAGGGGATTGCATCGGAAACATAGCGTGCGTTTTTCTTCTGTTATATATTGTGGTGTCCGTGGTCTAGAGGTAGAGCGTCGGTCTCTTGAGCCAAAGGTTCTGATTTAGATTCCCGGGAGCGGCTTTCGATCTTGGTTCTTCGTTGGCCCACACATTCGGGGCGAGTATTGGTGAATTTTCCAGGAAGCAGCATCGAGAAGGATTCATCTAAGTTGTAAGAACTTGTTTTCGAATCGATGTAGAATAAATAAGTTTAAACCAATCTTCTGTCATGGTTTCGAAATCACGTTTGGTAAAATTTCATCCGTTTTAAAGGTTCGATCCCACTGCTTATTTGGATGCATTTGGGATGCAAAACGTATGAAAATCTTTACATCCGTTGAAAAGACGCTTTGTGTCTGTTCTTTTACCCTGTACATACGTTTTGCATACGCTCTGTTGGTTGAACGTCCGTAAATGTGATTTCGTCCGCGCACAAAGTTTTTAGCTGCACAAAACTTGTAGAACTGTTAAACTTTCCGCTATGTGCGATGTATATGCGAAACAATACGAGAAACAAACGCTACGTATCCGATAGGCCTACCATCCGTTATACATCCGCTGTATCCTTAATTCATCCGCAAGGCAGCCTCGATACTCCAATCCGGTTTGGCTGAAACGTACATAGGGCGGAATTATCGGGTATACGAAAAGTTTATAAAAGGGAAGTAACGCGGATACGTATGCATCACGCAAAATTTAAAGATCCGCGCTTTAGCCATTTTGTTTCCGCTCAGTATACGCGGTGTATACGGCCAATGCTTTATGTATCCGCTCTTTCCGCTATTCCAATACGTCACAATTACACCAGGTAACCTCTTCTGAGCTGTCATCCGCTCTTATCCACGAGGCTTCCGACGAACATCCACTCAACATCTCGGCTTTGTAGTGTACATCCTTTAGGCTTCCGATATTTTCCGTTTTCGCAATATAATTGCCACATTTATCAGTTCTTATCAAGCGTATGAGAATGGATGAAAATTTCAATCTTCTCCCGCGTCCGTTTAGCATACGTTTTGTGTCCGTATTGCACTGGGGCCGGGCCTTAAAGTGTATGTGTAACTCATTGTTCTATACATACGTGTTATATGTGCAGATGAAAAAGAAAACAACAATGGTATAATATAATGTTCAAAAGAATCATCGCATTAATGAATGTTTATCGTTTGACAGGGTTTGTACTACATGTAGGTTTACAAATTAAGGGGTCTATGACCGATTGGCTGTTTTTTTCTGTAACTTTGAATCCTGAACATTGAATAGAGGATATTGAGTGATTGGTCATGGAATACCGAATTTATTAAAGGTGCTCTTTCACAGTTTTTCATAGAAAAAAAATACAAAACTTGTTCTTAGATTTTGAAATGTGTGTATTTTTAGATGATTAAGAATAGCCTTAGGGGATTGGCACTTAAAACAGTATTTTTCAATAATTTTGTAACTTATTTTGTAACTCGAAGCGGTAAGATCAGTAAGGGATCCAGTCTATTAATTTCCAGTCTATAAATTTCAAAATCATTCTTTTCCGTGAATAATCATTCATTTTTGCTTGTATAGATATGAACTTTCCAGCTGTCAAATACTTTTACCTTAATATTTGATTTAATAAGACAAACATGCGGAATGCACCTGCATGAATAGTTGGCTCAAAATTGAAGAATATATTTTTTTTTTAGCGTTAGTAGTTGCTTTATTTTTTTAGAATGAATTTTGCTACATTCAGGAATAATGGACTTTCTTTCTGTGCATTACCAGATGGAATCTTATTATTTGAAAGTCTCCAACATGATAAGATCATCACTTCCAATTGATTTTACGAAAATTTTCAAAAATCACATTTTCCCAATCTGTGAAAGAGCAGCTTACAACGAGTCATCTATAAACAGATATAAATGAGGCTGCGCCGAGTTTTTATCTGTTTATAGATGACGAATTTAATAAATTCTGTATTTTATCAGCACAAATTTTATATTCTATATATGATATGACCCGAATTTTTGCGCACAATCGTCAAAATTCCTGAAATTCAACATTTCAATTTCCGTGAAACTTTTAACGCCGTATAAAACTGACGTCACAATATACACATTATGACGTCATTTTGCGGTTATAAAATAACGTTATTCGCTATTCGAGTTCATTTGCATAGTTTTTCCACTAGTGTTATAACAATCGTGTAATATCAAAGATATTCAACAGGGTTATTTCACTCCCGCGACGTAAGTCATATTATAAATCCTTGTTATTAACAATATCAAGTGTCCCCCAATTTTTGGAATCTTCTATAGGTTTCAAACATGCTACGTTTCTTTTATGGTTCAGTATGCTTGGCCTGAGAAAAGAAATTACTAGCATATACATATTCCGGTGGAATAGGCTACGACGTTGGTTGTTACGCTTTGCAGTAGATCGCTCATCAATTATATAGGCCCTAGATCAATATGATCTATAATATGATCAAGAAGTAAGCTCACTAGCTAAAGGATGAGCCCGGACTCTCGCAACCCGTTAGCTAAGGTTCACTTAGATTACCACTTTTTCGGCTCTTAGACAAATACAATAGGCAAAATTAAGTTTAACAGATACAGTTAACAACATCGTGAAATTGACACTCATTCCAATAAAAATCCTTCTTAATCATTCACCCAGCGCCCCATTCATCATTCCAACCACCCACTCAAATCGATCGATCTGGGTCAAATCCCAAATTTGGTCAATTGGGGTCAAAAACGGAATCAAGGGGTCAAGTCTTAGAAAAACCTTGTGTGTACTCTAGAGGCCACACTTTTGGTCCAAATGTCTTGAAACTTGATCAGAATCTTTGCCTCCATCAAATCTCGGTCAAGTTCGTTATTGGGTCGAGTGGGGTCAAAATTGGGTCAAAGAGTCAATTTTTTTAAAAAAAACTGTGTGCATTCTTGAGGCCACATTTTTGTCCAAATGTCTTGAAACTTTGTAAGGATCTTTGTTTCCATCAAATCTCGGTCAACTTCGAAATTGGGTCAAAAGGGTTCAAAAATGGGGTCATGGGGTCAAATCTTAGAAAAACCTTCGTGCATTCTAGATGCCACATTTTTGGCTCTATAGTCTTGAAACTTTGTCAGTATCTTTGTCTCCATCAAATCTCGGTCTAGTTTGAAATTGGGCCAAGTGGAGTCAAAGTGGCCGTCGGTTCAAATCTTAGAAAAACCTTGTGTGCACTCTAGAGGTCACATTTTTGGCAATTTGAGGCATCATATTTGACTCAAATGTCTTGAAATATAATCGAAACGTTTGTCTCCTTTATATCTCGGACTTAAGCTTAGCCAGTTATGAATTTCAAATAGGCTAAGTAGTTTTGACACTTTGCCACCTTTGTTAACTTGAGCGTTGGTGATTAATCAAAACATCGTCACTACAGCTTAGCTGTAGTTTCGAGGCTATGATCATTCATCAACGATTTTTTCGAAAGAAGATTAATTTATACTTGTTATATATAAACTATAAATAAACCTAATGGCATTTACCGTGTCTATTTTTAGACTGGGAATTTTCCTATCTCTTGATACTAATAGGTAAATGTATGTAGAAGATTTCAGATCTTTCTAGAAAGGACTTTTAGAAAGTGATTCAGACTCTAGAGTATTCTTATGTATTATGCTATTCCAGATTGTTCTATAGTATTATATAAAGGGGTTCCTACAGCATTCTTGGTTCACTTGATTTAGACTAATGGTTTCATTTAGTAGTACTGTGTTAAACTAAAAGGGGATTTCTTCTTATCTTAAAAGTGTGTTTGAAAGCGTGTTTAATTTTAAATTCGGATATTATTGGACTTATTATTTTTGGACCAGGAACTTAATTAAATTGGATCTAAAATTAAAAACTTTAGGATTAAACATTCAAGGTTTTGTAATTTGTTTTTGTATTAATTTCATATTGTCAATAATTCTGTTGTTATTGTCAATAAATATTGTTAATTGTAAAGTTTGTTGCTGGCTTTTTTGTTCTTGTAACATTGGCATGTTACATACTACATAGTTGCGTAATGTGCGTAATGGTAGTTACGCCCTTGATATTGTTATTAAATTTGCATGTCTCCCTCTTTAGCTCAAGTGGTAGAGCACTCGACTCGTGACCCGATGGTCGCGGGTTCGAGTGTTGGTAAAGGCGAGGTATTTCTTTGGGCGAGAGACTTAATTTGCAATGCCTCAGTCCACCTAGCTGTAAATGGGTAGCTACGGCTAGAATCCATTGCCTCTTTCGGGCATAGGGTAACTTCTGGGGTGGATTAAAATAGGTCACGTGTTTGCATATATATGTATATGGTGGTGGGAATGTGCATGTACCGTGACCATAGTGGTGGTTATGTCATAGATTGTGCTACCTTGTTTACTAAACGGTTTTCCTATGTAGGCAGTAAAGATAAAATAGACAGATGGAATGGCGGATTCAGGATTTATGTAAAGGGAATTCGAACACTAATACCGACTGAGTTTCAAGGGTGTGGCAGGTTTTGCGAGTCAGACTCACAAATAAGTTGATTTTTCAAAAGCCTTCGAAACCATTTTGCGATCAGGCCTCTATCAGAAACTGCTCACGTTAGGTATTGGAGGAAACTTCTACAAGGTGGTAAAAAACATGTACTCAAATTCAAAATTTTGGGTCAAAAAGGATAATTTTATATCTCAAGTAGGAAATTATGACAGAGGAGTACGCCAAGGAGATGGTCTAAGTCCACTTCTCTTTAACGTGTTTATAAACGATATTAGCGACTTTTTTGACCAGTCTACCTCTGACCCTGTGATATTAAACTCTACTAAGCTAAACTGCTTGATTTATGCTGATGATTTGCTTTTATTATCGGAGAGTAAATAAGTTTTACAATCCTGTCTTGACTCTCTTCAATTGTATTGTGATCAATGGAAGCTGGAGATCAACATAGATAAAACAAAAGTAATAGTTTTAGAACTTAAAAAGTCAAAACAAAAAGTCTAAGTTTTAAGTTCAATACTTCAGACATTGAGATTGTTGACAAATACAAATATACTAGTCAAAACTTCTAACCGGTCACTCTAAAAACAAAGATATTTTTTTCTGTGGTGTTTGGATTTTCGTGAAAATTGCTTTGTGAATTTTTAAGCAACTTTCCAGATGATTTTGGCGACAAGTTACCGTTATTTCATTGAATCTAAAGCGCAACATGAGAAAAGCTCAAAAAGCTTTAAATTTACACAAAGCCCAAGTATTGTCAATGAAGCAATTTTTTGTCTCATGGGTCGTTAGCTGCAACATAGACTAGGAAAAAAACTGAAAATGTTCGACAATTGTGCGCGGCAAATGACCCTAGAAGAAAGTGATAGAGCTTATGTATGCAGAAAAACGGTTCCTAGAAACAACATCTAAAACACGTTTTATTTCAAAAATTCATAAAATATAGACTGTTAATTCCCGTTGAGCTACAAAATGTAGGATATGTGAAAAAAAATCAGTTTGACACATCGTTTTTTCACACCAGACCATATTTGAGCATAATCGCTAGATAAAATGGTTTGCCGGTTGAATTTAAACACCATTTCACCATGTCTCCTATTCTTTCTGTTTCTCCTGTAGTCAAAGGTCACACAAAATTGTCAATATTTTCCAATTTTTTTTTCTTGGTTTGGGTTGCAGCTAATGATTTGCGTACTTTGATTTGTTGAAAGTGTAATATCCCGAGCTCTATTAAGATTTAGAGCTTTTTTAGCTTTTCCTTTATTACACATCCAAATTTGATAACTATTGGTAAATCATAATGGAAATCCATGTAAATTATGCTTTAAAATTCACACATCAAATTTCATCAAAATGTTAGAACTTTTAAAAAAGTTATCGTTATTTTTAAAGTGGCCGGTTAGGACTTTTGGCCAGTATATTTAGGTACATGTATTATACTCTCAAGCAATGGTAATTTCAAAAACGCTGTTGAACAACTGTACCACAAGAGTTTAGAAGCATTTTTTGCTCTGAAATCTAATATTCTTAATCATGCCTTAATAATAATTCATTGAAATTTAAACTTTTTGATACTCTTGTTCGCCCCATTTTAACATATGGAGCTGAAATTTTGATTGGGGACTATAACATAAAACAGAACTCAATTGATAACTTTCCTTTTGAGAAAATTCAAAACAGATTTTGCAAATTTCTTCTAGGCGTTCACAAAAAGGCTTATAACTTTGCTTCTAGACTCGAATTTGGCAGAGAGCCTATTTGCAACTTCATATGTGGTCAGTCATTTATGTATTATTCTCGTTTATCTCAGCTTCCTGACGATCGCCTGCTCAGGGAGACTTTTGAACTGGATGAATCTTTATCTCAAGAGGGTTTCAAATCGTGGTATTCATGCATACATAACAATAAACAAAAATTTTCGCTTTCAGAATCAGAAATACATTCTAGTGATATTTCAAATATTATATCCTATAGATATTCAATTGACTTAAAAAATGAACTTTCTCATATAAGAAGCAAAACTGATTCCAATAAATTACACACTTTCTAAAATATCTATTCTGATTTTTCATTACAAAACTATCTGTCCTTCGGGCTTTCAAAAGATAAAACTAAGGAACTTTCCAAGCTCAGAATAAGTGCACATGACTTGCTTATTGAACAAGGTCGTTAATTTAGACCTAAGAACCCCCCATGAACAAAGGATCTGCGCTACCTGTAACAAACTAGAAGATGAAGAACATTTTATGCTTCATTGTTCAAAATATGATGTACCTAGGGATATTTTACTCAATAAAATGCTAATTGAATACCGCGACTTTAAACCAGACACCGATATTGCATTACAATTATTTACTCGTCTAATGAACCCAGTAAACATTGTAGAAACTAAATATATCTGTGACTACATTACAACATCTATTTCATCCAACATATAAAATCCCTTCTGAGCCCCACAGATATACGACGCAGCTTATCAGCACACCAATTCAGGTCATAACGAGGCTGAAGCGCACCAAGAATGGTCATAGGGACAAATAGCTTTATAAACCGGTGAATAAAATTTATGTTTCGGATATTCTGTGTTTGTGTTAACTGCGGTTTTTAAAAATGGATACAGGATCTGAGGTTCCTGATTTGAATACTACGGATGACATAATAGCGGTGAGTGTTTTTACCTTGCGATGATCAATTATTGATACGGGTCACAATGTGGCTAATTACTTTGGATTTTTTACCAGCATTCTGGTCTCGAACGGGACGGATATTAAGAAAATTTCGATGTTTTTTCTCGTTAAGCAATTGCAATCACCTTTCTCTGACAGGACGGAAACCACGTCCAGGTGATTTTTGTACCATGGAATTAAAATATGTTCTTATTGAACATGACGGATACCACGTCATTTTTTGAAATTCCGGTCTTTTCAGTTATGCAATTGCGATCACCTTTCTCTGACAGGACGGAAACCACGTCCAGGTGATCTTTAACATGAAATTACATGGTCTAATTTAACATGACGGATACCACGTCAAAAAAAAAAAAAAAAAAAAAAAAAAAAACGTTGTGCAATTGCGATCACCTTTTCTGACAGGACGGAAACCACGTCCAGGTGATTTTGAATGGATTTAAGTTGCGTTTATTGACATGACGGATACCACGTCATCTTAAATTTCTATTGTTCCCGTTATGCAATTGCTATCACCTTTTATCCGACTGGACGGAAACCACGTCCAGGTGATTGTTTTCGTAGCTATATTTTATTATTGTTACATTTTCGCATGGCCGCTGTAACTGCGACGTCGTGTTGCACGATTTAATCCACCGAAAAATTAAGGGCATACAGTTGGATTAAAGAAACGCAGCCAAATGATCTACTTCCAAAAACTAAGAGAAAAAATTAATATCACACAACAATAATCATGATAGCGATAATTATTATAACAATAATAAAGCCAAATGATGTCCATATCTTATAATATTCAAGGATAATTCCTGATTCGGGAATAATGTTTTTACAGGTGAGGTGTGAGGTTCCTGCTGTGAAGGGAAAGGATCAACTACGATCTGCGAAAGACATGTTCCAGCAGCTGTCAAACATGGGGAAGGAAACCATCACATCGGAGACCTCTGAGTGGGCAGAGTTCACGAAAACAATTTCGTCTATGAATGAGTCAATTAAATGCCTACAGAATGACGTTCGGACGATAAAGAGGTCGCGTCCTGACATGACCGATGACCCCATACCTGGGGCCAAGCGATTTCGACCAGATAGCCCGGAATCGCATTCCGCAGAGGATATTGACTGTTATATGTCAGACGGGGATGAAAAGGGGGCCTCCGACGGAGCCGATGAAGAATGGGAAGATATCACAGATTTCTTCATAGAAGAAACCGATTACGGGGATCCTATACCAGAAAAATTGGCGACTTTAGTTAACAAATCTCTTCGCTGCAAGACCAATAAAGAGAAGATGAAGGCATTGATGGAAAAATATATTCGACCGGAAAACGTACCAAATCTCCAAGTGCCGAAAGTTGATGAAGTCCTTTGGAACCAACTACGGACAGAAATTAAGGCTTCGGATTTTGGCCAGCAAAATCTACAACGGGTACTTTGTCGCGCTTTAGTACCCGTAATACGGCTCATGGAACACGTAAAACACCAGGGAAGCAAGGACGTTAAGGAACTGGTTGGAGATATTTTCAAAATACTCGCCCAAGGAGTCGTTACGTCAAATGAACATAGAAGAGAGAAAATAAAACAAAATCTTTTGCCGAATTTTAAGAAACTTTGTGAGAACCCACCATCCGCAACAAAATTATTCGGCGATAAATTGGATGAAGATATTAAGAAAATGAAAGAGGCAAAACCACAACTTACACATGACCGGCCACACAAGCATTTTTTCTTGAAGAAGGGAGGGGGGAACAGACAACAACCGTACAACAAACGGACAACTGCCTACCCTCCCCGATACAACCAGCCATCAAAGAATCACTGCAATCCTCGGAAACAACATCAAATGCAGGCTCAAAAACGAAACCGAAAATAGTAAATGTAAGTAACAATATGAATATTTGCATCTGGAATACAGCGGATAATTTCCGTGGGGGGAAAACGGCTGATAATATCTCAAAATGGAGAAAAATCACGAGCGATACGTGGACATTAAAAACTATTGAAGGCTGTAGTTTAGAACTTACGGACGTGCCAAAACAAGCTTTTGTTCCACAACCAATCACGTTTAGTAACGAGGATAAGATCAAAATACGTAATGAATTAGACCGATTCATAGAATGTGGAATTATTGAACGAGCAACGGACCGTTTTGACGACGAATTCATTTCAAATATATTTTTTCGGTTGAAGAAAGATGGGCGCGCTAGAATGATTTTAAACTTAAAACATTTCAATAAACGCTACGTAGAGAAGACACATTTCAAAATCGTTAAAGTCGGCTTTAAGCATAATGAGGGAAAATTGTTATTTAGCTTCGGTCGATTTATCGGACGCTTATTATTAGATAAAAATAAAGGAACAGGATAGGAAGTATTTAAGATTTATGTTTGATGGCAAGAAATGGCAATATACGTCGCTAGTAATGGGTTACAGTCAGAGCCCTAAAATCTGGACAAAGATAATGAAACCCGTTTTCACATATTTACGGTCAAAAGGTCACAGCAGTGTGTATTTCATTGATGATTCGTGCTTAGCAGGCAATTCGTTTGATTCATGTTTACAAAATGTAATAGATACAACCAGATTATTGGACAGTCTGGGACTTACAATAAATTTACAGAAGTCGGTGTTGACACCATGCAAGAAAATAGTTTTTTTGGGTTTTGTTCTATGCTCGATAACCATGACAATTACTCTTACTGATGATAAAAAGGTCGTTATTGTTAATGAGTGCACAATTATGTTAAAGACCAAAAGGGTAACAATAAGAATATTTTCTAAATTAATTGGGAGACTTATCGCGGCCGAACCGGGGGTAACAAATGCACCGCTCTACATACGACCCTTAGAAAAGGTGAGAGATACCGAGTTGGAAAGACATATGGGAAATTTCGACAGCTACATGAATATACCAGCAAGTGTTCATACCACTTTAAAATGGTGGATTGATAACGTCATGGGCAGTTCTAGACAAATAATAACGAAAGCGCCCGAAATTGTTATACATACGGACGCTTCGTTACAAATGTACGGGGCGTTTAACGTAACAGAGAATACAAAAACCAATGGCTATTGGAGCCCTTCAGAGCAAAACATGCATATCAATGTATTGGAGTTGAAGGCCAGTGAAATAGGTCTCAAAACGCTTTGCAAGAACGTCACAAATAAACATGTACGGATTTGCACGGACAACACTACGAGTTGTGCTTATATCAATAATTATGGGGGAAAATTTGATTCCCTTAATAACATCGCAAGAAACATATGGTTTTGGTGCATTGAGCGCAATATTCTCTTGTCGGCCGCACATATTGTAGGTACCGAAAACAAGGAGGCGGACAAATTGAGTAGAAGCGTAAATGATGACATAGAATGGTCATTGAATCAGCATGTCTTCGACGCAATACTTGCACTTTACCCAGACATGGAAATAGATTTGTTCGCGTCTTCCTTAAATGCAAAACTGAAAAAGTTCGTAACGAGACAGCCTTCCTTAAACGCGATAGCAGTCGATGCGTTTACATTCAAATGGACTAATCATTTGTATTACGTTTTTGCTCCTTTCAGTCTTTTGTCACGGATTATACAAAAGTAGAACTGGACGGAACACGGGCAATAGTCATTGCTCCACTTTGGCCCTCACAGACATGGTGGCCAGACATCTTAAGACTAACTACGGACAACATTCTTGTGTTACCGGCAACAAAGGAAATTCTCAGGTTGGAACACAAACCAGGCTTAATTCATCGTCTAACGATGATGAAACTAGCTGTTTTCAGTATATCCGGCAAGCACTTGGACAGCGAGGCATACCGGAGAAGTCTCAAACCATTATCCTCAATTCATGGAGAAAAGGAACAAAACTACAGTACAGCTCTTATGTTAAAAAATGGATTCATTTCTGTGAGGGGAAGACAGATCCCCTTAATACGCCTATAAACTTTGTGATCGAATTTCTGACACAATTATATACAAAAGGTTTGAGCTATTCAACGTTAAATACCGCTCGATCCGCTATAAGCAGTTTCCTCAAATTAACTAGTAACGCGGATATACATAGTGACAACCTAATCAGTCGATTTATGAAAGGGGTTTACAATGAGAAACCATCATTGCCCCGATACATACAGATTTGGGATGTGCGAGTTGTATTACAATATTTAAGGACGATGGATACTACATCGCTGCTCGCACTGTCATGTAAATTGGTCATGCTTTTTCTACTAGTTACGGCACAGCGATGCCAAACGCTTCATGTTATAAAACTTAGTGATATTCATTATGAAGGGGACAGTATCACGATAAATATTTCTACATTAATTAAACAGAGCAGACCAGGAACTCGCATGGAACCGATTAATTTGAACGCATTTCCTAGTGACACATCGATATGCATTGTAAATACATTAAAGGCATATATAACTCGAACTGAGAACCTAAGGAAAAATGACAATCTTTTAATTTCAACAACCAAACCACATGGTCCCGTTTCTAGACAAACTGTGGCTCGGTGGATTAAACTTGTGCTCAGAAAAGCGGGTATCGCACAAACGTACAAAGCACATAGCACTAGGGCGGCATCCACGTCCTATGCTTTTCAGAAAGGGGTGACTTTACAAACTATTGTCAAAACAGCAGGATGGTCAAACGCTAGTACATTTCAGAAATACTATTACAAACAGATAGACAAAGTCAACAGTTCTCTGCAACAAGCTGTAATCGAATGATATTTTCGTGTATGCTTTGATCCCATGTAAATAAACCATATATAATGACTATATTTCTCAGTCATTGTCTCTAAACTATCTGTGGGGCTCAGAAGGGATTTAATATGTTGGATGAAATTGATAAATTAAGCTAGACTTACCTTAGTAAGGCGAAGGTTAATTGGGATTTCATCCACCATAAAAATCCCTCTGAGCTCACACACCCGCCACATCTTTGTACCCGAACCCCTTTTTAAATGCCTTCGAAATATTGCGTTCGTGGGCTCTAAAATATGACCTGAATTGGTGTGCTGATAAGCTGCGTCGTATATCTGTGTGAGCTCAGAGGGATTTTTATGGTGGATGAAATCCCAATTAACCTTCGCTTTATTAAGGTAAGTCTAGCTTAATTTATCAATTATGTTAAGGAAATCTTATTGTGATTTTTTTTCTCGCTGCTATGTTATTTCACTATGTTATGATCTTTTCATTGGAGGACACCCACTATATTATGTGAGTTGTCTGAATAAAATCTTGTATCTTGTATCTTGTATCTTGTAAGTAGGCAAGATTCTCAAAACATTAAGAATAATCTGATGTAAGTCCGAAGGACCATCTGGAAATCAACTTCAGAAAGCGGTAATGGAAGACTGTTTTAAACAGTCTTCAATTACAGAAATTCTTTCCTGAAGTCTATCCGCAAATGATTGATTGAATGGAGTTTCACGCCCCTTCAACATATTTTAAGTTATATCGCGGCGGCTGGAGCACCTAACAGTGGATTCTCGATATTTTTCTCACCAGTACAACCATCACACCCTTTCCTAGCCCAGCTGCTAGGTCTACAATTTTCAAACCATTGATGGGAGACAAATAGTCGGAAAGAATGTGTGCCGCCGTCGGGGATAGAACCCGGGACCTCTATATTGATAGCCTCAGACGCGCTACCAACCTTGCGCTTTGTCGGCGGCCGTTTATCCGCCAAAGCTACATATCGTCAAACACCTTGTAAAGCTAGTCAAGAGAATATATTTCAATACTTGCACAAAAACACGGGATGTTTAAAACGATGAAATAGTCCACATTTAAAGCAAGGACTACCGAACCTTAAGAGAGCTCTCTAATGAGCCTTACTATTGAGTTATTGGACCCCTTTTTGGATGACGCCGGTCACTAACACCCCCTCCCCAATGATTCGTGTTTTTTTTTTTTTTTTTTTACCTAATTTTGATTTCCCTACGACTATATGCCGTGAATAAATAGGCCTCAGAGGGGGCTCGTTTTAAACCACTCGATCCCCCGAGCCACCGTCCGGATCCGCCACTGCATTGTTTTTATCATCATGAATTATTTTTATCCGATGATCATTGTTTGATTTTTTACTTGTTTACCATTTCTCCCAAAGTTGTGACCACTTAATCACGTCCAGCACCTTTTCGTGTTTTAGGATTACACATCCTTTGATAATTTTTATTTTTGTTCTGTCAATCAATCTTTTTTGTTGAAAATTTGTTTTTATTCCTCAATGAAAACGATTTTGAGTATACTATAGCAATTTTGAAACTTGTGCACACAGTAGTCCCAGAAGAAAGCTTACTATTGAGAAATATAGATCGATACGAATGAGCTTTTGCATCATATTAAATAATGAATAGATATTGTTTTTATTCATGGAGGTATGAAACTAAAATCACATGAGTGAATGAATTCTTCTTCGCATATTATCAGTGTGGTTAGGTTTCTAGCTTCGTACCTCGATGGATCATGATATAGTCTTATCTTTGTAATTTTTTTTCTTCTAATTTTAATAAAGGGCTTTAATCATTATTTATCTGCAAACTTTTGATTTTTCTTAAGATTTATTCTTTAAAACCGCAGAATCTGCGTATATTGTTCGCAAGTAACGCTAGGAAAAATCTGAATTATCGCCCTTTATAAAGCAGACTATAGATTTCAATATTTGTGTCACGTGACCTGACAACCTATATACATTACAGGACAGGTTTACCGGTAGTGATCGGTTGGGTAAATCTACCTGACATCCAGGTGGGCGGACATTTTTAACGTGATTTGACAGTTTTTTTTATTTGTATTCCACTGTCGAAAAGTTCTGACAATCATGGAAAACATTTCCTTCGCGTTAAAAAGGCTGCATGATCCGTTAATCGTTGCGAGTTTTCAGCGGTTGTGTGGAGTTGAGTGTTTGTCGACTGTGTCCAATTCGGACGGTGTGTACGATTCGGACGGACAGACGGACGAAGCGGAAAGGAATGTCAATTACACCAAGTATGTGAAAGATCGGGAAACAGATAATTATATCAAGCAGGATAGTTACAACAAGTTATTAAACGGGAAAACAGTGCGGCAGCGACCCCAGCTTGATAAGGAGGGCGTGCCCCCTTTTACTTCGGATGACTCGGATGACCCAGATTTAGGGGTCTCAAGGGGTGAAGGTCACTACAAAATAACTCCACATAGAATCAAATACCAGTTTGTTTATTACATGTTCCGGATATTTTCCTTTTTTGGGGACGAAGCGTTTTATTTGACATTTTTACCGTTTTGTGTTTGGAATCTGGACAGCTATGTGACTCGACACACAGTGTATGTATGGGTCAGCTCTATGTATATAGGTCAAGTGTTGAAGGACATATTGAAATGGCCGCGACCTTTGACCCCGCCAGTTGTACGACTCGAAACAGATTACGCGCAGGAGTTCTCTATGCCGTCCACTCACGCTGTCGCAGGGTCTTCTATACCATTCATGTTGGCTTATTCCATCATTCATCGTTATGAGGTAAATTAACTGTTTCTCTTTCCTTTCAGGCCACAGTCATGGCGCGGCTGGTAGTGCGTCTGACAGGTCAATCTAGAGATTCGATCCCCGATAGCAGCAGGAGGCTAGGAAAGGATATGATGGTGGTACTGGTGAGAGAAATACCAGGAATCCATTGTTAGGTGCCCCAGCCGACATGATATAACTTAGTTGCGATAACATACCCCCATCCCTTTTGATAGTCTGATATCGACCGGCAGCATATCAGAGAGAGGGGTACATTATTGCAGCTAGATATAACTGAAAAATGTTGAAAGCGGCGTTAAACACCATTCAATCCCTTTCCTTTCACCTAATGACAAACATTTTACCAAAGCTACAGCAGGGTTAGACACTAACTTTCCTAGGTAGGGAGTCCAGTGAACTCCCACCATGAGAAATCATGGAGTCCATACCCAAAGTTAGGAGTCCGAATTTTCATATTTGGAAGAACAAATTGTGAAAAAGAAGAAATTGCTTGCTAAAAGCAATTTCTTCTTTATCACTTGTTCCTTCTGAATTGTTTTCTGCAACATCTCTTGTTGCAAAGAGAGCTAAAAAAAATTTGAAAGTTATTGTTTTTGTTGAATTATTCTTCTATGACCAAGGGAATCCATTGGACTCCTGACTTACAAAATAAGGGAGTCCCAAATGGAAAATAAATAGTCTCGGACTCCCAGACTCCCCTTAGTGTCGAATCCTGTACAGAAACAGGGGGTATTTCAAATTCAAGTATTTAAAAAAAACTTACACAAACCTATGTTATGGGTACTCATTGGAATTGTCTTGTCAAGACAATTCCAATGAGTACCAACAACATAGCTATTCTGGGTTTCAATGTGGAATAAAGATTTCGACTCGCGTTGTAACCCCCTCAAGATTATCTGTTCCATTGATTCACGGATGAATCTTTCAATTGATAGAACCTTTTAAAAAGGTTATTTTGGGGAGAGGAGGGGGGATGGAGAAAGAATGGATGGCAAAATAAGAAACAATTTCTTCATTTTCCACAATAATCTCAGTATTGTTGTTCTTTTTTATTTTCAACAATATTCTCAGTAGTTTCTTTCTTGAGGGTCTTGTTGAGGTATAGTCTGGCCGCTAGGCTCTTCTTTACAGTATTTTTTCCAAGGGAATTAAATCATTGCAAATCTTACAATTAAGTTTGGCTGTCTCTTGAAAACAGATTTAGCCAGTTGTTTTTGTTCAGCACTTGTTAATATGAACTTAGAGCAAAGTGGCATGTATAACATTTTTTTAGCTCACCTGAGCACGAAGTGCTCAAGGTGAGCAATTGGGATCGTAGAGTGTCTGTCGTCCGTTGTCAGTCGTGCGACGTGCGTCGTCCATCGTCCACACTTATTTCTTTAAACATCTTCTCCTCCTAAACCAGTGGGCCAATCTTGATGAAACTTGGCAGGGATGTTCCTTGGGTCAAGCTCTACCAAAGTTGTTCAAATAAATGAAATCCACCCTTAACTTTCCCTTTATCCTTAACAAAAAGGGTGAAAATATGAAAATCTTTAAAAATCTTCTTCTCTGAAACCAGAAGGCAGACAGCTTTTTATATTTGCTATGTAGTATCATCTAGTGGACCTCTATCAAGTTTGTTCATATCAAGACCCTGGAGTCATATTTGGGCTCCACCCGGGCCCAACCCTTTTTACATAGAATCAAAGAGTGAAAATCTTTAAAAATCTTCTTCTCTGAAACCAGATGGCAGACAGCTTTAATATTTTGTGTGTAGCATCACCTAGTGGGCCTCTACCAAGTTTGATCATATCAAGACCCTTGTGTCATATTTGGGCTTTGCACAGGTGCATCCCTTAATCTCTTATTGGCATGAAGGGTAAAAAAATGAAAATTTTCAAAAAATCTTTTTCTATGAAACCAGAAGGCAGATAGCTTTCATATTTGGTATGTAGCATCATCTAGTGGACCTCTACCAAGTTTGTTCATATCAAGACCCTAGGATCATATTTGGGCTCCACCTGGGCACAACCCTTTTTACATAGAATTGAAGAGCGAAAATCTTTTAAAATCTTCTTTAATCAAACCAGAGGGCACACTGCTTTCTTTTTTGGTATGTAGCATCATCTAGTGGGCCCCTACCAAGTTTGTTCATATCAAGACCCTTGGGTCATATTTGGGCTCCACCCGGGAGCATCCGTTTCAGCTCATCTGAGTATGATGGGTGAAATAGGAAAACCTTCAAAATTCTTCTTCTCGGAAACCAGAAGGCAGGCAGCTTTCATATTTAGTATGTAGCATCATCTTATGAACCTCTTCCAAGTTTGTTCATATCAAGACCCTGGGGTCACATTTGGGGTCCATCCTGGTGCATTCCTTTTTACATGGAATCAAAGAGCAAAAAGGCATATCTGTCTTGCTCTTTGCTGAAAACATTCCATGGTATTGATCTAAAGCAATTATCTTCTTTTTGACATCTGCCTATCTAATTAATGTGTTGTCCCCGGGGTCAAAGAGACTCAGGTGAGCGATCTTGTTTTAAAAATGCTAACAAAAACGACTAGGGCCAGTCTAGTTGAGGTCATGTCAGTGTTTTCGTCAGGGGTTTGGGAACGGGTCCGAAACCAGGCTAATTTGGAAAAATGTTTTAATTTCTCAAAAATTGGGATAAATTATATAATCAAAACGGTTTTGCCAAAAACTTACATTTATGTATAACTTATCAAAATAAAGGTTTCTTTGCCTATTTTGTTATTTGAAATGAAGTTGAACTAAGAAACAACATGTTTATGGCTTCTTTTTGACTTCCCCCAAAATTCCCAATTTACTAAAGTTGTGGATCTTGCCAAACTGATTTGGCAAGATCCTCAGCTTTAGCAAATTGGGATTTTTTTTCTGATTTTGGGGAAAAATGGCACTTTTTTGAATTGGGAACAGGTCCCTTTTGGGGACCCAAACAAAGAAGGAGAAAAAACTCTGAATGTTTTGGCATGAGTTAAAATACATGATGCCTGCGTTGTGTAGATCCAAACTATTGATAACATTATAGGCAAAGGGAAAAAATTAATGTTACAAGCTGAATTTATCCTTTTATAAGACTTTTTCTAACCATACAGTATGATAAATGAGAATCTTGTAGTGATAAAATTGAGTATTTCATCAGGGAGATCTATGTCTTAAATTAATGAGGTACAAAGAGTGTATTTGTTGATTTCATGGAGATATGAAACTAAGAATCTAATCACAGTCATGTGTGAATCCACTTCAGGTTTTCATACAGTATGAATTGGTTATAGCTTCATACATCAACAAATGCTCTCATCTCTTAATTAATAATTTTGATAATGTGTGAATAGCTTAAAAATCATGGACTAAATTGGTCCACTAAAGTCAAGGGTAATGCTATTATATTCTGAAGGTAATTATTTAGTACAGGCACAATACAGGACACTCTTTACACTACAATTAAAATTGATTTGGATTCCAATTAAATGTCCCTTTTAATTATGAGAGGGTACTATTTGCAAAAAGTTTACAGTATTTTATTTGGACTGACACTAAATCCAAGCTTTGCAAAATGTGATTTGGTAAGATTAAAAAAAAATACTTTGAGTAAGAGGCTGAGTGATAGCAATTTAAATTTCATAGATTTTATCAAAAAAATTGTATTAATAATTCATGTTTGGTTAAGGGTCATGATAAATATTATACATAACCGATATTTGATGGCTCAGAGAGAAACAGTTGTAACTACCTATAAACTTTTAGGCAGTTACAACTATCTTACACTGAGCTATTCAGATTTATGCTTAAAAAGTCAATAGAATTAGCTGACAGTAATAGTACAAAACCCTTAGTATAAAACTGAATTTTTTAGCATTCCTGAGCACAAAGTGCCCAATTTGAACTATTGTGATCGGTAACTGTCTGTCATCCAACCCTCGTCTGTCCAACAATTTCTTTAAATATCTTCTCCTAAACCACAAGGTAAATCAAGCTGAAACTTGGCAGGGGTGATCCTTAGCTGAAGCTCTTCAAAAGTTGAAAAAAGAATTTGATTCACCAAAATTTTTTGTTTCCATTGTAGTGGAGAGATTGTAAATTGGCTAAAAATCTTTGGCCAATCAAGCTGAAACTTAGCAGGGATGATCCTTGGGTGAAGCTCAACTAAAGTTGTTAAAAGAATGTAATTCCATTTAAAATAATTTTTCCCTGGAAATTTACAGAAAGAGGGTAATATTGCTGAAAATCATAGAAAAGATTTTCTTTTCTAAAACTGCTGGGCGAATCAAGCTGTGTTATGTATAAGCTATAAATAAACCTAATGGTATTTACCGTGTCTATTTTTAGACTGGGAATTTTCTTATCTCTTGATTCTGTTACGTAAATGTATGTAGAATTATGTAGATCTTTCTAGAAAGGCCTTTTGGAAGGTGATTCAGACTCTAGAGTATTCTTATGTTCTATACTATTCCAGATTGTTCTATAGTATTATATAAAGGGGTTCCTACAGCATTCTTGGTTCACTTGATTTAGACTTATGGTTTCATTTAGTAGTACTGTGTTAAACTAAAAGGGGATTTCTTGTTATCTTAAAAGTGTGTTTAAAAGCGTGTTTAATTTTAAATTCGGATATTATTGGACTTATTATTTGTGGACCAGGAACTTAATTAAATTGGATCTAAAATTAAAACTTTAGGATTAAACATTCAAGGTATTGTAAATTGTTTTTGTATTTATTTCATATTGTCAATAATTCTGGTATTATTGTCAATAAATATTGTTAATTGTAAAGTTTGTTGCTGGCTTCTTTGTTCGTGTTACATTGGCACGTAACAATTTGGGGGCTCGTCTCGAGATACGAACATCAGACAAACAAACAAAACAAAACAAATCAAACAAATTCTGTAATTAAATCTGCTGTTCAAAATTATTTAAGAAATTAATTTCATATTGCAATTTTAATAAATCTAGAGTGTACTTTCACTATTATTTATCATAATCTTACATTCTTATTTGAATACAGCAACAAGCTACCATGTCTTTTGACTTAGAAAAATTTACGCAGGAACCTTCCGTGGAGTTATTGAATTTGGGTAAAAAGCCTGATTTGCTCAATCTTGCCAAGCATTATGAATTAAAAGAAGTCAAGTCCTCATTGCGAAAGCATGAAATTAAGAATATTTTGGTTCAATATTTTGTTGATGAGGACATTTTTGATGAAAAGGCTCTGTCTCTCATTGTTGATGTTCCATCAGTTTCAAGCTCAAGAGATCTTGAACTGTTAAAACTTCAACAAAGGGAGAAGGAATTAGAAATAGAAAGAGAGAGAGAAGAGCGGAAATTTCAAGAAAAGCAATTAGAAATTGAAATTGAAAGAGAAAGAGCACAAAGAGAAATTGAAGAAAAAGAAAGAGAAAGGCAATTTCAAAGGGAAAAGGAAGAAAGGGAAAGAGAGAGAGAAAGGGAAAAGGAAGAGCGAGAAAGAGAAGAGAGAGAAATAGAAAGAGAGAGGGAAAGAGAAGAAAGAGCATTTCAATTACGATTAAAAGAATTAGAAATACAAGATAGAGCAAATCAGCCCAGAGATATGTATAATGACCATTTTGATGTAACAAAACATTTTAGGCTTGTTCCTCAATTTCAAGAAAATGAAGTTGATACATATTTCGAACATTTTGAAAAAGTTGCAAATAACTTGAAATGGCCAAAGGAGCAATGGACCTTACTTCTCCAAAGTGTCTTAGTAGGAAAAGCTCGCAATATTTATTCGCAACTTAGAACAGAACAAAGCAATGATTATGATACTGTAAAAGAACTCATTCTCAAAGGTTATGAGCTGGTTCCAGAAGCATACAGACAACAATTTAGAAGTTGTAGAAAAGAATCTGGCCAGACTCACGTTGAATTTGCAAGAAACGAAGAAAAATTATTTGACAGGTGGTGCTATTCTAAGAAAATAGACCAAAATTATGATAATCTTAGACAACTTATATTAATTGAACAATTCAAAAATTGCATTCAATCTGACATTAAGTCACATTTAGATGAAAAAACTGTTGAAACTATACATGAAGCAGCTCGTTTAGCTGATGATTACTACCTTACACACAAAAATTCTTTCGTTAATAAAGCAAAACCTGCTTCCTCACATCCCCAAAATAAATCTATGTCTGGTCATTTAGGTGTAAACAAGACTTATCACAAGATTATGACTCATTTCTTTTGGCCTGGACTTAAATCGGATGTTTCCAAATATTGTAAAAGCTGCCACACTTGTCAAATGGTAGGGAAACCTAACCAAGTTATACCAAAAGCAAGGTTACAACCCATTCCAGCTTTTGATGAACCATTCAGTCGAATAATAATAGACTGCGTTGGTCCTTTACCAAAAACCAAGTCAGGTTCTGAATATTTGTTGACAATTATGTGTGCTTCTACCCGCTTCCCAGAAGCAATTCCTTTAAGGAACATTAAGGCAAAGTCAATTATTAAGGCTCTTGTCAAGTTCTTTACTTTTGTTGGCCTTCCAAAATCAGTTCAGTCTGATCAAGGATCAAACTTCATGTCAGGCATATTCCAACAGGTTATGCATGAATTAGGTATCAAGCAATATCGGTCATCTGCTTATCACCCTGAAAGTCAAGGTGCTTTAGAAAGATTTCATCAGACCCTAAAGAATATGATAAGGTCATATTGTTTTGATACTGATAAAAATTGGGATGAAGGTATTCATTTGCTATTATTTGCAGTCAGAGAATCTGTTCAAGAATCTCTTGGCTTTAGCCCCTTTGAGTTAGTTTTTGGTCATTCTGTTCGTGGGCCATTAACACTCTTAAAAGAGAAATTTCTTGCTGATGATGAAACACCCTTGAACTTGTTACAGTATGTTTCTGACTTCAGAAATAAACTGTCTAGGGCATGTGAGGTTGCTAGGTCAAATCTTAAATCATCTCAGAGCAAAATGAAGGCAAGATATGACAAGCATAGTGTTGATAGGAAATTCGAACCAGGTGATAAAGTCCTTGCTCTTTTGCCAATACCTGGCCGACCCTTACAGGCAAGATATTATGGCCCGTATACTATTGATAAGAAAACAAGTGATTTGAATTATATCATCAATACTCCCGGAAGGCGTAAAAATAAACAAATGTGTCATGTAAACATGTTAAAAAAGTATTTTGACAGAGATAGCTCTATTTCAAAACCAGTTACAGTTGTAAACACTGTCCCACAACAATCAAATATGATTGAATCAGAAGTTAGTTCAGACTTTAGTGAAAAATCTGTTCCTGGTCCACCTAAACTTGAGAACTCTGAAATACTTAAGAATCTTGACGACAAACTTTCACATTTGGAGCCATCTCAACGAGAAGAGCTGAAACAGTTGATTAATGAATATAAACACTTATTTCCTGACATCCCCACAAGAACTGATAAAATATATCATGATGTCATTGTGGAAGATTCTCAACCAATAAAACAACATCCTTATAGAATGAATCCAGTGAAACAAAAAGCCCTTCAAGATGAAGTGAATTACTTATTGGAGAATGACTTTATTGAACCCAGCCAAAGTAATTACAGTTCACCATGTATATTAGTTCCAAAGCCAAATGGAACATACAGAATGTGTACTGACTATCGAAAAGTGAACTCTGTGACAAAAACTGACTCTTTTCCAATTCCAAGAATTGATGACTGTATTGACAAAGTCGGTAATTCTAAATATGTCACCAAATTTGACCTTCTCAAAGGATTCTGGCAAGTTCCGCTCACTGATAGGGCTAAAGAAGTATCAGCATTTGCTACTCCAACTGGTCTGTACCAGTACAAAGTTATGCCGTTTGGGATGAAAAATTCTCCTGCGACGTTTCAGCGGCTTGTAAATATGGTTATAGCTGGCTTGGATGGCTGTGACGCATACATCGATGATGTCATCATCTATACAGATACATGGAGTGACCACCTTCAAAGAATCAAACAATTCTTCGACCGTCTCAGTGAAGCAAAATTGACTGTTAATCTGGGAAAAACAGAATTTTGTCATGCTACTGTTACTTTTTTAGGACATCTTGTGGGACAGGGTCAAGTTAAACCTTTAGAATCTAAGGTCAATGCTATCTCTGAGTTTCCAGTGCCTGCTACTAAAAAGCAACTGATGCGATTTCTTGGTATGGCTGGCTACTATAGAAAGTTTTGTAAGAATTTTTCTATAATAGCTGAACCTTTAACAAATTTATTAAAGAAAAATGTTAAGTTCAAATGGAATGATAACTGTCAAGTTGCCTTTGATCGCTTGAAAGCCATACTAAAGAGCACACCAGTTCTTTTAGCACCTGATTTTGACAAATGTTTTAAATTAGCTGTTGATGCAAGTGATGTGGGTATTGGTGCTGTTCTCTTGCAAGAAGACGATGATGGTATTGATCATCCCGTTTGTTATTTTTCTAAAAAATTAAACAAACATCAGAAAAACTACTCAACCATTGAAAAAGAATGTCTTGCTCTGATTTTGGCAATCCAACATTTTGAAGTTTATTTAACATCTGCAACTTCTCCTATAGTTGTTTTCAGTGATCACAATCCCTTAAGTTTTCTTCACAAACTTAAGAGTAAGAACCAAAGATTATTGAGGTGGAGTTTGTCACTTCAAGAATTTGATCTTGATGTAAGACACATTAAAGGAAAAGACAATATTATACCAGATGCTCTGTCAAGAGTCTAAAATTTTGAATTGTCTTATCTTTAATATAAAATTGAATTTAACAGTACCATTTCACTATATTTTTTGTTTATATGTATATATGTTTGTATATATATATATCTCTTTTTCAATTCTTTTGATGAAAATTGTTTGTATTTTCATGCTAGATGTGCTGAAATGTTTCAACAAATCATGATATTATTAATTATGTAAAGTATATTATCATTGTATATGCTAAAGATAATACAAAAAGAAAGATTTATTTCATAAACCTTTCTTTTTCTTTCAAGGGGGAAAGTGTTATGTATAAGCTATAAATAAACCTAATGGTATTTACCGTGTCTATTTTTAGACTGGGAATTTTCTTATCTCTTGATTCTGTTACGTAAATGTATGTAGAATTATGTAGATCTTTCTAGAAAGGCCTTTTGGAAGGTGATTCAGACTCTAGAGTATTCTTATGTTCTATACTATTCCAGATTGTTCTATAGTATTATATAAAGGGGTTCCTACAGCATTCTTGGTTCACTTGATTTAGACTTATGGTTTCATTTAGTAGTACTGTGTTAAACTAAAAGGGGATTTCTTGTTATCTTAAAAGTGTGTTTAAAAGCGTGTTTAATTTTAAATTCGGATATTATTGGACTTATTATTTGTGGACCAGGAACTTAATTAAATTGGATCTAAAATTAAAACTTTAGGATTAAACATTCAAGGTATTGTAAATTGTTTTTGTATTTATTTCATATTGTCAATAATTCTGGTATTATTGTCAATAAATATTGTTAATTGTAAAGTTTGTTGCTGGCTTCTTTGTTCGTGTTACATTGGCACGTAACAGCTGAAACTTGGCAGAGATGTTCCTGGGGTTAAAAACGCTACTCAATTTGTTTAAAGAATTTAATTCCATCAAAAACTGGTAACGGAAAGGCCAAAAATTGCTGAAAATCTTAGAACAAATTCATTTTTGTCTCAACCATTGGGCCAATCAATTTTAAACTTGGCAGGAATGTTCTTAAGGTGTAGAGATACTAAAACTTTTAAAAGAATTCAATTTCATCAATAACTTTGGAAAATCAAAATAGAGTAATTCGAAATTTAAGTCTGTTTCTTTCAAAATAACTGGGCCTTAACGTATATCAAACAAAAAAGAGCTGGTATTTTATAACATGGTTGACAAGGTATGAGTTGACTTACTCAGGTGAGCGATATAGGACTATCATTGTCCCCTTGTTTTTTAGTTATAATTGAAATTTTCAAGTGGCCTATTACATTAAATTTTTTACGATATAACACTTTATTTTATTTTCAAATGGAACCATTTTATAGCTTCACCAGTGTTTATTCTTGGCAGGGGGGGGGGGGGATTGGGGGATTTGTTTTACCTATATGTCTGTCTGTCTGTGTCTGCACAACTGTATGTTGCCACTTACTTCAAACCTATTAACCCTTGTCGTGCTGATTCCGGAATATTCCTGCTTTGGCAAGAGCTATACATAAACAAAAGCCTGCACATATGTGCAGTCTGATGTTAGTCTACACCACCTTTTTCTCACTTTCAAACAAAAATAGTCAATATATTTAGTTTTTCAAATAAGAATTGACCTACAGTTGGTACTTTCAGTGCTTTTTTCCCTTTGATTTTGCTGAAAATTTTTAGCCAAAATTTATTCAGCATGACAAGGGTTAAAGATACAATGTTCATTACGTGGAATGATGATAGATTTAGTAATTTTTACTTCTCCATCAAGCATACTTTAAGACAAAATGTTTCTTTTCCAAAATTAAGTAACAGAAACTGATTAAAGTATAATTGATCTCCCCTTTTATTCAAAATGTGTATAAGAAAAATAACTTCAACATCCTCCCCCCCCCCCCCCCCCCCCCCCTAAAAAAAAAGTTATCTGATACATACAATATTCAGATATTCAAATTTGAATGGAGCCAAATCAAATATTCCAATACATTTGAATATATTCAAAACGAATATTCGAATATGAATTTTGCTATTCCTCCCATCCCTAATAATTACATTTATTTCACACCTAAACAATTTAGACCAATGACATCATTTATTTTACATCACATTAGAGTGAAATATCTAGATCTATATTGTACAACCAGAACGAGGCTACTGTGCAATACTAATTTTTTTCCAAAACGAGACAACCTATATTGTACGATGAAAGAAAGGCAAGCTATATTGTTCAATGAAAGCGAGTCTGCAGTCCCGAATTCTTTTCGTAGCCTTTTCAATGTATGAAACCCTCTGTTTGGAGGTATTGAAATAAATCTGATCATGAAAATATTCTTGATTTCTTCATTTGTTACATTGTTTAGCAAGTAAAAGTTTAGAATGCCAGTGACATACTTGGACACAAAATTGTTGTTGTTTCTTGATTTTAGAATATCGTTTGTTCACATGAAAATCTGCATTTCATGCGATGTCATGTGAAGTAGCTAGTCAATGTTAATTACATATTATAAATAGTAAGCACTAATTGACTTGACACATGAAATAAACATTTCGCATGGAATCCTTATTTTAGAACAAATGTTGTTTCAATTTCACCATGTTCAAAGTGACTTGCATTTGACGCCCTTTTCCAGATCATCTTGGATCTACTCCTTTTGTCTCTCAAATGCGGTTACTTGTTAATTGTGGAACTCTCAGTGGTGTGAAATAAAGATGTCATTTAACATATTTGAGTACAATACTGAATTCAATATTTTATAAGTACGGTATTTGAAGCCCATGAACAATAACAATATATGCAGCTAAAAAAAGTTATTCTTTTTTAAAATCATATGTTAAAAGTATAAGTATGATGAAAGCAGTAAATTGAAGATCACTTAAGGGCTGTTGAGTTGACTATCTATCATGAAGATAATAATATCAATTGAATGAGTGCGTGATTCAAGATAACTGACATTTTCATAAAGATAACTTACGATATCTAAACTGTGGAGGACATGACCTCCAGTCAACAACCTCCTTTTTACTATCTGATTGGTGATATTCTGCGTTACCAATGACCTGGCAGGGCGTGGCTTAATCATGACGTAATTTGGCGTGTTTACTTTTCAATGCTTTGGGTTCTTACAATTTTAAGGTGGTAATCATCGTTAACGGCTTTACGCGTACAAATTACTGTATCTAAAACCTAGAGGATTCACGTGCCTTGAGAGAGTGAACACATTTCATCCTTTGGTTACCAAGGCCTCGTAACTTCAGCTTGATTAAGCTGAAGTTTTGAGGATTTGGTTACCAATCTTTGATTTAAGGTCTCGAGTTATTTATGTCGACTCTCTTTAGAAGTAGGTTATTTAAGATAAAAGCTGATTTCCCTTAACCTTAAGTGCATCAACCTGATAATAAGGCACCGCCCTGCCAGGGGAATAATCGTGGATTATATCTCATAACATAATGGCTGTGAGCACTTGTAGTTATACATTCAGAAACATTTTGAACCAGGAATCTTTTGTAAGGTTCTACAACCCCTGCAGTATTACAAAAAGCCGCATTGAAAACATACAAAACCAACTAAATACCAAACCACAATAAAAAGTTCTTCACTAGAATAATTTCATGTGTACAAAAATATTTTGGTTTAAAGGCTCTTTTTTGAATTTTCAATGAACAGTGTTTAATTAAGAGATGATTTAAATTCAGTACCAACACCAAAGGAATTCATTGAGAAATATTGATTTTTAGCTTTACTGACTGACAATCTTTTGTTATTGAAATATTATGTTAATTAAAGGAAAAATTTGATTATAAGCCAATAGAGCGTCTCAGGCTATCATGGGCCTCTTGTTAAATGTTGTTATTTCTTATCTATGAGCATCTGAATTCATACCATAGATCAAAATATTTGATCAGGACTGGTCTGTACTAGTGTCTGTTTGTTTACTTGTCTGTCTGTTTGTACACTGACCTAATCATTTAAATTCATTGAACAATTGCAATATAAATACATGATGTATTATCATAAGACTGATTTATCACAAAGTTGTTTATATACATGTACTTATAACAATCATTTATTGTTTAACCTTTTCCCCA
Organism: Fragum whitleyi; assembly: GCA_948146395.1. Taxonomy (NCBI): domain Eukaryota; kingdom Metazoa; phylum Mollusca; class Bivalvia; order Cardiida; family Cardiidae; genus Fragum; species Fragum whitleyi. The sequence goes on from OX411556.1 coordinate 45,521,367, forward strand.
TATTCTTTCACTTAAACTGGTCTGAATTGTACAGTGCACTGACCTGGCTTGTGATAGGTTTTTAATCAAATTCATGAGTCATTGACCCCTTGCCGGTGTATTTTAGGGGTCAAAGCTGCGTCTAAAGGGATCCAAACAATAATATTAGTGGGCAATATGTATATGTAAACATTTCTGTGTTATGCTGTTCAACTTTTTAATTGTCTTTTTCATATCTTTATAAGAGATTCATATGAAATATGAATCTCTTATAAACATATGAAGGAGAAAGTTAAGGTGGGACGTTACAGTTTTGGGGAGACAACTCGCCTAGAAAAAAATTGTGAGGGGGTCTTGTTAAAATTAACTTTATATGAAGTAGCGCGTGCACAGTGGAATGTTTTTTTTCCAAACATCGTTATTTTGTCAACCTACACGCAGGATTGTCCTGAATTCAAAATAAGAACGCGAAACATTTCAGAAACATACGACTGCTAAGAAAGGTTCACTTTCTAAACGTTTGCAAATGTTTTTGCATCCTGAACTGCAGGGTTTGGCAATTATTACGAGGGAGAAAATGAAATCCGGTCATGCGTTCAGAATAACGAATCACAAACGATCATCCGAAAAATGGTAGTCTGCATTACCGTGTAAAGTATATCTAATGAGTGTTTCACACTTGTGCGTGCTTCGTTATTTCAACGAAGTACGGGCGACGTTGATAGACCTATCACAAGCCATGCATTGAGGATGACAAATCGGAGCAAACATTTTGCTATTTATACCCTGCATTGCTCGCATGTGCATGAGCTAAACGTTTACTTCGCTTTGTTGTCCTGAACGCAGGGCTGTCACGTTCTCTTCACCGAAAGGGAATGTTTGAGTTCGGGTCATATCGTTGTAAGTATAAAACTATCATATAATGGATGCTTATTAAAAGATAGCCATCTTTCATTTATTTGAACATTGCTTGAAAAGGAGAAAAAAAATATGCTTTTTTATGTACGACTTCGGTAAAAACTGAAACGGGATGACGAATCATATCCCAAAATAATAAGATTTTGCCACTTGGATGCGATTTCTCTCCTTTTCAGTTTACTTTTCACCACTGTTAACTGTCTGTTCGTTTTTCACTATTCTTTTTATGAATTTTCAAAATGATATGTTACTTTTACCTATAAAGATCCCATTCATTACGTATGTTACACGTTGTAAACACGGAATAGGAGACAACAAAGAAAAAGGACAATTTCAACCTTTAAAAGATTAATTTCTTCTCTCTAAATTTCCATCTGTATTTGATTCCGTTTACGCGAAAACAATAATTTAATAACAATTATTAATATTCCATCAATAGCTTTGTCAACATTGAATATTTCAATAAGCAATGATTTCAAAAAGCTTTCGTATTATTCGAAGAGCGTATGTATTCGAGAGTTACTGCGTCTGCTCCTTGACCAAGGAGTCCCGAGACCGGGTATAAATACCGGCGATTTTACTTTTCCTTTATTTGGCCCTGACACTGTTGAACTCTTATGTAATTCACAGAATCAAGAGGGACCAATGTAATATTTAGGAAATTATTTCCAAACCATTGTAAAAAAAAATAGGTTAAAATTATCAACATAATCATAAAATTCTAAAATCTTAAAAATCAATCGAAAGTCACGTTTTCTTTCTTTTTTGTTTCAATCGAGTAATAAACCATCTTATCTTCCGTGGCAGCTGAAATGACATATTATATCTACATGTAATTGTCTCATATAGAAAATGAGTTCATGGAGGAAAACCTCGTGTTTTGATCAGGATAATGGCTGTGCATGTGGCGGATCCAGAGGGAATGGGGTGTTCAGTCTTTCACTGGGTAATTCGGCAAATCTTTGGTAATGATGTGAAATGACTACCCCTCCCCCTTAATTGCAGTTTAAACCCCGTTATAGAAATCCTACAACTGCCATAGGCGTTACCAAGTGTATCAAAATTACAAATGGTTTTTATTGTTGATTGGGAAATCAGGGGACGTAACAATGCATGGACAAAATCAAATTAGAGTAGTAAATTATGGGGGGTACTGTATTTCAAACTTAGGAAATTGACTATAAGTGCCTGGATACATATACTTTTCTTAATAAATTTCAGTTGAACTATAGTTGGGCTAATTTTCTATTGACATATTTCGAGTTTATTTAATATAAGTGGTTGCTTTTTTTGCCTTCAAAAAAAATTATTCACTTTTTATCTTTGAGGGGCATTTAAAGCAAAATGTCCAATTGTCACTTATTTATGCCCTTACTAGAAAGTTTATAATATTTTTATGGTTTCCATATCTATGGCTATAAATAAATGTTATTTTAGCACACCAGCATTGTGATTGGTCGGTGTAATAAACAGTTTTCTTTGATATTTTCGAAAACATGTCCACCTTAAGAAAAATGTAAATAATTTCAAAATATGCGTGGAAAGCTATGTTGATATTTTCCATATATCTGTGCATATGCATGCTCTAAAACATACATCTGTTTCACGGATATCTGGAAATCCCCCGAAACTGTAACGGCCCTCCTTAAATCCAATATATTGTGCTGTTTGACCTTTTAATTGGCTCTTTATAAGAGACTGATATTTCATTTGAAATATATGAATCTCTTATTAAGATATGAGGGAGTAAGTTAAAGCAATATATTTATAATTTGCAGCAGTATCGACATGCAATACAAAAAAAATTAAAGGGTCAAAATGACCACTAGTTAAAAAACTGTTAGGGTCAAAATTGGACATTTGAGATTTTTGAGGGTCAAAACCCATGTTTAAGAGTCAAACATGAGCCCTGCAATGTATGATATGTTTCATGCTGGCAACTTGATGTAGAATAACCAGGACTCGAGTTTGAACACTAATCCAGGGTTTTCGATCCCCAAAAATCTAAAATTATCTTATTTTGACCCTTAGAAATTTCTCCTAATTGGGGTCAATAGGACGACCTGGGAAAAGTTTCTAAGGGTCAGTACTAAGTTTTAACCCTTAAATTTACTTTGATGCATCCTGTATACTGTTTAAAATTTAATAAATGTAGTGATTACTGATTGTTTTATAACAGACCTTCAAAATTCCAGTCAATGATTTGTTCTCTTTGTTGTTTTGACCCTTTTGAAACCAGAATTGACCCCCAGCCTTTCATGGTCATTTCTCAATTTCAAACACTAGAATTAGCCCTTGGTTACAAAGAGTGATATATATAACTGGTTGACCAAAACTGAAACTGTAGTTAATGTTTATGTTACAGATGGTCAATAAGAAAATGCATCATACCTTAATTATCTTTTTTTTTCAGATTTCCACTCCGTTGGTGTTAACAATTGCGTGTATTTGGTGTGTCATGGTGTGCTGTAGTCGCCTATATCTTGGAGTACACACAGTGCTGGTATGTCTTTTCTTTTTGTATAGTCATTCTATCTCAATGTTTACAGCAAATTTATTACCGTATAAAGTGGTATACACATATTCTGCGTTATTAATGAACTGGCAGGGCGGGGCTTAGCGGTGATGTAATTTTGCGAGTTAACTTTTGAATATTTTGGGTTCATTGAATAATTAGTCAGCAATAATTGTGAATGTGTGCAAATTATAACTGTAACTTTAAACCAAAGGATTCACAGTGAACACATTTCATCGTTGGGTAACCAAAGCCTCGTAAATTCAGCTTGGGCAAGCTGAAGTTACGAGGGTTGGGTTACCAACCTACGCTTTACGGTCTCAAATTAATTATGTCGACTATCTTTAGAAGAAAATATTAATGAATAAAGGCTGGTTTACCTTAGCCTTAAGTGCATGGACCCGTTATTTAGGCTCCTCCCTGCCAGGGTAAGATTGATGATTATACATCAATACAACTAAGGGCCTGATCTTTAACTCTTTTGTGATGTTCACAACATATTGTTGTTGTTCTTTTAAAATCACGCAGCTACAGCTTGTTTAAAGCTGTAGTTACCAGGTTTTGGTAGAAAATCGACGATATTCCGAATGTGTTCAAAGCACCAGCTGACAGAATATAAAAGATAATCCTGCAGAAATGGATCATAGCCTTAATTGCGAGCTTCTTCTTAAAACTGCTCTTTCACAGTTCTTCATAGAAAAAATACAAAACTGGTTCTTAGATTCGGAAATTTGTGTATTTTCTGATGTTAAAGAATCAAACATGGGTATGGCACTAACAACAATTCATTTCAAAAAAACTGTAGCTTGAATGTTTCGAAGCAGCATGGTCAGATGACGGGCCAGTCTATTTGAATACAGTCTAAAAATTACAAAATAGTTATTTTCATGTATAATGTTTCATTTTTTGCATGAAATGATATGAAGTTTCCCAAAAGACAAATACTTCGACCTTGACCTTTGATGAAATGGGACAAACCGGCAGAATTGCATGCGTAAAAAGTTGGTTAAAAATTTAAGAATAATCTTTTGGCGTAAGTAGTTGCTGTACTTTTTCAGAATGGAATTCCGCTAAATTCAGATATATCTGTCTTTTTTTCCTTGCCTAAAGCCCTTGCCAGATTGAATCTTATTATTGTATAGTTTTATATACGTTGAAGTCATAATTTCCAATTAATTTTACCAAAAAAAATCAAAAGTCACATAATTTCCCAATTTGTAAAAATGCAGCTTTAACATTATTATATAGGAAAATCAAGCCAAACTATTGAAAATGTAACAAAAATAGAATTCAGTAGGATGAAGAGTTAATTGTAAACAACATGACATACAGATGCTCAAGATTTACGTTATAATGCCTACCGTATTTCTCCCAAAAAAATGCTCCTGGGAGCTGTACATAACATGGTCAGGGAGCTCTTATTAAGAATGCTTTTTATCCCCCGCCGAAGAATTCTGGGGGGGGGGGCACATGCGCATTTCGTTGGGGTAACCCGGTTCGACGGTCGAATTTAGAGTTACTGACCCTGACTGTTTAAGCCATATACATACAGAGTGATATTCGTTTCTGCGCTATTTCTTGAAAACTATAGACTGGATTTCAATGAAACTTGGCTCACAGCTTCACTACAAAGAGGACATGCACATTACGTCAGGGTTACCTGGTTCGACCTCCAAATTTAGAGTTACTGCTCCTGACTGTTTAAGCCATATACATACAGAGTGATATTCGTTTCCGCGCTATTTCTTGAAAACTATAGACCGGATTTCAATGAAACTTTGCACACAGCTTCACTACAATGAGGACATGCGCATATTTTTGGGGTTACCTGGTCAGAGCTTCAGATTGACAGTGGGCCCGGGTCATTTCTCACATGATGACCCACAACTTTCCAACAGTTGGGGTCCTGTGACCCTGTCCTGCTTGAATATGAAACATTTTTACCATAATGAAAATATGCTTTGGCCCATCATTTCAGGAAATGACCCACAACTTTTTACCTCATGGGTCAATTGGACCCATCAGTCTTGAAAAGAATCTGAAGCCCTGCCTGGTTCGACTGTGGAATTTAGAGTTACTGCCCCTGACTGTTTCAGCCATATACATACAGAATGATATTCATTTCCGCGCTATTTCTTGAAAACTGTAGATCGGATTTTTATGAAACTTGGCACACAGCTTCATTACAAAGAGGACATGCACATATCGTCAGCTTAACCGGGTTCGACCGCCGAATTTAGAGTTACTGCCCCCTGACTGTATAAGCCATATACATACATAGTGATGTTCGTTTCCGCGCTATTTCTTGAAAACTATAGACCGGATTTCAATGAAACTTGGCACACAGCTTCAAAAAGGACATGCGCTTATCGTCAGAGTTACCTGGTTCGACCGTCGAATTTAGAGTTACTGCCCCTGACTGTTTAAGCCATATACATACAGAGTGATATTCGTTTCCGCGCTATATCTTGAAAACTATAGGTTGATGTAGATAAAAGATAACCTGTACCTAAGTTTGATATTAACTCAATTGCCAATGAAAAAATGTTCGGCGGGGGATATCAATTCAATGAATTTGCTTGTTATGATATAAAAAATCATTAAAATTGAAGTCTTTTAGGCCTGTTTCCCTTAAATTTGAGGTGAATTTCCATCTCAAAATAGAGAAGAAGTCTCAAAAAGTTCCTAAAATTTAGGCAATGGAATAGCTTTTCTTTGTAAAAAATGTAGGAGTGCTACTATAAGGGAGAGTGCCATTATTAGAGGCAATACAGTATTTTAAGAACTCTACTCTACTCTTAATTTATTCTTTTGAGGGTGTTGATATTTGCAGAGACCTAAAAAATAGTTTTGTGCTGGTGAAAAGTATTTGAGTGTTTAAGCATTTTGAAGGTCTCTGCATATGTTGAATCCCAAAAAACATGAAATAAAGCTATTATTGCATAAAAAGAAAAGAAAGAATATCTAGTATTTATTAAAATAGAGATTGCAAAATTCTTCACAAGAACGCTTAAAAATATAGATCCAAACTCACTTCTGTGCCAAAAAAAACATGTTATGTATTGTACCGCCACTTTTGTGTATATTTACGTTGCCTGGTAATTTTATGACATCACAAAATTTAATATGGGAATAGGACCAACATCTTTATTTAATGCTCTTTATCAATGTTAGACATAGAAACTGATAAAGTGTATATTATAAGGATCAAAATATGATATACTGTATACTGATTTTAGGGGGACAAAACCTTGGTTTATTGGTAAAAAGTGAGCCCCGAAAAAAACATGATAATAATTATTGTATGTATTATATTTACAGGATCTATTGGCGGGCCTTGTACTAACAGCGGGTGTCGCAGTTTGTATCGTGCCATTTATCCGACAGATTGACTGGTTCCTCCTGACAAATCCTGTTGCACCCCCACTATTACTGTTTCTAGGCTTTATGTTGTCAACATTCTGTTACCCAGCACCAAATAAGGGAAATACCACGCATAAAGATTGTGTACAAATCATTGCTGCGTTCATTGGTTTTCTTCTAGGAAGTTGGTGTAATTATTACGTAGGAATGTCTGTGGCTGTGACGAGACCAGAGGGTGAATTATACAAAATCGCGGACCCTACGTTAAAATTTTTTGCTTCAGCTGTGATAAGATTTATGATCGGTGGAATTACTTTACTTTTGGTTAAAATTGTTGTGAAGATAGTTTCAATAAAAGGAATGTCATATGTACTAGGCCTGGAGAAACCAGATCGTCACAACCCGACTGTTAAAATTGGATACACGTTGATAACTTACACGACCTTGGGTATCATCATTATGTGGACAGTCCCAATTTTACATGCCAAGTTTGGTTTAGCACGTCCAGGATATTATGCAGAAGTTTTATGATCATATAACCATACAACACACTATTACATTCACCAATGTATTCTTGTCCACTGAAAGTTACGCAACTTCAATAAAAAAAAAAAGAATTATGTATATTATTACAGCGCTATCTATGTTACACAAAATATTTGCAAGTTAATCAAAATGTCCTGAAAAGTTAAGAACAAAATTTTGTTAAAAGATAAGGAAAACAATAGTTTAAAGGTTCAGAGCAAGACTGTATTAAGAGTCTTTACATTGAATAGACACCTACAGGGCTTGTGTTAGTGTTTGATAATGGGGAGTCATTGACTCCTCATTTAAGAAATTCTGGGGGTCAAATCTGAATTTTAAAGGGGTCAAAATGACTGAAAACGCAAATCACCTGTAGAATTTTGCATATTTGAGAGTCACTTTAACTGTTTCTTGTAACAATATGAAACAATTGGTAAATTTGCAGAACTTTTAAAAGTAATTGGTGAAAATCTAAGGTATAAAACCATGTTTTGATCCTTAGTTATTTCTCACAAGGGGGTTTTGGAGGTCAAAATCCTGGTTTAATGGTCAAACATGAGCCCTGTACTTAGTGCAGTCCTGCACTAAACCCTTATAATAATAGATAGATGCCTAAGGCCAAATTGCATAAAATAGTTTAATTTAACCCCTGTATTAAGCTGCATTCAAGCTGCAAAAACTTTCCCATCTTTTAACAATTTCACCCTGCTTTATACCCGAGTGCACATGCAAAGAGGAGCAACATTTCAAAATGTTCAAAAAAATGTTTTGTCTTTGAATCCAGAGTTGATGCTAGGCTTAACAAATGGTTAAGACAACTTTTAAGTTTGCAATCGGGCCTTAGTGTCTAAAACAAAATAACATCGTAAAAAGATTGTTCATTTTAAAAAGTTTTTTTCACATCCTCAGGGGGTCCAAGAAACAATGTTATAAATGCCATCTGTGGGCAAGCAAAATGTTATAACTACAGCTTGAAAAAAGCTGTAGTTATAACATTTTCTCACCCATTGACCAATTCAGTTTATCTCCTAGCTGAATCATTGTTCAGGGTTCATGGTTCATACATGTATACAGATTACATGTAGCTAATAGTGTTCTTAAATTTTCCTTTCAATGAGATGTGAAACAAAATTTTCAACTTCAGAGAATGGAAAAATCTTTGCAATACTTTAATGTTTTACAGAATAGATTGAGAAAATTACCCAAACTTGAGGAATTTCTTGATGTGATCATTTTCCCCCCTTCCATTAGGGTTTGTTTCACAATAATTTGCTATTGGCAATAAGAGATTGGGTGTTATAAGTTTGACAAAATGAACAAATAATTCATTATGTTTTGTCTTTGAATCCATAGTTGATGTTAACCTTGAGGTGACCATTTTCTCCCCTTCCATTAGGGTTTGTTTCACAATGATTTACTTTAGGCAAGAAGAGATTTAGTGTTATTAGTTTGAAAAAATGAACAAGTTATTCTCATTCATAATTTGTACTATTTGCCCTATTTCTGTTTTAAGATATTTTGCAGGTTACTATAAAATTATACACAATTTAGAAAGAAAACGCATAAGTGGTCTTTTTTTTAGCTCGGCTGCTTTCGGAGAAAACCCGAGGTATTGCTATAGCCTCAGTGTTGTCTATGTCGTCGTCGACATGTGAAAACTTTGACATTTTGTTATATCTCTGGTTCTACTGAAGGCATTCACTTGAAACTTGGCACACATGTTCACCATCAAAAGAGCAACCTATACTTTCAAGGGGGGTAACTCTAGATGCATTTTGTGCAAATTATGCCCCTTTTTTGACTTAGATTTTTTCCCACCCTCCAGCACTCGACAGCTGAGCGTAGGCACCCGTGGGTGGTGCTCTTGTTTTTTCAAGAATTTGAGAGCAAGTCTATTGTCAATTTTATTGCCAATTAGGCAAGTTTTCCTGGATAACAAATCATTTATTTTGTTCCATTTATGCAAGCTAGCCGGAAGAACCATTTTGAATACACAAGATGTAAAGGAAGAAATGGGTGCTTCTTAAATTTGATTATTAGAAAAATACATCTTTATTGAGATTATAGGATAAAGAGAATAGTACTTCCAGTTTCTTTAATGCTTTTCAGTGGTTTATCGAGAAATAATGGTAGATTATCACTTGATAATCTCACCACAAAAGCAGTGAAATTATCAAAATTTTACACCCTGCTTTTGTGCATTTCACCCTATCTGACGTCATCTATGCGGGGCGAAATAAGTGAAGTCACAATGAACGTTGCATAGCAATCACATGCAAAATGACGCGCTTAACGAAAATATGTCCTAGGAAATTCACATTTTGTCTCATTTTTGCATTAAAGAAATAGAATAATCGTTTCTTTTTCGAGTAAGATCGATAAATATTTCATTTCTAGAACAATAAAATCTATATTTTCACTCGTGGCTCTGCCACTCGTGAAAATATAGCTATGATGTTCACTCAATGAAATATAAATCGATCTTACTCTGAAACAAACGATTATCCTCTATATCCTTAGATTGGATGTTTTTGTTTTAAGTAATCTTTTGAAAATGCAAGTTTATAAATGCAATGGTAAAGGGTTTATGTATCATATTTTTCTTAAATAACCAAAATGTGCTTTTCTATCTGTGATATTTCTTGTAATTATTAACTTTACCTAAAATTCATATGTATATATATTTACTGCATAAGGGTCTACTTTTAACATGCAAATATTAGTGTGACCCTAACGTTTAAAGAGACAATCTGGAAATTCTAACATTTTGAAAAAGAGATTTGATTCAGCAGTTATCATTCAACTAGTTTCAGGGCCCAAGGTTATAAAACTTTTCTCAGGCTCAGGCTCAATTTTCTCAAATCTTAAATTAAGATAAATGTATGAAAATATAAGAAAATATTAATAATTTGTTATTTACTATTCTATTCTATTCTTCTTGCTAGAAGAATTTAAAAATTTAAAATCCTAAACTCACTGTTTGTGACCAATTTCAATGCATTCTCTGGAACAACATTTCTGTTGTCCAGTGTCCGTCGTCCTTCGTCCATCGTCAACTTTTACCTTGTGTGCACTCTAGAGGCCACATTTTTGGCCCAAATGTCTTGAACCTTTTTTTTTCTCTATCAAATCTCAGTCAAGTTCGAAATTGGGTCAAGTGGGGTCAACAATGGGGTCAAGGGGTGAAATTTAAGAAAAAACATTGTGTGCACTCAAGAGATCACTTTTTTTGCCCAATTGTCTAGTAACTTGGTCAGAATGTCTGTCTCTATCAAATGTTGGTCAAGTTCGAAATAGGGTCAAATGGGGTCAAAAGTGGGGTAAAGGGGTTAAATTTTAGAAAAACCTTGTTTGCACTCTAGAGATCACAATTTTCGCTCAAATGTCTCATAACTTCATCAGAATGTTCGTCTCATATCCAATCTCTTGTATTGTTTTCAATTGTGATTAAAACCAACTATTAAGCCAATCAGAATGCACAAATATTGATGAACACAACTCAAATTAAATTATTACCTTTTGATGTCCCCAAAAAATATATAAAAATGTTCTTAAGTAAAATATATTTTTGAAAATCATTTTAACTGTTTGTAATAAAGCTCTTCTTACAGGTTGGTTATTTTTAGCTCACCTGAGCACGAAGCTATTGTGATCGTAGAATGTCTGTCGTCCGTCGTCAGTCAGGCGTCGTGCGACTTGCGTCGTCCGTTGTCCACAATTTCTTTAAACATCTTCTCCTCCTAAACCAGTGGGCCAATCTTGATGAAACTTGGCAGGGATGTTCCTTGGGTCAAGCTCTACCAAAGTTGTTCAAATAAATGAAATCCACCCTTAACTTTCCCTTTACCCTAAACAAAAAGGATGAAAATATGAAAATCTTTCAAAAGCTTCTTCTCTGAAACCAGAAGGCAGACAGCTTTCATATTTGGTATGTAGCATCACCTAGTGGGCCTCTACCAAGTTTGTTCATATCAAGACCCTTGGGTCACATTTGGGCTTTGCACGGGTGCATCCCTTTATCTCTTATGAGCATGAAGGGTAAAAAATGAAAATTTTCAAAAATCTTCTTCAATGAAACCAGAAGGCAGACAGCTTTCATATTTGGTATTTAGCATCATCTAGTAGACCTCTACCAAGTTTGTTCATATCAAGACCCTAGGATCATATTTGGGCTCCACCGGGGCGCAACCCTTTTTACATTGAATCAAAGAGCGAAAATCTTTTAAAATCTTCTTTAATCGAAACCAGACGGCACACTGCTTTCAATTTTGGTATGTAGTATCATCTAGTGGGCCCCTACCAAGTTTGTTCATATCAAGACCCTTGGGTCATATTTGGGCTCCACCTGGGTGCATCCCTTTCAGCTCATCTGAGCACGAAGGGTGAAAATAGGAAAACCTTCAAAAATCTTTTTTTTTTGAAACCAGTAGGCAGACAGCTTTCATATTTAGTATGTAGCATCATCTTATGGACCTTTTCCAAGTTTGTTCATATCAAGACCCTGGGTTCACATTTGGGGTCCATCCGGGTGCATCCCTTTTTACATAGAATCAAAGAGCAAAAAGGCATATCTGTCTTGCTCTTTGCTGAAAACGTTCCATGGTAGTGATCTTAGGCAATTATCTTCTTTTTAACATCTGCCTATCTAATTAATGTGATGTCCCAGGGGTCAAAGAGACTCAGGTGAGCGATCTAGGACCATCTTGGTCCTCTTGTTTGTACAAAGAAGTTAAGACATTTTATGCAGTGATTATATCATATTTACTTATTAAAAGATGGCATCTCTTTTTCTATTTTTGTATTTGTATCTAGAACAATGTATTGTACTTTATCGACCTGGTTTATATTTCAAGCAAAATGGGACAAGCTTTTCAATCTTTCAAACATTCCAAATAATTAATCATAATTATCATTAATCATAGTCTGTCTGGAAAACATGTATTCATCTGTATTTTCTATTTTCAAGGCTTTTGCTTGCACTTGATTTTCACTGGTCATTGAAAATATGCTCTGCATACAAATTTGGGATCAAAAGTATCGGTGACCCATCACAAGAAAAGAGACCATCTGGGAGCTCTATGAAATAAATATTTGAACAGAGATTGGGTCCAGCATAGAGCAACCAGAGGTTGTATTTCAAAAATTCTATCACTTGAAGGTAGATTACTCATTCTTGATTCAGAAAATGAGCAAAGTGCTAAAAATTTGGACCCTTGTCTGACTGTGCGGATTGCGCAATCCGCGCAGTCTGTCTAGTGTCTACATTTTACGCTCTACCCACATGGTTCTTTTTTGTCTGAAGGGTCACACTTGTAAAGGAGTCATCAAGAAAAAATCAATCATAATTAAATCAACCAAAAAATGAAGTGATGTTGATTCTTTTATATAGTATTACATATGAAGAAAACAATTTCCCGGGGTATATCAATAATTTTTGACAACAGATATGATGGAGTCCCCCTGGTTGAAATCTTTAAGGTTCTAAAATGGGTTATTTTCACATTTTTGGGGTCGATACCCCGATTAAGTTGTATTGGTTGTTATATTCAGAACAGACATGAATCTATGACAGAAAATTGCTCCTTTTTCTAAAAATCTTTTACTCATTTAATGTCATGCAGGATGATTGGTATAATAGGGTGATGTAATTGAAATTTTGCTTTTTATGCCCCCGTATCGAGAGATCGGGGGCATATTGTTTACTCATGTCCGTCTGTCTGTCTGTCTGTCCGTCTGTCTGTCCCCGTCTGTCGGTCCATCTGTCCGAAAACTTAACCTTTGCCTTTTCTCCAAAAGTATTTTACATACAAAGCTGTACACCAAAGTCAAGGTCATGTGACAAGGTCAAGGTCATCTGTCAAGGTCGAACTTTAAAAGAGAATGCTGTTCCGGGGGCATTTGTGTTTCACAAACACATCTTGTTTTTTTTACAGGCCTGTCGACGGATCGAACATATTATGTCACTTTATGTGATCTGTCATGGTGCCTTCGCAATTTGCCTCCAGGCAGGCGGCATCCACTTCTTTTTCAGGAGCATAACTCTGTCCCCTTATGTCCAATTGATTTGAAACTTGGCAGTCATGTTCCTCGCTTAAGAACTGTAACTCTGCCTAGCTTAATTGATGAATGTTTTTCCTTTTTTGTTTTTCATACTTGGACATCCAGCAATAAAACATGGGTATCTTGTGACAATTTGCCACCTTGTTTGTTCATGTTTTCCATCTGCCCCCAGTTTTAAAAAAGACAACCATTGGTTAATTTTAGACCGGAAGTTATTTTCAGCCAATCAAGTGTGTTAATTCAACTTTACCTATAGAAACAACAATCCCAATTGGTTGATACCAAAGTCAATGTCATGTGACAAAGTCAAGGCCATCTGACAAGGCTCTAGTTATGAAAAAGCTGTTGTTTGGGGGCATTTGTGTCTAACACATATTGTTTTACAATCAAAATACTTTAAGCACAATTCTTTTTTTATGATTAAATTTGTTTAAAAGATCTACCATTTTCCAGAAAATTTGTAGCCCATTGTTATTGCTTTTTCAAAATAAATTGAGTAAATGTTTGACTCTGATCTTACACTGCCGAGAAATTTTAGCTAGACTGTTTGAGAAGTCCCCAAAATTAACAATTTACTTAATATAAAATCTAAATTCAACAGTATAAGGGCTATTCTTATTTTCTACTTCAACAAATTTGTCATGTAACTGATTTATTTATTAGTTTTACAATGTTGTCATATCATTGTTTTATTTTTGAAAATAAGACATTTGTAGCTGAGAGATGTATATGGTATCACAGGCCATTGGTAGCAGGACAGAATAAATGCTTCAATAACTTTTTTGTAAAATAAGTAGAGGACACTTGTTTGTTTTGGTGAAAGATTGATTTTTCTTTCATATTGGGTGAACACCAGAAACTACTTTTGAAGATAGCTTTGATTGTTCAAAAAAAGAAATAAAAAATGAATGATTTATCACCATTATACAAAATGCAAATGAGTGAAATATATACAGGAGACTCAGTGTGAATATTTTAGGACAAGTTCAAAGCATGTCATTTTGCATATGATTATTAGACAATGTTTTGTTGCTATTTTGACATAGAACCCTGCTTAGATAACATCACTTTGGGGGATGAACGAAAGTAGGGTTTAATGATTTGATACTTTCACTAGTTTTGTTATGAAATTACCAAATGATTATTTGTTTTTATTTTTATTTATTGATAATCTATCAGAAAAACAACATAGAAAAAGCTCATTTAAATTGTTCCTGGGTAAAAAGATCTAGCTTGCATCTAGCTCCACTAAGCTTTAGTTACAATTTTCCTTTGACTTCCCACCAAATATTTTTGGACATATAATTTTATTCACTTCTTATTGTTTTCTATGTTTTTGTTGTTATATTTAGAGGGCACAAAGTTTATGTAGAAAGGTTTTATAAATTGTTATGACTATTCTTTGTACATAAATGAATATTATACATATATTATACAAATATATATATAATTAAAGTTGCTGGTAAGACAAATGGAGACAATCTGGGTTGTGTGGCAAGTTTCGACCCTAGCCAGACTGAGCGAACTACACAGGCCGAATAGGGTTGCAACTTGCCTTACTTTGATGAAGTAGATGATTCCACCCACCTCAATAGGAATTTTCGAAATGCACTTTGGGGAACAATGCCCTTTTTTAAAAAGTTTTTTTACGGAATTCTCAGATAGTTCTTTTTTTTGAGGATTGGTCACATGTCTGAATTACCAGATTACCAAATTATTTGAAATAAGACTGGTGTCGCTGTCAACTATCATTGTAACTTTTTTGAAGTCAACAGTGGTAAAAGTCTACGTAGAAATGAGCCTGTGCGTGAAATTTCCAACAATTTGAAATGTCCGTGAGGTGCAAACATTGAGTAGCGTACAAAGCCACATACTGTAAATATAAATTTATCGATGGTCTACAGATACAGTGTAAGTTAAGACCTTATCTATCTACTAAGCGCATAGTCAAGACTCTGGTCAGTCTGTGCAGATGCACAGGCTGGTCAGGGTCTTTGCTTTGCGCATATTTGAAATTGTTGGAAATGAATACATTTGGTAGCGTACAAAGCCACATACTGTAAATATAAATTTACCTGATGGTCTACAGATACTTTAAGACCTTATCTATCTACCAATCTTATAGTCAAGACTCTGGTCAGTCTGTGCAGATGCACATGCGTTTAGTAGAAATTGTTGGAAATATCTCACACAGGCTCAAATATGCTTAGTTTAACACAGGGTCAACCCAATTTTCTCAGGATATTGGAGTGATGTTTTTATCCTTAAAATAATTAATCTCCCATTTATGAAGAAGAAGGGGTGTATTGGCTTCACAACGTCTGTCTGTCTGACTATCCATTCATCTGTCTGTAGACTTTGTTTTCCAGGCTCTAACTCAAAAACCAATGGACCCAGAATCATGAAACTTCATGCAATTGTTGCTCATATTAATAGTTAGTTCCCTTTTGTTTCGGGTCTTAAAAGTAAAATTTAACTTTGTCCCAAAGTTTACAGACCTGGGACAAAGCCCTGGTTGTGAGTATATCGAGGGCTCAGGGCGAAATGGTTGTAACTCCCTATAAACATAAAGGGAGTAATAACCGTTTTGCGCTTAGCCATTGATATGTCTGCTTTGCCACATATTAAATTAAACTAATTCATATAGAGAGTCTGTAAAACAATCTTAAATTTCTCATGACAATCATCTTATCACATCAATAGAAAAAGGTGATAGCTAAATGATGTTATACTTACACACAGTTTGTAGGGTGTTGTAAAATACTGGGTACCGGAATGCTTACATTTCTTCTTTATTTTTTAGCTCACATGAGCACAAGGTGCTAAAGGTGAACTATTTTGATTGTCTGCTGTGTGTCATGTGATGTCTGTCGTCCACAATTTCTTAAAATATTTTATTCTCCAAAACCGGTATGACAATCTTGCTGAAAATTGGCATGAATGTTTCTTTGGAGAAAGTTATCAAAGTTTTAATGTTTTAATGATTGTAATCCACCCTTTAGCCAGCGTAGCTTACATGAGAAAAATTGGGAAAAATTTTTAAGTTCTACTCTGAAATCAGAAGGCAGACAACTTTCGAATTTGGTATGCATCATCATCATCATCTAGTAGCTGTACCATGATTATTCATATCATGCCCCTGGGGTCATATTTGGTCTCTGCCTGGATGCATCATTTTCTACATAGAAACAAAGAGCACAAATCTTCAAAGATCTTCTTCTCTGAAACCAGAAGGCAGACAGCTTTCATATTTAGTATCATCACCTAGTGGACCTATACCATGATTATTTATATCATGCACCTTGGGTCAAATATGTGTATGTTGTAGAATCCTTAAAAGGCTTTTATACAAATATGGGCTCTGCCTGGATGCATCATTTTTTACACCAAAGATCTTCTTCTCTGAACAAGAAGGTAGACACTTTTTCATATTTGGTTCATTGAATCATCTAGTGGATATTGACCAAATTTACTAAAATGCCCAAAAGGTCTAGTTTTGGCCCTGTCTAGAAAGTTGTCAGTAAGGAGCATAATTGCCAGAGTATGGTTAAAAAATTCCCTTGTCACCCAACAATCGGCACAAGTCATCACCCTCTTTTTGGGTTGAGGGAGTGGGGAGTTCATCCTGAAAGAGATTATACTGATAAATTGACCATTAATGAATGATATAATATGAGACTGAGTGTGACATTTCCAACAATTTGAAATGTGTGAGATGTGCAAACATTGGGTAGCGTAGACAGCCACAAATTGTGAATATAAAGTTACCTATGGATACTTTGCGACTTTATCTATCTACTAAACACATAGTGAAGACTCTGGTCAGACTGTGCAGATGCACAGGCTGGTCAAGGTCTTTGCTTTGTGCATATTCAAAATTGTTGGAAATCTCACACACAGGCTCATATCTTAACTACAGCTTTAATAAGCTTTAGTTACTATGTTAAGATCATACAGAAATAATATTTGATTGTGGATAATATATATGCCCCCCTTCGAAGAAGAGGGTTATATTGCTTTGCACTTGTTGGTTGGTCGTTCAGTCAGTCCGTCCATAGACCATTCTTGTCCAGAGCATATCTCAGAAAGTAAAACAAGCTATGGCCATGAAACCTAATGGGTGGATAGAGGGGAAGTTAAGTGCAAAAGAACTGTAACTCTACCTCCTTTGTTTTCTGGGTTATTGCCCTTTGTTGATTTTCATACTTGAAGTTTGTACGAAACATCTCTCACAAAGTATAGTAGCTTTGGTCATGAAACCTCAGGATGGATAGATCACATCAAGGGGAAGTGCAGTGCATAAGAACCGTAACTATACCTCGCTTATTTTTGGAGTTATTGCCCTTTGTTGAGATTTACACTTGAAGTTTGCCCAGAGCATATCTCAGGCAGTATGATAACTACAATACTGAAACTTCATAGGTGGATAGATATTATCAAGGGAAAGTGCAATACATAGGAATTGTAACTCTACTGTGCTTATGTCCTAACTTATTGCCCTTTGTTGATTTTCATACTTGAAGTTTGTTTGGAGCATATCTCAGAACGTATACTAGCCACGGTCATGAAACTTCATGGCCGGATATATCTCATTAAGGAGAAGTGCAATGCACAAGAACCATAATTCTTCTTGTCATTTTTTTTAAAATGTTGCCGTTTGTTGAATTTATAAATTTATTTTTGTCTAAGTATTACTTAAAATATGCTTACTAGAGTTATGACACTTCATGAGTTGGTAAATTGCATTGAGGAGAAGTGCTGTGCTAAAGAACCATAACTCTTCTCGTCATATTTTTTGCGTTATTGCTCTTTGTTAATTGACAAAGAATACGCCTTCGACCTGCTTTGGGGGGGGGGGGGCATAAATGTTTTACAAACATCTCATGTTTATTACACAACTGCGTAAGGGTTGTTTGATCCTTGTTATTCCATATTAATAATATTATTTTGTTAATACTGGTCTTCACTATTTATTACATATACCAAACAGTGCATCCTTGTAATGCTTATTTTGAAAAAAAAAAAAAAATTGGTGTGAAATTAAAAAGAATAATGAAATCAAATTGATTAGTTTATGTGTTTTGTTAAGACATAAATACCTGTCTGGTAAGGGTATGTTGCTACATCTAGTCTCACAAAATGCCAAAGAAAATTACTCAGGGATTTTTTGTACATTTTGAATGTTCCTCGGACGTCAGTGAAGTACCGTATTTCTCCTAATAAACACTCGCTGGAGCTATACATAACATGGCCAGGGAGCTTTTATTTAGTTTGAATTTTCTGATTTAAAAAGATCATTAAAATTGATGTCTTTTAGGCCTTTTCCCCTTTAATTTTAGGAGAATTTCCACTAAACTATTATTATTTATATATTCATCTCGAATTAAAGAAGAAGTCTCAAAAGGTTCCTAAAATTTAGGCATTTGAATTGGGGTTTAGTAGTGAAATGTAGGGGTAATACTATTAGGGAGGGTGCTATTATTACAGGAAATACGGTAATTGTGGATGATCTTTAAAGCGCTCGCTGTGAGCTATTTCAATCTAGCTGTGTCTGGCGTCCATCGTTTGGATGTCCTTCAACATATTGTCGGCACTGTAGAGGTCGCATTTATGGCCAAAATGTCAGCGCAAAAACTAAAGTAAATGCATTTATCTTTAAATTTTTTGCAACGGTCTCGTGTTAACCCAGGGACTCTAAATATAATCTTGACAAAAATATCACAATTTTTAGTACAAGGGAGGTAAATATCAGTAACGGGTCGTTTATTTTCTGGCATAATTATTTCTCTTACTTGAGCACACTATGCCTTGATGACAGTAAGAAATTAACAAGCAACAAACCTGGGGCCCGTTTTACTAAACATCTTACGATCATTGTTTGCGTAGGTAAAAAATTTTAGTTGCTTCTGCCGTAGTAACTAAATATGGAATTCTGTCTTGCATCATCTCGTTGAAATCGTCTTATTAAGACGATTCCGATGAGATACTGCAAGGCAGAATCTAACAATGAATGAACATACTAGATACGATTTGTGATTTCGACTTACGATCAATTTTGTCGTAAGACGTTTAGTAAAACGACACCCTGGTTTGTATTTAGTCTGCGAGAATTCGAGACTTCGTGACAAAAGTAAAAAGCTGATCAAGATTCAAAATCAAACGACCTTAAACTTTAGTGTGATGCGTACCAGGCCTGTGTTCAGGTTGACAAAACAGTGCAAATAGTTTTTAGCTCACCTGAGCACGAAGTGCTCAAGGTGAGCTATTGGGATCGTAGAATGTCCGTCGTCAGTCGTCCGTCGTGCGTCGTGCGTCGTCCACAATTTCTTTAAACATCTCCTCCTAAACCAGTGGGCCAATCTTGATGAAACTTGGCAGGGATGTTCCTTGGGTCAAGCTCTACCAAAGTTGTTCAAATAAATGAAATCCACCCTTAACTTTCCCTTTGCCCTTAACAAAAAGGGTGAAAATTTGAAAATCTTTAAAAATCTTCTCCTCTGAAACCAGAAGGCAGACAGCTTTCATATTTGGTATGTAGCATCATCTAGTGGACCTCTACCAAGTTTGTTCATATCAAGACCCTGGGGTCATATTTGGGCTTTGCCTGGGTGCAACCCTTTTTACATAGAATCAAAGAGCAAAAATCTTTAAAAATCTTCTCCTCTGAAACCAGATGGCAGACAGCTTTAATATTTGGTTTGTAGTATCACCTAGTGGGCCTCTACCAAGTTTGTTCATATCAAGACCCTTGGGTCATATTTGGGCTTTGCATGGGTGCATCCCTTTATCTCTTATGAGCACGAAGGGTAAAAAACCGAAAATCTTCAAAAATCTTCTTCTTTGAATCCGGATGGCAGACAGCTTTCATATTTGGTATGTAGCATCATCTAGTGGACCTCTACCAAGTTTGTTCATATCAAGACCCTAGGATCATATTTTGGCTCCAGCCAGGCGCAACCCTTTTTACATAGAATCAAAGAGTGATAATCTTTCAAAATCTTCTTTAATTGAAACCAGAGGACACACTGCCTTCAATTTTGGTATGTAGCATCATCTAGTGGGCCCCTACCAAGTTTGTTCATATCAAGACCCTTGGGTCATATTTGGGCTCCAACCGGGCGCATCCCTTTCAGCTCATCTGAGCACGATGGGTGAAAATAGGAAAACCTTCAAAAATCTTCTTCTCTGCAACCAGAAGGCAGACAGCTTTCATATTTAGTATGTAGCATCATCTTATGGACCTCTCAAGTTTGTTCATATCAAGACCCTGGGGTCACATTTGGGGTCCAACCGGGTGCATCCCTTTTTACATAGAATCAAAGAGCAAAAAGGCATATCTGTCTTTCTCTTCGCTGAAAACGCTCCATGGTATTGATCTTAGGCAATTATCTTCTTTTTGACTTCTGCCTATCTAATTAATGTGATGTCCCAGGGGTCAAAGAGACTCAGGTGAGCGATCTAGGACCATCTTGGTCCTCTTGTTTATTTTACCCCACTTTGTACGTACACTTGCGTGTAAAGCGGGGTAAAATTGGAAAACTGTTGGCACCGTTTGGTGATCCTGAACGCAGGGCTGGTTTGAAGAACTGCTATAAAAGCCGCCACTGGGCCGCGAACAAACCCATTTCTGAAGTAAATTTCTTAGCTGGGCTATTTGCGGAGAAAACCAGTGATTTTGTCATCACATTGGCGTCGTTTGGGTTGGTATTTGCGTTGGCGTAGGCGTGACAATCTTTTACCTCGGTCAAATGTTTGTTGTTAACGAGTTTCGATGAAATCGTAATATATATTGTATGAATTCTGTTTTGAAGAAACTTCATGCAATTATAAAGTATAAATGGTCAAAGGGAACTTGCCGATATAGCCTACCAGTAAAGTCTACAAGATGATTAAAACTTGTCATGTGTGTTCACAATCACAAGCGAAATCTAGACAATCAAGGAGGAAAACTAAAAAAAGCATTTTAATCAACTCAGAAAATTAGCATAATTCAGCACCTACAGCCGAGCAATGGCTTCCGGTGGGGGTGCTCTAGTCAGGCTTAACTTGGTGTTCAATTAACTTTTTTTTATGACACTGGAAATTAGCTGACAGACAGCGAGCCGGGTCATACTTGAAGCGGATTAACATATATTCGGAAGGAAAATGTTAGATTGTGAAAGCTATATAAGTTATTGACGTTCTCACCTTATTCTCATCTATAAACCACGAATTACAACGAATAACATCGGGGTCACCTGCTGCTACATTTGAAATATAGCTCGGACGGTTCCGTACCTGGAAAGTACCTCGGACGGTAGACTGGTTCTACTGTCGACTCATGTATGAAGCCGGCTTTTATGATAGTCGACAGTAGGACCAGTCTAATGTTCTTCTCTTCTCAAAATCAGCTTCACGAAAATCTGTTCGGCCCATAAATATAGTTGTTGCGTGGTGGGACCTCTTGCACTATAAAGTCTGTGAACAACATTACCTCCTAAACCGATAGTCTATTTTAGTGAAACTTTTCAAGATTCTTGCTTTGGTGACCCTTTCCATGTTTCTCTTAGACATTCGAATTTTGTCATAAAAGGGGGCGTTGCAGGACAGGGTCTATTTTCACGTTTGCACTCCCTCAATTACAGCTCAACCTCTAGGCAAATTTGAACGAAACTTTGCCAGAATGTTACTTGGGTGACACCATGCATTGGACCAATAAAATTCAGGTGAGCGGTTAAGGGCCATTCTGGCCCTCTTAATTTAAGATTGTTTGCAAAAGATATTGGTGTATTAATTTTGTCACCGATTTCGTCATTGCAACATTTGAATGTCCTAAATGCCTTAACAATGTATGTGTGACACGTCAAGCGAAAAAGGACCATACGGGAACTCCGTAAAATGACTTGAGAAAGAAATTGGTTCTAATACAGGTCAACCAGAGCTCGCATTTCAAAAATTCTTTCGTGGGAAGGTAGATTGATTTTTCTAGATTCAGAAAATTGGTGAAGTATAAAAATTTTCGACCCTAGTCAGTCTGCGCAGATGGTGCCTTTGGGTTACATATGCTCTTACGGGATTTGAGGACTGCGTCGAGGATGACGTGAAAAGCGGGAATGATTTGTAAAATTGAAATGTGACCCGTCACGCCAAAAGGGACCACCTAGGTAGTGCATAAAATGTCGACCCTAGTCAGATTGCGCAGACTGACTAGGATCGAGAATTTTCGCAATCGACTAATTTTCTGAATCTAGAATAAACATTCTACCTTCGTGTGAAAGAACTTTGGAAATGCGACCCCCGGTTGACCTGTACAAGGACCAATGTCTTTTTTTTATTATTTTTTATTTCATGGAGTTCCCAGATGGTCCCTTTTCGCGTGACGGATCACAGATATAAAAATGCCTTCAGTAGCCCTCTGACATGCGGGCAATTTAAACATTTCTAGGTAGGAGTGTTCTACCTTAAGGTAGCTCATGAATGGTTTGAGTTTCGTTTCATATCCGGTCTCGAATTTTTGTAAGATGTGGCGTTTGACATCTAAAACAATCCCCGTCTTTTTGTTCTTTTCTATATAATTTGATTTATGCCGTGTTCATAAAATCACAGGTTCCTCAAAAGTTGTTGAATTTCTCAATCAAAAAAATTTTGAATACGAAGCTAGTTTTAAGCTTCAACACGAAGTTATCCTGTAAGAAATCTGATTTGTTATGGAAAAACCTTCATATTTCTATTTTGTGATATCAAATTAAAAGAATTAAAGAAAGTATAAGACTAAAAGTCTACTCATATTCATGTATGTATTCGGTGTGATAAATGAACTGGCAGGGCGGGGCTTAACTGTGACGTAATTTGGCGAGGTTACTTTTCAATAGTTTGGGTTCTTTCAAATTTTAGTCGGTAATCATCGTTAACGCGTGCAAATAACTGTATCCTAAAATCTAAAGGATTCACGTGCTTTGATAGAGTGAACACATTTCATCGCTTGGTTACCAATGCCTCGTAACTTCAGCTTGATCAAGCTGAAGTTACGAGGATTTGGTAACCAATCCCCGATTTAAGGTTTTGAGTTATTTATGTCGGCTCTCTTAGGAAGTAGGTTTCTCTTAACTGATTTCCCCGAACCTTAAGTGCAACGACCCGTTACTTAGGCTCCGCCCTGCCAGTGCATTAATCAATGATAATATCCTCTTCGCTTTTTATACAGTGGTTAGGTTTTTAGTTTCATGCCTCGATGTTATCGACAAATACTATCTTTATCTCGTAATCAATCGAAAGACAAAACTTCATAATACTTGGAGATTGTTAAATAACCTCCTTTCTTTATTCAAGGTTAAATCCCAGAAAAGTTTTACGACCCGCGCCCGCCGTGTTTTACAGGCATTCCCCGTATTACAAGGGACAAAAGTCACCGATTTTACGATCCAGCTTTCCCTGCAAATTTTATCGGAATTCTTTATATTGAAGAGCCGTGCGCTACTCATTCTCGGCATTCAGAATCCATTCCTCAATTTTGGATGACAGCTGAACCTAATTTTGTCCTCGGGAAAAGATTTGAGCTCTACAGTTTAAGCTCTTTTACCAGCTTTAACGCGTTACAAATGTAGCTTGTGGATTTGATATTCCAGATAGATCGTTAAATTTGACAAAGGGATTATGGGAAGAAATTTAAATCATTTTCATGTTCATAGGCACAATATCCGATTGATGAAATGTTATTTTAATGAGTTTCATTTAATCAAATATTTTGTAGTTGTGGTTGTTTTGTTTGTGAAATGCGCCGAATCTAAAAGTAAAATTTGTAAAAATTTTGAGATGACTCATCAGAACGGATTTTACGAAGAGCGAGTACCGACAACATACTCGAAACATTGCCCACCTTCTGCCTCGCCCTACAGCATGTATATAGTTGATGATGATTCTGGAATATTAGACGAGGAACTTGAAACTCTAAGTAAGTACCAGTTTCTTAATCGCAGGACATATTTCTAGACTAAAAAAAAAAAATACAAAATGAAAAAAATAATAATAATAATAATAATAATAATAATAAATAAAAAAAATGGGTTCACAGAGATAAAAAAAAAGACGTCCATTTAAACATTACTCAAAATAAAAAACAAACAAAAAAAAAACAAATATTATGTCCATTAAAGGTGATAAGGAGTTCATAACTCATTTGTAATATATATGTGAACCGTCACGCCAAAAAGGATCCTTCTGGGAACTCTGTAAAATATTTGAAAATGATATTTGGTCCAACATAGGTCAATCAGAGGTTACATTACCAAAATTGAAATGTGATCCGTTACGCGAAAAGGGGCCTTACCAAATCTGTACACTAAACATTTGAAAAAGAGATTGGGTCCAGCAAAGATCAACCAGGGGTCGCATTTTAAAACTTCTTTCACTGGAAGGTATATTGATCATTCAAGATTCAGAAACTAGGAACATTGCGAAAAGTTTCGGCCCTAGTCAGTCTGCGCAGTTTTGAGTTCGCGACAATTTTAAGCTTGCGTACATGTACAGAGTAGCCTCATTTGAAATCGCACTCACATTGAAAAAAAAAAACAAAAAAAACCCAAACATTTTACTGTTTTTGATTTATGCTTTTAAATAATAAGCTATGTAGATAGAATTTTAATTCATCGATATATTTATTTATCAATTATGAAACTAAAAACTTTATAAGACTTACTTGTAAATCCGCTTTGGGACTCATACAGTGTGATTTGAAATTTTTCAAATTATCTGATAATTTGAAATAAAAAAATCTTGAATTCAAAAACTCAATATTCCCTTCATCTGTTAAATGAATGGATATTAAAGAGTTTTGAAGGTTTCGGTCCGGTTTTTTGAATTTGATTTGAATTGGGGTTTTACGTCGCTTTCAACAATCTCTCAGCTATATCGCGACGACTGGAGCACCTAACGATGGATTCCTGGTATTTCTCACACCAGTACTACCACCACATCCCTTTCCTAGCCTCCAGTTGCTATTCCACATAGGTTTACGATTATCTACCCATTGGTGGAAGACAAATGTCGGAAAGGATAAGTGCCGCGGCCGGGGATCGAACCCGTGCGAATATAGACCTCTAGATTAGAAGTCCGGCGCGCTACCAACTGCGCTATTGCCGCGGCCCGGTTTTTTGAAAGAGAATCGCAAATTATGATTGTAATTTAACTTACATACAATGTATTGGTTTTTATGTGCGTGACCCGTTACACGAAGATGGACCAATTTGGAATGCCTAAAAATCGATATTTCAAAATGGATTATCCCAGCATAACTAAATGTCGCATTTCGATTGTGAATAAAGAGTTAAAGAGGTCATTCTAGATCCAGAAAAAAGCTAAATGTGAAAAGTTTCGACCCTGGACAGCCTGCGCAATTCACCTCGACCATTTCTCGCGTGACAGGTGTTATAAATAACAGTTAAAAACATTGTGAAATTGACACGATGAATGATTTTGGAATGAATTCGGAATGAAATTCAATATGTGTGTGGAGCGAGTTTTGAGTGAAATTAAAGTGAGGTAATCAAATATCGCTAATTTTATTCAAGATGAACAAAATTAGCGATATTCATTACCTCCCTTTCAAAAAACACGCATAAAAGGTCTGTAAACTGCTTCCTATTTCTTCAAGAATCAATTAAGACGCTTACATTTTCAATATGTCAGTGAAATCTTGATTTTTTTTCATTTGTATTCATTTTGAGTGTAACTGTTGATTGTTTACTTTTTAGTCATTTGGGGCGTTTTTGGTAGATTTTAGTGAATGAGTGAATGGAGCGCTGAGTGACGGATTTAGGTTTTGATTGAGATGAATGTCAATTTCACGATATAACTAACTGTATATGTATATAAAGTTTGAGAATAAACTCGTCGAAATATTTCCCTCTGGAGAATAATATTTAAAATGTGGAAAAAATGCGTCGAGGATCGAAATTATTAATAGAATTATATTGATTTGTTAAAAGCTTTACGTTAAATTAGCAGAAGCAATCTTGATTTTCTCACCTAATATTTCTCAATATTAAAACCCATCCTTTTTTCTATCACCAAATTGAAGCCTTTACAAGATTTCAGAATCCATTTCACAGACAATTGTTTTACAATCAATTTTTCCCTTATATATATGTTATTACACAAGACAATGTATCCAACTTCTGCTCATGTCAAACACTTCCAGAAGTCACCGTGTTTAAATTTTGTCGTTTCCTATCGGATAGATTACATTGTTATTCAGGGCATCGTTTTTCTGAAGAATTTTCCTTTCCATTTATACCAGAATGATTTAAATCTGCTGGTTATTATGAAAAATATAGTTGTTTACATTTCAGAATGTAACATCTTTTTTCAAAAACAACGACAAAAAAAAAAAAAAAAAAAAAAAAAAAAAAAAAGACTGTGAATTTGAATGCCGTTTTTATCTAAAATACAGATATTTCACTGGTTGACCTAATTTAAAAGGTGCCCGAACAAATATTTTACAGATAAAATCTGAGTAAACCGCAATTTTCATCAGAAAAATAGAGAATAGATGGTTGGTGACTTGGGATGGAAAAGTTTATCGGGCAAGGCGTAGGGACTTATTTCTGGTGAGCAGGGGGTGAACCGGATAAATTCCGCAGGCAAGTCACCTGAGACCTTTTCTATTCATTCCTGAGACAGTCTTTTTTAAAGTATATTCGGTAATTATATTCTCAAATTTAATCTGGTCCTGATCTGATCATAAGGGTGAATGGGTGGAATGAGATGGGGGCGATCGCTTAAAGATAAAGAACTCAATATTTGTAGGGATTTCTTATGATGCAATAGGGAAATATTTAACAAAAGAACATCTAAGCAATGCTTACAAACCTTAATCGTAAAAAAAGACGTGAATTGGGTGATTTTCTAGTCAATCGCGATCTCAACCTTCTATTATATTCCCAAGTTTTGTTGTCACACAGCCAAAAGTAAACCTCAGAATTTCAACCTCGAAATTAATCAGAGGACGGACATAGATTGAGATCAGATGCAAAGCAACTCTCTCAAAAACCCTCCTCTGTCGAAAAAAAATCAGCGCTGAATCCATCCTGATAACAGTAAAAAAAGAAGATCCGACAGGTCACGTGACCAAGTGACGTGATAAAGCTGTCACGTGATCAAGTGACCCGATACCAATAATTTAATCATACCTCCTTTTATCAGGCACTTTTTATAGCGAGTAGCAGGATAATGAAAATGACAAAATTCTTTTATCGTCATTTTCCGCAGATAAGTTAAAACAATATATAGCCAATAAATATAGATCTTGTTTAGACCGACTGAAATTCACGTTCTTTTCAAATTTTATGTCCTCAAAGCTTGAACATCCGTATCTTTTATTTTTAACAAGCCACATATTTATCAGTCAACTTCAAATCGAAAGCACAGAAAAATAAACTAATGAAATTGAACTGAAAAAAAATGAAAAAAAAAATATCAAATGACTGCCCAAAGTCTTATGTTATAGCAATTTTGATTTACATGGATTATAAAACCATTGTCATTTTTTTATAGTAAGATACTGCTTAAATTTATGTTTTGTTTGTGTTTAAAGAATTATATACACGCAGGTCCGATATATATTAGAAATCTGTGCTACTTTGAAAATGTATACTTTGACTATATTATGGTGTTAATCCAATAACATTTAAAAGTGTAACAACTATATTTGTGTTCACAAAAAATAAAATGAATAAATAAATAGAATAAATTGAAAACACAACAACAAAACTATTAGATTTCAGAAAAAAAAGTCGTGGATATTTACAAGATGGAATCATTTCTGATATAAATTAGACGTTGTTTTCCAATGAATAATGTATTAAGAAACCCACTACACAATTTACCGAGGACGTTTTTTAATCAGTATCAATTATTGTCTCAAATATCAAGACTGGAACCAAATCACGCAATTTAACGTGACAACGAGAATCAACGTGGTTACCACACTCACTTTTTTAGAAAAAAAAATCGATTAAAGTATTCACATAATAAGTGGGGATAATCACGACAGATTCCCACAGAATCACAACTTACTCTCATAAATTTTACAGTTTACAACATCGTGAAAGTGACAAAATGAATGAATATATAAATCCCCTTTGCATTCATTGTATGTAATTGTAATATGACAAGAAACTGTAAAGTTTACGTCTATTAAAATATCTTGTATCTTGTATCTTGGTATTTCCTGGACGAAAATGTAGATTACCGAAGATGGGTCGAGGTTATTTCTTTACTATGATTAATAAAATAAATCGGATTTAGCCTCGCAAAATTTTAATTTGAAGCAATCAAACTAAATTTGGTAACATTTGCTGTCGCGATTCAATCCACATATGGTTATGTTAAATTGGTTATATTATCGAACTTTACGCTCGCGCATCTGCCATATAAAATGCCAAATAATTATTTGTAATTATCCTTTCTTTTCTAACTGTTGAAAAACTAAAAAAATAATTGAGTTTCTGGAATAAGTATTACAAATGCCTTGTCTTAGTTTGAAGTAATTTGACCGTAGAATTTTTCGATCTGGTTCTTTTAAAATGTGGCGGGATAAGTGTTTTTCGGTACGTTCTAGACGATGTCACCTGAATGATCAGGATTTTGATTTTCAATTTTTCTATGCAAAATCTCCTAACTACCGGAGGACATAAGTCAAATACTTGTCATGCTGAAAGGGATGGTTCATTCCTTCTAATGCTTTATTTTCAACGGTAAAGACGCTTCGGTGCCCCGTGAGATAAGAGGAAGAACGGACAGAGAGAAACTTATCCAAACAACTGTAAGGACCTCAATTGCCGAGTTCCTAAAAGATATAGGCGATTTTCTAAGGGGCACCTTTCCGAAAACTTTTTTTTTAAACCATTCGATTTTACCTTTATACAAACCATAAAAGTAAAGCTGGATTACAGGAACACTGAATTCATCCTTCTTCCGTGAATAACAAGCCGTTGCAAGCTAAATTGCACAACATCAAATGTCTAGATTTTCGACAACGTCGCTAGCGTCATGTACTGTGCGCCGCCACCTAATACCCATGTATTTTTGTTTGCGTGTTAAATGAATATACATCGTTCAAATGCTTCAGGTTTTGGCACGTTTGAGCATATAAAGTGCCCTGTTAATATGATTATACTTTTTTTCACACATAGCGATAAATCAATGATAATTTATTAACCTAATCCGGATAAAAATTGAACATCCCACGTATGAATAACTCTTTTGAACAAAACGTTAATTTTTCACAGTGTATCACTCACTTAGTTAGTAGAGAGAGTGAGCAAACGAGAGAGCGAGAGAGAGAGAGGAGAGAGAGAGAGAGAGAGAGAGGGAGGGAGAGAGAGAGAGGAGAGAGAGAGAGAGAGGGTGAAAAGAGAGAGAGAGAGAGAGAGAGAGAGAGAGAGAGAGAGAGAGAGAGAGAGAGAGAGAGAGAGAGAGAGAGAGAGAGAGAGAGAGAGAGAGAGAGAAATTCTAGATATATTTGAAATGGAAAGCATATAATGTAGAAGTTAAAAGTTGTGAACAGGAGCGTATGATACTTTTATGGAGAAAAATAATATGTATTCATTTACTCAAGTATTACATTAAAAGACAGATAGCAACAGATAACAACAATCATCTAAAGTAGTCAAACACATAAATCGGCGTGGAAAGGAGACAAAACACCAACTATGTTTTCTCTCTTTATCACATCGTTTTACGTGTATAAATGATTCAAGCAGTTATTACAAATAGCATAACGAAGTGAATCTTCTGTATCTATTAAATTAAAATACCATTGGAAATGGAGAAGACGTTCAGAAGGGTTTTCTCCCTTATCAATGTTTAATCTCGGTCGAAAAATAGGAATCGATGATTGTGAAATCACTTTTTACGATTATTTAAAATGTTATATTACTTTATGTTTAAATATTATTATCTTGCTGTTGAAGATGCTGTTGGTTATGTGAGAGTATAGACAAAAGCATCGACATAGCAATATACTAAATTCAGATGTAAGACATATCTCATGTGACATTGCTTAGAACTCTCTCAAAATTTCGTTTCGAATGAGAGTTTTTTTATCTTACAAAATAAAATATACTTTTCATTAATAGATTTGTGAATTTACATGAATATAGCAGATAGATTGAAGAAAGAGAGAACGTATGTGTGTGCGGTAGAGGGCGAGGTTGTATCACATGATATAATTCTGTATAATTTATATTTTATAAAGACGATGTACTGTATATGTATAAGTCTGAAATAAAGATTCATTTATTTACTTAAACATTCTGGAGCAACGAAGGCTCTGATCAGTCACATAAAAGCCCTTGAAGCAAGTAGAGGTCATAGAAATGACCAAAGCTCATGAAATAACGTCAAAAACATGAGCCAGAATATGTGAAAATCTTTTTTAAAAATTGGGGGAAAAATAAATAAAAAATCTTAGTGTTTACAGAGAAAGTGTATAACTTACTACAAACTTTCGAATATGTTCATTTTCTAGATAAGAAACAGCTGGGGCCCGTTTTACTAAACTTCTTACGATCATTTTTTGCGTAAGTCAAAAATTTAAGTTGCTTCTATGGTAGTAACGAAATATGGAATTATGCCATGCATCACTTCATTGGAATCGTCTTCTTCAGACGATTTCCGATGAGATATTGCGATGCAGAATCTAACAATGATACCAGATACGATTCGTGATTTCGACTTACGACCTATTTTGTCGTAAGACGTTTAGTAAAAAGACCCCTGCTCCGTAATTTCCAGAAAGTCTCGATAGTGTCTGCAGTGTCAATAGCGATAATTACATGTAAACAAAATAACCCGAACTCTCACAGAAACTTCGTCTACAGTAGTCTCGTGAGAATTGGTACATGTAACGAGAATTGATGGCCCCGTTCTAAACACGCCGAAAATAGCCTCAACATCTCCGTAATGGAACCATCAGAAACAAGACAAAAGTAATTTATACAATAGTGTATTTATTACGATTCGCCGTGACGGCTGGTCGTAAAATTGATATTCTAGGAGGAAGAAATGTCACTGTTGGAAATGTCAGATAGTTGGGAAATTATTGATTAGTTTTGAAATCAGTTAAAGGAAGACATTCTAGTTATCGTAATTTAGAACAATATAATTTTTGTGAAGAAAAACACTGACACTTCTGCAGAAAAAATGGTGTCTTTAAAGTAGGAGGTTGTGGTTTTACGCGGGACATCTTTACTTATTCGGTGTTGGCAGCCAATATTTATCGCGAAAATGGCTTCCACAGGCCTTGTACGAAGTAGACCTCTCCAGAAAAAATGGCGAACGATTACGTAAACTGCGACAATATGAAACCTGAAACAATTCAGAGCATGCAGTAATTAATCTTATGTCATCTTCGTTAATAAGGCGAGATTAGAACATACTGTAATATTGCAAGTTCTTCATAAATTCGGCCTTGGGGAATGATATTGACCTTGAAATAGTTGCCAGATCTCTCTGGAAGTTTGGCTCTTATTGTTCTATGTACAAATGCATTTTTGTTATATATGGCCCCTTTAGCTTTGCATCAAACATTCATAGTTCTGTCTTTGAGACAAGAAATTTGATACAGGTACATTCGCTTGGATTTAAAGGCTATCACAGAAAGAGGAGATGCACTACCCCTTTTATCTTATAACTATACAAATATCCGTGTGATAACATCCCGTATGATATTTTTTATGGTATCACATAGTTATTTTTAGAACAATGATATATTGTGGTTATGTTTAGAAACTTGGATTTCAGTTAGAAACATCGACGAAAAGAAGACAAACAGAGGTTATAAGATTAATATAATACATAATAAGTGTATTTTATGAAAAAAAAATATCTAACTCGGTTGTGAGAATTGACAATTGTCTCGGCAGAACCTTGTCAATTTTCAATTCTCCCAACCTCGTTAGATATTAGACAGCCACTTTGAGATTAAGTCTACTTATATTAGATTTAAAAAAAATGGATGGCATGGTCCTTATTTTTTCGTTTTTGAATAAGGCACATGTAAATGTCCATAAGATAAAGTGGTGAAAATGCTTATGTATTGTCGATATTTAACCCTTTAAATGGCAATAATAGGTAGAAATATTTGAAAACTTACTGGAGGTGGTGGGAACAGTAATGCAAGACTAACAAAGAAAAAATGCAAATTTTTTGCTACCTACAAGAATAAAATGTTCAGCCATCTTGACATTTGCAAACTACATGAAGTTGTCAATAAAGGGTTAAATCTTTCTATTGTTTATTCAGGGGTTATGAAATATTGTTATTTCAGAACCACTGATATTATAGGAGCTTAGAATATAACTAACAAATTAAATAATTTTATTTTTGTACATTACCTTCTGAATATTGTATGTAAATGTAATCTAAAATGTCTTGTTGGATCTGGTACAGCAGCCTGAAAATAGAAAATCATTTACCACAAAGAAATGTGACAAATTTTAAAATAACATTTTAAAATTTCATTCATAAATATATGTCTATCTTTAGAAGTTAAAAAATCTAACTGATGGTTTAAATCTTTAAATCTGTTATTATCTTTAAAAAAAAAATAAAATAACATCTGAAATTGTAAATAGTAAAAAATGATTCTTTATGAAGTTAATTTAAAATTATATACTTTTAATCATTTAATATATAAAAAAAAATAAGGATTAAAGTATATTATAAATGGAAAGCTACTTATCTGACAAACTGCAATCCAGGCTCTAAATCCAAATATAATGTTAGTATCCATTGTCTTGCAAACATTTATTAAAATTAATCCATCACCAAACTAAGAATATGGGGGAGAGTTGATATATCCTAGTAAGATTACTCCTTTTCCCATATTGTTATCCAATACCAATCAAAAAACATGAAAAGGACAAGTTAAATTTTGTTTTTACTAAAAGATAAAAGATTCAAAATAAAACATAACATGTACACTAAGAAATTATTTAACAAAAAAAAAAAAAAAAAAAAAAAAAAAAAAACGAAAAGACAGGGGAAAAAAAAAGTTATGTTTGTTTTTTTCTTTTTTTCTCGTTTTCCCAAAGTGTTTTTTCTGCTAAAGTAGCTTTATGCATGGGCGGATCTAGGACTTTAAAATTTTTACGCACTCCGAAGGCAACTACCATATGAATAGGATAAAGGCGATTTGTGGACTGTAAAAAAAAAAAAAAAAAAAAAAAAAAAATGGATGCCTTTTCTCAGCTCCCTTTTTATGATTTGATCGTTGGTGATTGGTCAAAGCATCGTAACTACAGCTTAAATAAGCTGTAGTTTCGATGTTGTGATCATTCATCACCAATATTATTCAACAGATAATTACTTCTTTTACGCACTTGAGTAAATTGCGTAATGGGAGCTACGCCCTTGCTATGGTGTTATCAATTCTGAATGGTGATGGGTTGACAGTCCAATTCAAAAAGCGATAGCCGTAAACACAACAAAAGTAATTGTTCACAAGCACAACAGTAAATCACAATTTAACACCGTAAATCACTTATTAAAACGGTTAAACTATATCCAAACGGTTATGTAATAGTTATAGTTCATTTTTGACAATTTACGGGATATAACCTAAGCGGAGCGTTAGCGGAGCGCAAGGTTATACGCGTAAATTGTCAGAAAATGAACTATAACTGTTTTACCGATCGACTTATTTTTTCATCAAATAACGATAGTTCAATTGAGCTGCACGTCAATCAATGATGTCATTCAATTTTGTTGCGTCATACATTCTTCAATCAAATCGAGGTGTACAAAAAGTGGGAGGAGCGAATTTAATCACTATCGGGTATTTTTAATTATTTGTCATTTTGTGAGATAAAATCAGTTGAGAACGTTCGGTGAACAAAACATCGTGATTGCTGCTGGAAAATTTTACATTCCTTTTACCGGTATTTAGTTTTTTGCGGACATTGTTCCTCATTCTAGAAATTTTGTAGTTGTAGAAAAAACAGTTATCTTCCACGGCATATTCAGCCGCCCAGTATTAGCTCGTCGGACAATTATTCAAATGGTCCGGGGTTCGATCCCCGACGGTGGCAATCATCCTTTACGACTATTTGTCTCCCACCTATGGGTCGATAATCTTAGACCAATGTGTGATAGCAGCTTGAGCCTAGTAAATGAATGGTAGTGCTGGGGTAAGAAAAACCAGAAATTTGTTTGTAGGTGCTCCAGCCGCCGCAATTTAACTGAAGGGTTGTTGAAAGCGGTGTTAAACCTCATACAAACAAACAAAACTACGATATATTCATTATCAATAATATAAAAATTGGAACAAGACGTTAGTAGAAAACATTCATAGTGCATTGGAAAGCTTTAGTTACAAAGTTTGGTTCTCAAAAGATACTTCACAGTTAAACGGGTGACACAGCCTTTCGATATTAGTCAGCTTCACAGGCATAACATGCTTCAAACCATTTTCTTTTTGCAAATATTTGTATCACTAGAATCCTTTAAGTAGGCATTTTGTATCTTTTCCAGAATTATTTTGCATACATCTACCTTTCATATGAACACTTCATTGCATTTTGTTAAGATTGGGACTTTTGCAAAACCATTAATTTAAATTGTCGTTCAAGAGATCCAAAATATTCATTTCAAAAAGGAAGTGAGATTATATATCGTTTCAACCCTGTCGTCTTTTCTTTTTCTATGTCAATGTGAAAATATGGAAATCAGAAAGGCATGGTTCGAGCAAACTCTTCGATGTCATTTTTACTGCTGTATACCATGTAGATTGATGTTTTAGAATCATTGCTTTAACCGCTAAATCTTGTCTTGATTAACATGAAGACAAATTATTCGAGAATTTTTTTTCTCCTTTTAATGAGTAATTGTGTATAAGCAAAACTTCAAAAGAGCATTCATATTTTTTTTAAATACTCGATAAAAGTAAAGGGTCTTTCGGGACTTTTTATCAGACAAGATTATGACGTCACTGTCTGGTTTTGAATGTAGTCCCCGCCCATTATGACCTTAAGTAACGTAGATCACTTATTCGAACAGATCGTCAGGTTATGGGATATATTTTTTGAATTTCAAACGAAATAACGATCTTTCATTGGTCGAAAAAATAGGGCGATCGGTAAATTTGATTACTGTTCGCTTAAAAACGTTTGGAAGAAAGCATGTTAAACTATGCAGCTCGACTTTCATGTTTTGCACGTGAATGTGTAAACACAGGTTGGTACCGCAATTATCTGTAAGGTTACAGGAAACTATTACATTTCCTGTTGTCGACCATTATAACAAAAGCCTTAATAGCTCATCCCCAAATATTGACGGGAAGTCAAGCCTTATATCAAATTGTAGAAAAATCTGTCGCGCATCCAAATAGACCATTTTGAATATAGCATGATCCGTTTTTTCAATGAGTAATGACGTCATTTTTAAGATAACCCTCCCCACCCACCGAATTTCGCAGTCGGTTCCGGAAAATACCCCCATGTCTAGAAAATGCCTCTCAAGACCCGAAATAGACTCTCACCTCTAACATTTTGTATCAAACTTGTAGAAACAATATAAATTTCCGAAAATAAATGATTAGATATGATCTTTATCTATTATGGACCAATCAGAGGCCGCCCTTATCTTTGTTTACTTCACCGTTAATTCCCTAGACAAAATGTGACAGATGGCGGGAGATTGTAATGGTTCCCTGTAACCTAAATATGCGGCTTTCGTTTTTTGACACAGGAATATGAGACAAATTGGTTATTGTCTTGTTTTTTACTGAGCCCTAGGAAAATTAAAGCAAACTTCGCGTGATCAACTTTATATGTTTATTAATGTTTGTGACCTATTGTTGTATATATTATATGTGAATTGACTTTATGTGACGATGTACTTTGTACAAGTCAAAAAATAAAATTTTCTGTCTGTCTGTTCTGATATTTTTTTTTCATACAATACACTAGGTGCGTATTATATATTTATCACATATGAAGAGTGCGGTATGGTGGGTCCCTATCCATTAGCCATGTTTTCGAAATGTTAAATAAGAATTGCACAACTAGTAAGAAATTAAACTTATGAACTCAAGGAAGATCATTTTACACTGCAAAATGCTGTTTTTCTCTAGATTTTTAAATAATGAAAAGATCTACCTTTTCCTATTCAAAAGTCTCTGGAAGTCGGTTCGACTTAGGTCATTCACTAAAGTAAATGCAAATCGACGAAAACTGACCAATTTTGAGATAATATTAGAAAAGCTATGTGTTTTGTTACAAAAACAATTCTAACTTACAATATAAATGTTTCTACACCAATTCATACACGTTATATAAACAGTTCTTGTTTTCAACGCCCTTTTTTATTGTGCGTAAGCCCAATTAGTGTGGTTCTGCCCGGACTGTGTCTAATGAAAATTTGCAAAATCTACCCTTTTTCCAACTCCTATCCATTTTGTAAACAGTTTGTTTCGAAAATAACTGGCATAAATTGAGCTTCTGATTTTCTTAGATTATTAATTCAAGTTCTATTTACAGTTCATTCCATGAAGGGTTTAACAGTTCATTAATTTAGCTTAATAACAGAATAATAACTTTAGTTCAATAAATTCATTCTTTAAGCATCAAATCATAGTAATATCTTATTCTGAGAAAATTTGAAATTTTCAGCCGGTTATGTAATATACGTACTGAGATGTTGTCATATCCCTTTACTCGGTCATTAGAAGTTCACATGGAAAAAGAGTCGGGTTAGGAAACTCTGCCTTTATAAACATTTGTTTTCGGTATTAAAAAAGTGGAATATGAGTGCAATTTAGACTCTTTTCCTATGACTTTATTCTTAATATTTTTTAAAATTGTTATGTACTCGAAAATCAGTTACTTCTACCCGTAATTAACCTCCGTTACACATAACCCTTATCCTTACCCGAAAATTAGCATTTTTTGATATCTTTTAGTGATCTTGACCATTTTTTTAAAACGATTAATCGTGAATCATATATCAACTGACGCAACTAAATATTGTTGACTTTAATAGAAAAAATTAATGGGATCGGTGAAATAGATAAGGAGAAAATAGGCCCTTATCCTTGGCGCCGATGGGACCAAATAATACACATATACGTGCGGAACCATGTGTTGCGCTATTATTTGATAGCTTAATCGACCCAATGTTCTGATCATAGTGTCTTATAGTCTGTAACTATTTTTTTCATGCAAGATTTTCCTGAAAATTTTAGTAATAAATTGTATTTTATGTGGAAATAACCCTTATCCTTAAACTTATTTAAACGCATTTGCTGAAAAAATTACATCAAATTATATTTTTGTATTATCAGAATTGCTTGCAATTATTATTTCCTTTTGCGGATAAATATTCTCCACTTTTTTCTGCAAGTTTGATAGCATTTGGTCAATAGTTTTTTGTAAATGCAACGATAATCCTTATCACTAGCCGATCAACAAAGCGCTATTTTCCGCCCTACAAAGCCGCCGATTTGAGTTTAGATTTAATCAAAGTAGCGGTTTCTACTCGGTTATATCCCGTCCTCTTGACAGGATACAGTATAGTACCAAAGTCAAGTTTTAAGATCCATTTCTAAGATATCTGGGCGTAAAATAACCCTTATCTTTATAAAAAATTGGATATTACTTTTAATTACTATGACATTTAATTGAAACTAATTACCGCTTTTTTATCTCCTAACTATCGTTATTATATCATATTCACATACAAAAATATGTTACAGACTGCTGCTTAACGTTTTTAGGCATTTGGTCGAATAGGTTTAGGCATACGAGCAGATAACCCTTTGCCCGGTTCGATCGGAAAAAAAGTGGTTTATTGCTTTAAAAAGCTGTCAAACAACGCAAAAATACAATATAACCCACATTTTTTAACAAGAATGATCTCTTTCGCGTCACAATTTACAATAAACAATCAAAATATCGATTTTAAAAACAACAGATAACTATTTTTGGCTTAAATTAGCTCCTATCGATGCAATAATTGGGTACGATTTTCTAATTTATCTTCGCCAAAATGGCGCATTTTTATAAAAATTATTTCCTTTTAAGAGCAGCTTTACACGCACAAATATATTTATTAACTTTGCTAGTATCATAACACCAAATGTATCATGATTTTTGGCAGAAATTGAGCAAAACCCCTTGCGCCGGACCCCCCCCCCCCCATCCAAGAGAGTCCTGATTATGTATACTGCACTTATAAAACAATGCGCTTGCTATTGATATATTGGATTATTTGCGTCATTTTGCAGTCTAACGCATTTGAAAATGTTATTTCTTTTCAAATTTAGTCAAAGGAGGCAAAGAAAGAAAGCAATGAGCACGAAACTTATGTGCAAAAAGATGCAAAATGGCGATCTAACAGTGGGTTTTAGGTCTACAAAGTATATGAAAAGGTGCCAGATGGCCCCTTTTTGCTTGACTTCCTATTCAAATAGTATATACAACATCTTTTTGTGCGAAAACAAGTTGATTTGAAGTGCTTTTGCACGAATAATGCGGGTAACGATATGAATAGTCGAAAGAATTGTACAAATCTATGCATATTGCATTTAGGTTACAGGGAACTATTACATTTCCTGTTGTCGACCATTATAACAAAAGCCTTAATAGCTCATCCCC
The DNA here is from genome assembly GCA_948146395.1 of Fragum whitleyi. NCBI lineage: Eukaryota > Metazoa > Mollusca > Bivalvia > Cardiida > Cardiidae > Fragum > Fragum whitleyi. The sequence continues at coordinate 45,560,358 of OX411556.1, forward strand.
AAATATTGACGGGAAGTCAAGCCTTATATCAAATTGTCGAAAAATCTGTCGCGCATCCAAATAGACCATTTTGAATATAGCATGATCCGTTTTTTCAATGAGTAATGACGTCATTTTTAAGATAACCCTCCCCACCCACCGAATTTCGCAGTCGGTTCCGGAAAATACCCCCATGTCTAGAAAATGCCTCTCAAGACCCGAAATAGACTCTCACCTCTAACATTTTGTATCAAACTTGTAGAAACAATATAAATTTCCGAAAATAAATGATTAGATATGATCTTTATCTATTATGGACCAATCAGAGGCCGCCCTTATCTTTGTTTACTTCACCGTTAATTCCCTAGACAAAATGTGACAGATGGCGGGAGATTGTAATGGTTCCCTGTAACCTAAATATGCGGCTTTCGTTTTTTGACACAGGAATATGAGACAAATTGGTTATTGTCTTGTTTTTTACTGAGCCCTAGGAAAATTAAAGCAAACTTCGCGTGATCAACTTTATATGTTTATTAATGTTTGTGACCTATTGTTGTATATATTATATGTGAATTGACTTTATGTGACGATGTACTTTGTACAAGTCAAAAAATAAAATTTTCTGTCTGTCTGTTCTGATATTTTTTTTCATACAATACACTAGGTGCGTATTATATATTTACACATATGAAGAGTGCGGTATGGTGGGTCCCTATCCATTAGCCATGTTTTCGAAATATTAAATAAGAATTGCACAACTAGTAAGAAATTAAACTTATGAACTCAAGGAAGATCATTTTACACTGCAAAATGCTGTTTTTCTCTAGATTTTTAAATAATGAAAAGATCTACCTTTTCCTATTCAAAAGTCTCTGGAAGTCGGTTCGACTTAGGTCATTCACTAAAGTAAATGCAAATCGACGAAAACTGACCAATTTTGAGATAATATTAGAAAAGCTATGTGTTTTGTTACAAAAACAATTCTAACTTACAATATAAATGTTTCTACACCAATTCATACACGTTATATAAACAGTTCTTGTTTTCAACGCCATTTTTAATTGTGCGTAAGCCCAATTAGTGTGGTTCTGCCCGGACTGTGTCTAATGAAAATTTGCAAAATCTACCCTTTTTCCAACTCCTATCCATTTTGTAAACAGTTTGTTTCGAAAATAACTGGCATAAATTGAGCTTCTGATTTTCTTAGATTATTAATTCAAGTTCTATTTACAGTTCATTCCATGAAGGGTTTAACAGTTCATTAATTTAGCTTAATAACAGAATAATAACTTTAGTTCAATAAATTCATTCTTTAAGCATCAAATCATAGTAATATCTTATTCTGAGAAAATTTGAAATTTTCAGCCGGTTATGTAATATACGTACTGAGATGTTGTCATATCCCTTTACTCGGTCATTAGAAGTTCACATGGAAAAAGAGTCGGGTTAGGAAACTCTGCCTTTATAAACATTTGTTTTCGGTATTAAAAAAGTGGAATATGAGTGCAATTTAGACTCTTTTCCTATGACTTTATTCTTAATATTTTTTAAAATTGTTATGTACTCGAAAATCAGTTACTTCTACCCGTAATTAACCTCCGTTACACATAACCCTTATCCTTACCCGAAAATTAGCATTTTTTGATATCTTTTAGTGATCTTGACCATTTTTTTAAAACGATTAATCGTGAATCATATATCAACTGACGCAACTAAATATTGTTGACTTTAATAGAAAAATTTAATGGGATCGGTGAAAAAGATAAGGAGAAAATAGGCCCTTATCCTTGGCGCCGATGGGACCAAATAATACACATATACGTGCGGAACCATGTGTTGCGCTATTATTTGATAGCTTAATCGACCCAATGTTCTGATCATAGTGTCTTATAGTCTGTAACTATTTTTTTCATGCAAGATTTTCCTGAAAATTTTAGTAATAAATTGTATTTTATGTGGAAATAACCCTTATCCTTAAACTTATTTAAACGCATTTGCTGAAAAAATTACATCAAATTATATTTTTGTATTATCAGAATTGCTTGCAATTATTATTTCCTTTTGCGGATAAATATTCTTCATTTTTTTTCTGCAAGTTTGATAGCATTTGGTCAATAGTTTTTTGTAAATGCAACGATAACCCTTATCACTAGCCGATCAACAAAGCGCTATTTTCCGCCCTACAAAGCCGCCGATTTGAGTTTAGATTTAATCAAAGTAGCGGTTTCTACTCGGATATATCCCGTCCTCTTGACAGGATACAGTATAGTACCAAAGTCAAGTTTTAAGATCCACTTTAAGATATCTGGGCGTAAAATAACCCTTATCTTTATAAAAAAAATTGGATATTACTTTTAATTACTATGACATTTAATTGAAACTAATTACCGCTTTTTTATCTCCTAACTATCGTTATTATATCATTTTCACATACAAAAATATGTTACAGACTGCTGCTTAACGTTTTTAGGCATTTGGTCGAATAGGTTTAGGCATACGAGCAGATAACCCTTTGCCCGGTTCGATCGGAAAAAAAGTGGTTTATTGCTTTAAAAAGCTGTCAAACAACGCAAAAATACAATATAACCCACATTTTTTAACAAGAATGATCTCTTTCGCGTCACAATTTACAATAAACAATCAAAATATCGATTTTAAAAACAACAGATAACTATTTTTGGCTTAAATTAGCTCCTATCGATGCAATAATTGGGTACGATTTTCTAATTTATCTTCGCCAAAATGGCGCATTTTTATAAAAATTATTTCCTTTTAAGAGCAGCTTTACACGCACAAATATATTTATTAACTTTGCTAGTATCATAACACCAAATGTATCATGATTTTTGGCAGAAATTGAGCAAAAAACCCTTGCGCCGGATCCCCCCCCCCCTTCCCAGAGAGTCCTGATTATGTATACTGCACTTATAAAACAATGCGCTTGCTATTGATATATTGGATTATTTGCGTCATTTTGCAGTCTAACGCATTTGAAAATGTTATTTCTTTTCAAATTTAGTCAAAGGAGGCAAAGAAAGAAAGCAATGAGCACGAAACTTATGTGCAAAAAGATGCAAAATGGCGATCTAACAGTGGGTTTTAGGTCTACAAAGTATATGAAAAGGTGCCAGATGGCCCCTTTTTGCTTGACTTCCTATTCAAATAGTATATACAACATCTTTTTGTGCGAAAACAAGTTGATTTGAAGTGCTTTTGCACGAATAATGCGGGTAACGATATAAATAGTCGAAAGAATTGTACAAATCTATGCATATTGCATTTAGGTTACAGGGAACTATTACATTTCCCGTTGTCGACCATTATAACAAAAGCCTTAATAGCTCATCCCCAAATATTGACGGGAAGTCAAGCCTTATATCAAATTGTAGAAAAATCTGTCGCGCATCCAAATAGACCATTTTGAATATAGCATGATCCGTTTTTTCAATGAGTAATGACGTCATTTTTAAGATAACCCTCCCCACCCACCGAATTTCGCAGTCGGTTCCGGAAAATACCCCCATGTCTAGAAAATGCCTCTCAAGACCCGAAATAGACTCTCACCTCTAACATTTTGTATCAAACTTGTAGAAACAATATAAATTTCCGAAAATAAATGATTAGATATGATCTTTATCTATTATGGACCAATCAGAGGCCGCCCTTATCTTTGTTTACTTCACCGTTAATTCCCTAGACAAAATGTGACAGATGGCGGGAGATTGTAATGGTTCCCTGTAACCTAAATATGCGGCTTTCGTTTTTTGACACAGGAATATGAGACAAATTGGTTATTGTCTTGTTTTTTACTGAGCCCTAGGAAAATTAAAGCAAACTTCGCGTGATCAACTTTATATGTTTATTAATGTTTGTGACCTATTGTTGTATATATTATATGTGAATTGACTTTATGTGACGATGTACTTTGTACAAGTCAAAAAATAAAATTTTCTGTCTGTCTGTTCTGATATTTTTTTTCATACAATACACTAGGTGCGTATTATATATTTATCACATATGAAGAGTGCGGTATGGTGGGTCCCTATCCATTAGCCATGTTTTCGAAATATTAAATAAGAATTGCACAACTAGTAAGAAATTAAACTTATGAACTCAAGGAAGATCATTTTACACTGCAAAATGCTGTTTTTCTCTAGATTTTTAAATAATGAAAAGATCTACCTTTTCCTATTCAAAAGTCTCTGGAAGTCGGTTCGACTTAGGTCATTCACTAAAGTAAATGCAAATCGACGAAAACTGACCAATTTTGAGATAATATTAGAAAAGCTATGTGTTTTGTTACAAAAACAATTCTAACTTACAATATAAATGTTTCTACACCAATTCATACACGTTATATAAACAGTTCTTGTTTTCAACGCCATTTTTAATTGTGCGTAAGCCCAATTAGTGTGGTTCTGCCCGGACTGTGTCTAATGAAAATTTGCAAAATCTACCCTTTTTCCAACTCCTATCCATTTTGTAAACAGTTTGTTTCGAAAATAACTGGCATAAATTGAGCTTCTGATTTTCTTAGATTATTAATTCAAGTTCTATTTACAGTTCATTCCATGAAGGGTTAACAGTTCATTAATTTAGCTTAATAACAGAATATTAACTTTAGTTCAATAAATTCATTCTTTAAGCATCAAATCATAGTAATATCTTATTCTGAGAAAATTTGAAATTTTCAGCCGGTTATGTAATATACGTACTGAGATGTTGTCATATCCCTTTACTCGGTCATTAGAAGTTCACATGGAAAAAGAGTCGGGTTAGGAAACTCTGCCTTTATAAACATTTGTTTTCGGTATTAAAAAAGTGGAATATGAGTGCAATTTAGACTCTTTTCCTATGACTTTATTCTTAATATTTTTTAAAATTGTTATGTACTCGAAAATCAGTTACTTCTACCCGTAATTAACCTCCGTTACACATAACCCTTATCCTTACCCGAAAATTAGCATTTTTTGATATCTTTTAGTGATCTTGACCATTTTTTTAAAACGATTAATCATGAATCATATATCAACTGACGCAACTAAATATTGTTGACTTTAATAGAAAAATTTAATGGGATCGGTGAAAAAGATAAGGAGAAAATAGGCCCTTATCCTTGGCGCCGATGGGACCAAATAATACACATATACGTGCGGAACCATGTGTTGCGCTATTATTTGATAGCTTAATCGACCCAATGTTCTGATCATAGTGTCTTATAGTCTGTAACTATTTTTTTCATGCAAGATTTTCCTGAAAATTTTAGTAATAAATTGTATTTTATGTGGAAATAACCCTTATCCTTAAACTTATTTAAACGCATTTGCTGAAAAAATTACATCAAATTATATTTTTGTATTATCAGAATTGCTTGCAATTATTATTTCCTTTTGCGGATAAATATTCTTCATTTTTTTCTGCAAGTTTGATAGCATTTGGTCAATAGTTTTTTGTAAATGCAACGATTACCCTTAACACTAGCCGATCAACAAAGCGCTATTTTCCGCCCTACAAAGCCGCCGATTTGAGTTTAGATTTAATCAAAGTAGCGGTTTCTACTCGGATATATCCCGTCCTCTTGACAGGATACAGTATAGTACCAAAGTCAAGTTTTAAGATCCATTTCTAAGATATCTGGGCGTAAAATAACCCTTATCTTTATAAAAAAAATTGGATATTACTTTTAATTACTATGACATTTAATTGAAACTAATTACCGCTTTTTTATCTCCTAACTATCGTTATTATATCATATTCACATACAAAAATATGTTACAGACTGCTGCTTAACGTTTTTAGGCATTTGGTCGAATAGGTTTAGGCATACGAGCAGATAACCCTTTGCCCGGTTCGATCGGAAAAAAAGTGGTTTATTGCTTTAAAAAGCTGTCAAACAACGCAAAAATACAATATAACCCACATTTTTTAACAAGAATGATCTCTTTCGCGTCACAATTTACAATAAACAATCAAAATATCGATTTTAAAAACAACAGATAACTATTTTTGGCTTAAATTAGCTCCTATCGATGCAATAATTGGGTACGATTTTCTAATTTATCTTCGCCAAAATGGCGCATTTTTATAAAAATTATTTCCTTTTAAGAGCAGCTTTACACGCACAAATATATTTATTAACTTTGCTAGTATCATAACACCAAATGTATCATGATTTTTGGCAGAAATTGAGCAAAAAACCCTTGCGCCGGACCCCCCCCCCCCCCTTCCCAGAGAGTCCTGATTATGTATACTGCACTTATAAAACAATGCGCTTGCTATTGATATATTGGATTATTTGCGTCATTTTGCAGTCTAACGCATTTGAAAATGTTATTTCTTTTCAAATTTAGTCAAAGGAGGCAAAGAAAGAAAGCAATGAGCACGAAACTTATGTGCAAAAAGATGCAAAATGGCGATCTAACAGTGGGTTTTAGGTCTACAAAGTATATGAAAAGGTGCCAGATGGCCCCTTTTTGCTTGACTTCCTATTCAAATAGTATATACAACATCTTTTTGTGCGAAAACAAGTTAATTTGAAGTGCTTTTGCACGAATAATGCGGGTAACGATATGAATAGTCGAAAGAATTGTACAAATCTATGCATATTGCATTTAGGTTACAGGGAACTATTACATTTCCTGTTGTCGACCATTATAACAAAAGCCTTAATAGCTCATCCCCAAATATTGACGGGAAGTCAAGCCTTATATCAAATTGTAGAAAAATCTGTCGCGCATCCAAATAGACCATTTTGAATATAGCATGATCCGTTTTTTCAATGAGTAATGACGTCATTTTTAAGATAACCCTCCCCACCCACCGAATTTCGCAGTCGGTTCCGGAAAATACCCCCATGTCTAGAAAATGCCTCTCAAGACCCGAAATAGACTCTCACCTCTAACATTTTGTATCAAACTTGTAGAAACAATATAAATTTCCGAAAATAAATGATTAGATATGATCTTTATCTATTATGGACCAATCAGAGGCCGCCCTTATCTTTGTTTACTTCACCGTTAATTCCCTAGACAAAATGTGACAGATGGCGGGAGATTGTAATGGTTCCCTGTAACCTAAATATGCGGCTTTCGTTTTTTGACACAGGAATATGAGACAAATTGGTTATTGTCTTGTTTTTTACTGAGCCCTAGGAAAATTAAAGCAAACTTCGAGTGATCAACTTTATATGTTTATTAATGTTTGTGACCTATTGTTGTATATATTATATGTGAATTGACTTTATGTGACGATGTACTTTGTACAAGTCAAAAAATAAAATTTTCTGTCTATCTGTTCTGATATTTTTTTTTATACAATACACTAGGTGCGTATTATATATTTATCACATATGAAGAGTGCGGTATGGTGGGTCCCTATCCATTAGCCATGTTTTCGAAATGTTAAATAAGAATTGCACAACTAGTAAGAAATTAAACTTATGAACTCAAGGAAGATCATTTTACACTGCAAAATGCTGTTTTTCTCTAGATTTTTAAATAATGAAAAGATCTACCTTTTCCTATTCAAAAGTCTCTGGAAGTCGGTTCGACTTAGGTCATTCACTAAAGTAAATGCAAATCGACGAAAACTGACCAATTTTGAGATAATATTAGAAAAGCTATGTGTTTTGTTACAAAAACAATTCTAACTTACAATATAATGTTTCTACACCAATTCATACACGTTATATAAACAGTTCTTGTTTTCAACGCCATTTTTAATTGTGCGTAAGCCCAATTAGTGTGGTTCTGCCCGGACTGTGTCTAATGAAAATTTGCAAAATCTACCCTTTTTCCAACTCCTATCCATTTTGTAAACAGTTTGTTTCGAAAATAACTGGCATAAATTGAGCTTCTGATTTTCTTAGATTATTAATTCAAGTTCTATTTACAGTTCATTCCATGAAGGGTTTAACAGTTCATTAATTTAGCTTAATAACAGAATATTAACTTTAGTTCAATAAATTCATTCTTTAAGCATCAAATCATAGTAATATCTTATTCTGAGAAAATTTGAAATTTTCAGCCGGTTATGTAATATACGTACTGAGATGTTGTCATATCCCTTTACTCGGTCATTAGAAGTTCACATGGAAAAAGAGTCGGGTTAGGAAACTCTGCCTTTATAAACATTTGTTTTCGGTATTAAAAAAGTGGAATATGAGTGCAATTCAGACTCTTTTCCTATGACTTTATTCTTAATATTTTTTAAAATTGTTATGTACTCGAAAATCAGTTACTTCTACCCGTAATTAACCTCCGTTACACATAACCCTTATCCTTACCCGAAAATTAGCATTTTTTGATATCTTTTAGTGATCTTGACCATTTTTTTAAAACGATTAATCGTGAATCATATATCAACTGACGCAACTAAATATTGTTGACTTTAATAGAAAAATTTAATGGGATCGGTGAAATAGATAAGGAGAAAATAGGCCCTTATCCTTGGCGCCGATGGGACCAAATAATACACATATACGTGCGGAACCATGTGTTGCGCTATTATTTGATAGCTTAATCGACCCAATGTTCTGATCATAGTGTCCTATAGTCTGTAACTATTTTTTTCATGCAAGATTTTCCTGAAAATTTTAGTAATAAATTGTATTTTATGTGGAAATAACCCTTATCCTTAAACTTATTTAAACGCATTTGCTGAAAAAATTACATCAAATTATATTTTTGTATTATCAGAATTGCTTGCAATTATTATTTCCTTTTGCGGATAAATATTCTTTACTTTTTTCTGCAAGTTTGATAGCATTTGGTCAATAGTTTTTTGTAAATGCAACGATAACCCTTATCACTAGCCGATCAACAAAGCGCTATTTTCCGCCCTACAAAGCCGCCGATTTGAGTTTAGATTTAATCAAAGTAGCGGTTTCTACTCGGATATATCCCGTCCTCTTGACAGGATACAGTATAGTACCAAAGTCAAGTTTTAAGATCCATTTCTAAGATATCTGGGCGTAAAATAACCCTTATCTTTATAAAAAATTGGATATTACTTTTAATTACTATGACATTTAATTGAAACTAATTACCGCTTTTTTATCTCCTAACTATCGTTTTTATATCATATTCACATACCAAAATATGTTACAGACTGCTGCTTAACGTTTTTAGACATTTGGTCGAATAGGTTTAGGCATACGAGCAGATAACCCTTTGCCCCGTTCGATCGGAAAAAAAGTGGTTTATTGCTTTAAAAAGCTGTCAAACAACGCAAAAATACAATATAACCCACATTTTTAACAAGAATGATCTCTTTCGCGTCACAATTTACAATAAACAATCAAAATATCGATTTTAAAAACAACAGATAACTATTTTTGGCTTAAATTAGCTCCTATCGTTGCAATAATTGGGTACGATTTTCTAATTTATCTTCGCCAAAATGGCGCATTTTTATAAAAATTATTTCCTTTTAAGAGCAGCTTTACACGCACAAATATATTTATTAACTTTGCTAGTATCATAACACCAAATGTATCATGATTTTTGGCAGAAATTGAGCAAAAAACCCTTGCGCCGGATCCCCCCCCCCTTCCCAGAGAGTCCTGATTATGTATACTGCACTTATAAAACAATGCGCTTGCTATTGATATATTGGATTATTTGCGTCATTTTGCAGTCTAACGCATTTGAAAATGTTATTTCTTTTCAAATTTAGTCAAAGGAGGCAAAGAAAGAAAGCAATGAGCACGAAACTTATGTGCAAAAAGATGCAAAATGGCGATCTAACAGTGGGTTTTAGGTCTACAAAGTATATGAAAAGGTGCCAGATGGCCCCTTTTTGCTTGACTTCCTATTCAAATAGTATATACAACATCTTTTTGTGCGAAAACAAGTTGATTTGAAGTGCTTTTGTACGAATAATGCGGGTAACGATATAAATAGTCGAAAGAATTGTACAAATCTATGCATATTGCATTTAGGTTACAGGGAACTATTACATTTCCCGTTGTCGACCATTATAACAAAAGCCTTAATAGCTCATCCCCAAATATTGACGGGAAGTCAAGCCTTATATCAAATTGTAGAAAAATCTGTCGCGCATCCAAATAGACCATTTTGAATATAGCATGATCCTTTTTTTCAATGAGTAATGACGTCATTTTTAAGATAACCCTCCCCACCCACCGAATTTCGCAGTCGGTTCCGGAAAATACCCCCATGTCTAGAAAATGCCTCTCAAGACCCGAAATAGACTCTCACCTCTAACATTTTGTATCAAACTTGTAGAAACAATATAAATTTCCGAAAATAAATGATTAGATATGATCTTTATCTATTATGGACCAATCAGAGGCCGCCCTTATCTTTGTTTACTTCACCGTTAATTCCCTAGACAAAATGTGACAGACGGCGGGAGATTGTAATGGTTCCCTGTAACCTAAATATGCGGCTTTCGTTTTTTGACACAGGAATATGAGACAAATTGGTTATTGTCTTGTTTTTTACTGAGCCCTAGGAAAATTAAAGCAAACTTCGCGTGATCAACTTTATATGTTTATTAATGTTTGTGACCTATTGTTGTATATATTATATGTGAATTGACTTTATGTGACGATGTACTTTGTACAAGTCAAAAAATAAAATTTTCTGTCTGTCTGTTCTGATATTTTTTTTCATACAATACACTAGGTGCGTATTATATATTTATCACATATGAAGAGTGCGGTATGGTGGGTCCCTATCCATTAGCCGTGTTTTCGAAATATTAAATAAGAATTGCACAACTAGTAAGAAATTAAACTTATGAACTCAAGGAAAATCATTTTACACTGCAAAATGCTGTTTTTCTCTAGATTTTTAAATAATGAAAAGATCTACCTTTTCCTATTCAAAAGTCTCTGGAAGTCGGTTCGACTTAGGTCATTCACTAAAGTAAATGCAAATCGACGAAAACTGACCAATTTTGAGATAATATTAGAAAAGCTATGTGTTTGTTACAAAAACAATTCTAACTTACAATATAAATGTTTCTACACCAATTCATACACGTTATATAAACAGTTCTTGTTTTCAACGCCATTTTTAATTGTGCGTAAGCCCAATTAGTGTGGTTCTGCCCGGACTGTGTCTAATGAAAATTTGCAAAATCTACCCTTTTTCCAACTCCTATCCATTTTGTAAACAGTTTGTTTCGAAAATAACTGGCATAAATTGAGCTTCTGATTTTCTTAGATTATTAATTCAAGTTCTATTTACAGTTCATTCCATGAAGGGTTTAACAGTTCATTAATTTAGCTTAATAACAGAATATTAACTTTAGTTTACTAAAACACAGTTGTAAATTTGCCTTTCGTACCTATGAGGGAAAAAGCTACAGAGATGGATTGTGGGATGAATTACCTAATACCCCCTACTAGAATACCCCTTATAATTCACCTATTAACCTCTTCACTATTAACAAAGTGTAAGTATGTGCATTGTGGCACTCCTCTCTCTCTGGCTTTATCTTGGTGTATTAGTCTCTGTCTGCCTGTGATTTATCTACATGTAAATTTCTGAAAACTCGTAACTACAACTTTTAAAGATGTTGCACGAGATATCATGGTCTAGATTGTCCAAAGACCTACAAAGCTAAGTAGGTTTTTCAGCTGTCTGAACACTTTTTATTTTTAAATTTCAGCATCAAAAGAATGGAAATGTATTCGCCTTGCATATTCAAACCTAAAACTGTTAAAGAAGCAAATTACAATGCTAATATTTGGCAGTTAGATGTTTATTTTTTTTGACGACATCCTTGATAAAATCTTTGTCTACTGAACTTTTCCCACATTTTTTAGGTATCTTTAAGAGTGGCATGTATGGTTTGACTATATCTTCAACATTAGCCTAACTTGGTTTGGATTTTTTTATGTATTTTCAATTTTTTTTAATTTTCAAAACTATATATATACATAAACAACAATAAGCGGTTCAGCCATTCAGTACCGCACAATTACAGTGCTTACAGCACTTTGATGACTTTCGCCACGCCATCTGTACATTCCTTTATATTCGTACTGACAACTCTCGTCCCCTGGCTGAACATTTCTTGTCACAAGACAAAATACTTCCGATCACGTGATGATCTCTTGGCAAATAATTACAACATCTATTTCCGGCCTCATCCATCATCTAGCGCGTAAAGAATCAACCGTTCTATTCTTATTAAAGCTAGATAAATAGGAGATTGGTATTTTCCTTTGATTTTTTTTTTCACTGTCACTTTTTCATTCATTTTCTTATTATGTAATTTCATATCTTGTATGTAGGTGAATGATTATACGTCCCAAACGACAAGTGATAGGTACTTGTTTTTGCATTATGGTGTAATTTAGATAAACGTACACATAGATAATATGAATAAAATATATAATAAGTAAAAATATTTTTTTTTATGCTCGAGATTATTCATTCCAAACAATCCTCAAAACATTTGTAGCTCCACTGTACCAATGACAAAAACGGCCTGTTGCCACACTGGACCGTTGTCCTTTTACACAAACTAAAAATATCACTTTCCGCAATGCATTTTCAAAGCTGTCAAAAGTCGGGGTTGGTTTGTTGGGGTTGGGCTTTCGATAGATCGTTGGACATTGGCGATTTTATATGTAATGAATCCAATATTCTTGAATGAATCTTACGATCACCGCTTCAATAACGGTTTTTGCTAAATACCCACTAAATCAATTGAATCTAAGTTGTGTCTTAGGTATCACGATAAATCAAAGGGAAAATAAGAAAATCGGACATTTTGTTGGTCGCAATGTCTACATGTATTTTCAAGATTCAATACGAGGGTTGTCCCAGAAATTCGTGAACTTTTTCGATTTTTCAAAAATCCGGCGTCCGATTGAAGTAAAATTCTTAAGCTGAGAACACACGTAAATTTGCAACAGATTGATAAAGGTTTTATGATTATGATATGGCCATGTCGAGAAATAAAGCTTTAAAACGCACGCTCGGTAGGGGTGGTCGGCGCACGTCAAATTTATTACGTACACATCTTATATGGTAGATGTTTGAACGTCATATATTTCAATATTCATGATAAGTTCAGTATAAAACAACCATTGCTGAACGCAGTTAATTCTGGATTTCACGCATGTGTATTATTTTACAAATGACATAAAGCAGCGCGCAGTTATGAAGTTTTGTTTTGTCCGAGAGCAAGTCAAACGGCGTGAAAATGGCGGTGTCAACGGAACGCACGGCGCACAAATTCGTTCATAATTAGGTCTGAATCGCGAAATAAGCCCTTTACAGACGATAAAAGAATTCGAAATAAGGAATAACCGTAACTGTTTGTGACGCGAACTCTTTTTTATTTACGAAAAAACGAGGTACAAAAGTGAAATTTAATTAAAGAATGTCGGGAAAAAAGATCGAGTTAGGAAGAACTATAAATGCGAGAAGCGGCGATAAATGAATAAAGGACGTTTTTGGCGACGTCAATCAGAACGCCTGGTGGGATGCAGAAACTGCGAATGTATCTTAAGTAAATCAACAGTGTATACTTTGATATGACTTTATCATGAGTCGTACCAATAAACGATAGGTATCGAGATTTTAAAGAAATATGCATGCACTTTCGGCATCTAAGATTTGGAAGCGGTTTCCACGAAATCCCAGATTTTTTTTGGTGGGTCTATCTCGATGAATTAAGGTAGTGGTAGTGTTATACAAAGTTATTCAAAAGAAACCCATATATTTATTTCCTGTACGTACAAAAACAATAAAAGTTCCTATTTTGAAATGTCTAAAGATATAAAGACTGGTTATGAAAAAAAAGCATTTACCTTATTCACCCATTGTCGGGTAAAAAAATAAAAATAAAAAAAAATACGATAGTGTGTATCCACGTAAAAGATTGAGGAGATTGGTTTTAAAATCAAATATGTCATTGAATGCATAACAAAAGTCTATAACAACAATGCTTTGAGATATGTTTTGACATAGATTCTTTCTTTGTAACAAGTATATAGGACCGATAAGAACGCTACTTTGATAAGAAGTGATTTAGTTTTGAAACGACGTTTCACGTATTATAAAACGTCGTTTTAACTTATAGCGTGCGCCGACACCCATTTACTAGTGTTATGTTTTAATTCATATCTTCGCGAGTATTGAAAATAAGCCTCTGCAGTCACACCAGAATAAAGGAAAATGATTAATCCTCATTACTGGTAATTTCCAGTTTCATCGGACGTTTCAAATAAAAGTTATCGCAAAAGTTCACGAATTCCTGGGACAACCCTCGTATATATGGCCTCCGACCCATATACAAAACATTTCTAGACATAAATTATACAAAACACCACCAGCAGTGAAATTAACCTGTATTTTGCGATTGAAAATTTAATTACACTTTATTATTGTTAATGTCCGCCATATTGCATGCTTCTATTCTGCGTAATTAATGAACTGGCAGGGCGGGGCTTAACCGTGACGTACATTGGCGAGTTTACTTTTCAATACTTTGGGTCCTTTCAAATTTTAGTCGGTAATCATACTTAGCGCGTGCAAATAACTGTGTCCTAAAACCTAAGGGATTCACGTGCTTTTAGAGAGTGAACACATTTCATCGTTTGGTTACCAAGGCCTCGTAACTTCAGCTTAATTAAGCTGAAGTTACGAGGATTTGGTTACCAATCTACGATTTAAGGTCTCGAGTTATTTAAGATGAAAGCTGATTTCCCTTAACCTTAAGTGCAACGACCCGTTACTTAGGCTCCACCCTGCCAGGGCATTAATCATGGATAATACTTTGTTTACTACACAGTACCAGGTATATATGTAGATTTTGCGCGGTGAGCCGTGAAATCAACTTTTTACTGTTAGATTCTCGTGCCATTTGTTCGAAATAGATAAAACAGGTTTAAATAGCGCATTAGAAAGTTTACTATTTACCTTGTAAACCAACGCTATTGCTTGTCTTAAAACGTAAGGTTCACTCAAATATGTGCTTTCATAATTGTAGTGAAGGGGTCGGGTTAAATTCCTATCATTTGCTTTTTAATAGATACCCGATTTACGTATGATAATGAACTCAGCGCCTACGTCAGAGCTCAGTTTACAAAATACACCTATACGAATGTGAGTTAGTTATTGATACTATCTTAATATAAAGTTTTTGTACATTGTAACAAGTTGTAGAAATAAGAAAAAAAAGATATACATTTACTTGTAGTTTCAATGAAAATTCTGAGTGAAATCGGGGAATATGCAAACGCATATACGTCGAAGTCGACTTTAAATTTTATAAAAGATTATAATATGACCGACGTCGCGGGAGTGAAATAAACCCGTTGAATATTTTTTATATTACACGGGTGTTATTACACTAGTGGAATAATTATGCAAATGATCTTAGAGCGAATAGCTATGCTATTTTGTAACAGCGAAAATGACATCATAATGTATATATTGTGACGTCAGTTTAAGTTTCGAATTTCAAGAATTTTGACGATTTTTCGCGAAAATTCGGGTCATATTTTAAAAAGAATATCACATTTGTGCACAGCCTCGTTTTTATATGTTTATAGATGACTCGTTTAATAAATTCAGTATTCAATGACCACTCATTCAATATCCTCTATATACTATACAGTGGATGAACCTATCAAAAGATTTTTCTTACATTTAGCTCAGCTATGAACAATAAATCATATATGCAAAAACTTAACAAGCTTCACTTTATAATGGATTTATTTCGTATCCGAGATATAGAAATCGAAATATTGGCTGTGATTATTGAAAGATGTTTAATTTTCCACAAATAAAGATAAATGTGAACCTGTTACGCGAAAAGGGACCATACTGGAGCTCTGTACATTAGATATTTGAAAAGAGATTGGGTCCAGCGTAGATCAACCAGAGGTCGCATTTCAAAAGCTCTTTTACAGGAAGGTAGATTGACCATTCTAGATTCGCAAAGTGTGAAACTTTTCGACCCTGGTTAGTCTGCGCAATCCGCGCAGTCTGACTAGGGTCGACACTTGAGGCACTACTCAGATGGTCCCTTTTCGCGTGATGGGTCACAAATGTGAATAACCGAGTCAAATTTAATGGTGTAGATTAAATTTAGAAAAATATGGAGTAACAGCAATAAATGTTCATTTTCAACCCGACAAAATCTTGTCATGTGGAAAAAATGAATGAAAGGTTCCAGATTACCATAATGAGGATAAAACTACCTCTATTCTCTTAAATAATTGCAAAAAAAGCCGCCATCTTTATTTAATTACGCCAAGATGACGTGATATTTTAGAATTCCCACCAGACATAAAACGAATGGATTCATCGCGCTAAATTGGGCCTCAGAGAAATGAAGGGACATTTTATTTTCTGACTTATTGCGTCGAGTATAAGAAAAAGTGTAACAAAAACGGGTTTCTTGGTATAATGAATGACAAAAGAAACGAAGCGCTTGGACAACTATGTTACAAATTTATTAAAAAAAAACAATACCCACCAACTATAAATTGAAAGATTTTAACTTGTAAATCTGAGTAGAGCAAAGAGTATTTCTTTTTTTCAGCATTTAAAGGGAAGATGGATATTTTCATCATTTAAATCAGATTTTTATCGCAAACGTCCAGGTCATATGACAAATAGAATATTAAATTTGTGCTCATGAAATACGAAATATATTAAACTCGTCATCTAAAACAATTACAAACACGACAAAGTCTCGTTTTAATCTGTCTTTAGATGACTCGTTTTATGAAATAGGTTTACAATGACCACTCATTCAATATTCAGTAATACTTATTTTACGTACAGTTAACATCATATTGAAATCGACAAGCAGAATGATCTTGGAACGATTTTGGTATGCATTTGAACGAGTGTGAAGAGGGACTTTTGGTGAAAATAAAGGGAGGTAATCCAATATCGAAAATTTTGTACAGGATGAAGAAAAATAGCGATATTTATTATCTCCCTTTAATATAATTAGAACATAAGATAAAAACAAAGTTTATTAGGAAATATCCGGAAGGTCTTTTACCCATGAGGATTTCACAAATATAACACAAAAATACAATACAATAATATAATATGCATACAAATTCTATATATTCTTTTATTTTCAAGAAGGAATTCGATGTTTGTAATTTCAAATATGTCAGTAAAACTGCGATTTATTCAAGCTTTATTTGTTATGTAGTTGTTGATCGTATCTTTTTAGGTGATTTTGGAGCGCTTTTTATGGTTTGAGTGAGTGCTTGGAATGAATAAATGGAGCGCTTAGTAAATGATTAAGAATAGTTTGTGATTGAAATGATAGTCAATTTTACGATGCAACTTACTGTACTACAATGGTAGATTTTCGTGTCACTCTTTTCAGCAACTATAAATCTCGGCAACGTGTAAACTAAGTATGTCATATCCGTCGTTTACTGAATTCAGTTCCGTCGGATATCCACTTCTATTTATGGCTTAGTAAATAGAAGAGTTACAGTTAGTTAGGTTGTGAAATTGACATTTTTCTCATTCAAAACCATTCTAAATCTCTCACTTAGCGCTTTCCATTCACTCATTCCAAATATTCACTCACATCGTTCTAAATGACTAAAAAGTATACAATCAGCAGCTACATTCAAAATAAATACAAATGGAAAGAAATCGCGATTTCACTGACATTATTGAAATTGTTAGCGTCTGATTGGTTTTTGAAGAATTAGGAAGCAATTTACATAACTTTAATGCATATTTCATTAAAGGGAGGTAATGAATATCGATAATTTTGTTCATCTTGAACAAAATTAGCGATATTGGTTTACCTCCCTTTAAAATCACTCAAAACTCACTCCACACACTCATTCAATATCATTCAAAAACCATACCAATATCATTCATCTTGTCAATTCCACGATGTTTTTAACTGTAGCGTGGTCCTTCAGGACACTTTTTTCACTATTCGTTGTAATTATGTTATACAGCTACTTGAAAATTAGTTGGTAGGATGTATACTGATGGTGGTATTTCAAAGATTTTTAAAGATTTATGGATTTTTCACTTTCTTTGTGTTATTTCTCCTATAGAAAGGACCCAGCAATGTGTCCCTTAACGTGCGGAAAAGCCCAGCCTGTGACAAGTACTTGGTAGGGGTATTAGTCAGTTTACGACGGCTCTTGTGTTCAAATTTTTCAACAGGTTGAACTCAAAATATAAAACGAACAAGGTAAAAAAATGAAATAGATAAAGGCAAACTCCTTTAATGACAAAAAATATACCCATGTTTTGATTAAGGAAATAAGATTTTCGAAAAGCACCACAAACAACAAAAAATAAACAAACAAAATAATCGTATTTGTATATGTTTTCTCTAAACATTTAATCAAACTAGCCAATATTTGTCTGGATTAAATGGTTGGTTGGTTGAATGGAGTTTAACGCCGCTTTCAACATTATTTCAGTTATATCGCGGCGGCTGGAGCACCTAACAATGGATCCCTGGTATTTCTCTCACCAGTACAACAATCACATTCTTTCCTAGCCTCCAGCTGCTATCTCACATAGTTCTACGATTATCAACCCATTGGTGAGAGCCAAATAGTCGGAAAAAATGAGTGCCGCCGTCGGGGATCGAACCCGGGACCTCTAGAATGACAGTCCGACGCGCTGCCAACTGCGCTATGACGGCGGCTTGTCTGGATTAAAGTAAGTTCCTCTAAGTTACTTAATTGTCTAAAAGGCTTAACGTATAATTTCTGAGATAGGCATGTCTCTAAAATATATAGGGGATAATTGTTTGTTTCAGTATAAGATCGATTTATATTTAATTGAGTGAACAACAAAGCTATATTTTCACTAGTGGCAAGGTGAAAATATAGCTTTTGTTCTTCACGAAATGAAATATCAATCGATCTTACTCGAAAAACAAACGATTATTCTTTTTCTTTTATGCAAAAAATGAGACAAATTTTGAAATTTCTAGGACATACTTTCGTAAAGCGCGTCATTTTGCACGTGATTGCTATGCAACGTTCATTGTGACGTCACTTATTTCGCCCGCATAGATGACGTCAGATAGGGATAAATGCACAAAAGTAGGGTAATTTTTTTTGATAATTTCACTGCTTTTGCGGTGAGATTATCAAGTGATCATTATTTCTCGAACCACCAAAAAGCATAAAAGAAAACTGGCTACTCCTCATTAATACACAGCGTTCGTGTCCCGCCACAGTTTAGAGAAGACATAATTTTGCCTCTGTTAGAAGTACATGTCGCTTTTTTTCAAGGCAAAGAAAATACTGCTTATAAACAAATAAGAAATGAAACTATTATTTGCATCCGTTTTGAATGAAAGGTGTAAAGTCACTTATCGCTTATAACGACATACGGAGAGCTTTATTCGAACTTAGTCAGACTGCATAATAATTGTAATGTGTTATTTTAAAAGGACTGTCAAACCTGACAAAAGTCAGTCTACTGTGTCTTAAAAGAGAAATGAGCCTGTGCGTGAGATTTCCAACAATTTCAAATATGCACAAAGTCAAGACTCTGACCAGCCTGTGCATCCGCACAGTCTGACCAGAGTCTTCACTATGTGTAAAGTAGATAGATAAGGTCTCAGAGTATCTGTAGACAATCAGATAACTTTATAATTACAGTATGGGGCTGTCTATGCTGCTCAATATTTACACCTCATGATCATTTCAAATTGTTGGAAATGTCACGCACAGGCTCAAATGAAATCGAAGCTGAGTGTGGCGTTTCCAGAAAAAATGAGTTGTTTAGATAATCACAAAATACGAAAAGAATATTTGTATACCACTGATAGATGTAATGATAAAGCTTTAATGATAAAAAATAAAAGTTTAATTGCAGGAATGATAGTGCTCCGACGTATGTTATGAGTAACAGATTATCTATTATATATTTATGAGTGTTATATACAGAAATGATAGGGCTCTGGCGCCCCCAAAAATGACTCTTCCTGAATTGTATTGATCTATCTGTAATAATTGTACGATCGTGGTTAAAGATAATAACAAAGTTTGCACGATAGGTACCGATAACGCTTTAACTTCAAATTAATAAGATATGTAGAACGTATATTACGTCAAGATATAAACGGCATCTTTTTTAAGATAGAAATATCTTAATATTGACTGAACCGGCTGCATGCTTTGTACTTTACTAACATTGCTCACAGTAAAACCAAACAATTGACCTAAAATTAAGATTTAACAATATAAAACCTGTAAAATACAACTAAATTATCTGTGATACATGGAAATTACGTAGGCAACGCACCAATTCAATGGATTCTTTCAAACGGGTTCGTTGTCGTTGTCTCTTGCGCATGCGCCATACATGAAGCTTGAAGAAAGGACATACAAAGGTGAATTGTACCATTTTTTACGAACTTCAGACAAAGAATAATTGTAGCATATGATGGTTTCTGCTTGTTTTTTTAACGCCAGTATCGAGCGGACATTATTTTCTCCTTGATAATGTAGTCATAGTTTTTCGCCAATAGCTGTTGCTCCCAAATGAGGAAAGATCCCGCCATATGTCTCCCCGTGATAAATTATGGGTCGGACCCAGACAGAAAACTAGACATAAATAAATGGTTTGGATTTTGATACGGGGTTTCTAATTTAATCTCAAAGACGTTGTCGAGACTGTTTCAGTGCAACCAATGATATAAGTCGATAGAAATATACAATATGTCAATGGCTACTTATCTTTATGGAAAATTTTCTATCGAAGACTCCTTTCTTAAATAATAAAATATGATACATATCACCACATGGGAAATTATCGCAATATTCCTAAAAATTCCACCGAGCATTTTTTTTTTTTTTTTTTTTTTTTTATAGAAATAAAGGATAACTTTATTCACATGCATTGGTAAATTGCTTTGTTCCACTAGGACAAAAATGTAAAATAATTTATTATAGATTCACATGCTATTTCAACGTATCGCGATGCTATGATCTATATAAACGTATAGTCAATCAACTCGAACTCTCAGAGAACTTTAACTCCCGTTATTCTGCGTAGTTAATGAACTGGCAGGGCGTGGCTTAAACGTGACGTAATTTGGCGAGTTTACTTTTCAATAGTTTGGGTTCTTTCAAATTTTAGTCGGTCATCATCGCTAACGCGTGCAATAACTGTATCCTAAAACCTAAAGGATTCTCGTGCTTTAAGAGAGTGAACACATTTCATCGTTTGGTTACCAAGGCCTCGTAACTTCAGCTTGATTAAGCTGAAGTTACGAGGATTTGGTTACCAATCTACGATTTAAGGTCTCGAGTTATTTATGTCGACTCTCTTTAGAAGTAGGTTATTTGAGATAAAAGCTGATTTCCCTTAACCTTAACCCTTTCCTGTTTTACAAAATTTTGGACCTGTCCAAATTCAAAGGTTTTGCAGACGAAAATTAAAAGTGGATTTAATTTGAGAAATTACCCTTCAGTAGGGTAGAAAATAGCGTGGAAAAAGAAGAAATTGCTTGTCAGAAGCAATTTCTTCTTTTTTTCACAATGTTTTCTCAATCATAAAATCACAGGCACGTAAAAAGCAGGGATTAAACAGGAAAGGGTTAAGTGCAACGACCCGTTACTTAGGCTCCGCCCTGCCAGGGCATTAATCATGGATAATATCATGAAACGTTAATTGATGAACCCCGCTCTATAGCATAAACAAATCTAAAATAGGATAATAAGAAGAAACATTTGTTACACTTCATATTGACGGTGGTTTGTAGGTTTAAAATGTATCAAAGTTCTGATAATACTGAAGGCCGGGAAATGTTTAGATTTGTAAGATTAGAACTTATAGGAAGTGGCCAAATTAAGCCTGTGGAAAGAAATTTGAAGTTTCTTGTTTCTGTGATTAAAATTATTGAAAGAAGGTTTAAAACTATTATTATCATGTCATAACTTCTTTTCCACATTGATTTGTACAACACTAACATACTCCTGTCATCGTGATTAAAAAGGCGCCCACGAACAATTTCGTACTGGGGCACACTGGGTGGATTTCAAATGACGATGCATGGTAATATTACAGTTTAGAAAATCGTAAAATTGACACTTTGAATGATTTGAGAATGATTTAGGGTGAAATTGAATGAGTACGATGAGTAAACTTTGAATGCGATTAAAGGAAGGTAATCCATTATCGCTAATTTTGTTCAAGATGGACGAAATTATCGTTATTTATTATCCCCCTCGCTTTAAAATAATATGCTTTTAAGATCTATACACAACTTTCTTTGTCTTCAAAATCAGCCGCTTATAAAATTCAATTAAGTCAGTGGAATCGTGATTTTTGATAAGAAAGAAAGTGTTGCTCTTATCCTTTTAAACGATTTTGGAGCAGTTTTGAGTGGTTCGAGTGAGTGTTTGGAATGAATAAATAGAGCGTTGAGTGAGCGATTTAGAATGGTTTTGATCGTGGTGAATATCATCAATGAAGTGTAACGATGCGTCCGCGAGTACAGTTAAGAACAAGATGAAATTGACAAGGTAAATGATTTTGGAATTATTTTGGAATGAAAGTGAAAGAGTGTGTGGAGCGAGTTTTGGGTGAATTTATAAGCAAATCCAATATTGCTTATTTTGTTCAAGATGAACAAAATTAGAGATATTAATTACATCCATTTATAAAATATGCGTAATTTGTACGACTTCGTGGACTAATCAGACAACTGAACGTCAACACCAGCTAATAAAATCGTAAAACAAATAGATCGGTTTGAATTTATTGTTGAACGTCTTGAACGATTTTTAAATGTTTTCTAATGATTTCAGGGCGTTTTTGATTGATTTGAGTGAGTGTTTAGAATGAATGAATGGGATATTGAGTGAATGATAAAGAATGATTTTGATCGGAATGAGTGTCATTTTCACGATGTTTATGACTGTATTTTATAATCCTGAATGCGACATGGGCGTTTATTGTTTTCGGCACTCATTCTACTTCCTAAACATTGCATTTACAGCATGTTCGAGCTAGAGCGTCATATAATATGGTTTCGGATTTTATTAAAAAAAATCGGTGCCTTGAGTTGGCATTTCGGTCGGCTTCCTTTGGTCATTTTCTGATGTTTTTCATATCGCTTATGACAAAAAAATTCACCCCATTTTGAAAAATCTGAATGGTGTTTTTCTGATATGCAAAAAAGCCTGTAAATATGCAGCTTTCTCACTTTGTTGTTGTGCAACTCGAAATGTTGTGTCTATAGCTTGAATAAAACCGTAAATATGACATTTCGGTCATTTACTTGCCTTTTCTCTACAGGGACATAATTTCTTAAGGTAGTGGAGCCTTAATATGTCCTCAACATTTCGGACCTCGTGATCTCTCACAATGTTGACCGAGGTTTCTTAATGAAAATCATTAGGAAACCTTGGTTAACACTGTAAAAGTTCATTACTTCTGAAACTTTGCAAAACTATTACGGGTCCACTTCCTAAACTATGCAAATTTTCCTTTCGACGTGACTTTAGAATTGCATTCTATTTTGAAACAACTGAAAACCATGATTCAGATTTAAAGGCAGAACATTGAAACCACATAGCTTTCGCACTCCATCGTTGTTCGAACAAAATGCCGTACCGTAATGAATAAATTTTCTAGATACATCATTTCGGTTATCCATCAAAACTTGCTTTTTTTCTACAACCCTTAACCTCTTAAAGACTGCATATTCTGCTTTATTTTGAAAAAGTGACTCGGTGACGTCATATAATTGTGACTTGATGGCGTCATCATTTAATATTTAACATACTTTTACTATAGTTGTAGAAAAGATATGGCGCGGTTTTATTCAGGAACGACTTCCTTTAGCGGACTCAGATTTGAAAGTGGACACAGAGTCCAGCAATTTTCTTTGAAAGTAGTTCTTGAAATGTCCTCTTGGTTGCCATAGGAAAAAAATCGATTATATAAATTACTTGAAAAAAAATGTTATTACTTTATTTAATGAGTTATATTAGCGTTAATAGAATATCAAAGCATTTCACAATGTCGCCCTTATCTTTTGACTCAATTTTTATTTTTGGTGAATAAGTAAACACATGTTCATCTGAGGTGCATTTTTAAAAATGGGATTCGTAAGATTCTTATTCCTTTTTTTTAATACAAAGCGTTCGTAAGCGTAAGATTTTTTAGTCGCTAATGAGGAATCTTGAGATTCAAAATGGGGAAATTAAGCTTGCTTGAAATTGGTTTAGGCGAGAAGTCTTGACAACATCGAATATTTTCACTCAAATTATAGAAAATCGTTCATCATGACGTCTTAAAAATCTCATTTATCGGGAATTTTATCTCACTCAAACGAACGCACCTCTGAAGAACTGCCGATAGAAGGGTTATTGTGTATTTCAAATTCTAAAATTTCTAACAGAATCCTATCTTTACGGTATTCAGTGAGACGAATCAAATAGGTACCCAAGCAATATGTCTAACTCATCTTGAAATTGACATTCACTCCAATCAAAAACATTTTAAAGAACCCAATGCTTCATACTGTAATTTCAAACACACCATGGAACCATTCGTAAACGCCCCAAAATAACAAAAAAGATCACACCCCATTTTAATCGCTCGAAAATTTCATTACTGCGATCACAATGATAATAAATTGCACATCTTAGTATAATGTGGGACCGCGTTCATTTCCAATGCAATGAGAACCTCTATCTACATAACATCTTACAGCCCTGATGAAGAAATTGTTAATTTCAGTTGATATTCCGAAGTAAGCTATTAGGGGATTAATCCTCGGAGACCTTGTTTCACTATCTTTCATCTGATTTCATGAACTCGTATAACAAGGGGTATTTGTAAGGATTCGTTCTCTTAAACCATTGGCTAATAGCTTATAACGACGTCTAAGCGTAGCCGTTCGTATTAATAGCTATAGGCAGACTATAACCTTAACTATAAAACGTCATAATAAGACATACAACGTTTTTATTTAAAAAAGTGAAATTTTAAAGATTCTTGCCATACAATTATTTGCTTTTTTGGGGGGGGGGGGGGGGGAGGGGGCGGTTGAAAAACATGTCCTTGCTTAAAATAAACTTTATACACAGTGGTGGCGCAGATCATCCCGGTTACTTTAGAAGGAAAGGCGTTTGGCTGTCAAACCCGGGGTGATGAGATCAAGTCCGAGCGAAGCCACATTTCATCAGATATATTCGCAATTTTATGATTTTATTAAAGCCCCCGTATGCGTTTAGAGTAAAAAAATCGCCATTTCGTTATCACTCTTTAAATAATTATTCTTGATTTGGTCTTTTGAAAGATGAGTGACATGAAAATACAATCAATCAACAAATGGTGGCTTTTTCGGGAAACGCATACTCTGCCGTAATCAGTAATATATGTAAAAGAGAATTCGGTCACGTGAAAAACGCCCACGCAAAGGAGCGGGCTATATTCAAATTAAAGTCCGTAATGTTGCGGGTCATAAATATTCATCAATTAAGGCCTATATTTAGATCATTGCCTCACAATCATTTGCATTAACGAATATTGGAATAATAAAATCAAACTTATCTTTGAGAATTAAAGTCTAGTTCTTGTGTACTTACTCGATAATTGTCTTGCGTTTCGGAAATGTTCTCGAACACAGACGGGTGCTTTAATATTTAAGATGGTGTTTCTTCTTTATAGAGTGACAAGCAAGAGATAGCAGGGCTTGGGCAACAAATGACTTGCGATTTTCCGTTAACTTTATATGATGATTACTCTAATTAAGCTACTAATTTTTACATAATTCTTCGTAGTTGATCTTTTTTTTCGCAAATATTTCTGTCTACGGCAACTTCTCAAAAGCTCCTTAGTTAATGGTATTTTGACTTACTTTGATTTAGTTGATCGTATTAGTAACATGATTATCCACGGTAAAGATGAAGTACGATTGACTACGACAATTGCCGTAAATGGTACAATAGTTCTACACAAATCCTGCCCTTCTTAAACGTACATTTTATCGTGTTGATAGCACTGTTTATCTCAAAAAGTACAACAGCATTGAAAAATATATTAATACAGACTAGCTTTTACATATAATGTTTTAATAGAGGCCCAAAATCTGAATTTAAGATGTATTCTCACTAGATGTCTTGGAAGCCAGAAGGAGAAATCAACAGTGTCTCTAATTTGGACCAATCTCAGAAAAGGTCATTAAATATTTAAAATATCAAAATCTCTGAGATTGTCGCCTGTTTCTTTAATTTTAGATTCCTACCGTTACTTTAACAGACCTATACCAACATCAAAAAAAAAAAAAAAATCTCTCGTACAAGGGAACAAAAAAGTAACAAAGGTCCATGATATTTTGACGAAGACATAAGTGTTTTTTCTTATAACTGCTTCTTTCATGTATAAGACCGCATGAATGGTTCCATAATTGTCAATTGTTTATTGTACGCTATTTGTAGACGTGTTGCGCAAACCCGCATGCAAAGTTGGTAGGAAATAAAACGAAGATGTTAACTAAAGACAAAAAGGGAGAGGGCATCTCAATTGAAAATATGATATGTCAAAATCAATTCCGTATATCATCTATTGGATAACTATGGAATAACTGAGGTAGATCTCTAATGAGTGGCGCCTTAAACTCAAAATCATTTGAGCCTATGCGTGAGATTTTCAATTTCTAATATGCGCAAAGCAAAAACTCTGGCCAGCCTGTGCATCCGCACAGTCTGACCAGAGTCTTCAGTATGTGTTTATTAGATAGATAAGGTCTCAAAGTATCTGTAGACCATCGGGTAACTTAATATTTACAGTATGTGACTGTCTACGCTACTCAATGTTTGCACCTCGCTTATATTAAAAATTGTTGGAAATTTCACTCATAGGCTCAATTAAGTTTGGTGATAAAAAAATTAAAATGAAACTCGAGTTCGTTGTAAATTATGCCACCCCCTTGAACATAGAGGCACAGCTAAAAAAAAAGGGGGGGGGGGGTTAGATGTCAATATTTTGTTAGCAGAGACAGATTATATTGTAGTATGTGTGTCAAAAATTCAAGAGAATTCAATCATAGCCACGAAAATAATCCTTTGTTTGTAGATTAGATCACTCAGTAATAGTTTTTAATCTGTATGTGTAAATAAAAGTCGTACCGACATGTTGCTTCAAAGTACTGCATCACATTTCTAAGGTGTCTATCCCTCACGAGGAAATTTTGTAATCGGTTCGATAACAGAAACCTTCGATTTGTTTGTTTGAATGGATTTTTACGCCGCTTTCAACAATTTTTCAGTTTTATCGCGGCGGCTGGATCACCTAACAATCGATTCCTTGTATTTCCCTCACCAGCACTAGTTAACATCACATCCTTTCCTAGCCTCCAGCTGCTATCTCACTTAGGTATACGATTATCAACCCATTGGTGAGAGACAAATAGTCGGAAAGAATGCGTGCCGCCGTCGGGGATCGAACCCCGGACTTCTAGATTGTCAGTCCGACGCGCTACCAACTGCGCTTTGACGGCGGCTCAGAAAGCTTCATAAGCTAAGTCTCTCGCCAATGGGTTGATAATCGTAGACCTATGTGAGATAGCAGCTGGAGGCAAGGAAAGGATGTTATGGTTGTATTGGTGAGAGAAATACCAGAAAGAGTGAGAAAAATGTTGAAAGCGGCGCAAAACTCCATTCAATCAATAAATCAATCTAGTGAAACCAACAAGAGGTCGCATTTCGAAAGTAATTTCACGGGAAGGTAGATTAATTATTCTAGGTTAAGAAAAACTGTAAAGTGTAAAATGCGTCGACCCTAGTCAGTCTGCGCAGTCTGACAAGGATCGACACTTTACGCACTACCCAGATGGTCTCTATCCGAGTGACGGGTCACATATACATGTATATATATTCAAATCATTCCATCCAAGACAGGTTGTTTATCCAATACAGGTCATGTTTGTTTCATTTTTGTTTAATGAATAATTTAAATTTTGATTGTATCCATCGCGATTCGTGCATTCTGATTGGCTAAAAAAGGTTTTAAGTATACGCCTATTTTGAAAACTTCCGAGTAAAGTAGCCCAAAAAGAAATATGTTTCATAACGAAGAAATCGTTTTGCTCTTGCTTCCTAATATCAAATAAAATCTTAACTAAAATTCTAATCGGACTCATGTATGATTCCGCTTCCCGTATTCATACAATGGGATTCCGCTTCCCTTATTCATACGGTGTGATTCCGCTTCCCATATTCATACAGTGTGATTCCGCTTCCCGTATTAATACAGTGTGATTCCGCTTTCCGTATTCATACAGTGTGATTTCGCCTCGCGTATTCATACAGTGTGATTCCGCTTCCCGTATTCATACAGTGTGATTCCGCTTCCCGTATTCATACAGTGTGAATCCGCTTCCCGTATTCATACAGTGTGATTCCGCTTCCCGTATTCATACTGTGTGATTCTGCTTCGCGTATTCCTAAAGTTTGATTCTTCATACGCCGTCGAAGCTGGACGTACACTGGTGGCATCTTTTCCGTCTGTCTGTCCAGACGTCAGTACATTCATTCGTCCGCACGTAGGCCCAACTCTTGTGAACGCAACTCCTCCTTCATTAATAGGCCGAGTTGGAAGAAACTTTCATATTGTCCATAGTCACATGAACTTGCGCAAACTATCGCGGTTCGGTGAAATTCAGTCGCGTCATGGAAAAAGGGGCATTTATGTCATTTTTTGTGAATGTAACTCCTCATTCATTTAAGGACCGATTTGGATGAAAATTTCGTACAATATTCCACGTTACCTGTCCTTATGCATTTTAGCTCGATTTGAAATTCAGCTGCGTAATGGGTAAAGGGTCGTTCATGTTAAAGTTCTTGTGAACTCAAGTTCTACAAATTTAGACCGATTTGGTTGAAACTTAATTAAAATGTTCCTTGTTTCCTACCCTTGAGCTTTTAATCGCGGTTTGGTGAAATTCAGCCGCGTCACGGAAAATAGGTTCTTCATGTCTCATTTCATGTGCGATTTTTTTTTCATGATGAAATTGACAAGGTGAATATTTTGTGTTTTTTTTATTTATCTTTTAATGAAATTAAACGAGTGTGTGGAACGAGTTTTGAGTGAAATCAAAGGGAGGTAATTCAATATTGCTTATTTTGTTCAAGATGAACAAAATTAGCGATATCAATTTCCGCCCTTTTATAAAATATTCGTACTTTTCTGTTTGTACGTCTTCGTGTACCAGAAATCAAAACTAACTTTCAACTTATCAGATTACGGTGAGGTCAAAATTAAACTTATGCTTGTATTGAATGTTTGGTCCGTTATCCTAGAAAACATGTCTTAACTACATTACTTGTGCATCTGCTTATTTTCCAAAATTTTTGAAAAAAAACCCCGAACAATATATACTGATCAAAATAAAAAAAGAAATAAAAAAATAAACCGTAAATTTGGAAAACAAACTCTGCAATTCTTTTTCTAAGATCGGAGTTAAAGTCTAATATCACTCTTATTCTCTTTCGGAAAACATATCGTTTAGTTTGGGGTATTTTCTTTATTTGTGATTTTTTAAAGATTTAGAAACATAGATACCCTCCCCTCCAAGTAAAATGATTCATTTGTTTTGTTTTATGCTGTTGATAGAAATATTGATGGTGAAGATGATGATAATAATAAATAGAATTTAAATGACACAACAGGAATAAAAAAGAAAACAAATACTACAGAAGACGTTTACGAAATATTCTGTAATCTTAGAACATTATAGAAGGAATTATGACACCTTATGATCGTTTGAAACACAAATATTAAGCAGAATTCATTTTCCAATCGATACTAGTGAGAGTGAGATTGAAATACTAATATTGTGTGGTATGTCTAGGAATGTGTTAAGATGCACACTAATATGATGATAGAAGGAAATGGCTTTATAATTTTCAATAGAAAAAACCTCCGCCATCTTAATTCAATTACGTCAAAATGACGCGGTATTTGAGAACTCCCGCGAGACTTAAAGGAATGGATTCATCACACTTAATAGACCTCTAGGGAAATCCAGCGACATTATTTGAACTGACTTATTACGTCTACTTCACAAAAACTGTAACCAAAATATAGCTTGATTAGCCACATATCAAACCTGCCCGCAATACGGGAAGACTTTGTGCGTAAAAATATTGATTACAGGGCTCGTGCTAGTATCTAAAATTGAGCAGTCATTGACTCATCAGCCATAAAATTCTGGAAGTTAAAACTCATTGTAAGGTAAGGGGGTCTAAATGCAAATTATCAGTAGAATTTTACAGGTTGCAGGGTGATTTTACCCTTTCTAGTAATAATTTAAAGTCGGAAATAAAAAGGAAAATCCTAAATAGTATACATGATGCTTCCTTGAAAACTGGAGATGTGAAACCCAGTTTTGACCCTTAGAATTTGCTCTCGAGGGGGTCAAATTGACTCCCTTGGGAGAAATGTCTAAGGGTCAAAATAAAATATTTTCAGAATTTTGGGGGTCAAAACCTCTGGTTCAAGGGTAAAACACGAGCCCTGGTTTTAATCCAGCCATTTTAGTGTTGTGTTCTCCCAAACAAAATGTAAATAATCAACAAGCAAACAAAACATACATTGAAAAACTGAAAAGTATAGTCTTATATTACACCAAACTTAACCCATGGTATCAGCATATACGAGGGGTGTTCCGAAAATTTTGAGACTGAGCTTATTTCTTTTCGACTATAAGTCGAAGAACATCGAAAGCTAGTTTTACATTAAAAGAACGTTCCTTCGGTAACAAAATGATGGAAAGGTCCGTGAAAGATGTTATTTTTAGAAAATTATACTTCTAATTACATACTAATTGATCGCTACGGAGCACTTTGGAATTTCAATATATTTTCCAAAATTTGTTTACGCAAAATTTTGACAAACCTGGCACGAAAAATAGCGCAAGGTACCACAAACCGATGACATTTTGTCACTAGAAACCTAATGATATTTTTAAGAATGATTTTGACAATATTGAATGAGTTTCTGCTTAACAAATAGGAAAAAAGGTTAAAAAGGTATTAGAAATGACCAAAAATTATCGACATCGATTTTAAAATCAGATTCTTGTGCTGTATAAAATCATTCTTTATATTTATATAGAATGACTATTAAAGTTACTTAAAGAAGCAATTTAAAGGGAAAAATCAGTTAGTAAGTACATAATCATCTGATTTTCTAATTTCATTTCTTTTCGTATTTCGTTATTGCAAACACAGGGTGGATAGCCGAATTCTAAAGGACCAAAGCATATGGATATTTTTCAAGGCCTAGGAGCTCTCAAAATGATTCTCATGTATGGTCAGCTTAAAGGGTCTATCAAAAAGCAAAGTCAAAGGATATTTTCTGACACTTCGTAATGTTGCCCAAGAAATGCTTAAAGTCATAGGACCATTTTGTGTAAGGAGCTATTGAGTTAACGCTGCCGACGGCGCTAATTTGCATCAAACGCATAATCCTGAATAATTTGGTTCTGTAGTGACGGTTAAATACAGGCAGTCTCAAAACTTTCGAAACCATCGTCCAATGACCCCCACTTCGTGGGTGTTCTCTTTAGACGCCCAACTAACGGAGTATGTCGACGAAAATTAACTTGTCCCTTGTTAATTTTGGTGGACTATGAAAACAAAACATTTTTTAAATAAGTAAATCGTTTATGAACGATCTCACAGAATTATTACGAAGACACTACAACAAATGCGAAGAAGTTCATTTCTTAATACATATATTTGTTTTCTAGATGAGAAACTGCTCCGTAATTTCGAGAAAGTCTCAAAAGTGTCTGCAGTGTCAATAGCGATAATTACATGTAAACAAAATAACCTGAACTCTCACAGAAACTTCGTCTACAGGAGTCTCGTGAGAATTGGTACATGTAACGAGAATTGATGGCCCCGTTCTTAACACGCCGAAAATAGCCTTAACATCTCCGTAATGGAACCATCAGAAACAAGACAAAAGTAATTTATACAATAGTGTATTTATTACGATTCGCCGTGACGGCTGGTCGTAAAATTGATATTCTAGGAGGAAGAAATGTCACTGTTGGAAATGTCAGATAGTTGGGAAATTGTTGATTAGTTTTGAAATCAGTCAAAGGGAGACATTCTAGTTATCGTAATTTAGAAAAAAAATATCGTTTTTGTGAAGAAAAACAGTGACACTTCTGCAGAAAAAAATGAGCCTGTGCGTGACATTTACAACAGTTTTACATGTGCGTGAAGGGTTAACATTAACCAACCAACCAACCCTATCTTTCTACAAAGCGCAAAAGTGAAGACCCTGGTCAGGATGTGCGGATGCACATGCTGGCCAGAGTGTTTGCTTGGCGCCGATTTATATTGTTGTTAATGTCTCGCACAGGCTCAAATGGTGTTTTTTACAGTAGGAGATTGTATTTTACGCGGGACATCTTTACTAATTCGGTGTAAGCAGCCAATATCAATATATATCGCTAAAATGGCTTCCCCAGGCCTTGTGACGTCGCGCATGGTAACGCTGAACATTTAAAATCGTACGTCTCCTGTCAAGTTCAATCTGCTTTTACTTCCAAACATTTTAGCCGATTTCTTTGTTCTTTATAGCAAATGAACAAAGGTGAACTGAAGGAAAACAAATTCTCGTTAAAATAAGTTTCTTTGTCACAAAAACTCTTAAATTACGTCTGTAAAACGTAACAAATTATGTGTTGGTGGATTTCCTTTAGACCCTTAAAATGCGTAAAACAATTCGCGAAAAATGTTGAGAATGTTTATATTTGGGCGAGAAGGTTCATCAACTTAGAAAATGAACTAAGACGTCTGTCAGTGAAATAAGAAACAATTAATAGAGATTTATTTAACAATTCAAAAGTTGTAAAACGTCAAATTTTACTGAAAAATCGGCTTGAAATTTCACAAAGTTTTCTCAATATCTTTAGCAATAATTGAAAAAAATTGATGAAATTTCGAAATAAAAATATTATTTTTTTCTAGTTTTCGATAACGTGGTCCAAAATACTAATACGCAATATACAACAAAATAAAAAGTGAAAATCTGTGTGGACACAATTTCTGCATTACGCGAATTTTATAGCCAGTTTTCAAAATGTTTCGCTGCAGCGTTTCATTATCAATATGAGTATCATAAATTATTTTATATTTTTGAAATATCATTTTTTCGTACAATTACCTGGAAAAATTTCGTAGAGATGCATTTGAAAATATCAAAAATATTCAGATTTGTTTGTGTGGACATACTTTTCAAAAACGTAATGTTTTTAACGTCTTACGTCATTACATTGCGCGCTGTATTTTTTTATCAATCAATGATTACATTAAAGCTGACTGATAATAAAATTGCTTCCTGCGGGAAAAAATATATCCTGTCTTACTCTGCATACTACTTATATAGCAATTTAAATAAAAATACATGGCAAAATCAACATGCGATAAACAAGAAGCGCTTCTGTGAAGTACGTGGTGTAATAACGTCTAAATAGCAAATCGACGTTACAAAATGTTAAGCATTAGCGTGCGCGACGTCTTGTACGAATTGGACCTCTCTAGAAAAAAGAACGATCTGCGACAATAGGAAACCTGAAACAATTTCAATTTATGTAAGGGGCTACAAACACGGAATAAATGCCCAATTAGTTTACGATGAAATACATGCACTAAAAACTCTCTGGTCGTTTTATTGGTCAGATCAGATCATGCAATTATAAATCTTATCTTATTCTTTTCTTCGTGAATAGAGCGAGATTAGAACAAAATGTAATATTGTAAGTTCTTCATAAATTCGGCCTTGGAAAATGATATTAACCTTGAAATTATTGTCAGAATTCTCCGGAAGTTTAGCTCTTAATGTTCTATGTAAAAATGCATTTTGTTACATATGGCCCCACCAGCACTGCATCAAACATTCATAGTACTGTCTTTGAGACAAGAAATTAAATAAAGGTACATTCGCTTGGATTTACGGGCTATCACAGAAAGAGGAGATGCACTACCCATTTTATCACAAATGAAGAGTGCAGTTAGGTATGGTGGGTCCCTATCCGTTAGCCATGTTTCCGAAATATTAAATAAAAAATGCACAACTAGTAAGAATTTAAACCTATGAACTCATGGAAGATCATTTTTCACTTTAAAATGCTGTTTTTGTCTAGATTTTTAAATAATGAAAAGATTTACCTTCACCTATTTAAAAGTCTCTGGAAGTCGATTCGACTGAGTGCATTCCCTAAAGTAAATGCAAATCAACAAAAACTGACAGGGTTTGAGATAATATAAGAAAAGCTATGTGTTTTGTTACAAAAACCACCCTAACTTACAATCTATGTTACGACACCAAATCATACACGTTATATATACAGTTCTTGTTTTCAACACCATTTTTACTTTCGCCACGTCATCTTTACATTCATTTATATTCGCACTGACAACTCTCGTCCCCTGGCTGAACATTTCTCGTCACAAGACAAAATACTTCCGATCACGTGATGATATCTTGGCAAATAATTACAACATCTATTTCCGGTCTCATCCATCATCTAGCGCGTAAAGAATCAACAGTTCTGTTCTTATTAAAGACAGATAAATACGAGATTGGTATTTTTCTTTGACTTTTTTTCACTGTCACTGTTTCATTCATTTACTAATTATGTAATTTCATATCTTGTATGTAGGTGAATTATACGACCCAAACGACAAGTGATAGGTACTAGTTTTTGCATTATGGTGTAATTTAGATAACCGTTCACATAAATAATATGAATGAAATGAAAAAAAAAAGTAAAAATAATTTTTTATGCTCGAGATTATTCATTCCAAACACTCCCCAAAACATTTGTTTCTCCACTGTACCAATAAAAAAACGGCCTGTTGCTACACTGGACCGTTGTCCTTTTACACAAACTAAAAATATCACTTTCCGCAATGCTTTTTCAAAGCTGTCAAAATCGAGGTGGTTTGTCAGGGTTGGGCTTTCGATAGATCGTTGGACATTGGCGATTTTATTTGTAATTAACCCTATATTCTGGAATGAATCTTACGATCACCGCTTCAATTTCGGTTTTTGATAAATACCCACTAAATCAATTGAATCTAAGTTGTGTAGTAGGCATCACGAGATATCAAAGGGAAAATAAGAAAATCGGACATTTTGTTGGTCGCAATGTCTATTTTCAAGATTCAATATATAAGGCCTTCGACCCATATACAAAACATTTCTAGACATTAATTATACAAAACACCACCAGCAGTCAAATTAACCTGTATTTTTGCGATTGAAAATTTAATTACACATTATTATTGTTTATGTCCGCCATATTGCATGCGTCTACAAGGGACACTTTGTTTACTACACTGTACCAGGTATACGACTGTGAGTTACTTATTGATACTATGTTACTATAATGTTTGATATACATTGTAACCAGTTGTGGTAGTAAGAAAAAATATACATGTACATTTCTGTGTTGTTTGCAAGGAAATTCTGAGTGTATACGGTGAATATGCATCAACGCGTCGAAGTAGATTTTAGATTTTGTTAAAAACAAACAAACAAATAGACAAACAAACAAACATACAAATAAACAAACAAACAAATAAAATGGAAAAAATACATAGACGTCGCGCACGGTAATGCGGCACTAAAATGTAACGTCAAAATAGCGAACGTCGATTGTGTAGCATCTAGTGTTTTTGTTTGTTTGTTTGTTTGTTTTGTTTTTGTTTTTTTGTCAAAAAAAGTACACGTAATCATTATATTGCTCACTCTTTCTACAGCTATAGCAGTGTCAGAATATAAAGTCTTCATTAAAGTATTAAAACTTGCCCCTATCCCTCGCGAAGAATGCAAAATGTCATTTTATTTTCATCTTCGCATAAATGTGTTGACATGCGAATACTGGATGAAGCCTTTTGTAGAGTGAGGCTTAATTCCACTCTAAATATAAAGATGTTTTGGGCTAGGCGCTTCTTTTGAACATTATTTATGTTATAATGTAGAGGTAAATCTGACATTATGAAATATTCACCCTATATTTATTGCAATAATCTATTCGAACCATCAGCAGCTTGTTCATAAAAAGTGATGTCATCAATACATGCGGTTTTGTAAAAGGAAGATGACGCATCCCCCCTTTTTTAATATTTGAAAAAAGTTATTACATTTTGCTAAGTTTGCTTCGAACTCACTATTCTTGGGTCTTTAGAACAACGAGTTACTGTGCAAGAATACAAGTCTTTGCGAAAAATGTATACAATATTCTTTTTTGCTATCCGAAATTAAGATGAGCGATTTCGGGCAATTTTGGCCCTCTTGTTTACAAAAATGTATATCTAGTTCTTCCCTTCGCCTACTCGAATCGCCACTTCCACACAGATATTCTTCCCGCATGATATTACGCTTTCTTTTTCTCTTTCTGTCCTTGAACTGCGGATTTAATATACTCTGTATCCATCTGAAAGCGCGTCGGTTTTATAATTCAACATATCAAACATAACGTCGTTGTAAGAAAATGCGCGTTTTTTTAGAAAGCGTTCCACACAAACTAATATCAATATCTCTTCTATTCGTAAATATTTTTTCGTGAAATTTTAATATGATTATTAAGAGAAAAATAATATTTCTTAGCTTTATTCAAATTATAGTATGAGTAAATGAACTGCTTTTTTCAGCGTATTAAGAATGGAAAAACAGTTTTATAACAGCCTAAAAAGATTTCGTTCCACACGAATTTCGGCTCATCAGTTTTCCGATTAAAACTCAAATTGATATCTACTTACATATTTAAGAAAAACAGAAAAATAATATTTTTAATTTAAAGATTGGTTGCAATTGAACCATTTTTAATTAAAATATATAAAAAGGGGAATGGCCGAATCTAAGTTGGAAGAACTTGTGGCCAGACCCCTTTGCCTGATTATTATGAACTTTTGCGGTGTAACGTAGATTATATATTTGTACATAGATGGCAATAAAATATGTTTAAACTAAACTAATTAAAATATACAAGAAAATCGTCATTTTTTCGGCGTCTTAAATTTTGATGTTACGCTTAACTTTTTGTTAAACATAAAGCGGTATTTTTCTTATTTGTGTTTAAATTTCGATCTACGTTGGTAAAATTGTTGGATATCATGCCAGTTTAGTTTTGATGTACTTTCAAGCAGTTTAAACATTATTAAACTGTATAAAATATAAGATGTGTATCTTCCGGTGATGCTTTTATGTTACATGTTACACGCGTTTTTCGCTTAAATTACAATTTGAAACTCCTTTTTACGAAATCATACGAAAATAGTTTGCAATAAAAGTTTGATTTATAAATTGGCCATGGTTTAAGCATTATTTAGATATAAGATATAAGGATGATGCGACCAAGGAGTCTTGTTATGATAAGTTTTAAAACACAGAGGGTGACGTTTTTCAAAACGTGCCGCATTACCGTGCGCGACGTCTTAGTGGATAAACCTTTCTAATTTTTTTTCTCCCTTAAATTTTGGTCGGCTATGTACAATAGATATATACGGAAACACTTAACGGTTTATAAGCTTCACTTTAGAATGGCTTTATTATAGGAATCGAAATGATGGCTGTAATTTTTAAAAGATGTTTATTTTTCCACAGATTTTTCCCGTTAAGCGAAAAATGGACCATGCTGGAATCTGTACATTAAACATTTGAAAAAGAGATTGGGTCCAGCATAGATGAAGTCGCATTTCAAAAATTATTTCACAGAAAGGTAGATTGACAATTCTAGATTCAGAAAATAAGCAAAGTGCGTAAAGTGTGGAATCTAGTGAGTCTGCGCAATCTGCGCAGTCTGACTAGGGCCGACACTTGAGGCACTGCTCAGATGGTCCCTTTTTGCGTGACGGGTCACAAATGTGAAAAACCGATTCAAATTTAATGTTGTAGATTAAACTTAGAAAAATATGGAGTAACAGCAATAAATGTTCATTTTCAACCCGATAAAATCTTGTCATGTGGAAAAAAATGAATGAAAGGTTCCAGATTACCATAATGAGGATAAAACTAGCTCTATTCTCTTAAATAATTGCAAAAAAGCCGCCATCTTTATTTAATTACGCCAAGATGACGTGATATTTTAGAATTCCCACCAGACATAAAACGAATGGATTCATCGCGCTAAATTGGGCCTCAGAGAAATGAAGGGACATTATATTTTCTGACTTATTGCGTCGAGTATAAGAAAAAGTGTATAACAAAAACTGGTTTCTTGGTATAATGAATGACAAAAGAAACGAAGCGCTAGGACAACTTTGTTACAAATTTATTAAAAAAAAATCCACCCACCTACTATAAATTGAAAGATTTTTAACTTGTAAATCTAAGTAGAGCAAAGAGTCTTTCTTTTTCTTCAGCATTTAAAGGGAAGATGGATATTTTCATGATTAAAATCAGGTTTTTATCGCAAATTTCCAGGTCAAATGATAAAAAGAATATTAAATTTGTGCTCATGAAATACCAAATATATATTAAACTCGTCATATAAAACAATTACAAACACCACAAAGTCTCGTTTTCATCTGTCTTTAAGCCTAATTTACATTTGCCACGGTCGCCGTACGATATCGCAGCCTGCGATTTTTTTACGATTTTTTTTGACATCGCAGACAGCTACGGTCTGCGACGTATGTGTTCACAATGCCGCACGGTGACCGTGCGATTTTGAAAATATTTGAGGGGAACATGCCCCGTACGGGTCCCGTGCGATATCGCAAGGTAATCCTGAGACTCCCGTGCGGAGATCGTACGGGTTCCGTACGGATATCGAGAGGATGCCGTGCGGTCATCGCACGATTCTACGGGTTTTATTTTGGATGTTTGATAGTTAAGATATCGTACGATTTCCGCGCGATCATCGCAAGGCTTCCGTGCGATGTCCGTGCGGTGTCCTCACAAGGCTACGGGCTTACGATTTTTAAAGATGTGTATAACATTTTCTTAAACGAGATCGCAGATGTCTGCGGTGTCCGTAAGACCGTGCACACAGTCTGACATGCACACAGTCTGACCAGAGTCTTCACTTTGCATTTTGTAAGTAGATAAGGTCTGACAATATCAATAGACAATCAAGTGATTTTATCATTTCACTTATTGGCTATCTTTGCTGCCCAATGTTTCTCCCTCATGCAAATAAACAAACAAAATAAAACATTTTGTATATATATTCTCAATACATTTTATCAAACTTGCCAATATTTGTCAGGATAAGTAAGTTCCTTTCATCTAAGTGAATGACTTAATTGTCTAAAAGACTAAACGTATAATTTTTGAGACAGACAGGTCTCTAAAATATAACTGGATACCCCACATTAATACATTACATAGCGTTCGTGTCCCACCATAGTTAAGGGAAGACCTAATTTTGCCTCTGTAAGAAATGCAAGTTACATTAAAGGCAAGGAAAATACTGCTTATAAACAGCATACTCACAAACAAAACATAAGAAATAAAACTATTCTTTGCATCCGTTTTTATGAAAGGTGTAAAATTTAGAAAACATGTCGCTTATAACGACAAGGTGAGAACTTCATTCGAACTTAGCCAGGATGCATAAGGATTGTAGTGTGTTTTTAAATGGACTGTCCAACCTGAGAACAGCCAGACTACCCATTCGGAACACCACTCGGCCAATCTCACGATTAACCTCGGATGTACATAGACGGACTATTTCTAAAAATTACTACTTGATGACGTCAGTTAAAATGGCGTTAACCCTCGAAACTTTGAGTGAAAAAATTCGATGTCGCCAACGCTACTCGTTTAAGTCACTGACGTGAAACCATCGTATCCTTATATAAATAACCTTAGATTCTTAAATAACGGCCGAAAAAATCTTAATTTTTGAGAATGATTCGTCATTCTCAAAAATTAAGATTTTTCAGCCGTAGTTTACTGAAAAAGAAATAAATCTACAGTGCTAGTTTTTCTTACACTGTTTCCGCCTGAAAAAATGTACAATTTTGTTACATATCCATCCGCCTTACATACATCCCAGGTCTGTTGTAGTTCACGGAAATAGCCGAGTTATGTTCCGAATGCCAGACTACCGTATGTTTAAAAGAGAAATAAATTTTGAAGCTGAGTGTGGCGTTTCCAACAGTTTCATAAGAGTGCAATACAGAAAAAATGAGTTGATTAGACAATCACAAAATACGAAAGGAATATTTGTATACCACTGATAGATAAAATGAGAAAGATAAAGCTTTAACGATAAAGAATAAAAGTTTAATTGCAGGAATGATAGTGCTCCGACGTACGTTCATGAGTACCAGATTATATATTATATGTATAGGAGTGTTGTACTAGGAATTCGTGTACAGGAGCGATAGGGCTCTGGCGGGTGTAAGTGGATACCAGGTTATTAAGTATATATAATTAATATCTATGGGACAATTTGGTACATATATCTACACTTGTTTGTATAATACACATTTTTCATTTATAGACAGTAGCCCACCCCCCTAAAGATGACCCCCCCCCCCCCCCCCTGAAGATGACTCTTCCTCTTCCTGACTCGTATTAATCTATAGGTAATAATTGTACGACCGTAGTTAAAGATGGTAACAACGATGGCATGATATGCACCGATAACGCTTAAACTTCAATCAAAGTACTGACAGTTCTGAAAGCTAGCAAAGCATAGATAGTAATCTTACTTTTAAAAATTTATTATGATACAAAATCAGGGTTAAAATAAAGCGAGGAGTTAAAAGCATACTTTCGAATGAGTTCTTATTTTAATAAAGTTCATCCAAGTGACCGTACAATGTAGTGTGCATAGTGAAAATTCTGGTTAAGTCATTACTTTGCACACATGTGACATTCTTGGAAATCCACATTCAAATACACTGTACAACCGTGAGTGTGAAAAACTTCTCATCAATACCTGTTTCTTTCCTTTTTTCTGTTCAAATATTCTCATTTTCTAATTGAGTCCCCTTTCTGACATAAAAAGGATTCTGGTCATTGTTCATCACGGGTGAGCCAAATTTTCATGTGCCTTCGTTTGTATTTTCGCTCTTTGCTCTTTCAGAAGGTTTTATCATTTTGACTAACATACTGAACAAGTTTCATCATAAATGCGCTAAATGTATGCCCCTTAGAATGTAAACAAAGAAAATGTCAACAGGTATCCTTTTCTCGTGTTTTCATAAGGAATTTTTCAAATTGTAATTCATACGGTTCATCTTTATGACTTGACAAACAATACTATCCAATATTCATGAATTGTCGCCCCTATGATATAAACACTAAAGAGAGTTGATGACGAACGACGAGGGATATCTAATTATCACACAGCTCACCATAAGCCCGATTTGCTCTTACGAGCGTAAAGTATGAAACTGCAGATATAGATATGCAACATTACGGGAGAACTACTTTTAATGGCGAAAGTATTCATAAGCTTTCTAAAGAGTTCCTACAACACAGAAATAGAAATTTGATTTTAGTTTCCTCCCACTTTTATTGGTATTTCGATTTACATGAATTACGATCGTAGTCCAAACTGCTTGAGTAAGCAGAAATGCATGTTTAAAGGCAATCTATTCGATTCAGATAAATACATGTCTCCCTTATTTATTTTTTCAACATTGCTCACAGTCAATTAAAAAATTGACCTAAATTAATATTTTCATAAAATCTGTAAATTAATACTAAATTATCGATACTGTGATACATGAAAATTACGTAGGCAACGCACTAATGCAATAGACTCTTTAAAACGGGTTCGTTGTCGTTTTCCCTTGCGCATGCGCCATGCGTGAAGCTTGAAGAATGAACTTACAGAAGTGAATTGTTACTTTTTTTTCGAAATTAAGACAAAAAATAGTTGTAGCATATGATGGTTTATGGTTATTTTTTAACGCCAGTATCGAGCGGACGATATTTTCTCCTTGATAATGTAGTCATGGTTTTTCGCCAATAGCTGTTGCTCCCAAATGAGGAAAGATCCCGACATATGTCTCCCCGTGATAAATTATGGGTCGGACCCAGACAGAAAACTAGACATAAATAAATGGTTTGGATTTTGATACGGGATTTCTAATTTAATCTCAAAGAAATTGTCGAGACTAGTGCAACAAATGAGATAAGTCGATAGAAATATACATTTTATCAATGGCTACTTATTAATTTGCAAACTTTATATCGAAGACCCCCCTTCTTAAATAATAAATAATGATACATATCACCACATAGGAAATAATAGCAACATTCCATTATTAACATTCCATATGAAAATTTCACCGACCTCCTTCTACATTTTTCCCCATAGAAATAAAGGATAACTACATTCACATGCATTGGTATATTGCGTTGTCCCCCAAGGACAAAAATGTAAAATGATTTATTAGAGATTCACATCAATTTCAATGTATCGTGTTTGTTTGTTCGTTTTTAAAAAGGGGGCCTTAGCAGGTAGATTTTGCGCGGTGAGTCGTGAAATCAACGTTTAACTGTTTTTTGCCATTTGTTCGAAAAAGATAAAACCGGTTAGAATAACGCATTTAGAAAGTTTAAAATATACCTTTTAAACCCTCGTTATTGCTTGTCTTAAAACGTAAGATTCACTCAAACATAATTGGAAAAAATATTGAAGTTTAGAGGGGTTTTGTAGTGTTTTTGTTACGTCCGAGATAAGTGCAAGTTTGGAGCGCTTACTCCTTTTTGAAGAGTTCTTAATGGCGTCATCTTTTAATATTGAACATCGCAATAATATTGCGCGGTTTTCATTCAGGAACTACTGCCTTTTGCGGACTCAGAGATGGATTTCCTGGTCTAACAAAAAAACAACAACATAACAACAACAAAACAAAACAAAACAAAACAACCTGGGATGTATTAGTTACTTCATTTTTTTCATTTGAGTTGTATTGGCGTTAACTGAATATCGAAACATTTCACCTTGTCGCCCTTATAGATCTATTGACTCAAATTTAATTTCGGGTTAAACACATGTACACCTGGGGTGCATTCTTTAAAGTGAGATTCATAAGATTCTAATTATTATTATTATCATTTATTTATTTATTCTTTTTGGAAGACAAAGCGTTCGTAAGCCCAAGATTTTTTAATCACTAATGATTAATCTTGAGAATCTAAATGAGCAAATTAAGCTTGCTCAGCATTGGTTTTAAAGGCGAGCGAGAAGTCTTGACAACATCGAATGTTTTTTCACTCAAATTATAGAAAATCGTTCATTATGACGCCTAGAAAAATTTCTTTTATCGG
Organism: Fragum whitleyi; assembly: GCA_948146395.1. Classification (NCBI taxonomy): domain Eukaryota; kingdom Metazoa; phylum Mollusca; class Bivalvia; order Cardiida; family Cardiidae; genus Fragum; species Fragum whitleyi. The sequence continues at coordinate 45,603,575 of OX411556.1, forward strand.
GAATTTTTTTCCTCACTCAAAACATACAGGCTCATTTAAAAGCACTCCTCGCCTTTTCAGTAATTTTTAAACCCAACGTGGAACCATTCAAACGCTAAAAAAAACCCCCAAAAGATCAACAACCTCATTAAATTCGCTCGGAAATTTCATTATTGCGATCACAATGATAATATATTGCACATCTAAATATAATGTGGGACCGCTTTCATTTCCAATGCAATAAGTACGCCTATCTGCATATCACGACACCTACAGCCCTGCTGAAGAAATTGTTAATTTCAGTTGATATTCCGAAGTAAGCTATTAGAGACTTAATCCTCGAAGACCTTGTTTCACTATCTTTTATCTGATTTCATGATTCCTATAACGAGGGGCATTTGTAAGGATTCGTTCTCTAAAACCATTGGCTAATAGCTTATAATGACGTCTAATTGCAGCCGTTCGTATTTATTGCTTTAGGCATACTTTTACCTTAACTATAAAACGTCAAAATAGGACATACAGCATTTTGATTAAAAGAAGTGAAAAATTAAAAGATACTTGCCATACAATATATTTCGTGCATTGACTTTAGTTCTTTTAAACTTTCCGGTCATTACGCTTAATACTGGAGACCATCTAAGCTGGACAATCATATGATGAAATCATTACTAAGCCTGACGCGTTTTAAGAGGAATAACTTTTTCTTACGTTTTATATCAGTTTTGAAGAAACAGAATAGAATTATTTGCTGTTTTCTTTTCTTTTTTTTTTTTTTTTTTTTTTTTTTTTTTTGAGGGGGGGGGGGTTAAAAAAATGTCCTTGCTTAAAATAAACTTTATACACAAACCCAGACGGGGAAATCAAGTGTCTCTAATTTGGACCAATCTCAGAAGAGGTCATTAAATATTTAAAATATCAAAATCTCTTCAATTGTCGCCACTTTCTAAAATTTTATGTTCCTGCCGTTACTCATACAGCCCTATACCAACATTAAAAGAGCATCTCTCGTACAATGGAACAAAAAAAGTAACAAAAGAAGGGGTCCGTGACATTTTGACGAAGACATAAGTGTTTTTCTTGTAATTGCACCATTCGTGTATAAGACCACATGAATGGTTTCATAATGTTCAATTGTTTATTGTATGCTATTTGAAGACGTGTTGCGCAAACCCGCAAAGTTGGTAGGAAATAAAACAAAGATATTAACTAAAGACAAAAAGGGAGAGAGAGTCATAATAAAAATATGAAATGTCAAAATCAATTCCGGATATCACCTATTGAATACCGTTAGTTACATCGTGAAATTGGCATTCACCGCAATCAAAACAATTCTAAATCGCTCACTCAGCGCTCCATTCATTCATTCCAAACACTGACTGAAAACTTTCAAAAACGCCTAAACCCATTGAAAAATATATAATCAACATCACTATTCAAAATAAATTTTGATAGAGAAAAATCGCGATATCACTGACATAGTACAAATTGTTAGCGTCTCGTAGGTTCTTGAAGTTATAGGAAGCTATCTATATAACTTTTATGCATATTTTATTAAAGGGAGGTAATTAATATCGCTAATTTTTGTTCATCCTGAACAAAATTTTCGATATAGTATTACCTCCCATTAAATTCACTCAAAACTGGCTCCCCACACTCATTCAATTTCATTCCTAAATCATTCCAAAATCATTTACCTTGTCAATTTCACGATGTTATTAACTGTAACTATGGAATAACTGAGGTAGATCTCTAATGTGTGGTGGCCTAAAACACAAAATCAAGTTTGCTGATAAAATAGTTTTAAAATGAAACTCAAGTTCGTAGTTAAATATGCCACCCCCTTGAACATAAGGCACAGCTAAAAAATAAAGGTTTTAGATGTCAATACTTTTGATAGCAGAGACAGATTATGTTGTAGTATGTTTGTCAAAAGTTAAAGAGAAGTCAATCATAACCACGAAAAGATCCTTTGTTTGTAGTTTAGATCACACAGTATTTAGTTTTTAATCTGTACGTGTAAATAAAAGTCGTATCGAAATATTGCTCAAAAATAGTGCATCACCTTTCTAAGGTGTCCATCCCACACGAGGAAATTTCGTAATCGATTCGATGTCAGAAAGCTTCGATCTGTTTGTTTGAATGGAGTTTTTCGCCGCTTTTAACAATTTTTCAGTTTTTTCGGAAAGAATGGGTGCCGCCGTCGGGGATCGAACCCCATACCTCTAGATTGTCAGTCCGACGCGCTACCAACTGCGCTATGACGGCGGCTCAGAAAGCTTCAAAAGACATCGTTGAATTTCGGTTTGACAAAATAATTGGCACTTACGTCATTTTAGTACTGTTATGACGTAATCTGTGACGAAAGTACTAGGTCATTATCATCCGCTAGCAATCTTAAGGTGAAAGGAAACCATAAGGAAAAAACACGAGTCATGCCGTCAAAACAGGCAGTCTCCCAAAGTCGATGGAGAGTAAGGTAGAGGCTTAAATATCTATTTCCATGTCTATGTTTAACTGGCACGAGATAATAAATTTCTGCCTATGTTTTCGTATTGTTCGCTTCATTTTTTTTGTCATCGGCTCTTCAAATACTTTAAGACATGACAAATAGGGTAAAATGCTGTAAAAGACATCTTCGGTTGTTTTGGGGTAATATTATTTTGCTAGCTTTGTCGAAACGAAAAAAATGGGCCTGTACATGGCATTTCCAACAATTGCGTTCGTGATTTACAGATATTTACATGGGCGCATCTAGGACTTTGAAATTTATACGCAGTCTTAGAAAGCGAATATATAGGATAAAGGCAATCAGGACTGTGACAAAAGATGAATGCCCTCAGTCCGCTCCTTTTTTATAACTTGAGCGTTGATAAATAATCAAAACATCGTAACTACAGCTTCAATAAGCTGTAGTTTCGATGTTATGATCATTCATCAACGATATTTTCCAACGGAGGATTATTTCTTTTACGTACTTGCGTAAATTGCGTTATGGGAGTTACGCCTTTGATTTAGCTGCATAGACATCCCCGCACTGCATCAAAAATGTTCTACAATCGTGCACAGCCAGAATAGGTCCGTAGTTATCTATTAGGCGCACTGTGAATGTTCTGACCAGCATGTGAAGATGCACAGGCAGGACAGAGTATTAATGTTGCGAACTTGTTAAACGGTTAGAAATGTCACGCACAGGCTCAAATGATGACAGCCTCTCAGTATCATAAGAATCTAAAAAAAGAAGATTTAGTTAGTTCTTTAATCCAATGAAGAACAGGAGTGAATGAATTCTTAATAAACCTGTATCATCTAAGTATTTAACAAGAACCACAAGACTAGTCTTTGTTTTACTACGCACAATGATCCCATATTGCCCATTAATCTCCATTATTCTTGTAAATATATCGTCTATTTCTCTCCTACTTTCAACATGGTGATAGTTTGACGCATTGCATTCTAAAATAACAAATTCCCACCATATCGAGTAAAAAACGGTATTATGTACGAAATGAAGATAGATTTGCAATTTGCAGTATCTGAAAGTATACGGGTTCTAGTAACTTGAATTGGTTCATTTAAATGTTTCATTTATACCGTGGCGAATAATACAACTTACCATGAACGCGACATTCGGAACATCACTCGGCCAATCTCACGATCAACCTCGGATGTACATAGACGGACTATTTTTAAAAATTACGGGAAACCCTTGGAATGATTCGATGACGTCAGTTAAAATGGCGTTAGCCCTCGAAACCGTGATTGAAAACATTCGACGTCGCCAACGCTACTCGTTTAAGTCACTGACGTGAAACCATCGTATCCTAATATAAAAATCTTTCGATTCTTAAATAATGACTGAAAAAATCTTAATTTTTGAGAATGATTCGTCATTCTCAAAAATTAAGATGTTTTAGCCGTTATTTACTGTAAAAGATATAAATATACAGTGCTAGTTTTTCTTACACCGTTTCCGCCTAACAAAACGCACGATTTTGTTACAAACCCATCCGCCTAAGATACATCCGAGGTTTGTTGCAGTTTACGGAAATGGCCGAGTGATGTTCCTGTTTTACAAAATTTTGGACCTGTCCAAATTCAAAGGTTTTGCAGACAAAAATTTAAAGTGGATTTAATTTGAAAAAACAACAACAAACATTTAGTAGGGTAGAAAATAGTGTTGAAAAAGAAGAAATTGCTGGTCAGAAGCAATTTCTTCTTTTTTCACAATGTTTTCTCAATCATAAAATCACAGACACGTAAAAAGCAGGCATTGAACAGCAAAGGAGTATGAAGCCGCTTCACTAATTAGTGCAGTGAGATCGGTTGAAAAATAAAGAATAGATAGCAAATATTGATCTGATCGATATCAGTAAAAGTCAAAATATTCATATTGTTTGGTACGTCTGATAATGTGTTAAGATGCACACTAATATGATGATAGAAGGAAATGGCTTTATCATTTTCAATAGCAAAACCTCCGCCATCTTAATTCAATTACGTCAAATGACGCGGTATTTGAGAACTCTCGCGAGACTTAAAGGAATGGATTCATCACACTTAATAGACCTCTAGGGAAATCCAGCGACATTATTTGAACTGACTTATTACGTCTACTTCACAAAAACTGTAACCAAAATATAGCTTGATTAGCCACATATCAAACCTGCCCGCAATACGGGAAGACTTTGTGCGTAAAAATATAGTTTAACAGGGCTCGTGCTAGTATCTAAAATTGAGCAGTCATTGACTCCCCAACCAAAAAATTCTGGGGGTCAAAACTCATGCTAAGGGGGTCAAAACAAATGCAAATTATCAGTAGAATTTTACAGGTTGCAGAGTTATTTTACCCTTTCTAGTAATAATTTAAAGTCAGAAATAAAAAGTAAAACTCTAAATAGTATACATGATGCTTCATTGAAAACTTGAGAGATGACACCCAGTTTTGACCCTTAGAATTTCCTCTCGTGGGGGTCAAATTGACCCCTAGGGAGAAATTTCTAAGGGTCAAAATAAGATATTTTCAGAATTTTGGGGATCAAAACCCTGGTTTAAGGGTCAAACACGAGCCCTGGTTTAATCCAGTCATTTTAGTGTTGTTTTCTCCAAAACAAAATGTAAATAATAAACAAGCAAACAATACATACATTGAAAAACTGAGAAGTATAGTCTTATAGGACACCAAACTTAACCCATGGTATCAACATATACGAGGGGTGTTCCGAAAATTTGAGACTGAGCTTATTTCTTTTGGACTATAAGTCGAAAAATATTGAAAGCTGGTTTTACATTAAAAAGAACGTCCCTTCGGTTAACAAAATGATGAAAAACTCCGTGAAAGATGTTATTATTAGAAAATTATACTTCTGATTACATACTAATTGAGCGCTACGGAGCTTTTTGGAATTTCAATATTTTTCCAAAATTAGTTTTCGCTAAGTTTGACAAACCTAACACGAAAAATGACGCAAGGTACCACAAACCGATGACATTTTGTCACTAGAAATCTTATGATATTTTCAAGAACGATTTTGACAATATTGAATGAGTTTCTGCTTAACAAATAGGAAAAAAGGTAAAAAAGGTATTAGAAATGACCAAAAATTATCGACGTCGATTTTAAAAAACTGACTCTTGTGCTGTATAAAATCATTCTATATATTTATATAGATATGACTATTAAAGTAACTGAAAGAAGCAATTTAAAAGGAAAAAATCAGTTAGTAAGTACATAACCATTTGATTTTCTTATTTCATTTTTTCGTATTTCGTTATTGCAAACACCGGATGGATAGCCGAATTCTAAAGGACCAAAGCATATGGATATTTTTCAAGGCCTAGAAGCTCCCAAAATGATTTTCATGTATGGTCAGCTTTAAGGATCTATCAAAAAGTAAAGATAAGGGATATTTTCTGACACTTCCTAATGTTGCCTAAGAAATGCTTAAAGTCATTGGAACATTTTTGTAAGGAGCTATTGAGTTGACGTTGGCGACGTCGCAAATCTGCCTTGTAGTGAGATACCATTTTTAAATGTTTTTTTCGAGCTAACTATTCCTTTGATCTAAACGAAAATTTGGTGCTTACTTATAAAATATTGTTTATATCACATAATCTTGAATAATTTGGTTCTGTTGTTTCGGTTAAATAAAGGCAGACTCAAAACTTTCGAAACACCCATCGTACCCCCCCCCCCCCGCCCAACTAACGGAGTATGTCGACGAAAATTAACTTGATCCGAGTTAATATTCGTGGACTATGATAACAAAACATTTATAAAACAAGTAAATCGTTTATGAACGATATCACAAAATTGTTCCGAAGAAACTACTACAAATAAGAAGAAGTTAATTTCTTAATACATATATTTGTTTTCTAGATGAGAAACTGCTCCGTAATTTCCAGAAAGTCTCGATAGTGTCTGCAGTGTCAATAGCGATAATTACATGTAAACAAAATAACCTGAACTCTCACAGAAACTTCGTCTACAGGAGTCTCGTGAGAATAGGTACATGTAACGAGAATTGATGGTCCCGTTCTAAACACGCCGAAAATAGCCTTAACATCTCCGTAATGGAACTATCAGAAACAAGACAAAAGTAATTTATACAATAGTGTATTTATTACGATTCGCCGTGACGGCTGGTCGTAAAATTGATATTCTAGGAGGAAGAAATGTCACTGTTGGAAATGTCAGATAGTTGGGAAATTGTTGATTATCTTTAAAGCAGTTGGACTGTCGTTGGAAAAAAAACTCTCACACCCACAAAAAACAGAGAAATTTACAATATCATACATTACAAGAGTATCCCAAATCCTGACAGTTGACTGAAACGGATGTAGAATTGTTTGTATTTCTACGCACACTTCTAGACTGGGTTATAATCCACGATTTTTTCCCCTGGCAGGGCGGAGCCTAAGTAACGGATCGATGCACTTTAGGTTGAGGTAAATCAGCCTTTATTCATTTTTATATACCTCTAAAGATAGTCGACATAATCATCTTGAGACCATTAAGCGTAGGTTGGTAACAAAAGGTTGGGCTTTGGTATCCCAATGATGAAATGTCATAATATAGGGTTAATTCGCGTTTTTGAGGGCCTTAACGTTTACAGTGACCCGAAAAAATGGTTGAATGCCCGAGTGCAAAGCACGAGGGCGTTAAAGCATTTTGAGGGTCTCTGCTAATGTTAACGCCCGAAAAAGCGCGAATTGATGCTATTATTGCATGAAAAGATAGATAAGAGTAAAATAATTTCATAGAAACGATGTAAAACCAGTTACAAACCTATTACATGCCATCTTGCATTACACCGTCCATCTTTTTTATACCGACGTTACTTGGTTAAGTTATGACGTCACACAATTTAACGCGGGTTTTAGAGCAACGTCTTTAGGTATGCTCTATAATAATGTTGGACACGGAAGCTGATTAATTGTGTAGGCCCAGACCGAGAATATTTAGATTAAAAAGCCGGTCGTTAACGGCACGTTAATTTACTGATTAATCCACGTTTCCTCTCGTTAACGCCCGGGTATGGTCCGTTAACGCATGCCTTTAACGACCCGGAAACATACATTTTATGTAATAATATGCATTTAACGTATTTTTCTTTCACGATTGCGAAAATACGTTTCTAAACGTTCTTAGCTCATTTGCTAAATAATCAGTTACAGTTAACAACATAATGAAATTCACAGGGTGAATGATTTTGGAATGATTTAGGAATGAAATAGATTGAGTTTGTGGAGCGAGTTTTTAGGGAGTTTAATTGGAGGTAATCCAATATCGTAAATTTTGTTCACGATGAACAAAGTTAGCGATATTGATTACCTCCCTTCTATAAAATATGCATACAAGTTCTATTGATAGCTTCCTATTTCTCCAAGAACCTATCAGACGCTTACAAATTGAATTATGTCAGTGAAATCGCAATCTTTCCCCATCGAAAATTATTTTGAATGACGTTGTTGATTCTATATTTTTCAATGGGTTTGAGCGTTTTTAAATGGTTTGAGTGAGTGTTCGGAATGAATGAATGGAGCGTTAATTGAGCGCTTTAGAATGGTTTTGATTTATGTGAATGTCAATTTCACGATGTAACTAACTGTAATCACACTAGTCTTAAAACACTCGTATAAAATCAAAAATAATAAACGGGGTTATTACACTACGGCGCCATAGTTCATATCATAAAGAACAGAAAGGAACATTTAAGGTTATAACCTATGGTTACGTGCATTTACAAAATTAGATGATTAATCAAAACGCACAATCAATCCTGCTGTACAGCATACTTTCTCCGACTACCAATTATCTAGCAGCAATCGCGTTTCAAGACATGTTTAAGTCTCTCTTGCTAGTATTTTAGTCTAGCTAAGCATTAACCCGTAATTGATTCAGCACATTAACCAAATTAAAACGACCTTTATCATAATTACTAGCTAGGCAAAAATTTATTAAAGCTTTTTCCAAATTGGAAGGAAACAAATGACGTGGATCATGAGTATTTAATGAGGACTTGTGATAAAAAGATGATTTATCAACTATTATTGCATAAAATATGCGTTTTCGGGTCGTCATAGGCATACGTTAACGGACAAAACCCGGGCGTTAACGAGAGAAAACGTAGATCAATAAGTAAACTCACATGCTGTTTACGCCCGGCTTTTTTCACTTAAATATCCTGAGTCGGGGCCTATACACTTTATCCGTTTCTTAAACTTTGTTTAACATTAATATAGAGCATACGTAAAGACGTTGATCCTATTCTCGCGTTAAATTTTGTGACGTGATAAATTTACCAAGCAACGTCAGAATAATCAAATATGACGATGCATTGCATAAAAAAACTTTCTGGCACATTCGATGGTTTTAAGCTAGTTTTAAAGCGCTCCTATGAAATTATTTTGCAACATCTTTTTGAAGAAATACTATTGTCTTTACTTTAATGCGATAATAGTGTCATTTCACGTTTTTTCAAGCATTAATATTTGCAGAGACCCTCAAAATTCTTTAACGCCCGAGTGCGAAGCACTCGGGCGTTAAACCATTTTCCGGTCTCTGCAAATGTTAACGCCCTCAAAAACGTGAATTAACCCTAAAATTGAATTCAATTAGACCGGCTAGTAAGCCGAATGGCAAATGTGTGCTCGACTCCGAATCCATTGGTTGTGAGTGTGATCCTACTGGAGGCGGGCTGTCACAAGTTACGCCCGTTACACTGCTTGAAAATAACAAAGAAAGGATTCAATTAGGTTGAGTTAATATTCTTTGTGTACTGCACTCCGTAGTCATGGGAGGAAGATCACAGCCAAGTTTCAAGTCAATCGGACATAAGATGACAAAGTTTTGCTCTGGACAAATAAGTGGACGACAATCCTCCCGCCGGACGCGCAAGACGCCGGAAACTGGAAGCCGGTCGCCCTAGGTGATAAAATATTACCCCCCGTCTTTCGACGAGCGAAAAAACGAATGTTTGATATATTGAATAATATTTTAGTGGCTTGAAATATCAATGTAATCTTGTGTCGGACGCGAGAAATTATTATGACTCGGCGGTTAAATTCTCCCTACCTCAACCAGAAAAAAATGATATTTTCAAACACTAACATAGTATTCACTATTTGTCTTAAGCGAGCCAGCGATCCATCAATTTCAAGATTTGTATTATCAATGATTAATGTCCTAGCAAGGCGGAGCCTAAGTAACGGGTCGTTGCACTTAAGGACGATTTCGGGGGTTAGTTCTTGCGCAACGTCTTTGCGCATCGAACTCTTCAAAAAGGAGTAAGCGCTCCAAACTTGCACTTATCTCGGACGTAACAAAAACACTACTAAACCCCTCTTAATTCTATATTTCGCGGAAAAGGCTTTCTTGAAGACGATTAACTAATTCTATCACTAAAACATAATTATATAAATTATCGCAGCCATTTTACTTTATAGAATAAAAGATATGACGTCAGCGTCGTTTTTGTAGGTATTTGTGACGTTAACGTTCCCGCGCATAATCAGACATCAAACAACGTTATCAGACGTATATCCGATATCTACACGTATCCGTCACATTTCATTTTGACTGGATTAGTTTTTGAAAGGTTGACCTTGATAAAAGATCCTATCGTTGTCAAATGATCTTGTCAGATTTTTAATTTCCAATGTTTGGATTAATTTTTTAACAGACCCTGGGGGTATTTGAAAGTTTATTTGGGGATGGGGATGTGAGCGAGGTAGATGACCTTAATCTCATCATTTGACTTCGATCAGGGAATTTGATGATGCTTATTGACAAGATCAATTATTATTCCATATGTGGGTATTCTATTTTCAACAGGCTTGAATAATTTTTGAAAATACTAGATTTTTGCGTGATTTATGAAACGTTGGCCTTGATACATGTATATGACCTTGACCTTTCCTTATGATTTGACCTTGGGATTTGTTGACGCACAACAAAGTGATACCCTAATAAATGAGGAATTCAACTCCATAATCGATCAATTTAAGAAGGATTGAAATCATTAATTTTGTACATAAAATTTGCACGAGAAAAGGAATCTGGAATGATTTTTTTCCTTAGCGTCAAAACTAGATGACCTAGAATTTTGCATTTATTCTAGAAAATTAGCACGGTGACCATACCTTTTTTATATCATTATCACACGAGCATATAATTATCTACAAAATATAGAAAAAATAAAATTTTCTATCTCATGGGTTTTGAGAAATTTAATCAAAAGTAATAAATTTTGGAAATTTTCTCGTTCATTTTCGATATACCAGTGTTTACGCATTGGGGAAAAATACGTGAAAAAATCATTATGTTTCCTTTCAATCGATAATTGTGGATTATATTCAGTGCAAATAACTTCCTATCTTTGAAATCTAAATAAATTTGATATGAGTTGTTAGATTAGATTTGATTGTGTTATGGTTTTATGTCATTACCTAGAAATGAAAATCGGCGAAAAAATCGGACAAAAATGTACTCGATACCTATGAAATTCTATGACGTTTTACGAAAACCTGATTCGGTGACCCCCTTTTTTCTTTCCAATTTTGCAGTCGCCATACTTTAATCTACAAAATATGAAAATTTAAGAAAAATCTATCTCAGGAAATGAAATCTAGCAAACGTCCTTAAGGTTAAGGGAAATCAGCTTTTATCTAAAATAACCTACTTTTAAAGAGAGTCGACATAAATAACTCGAGACTTTAAATCGTAGATTGGTAACCAAATCCTCGTACATTCAGCTTAATCAGTTACGAGGCCTTGGTAACCAAACGATGAAATGCGTTCACTCTCTCAAAGCACGTGAATCCTTTAAATTTTAGGATACAGTTAATTGCACGCGTTAACGATGATTACCGACTAAAATTTGAAAGGACCCAAACTATTGAAAAGCAAACTCAACACGGTTAAGCCCCACCCTGCAAGTTCATTAATTACGCAGAATAGCGTGTTGATGATACTTGTTTGTTTCAGTGTAAGATCGATTTGTCTTTCATTGGGTAAAAAAGCTATATTTTCACGTGTTGCTTCGCCACGAGTGAAAATATAGCTCTTTTGTGTTCACGAAATAAATGATTCTACATTCCCACAATGCAAAATGAGACTCAGTGTGAACATTTTATGACATAATCTCTTAGACCACGCTTAAAGCGAATTGGCCAATCAGAGAAGAGTATTTCAAATGTATATATTACAGATACAACTTCGAGCGTTGTATTCACAGATATACGAAGGTATTATTTATCTAAGATGACCTGGTATACTCATTAACTCCCGTCAGTGCTCGAGTATTCCCGCAGTGTAACCCAATTTCATTTACCGTTTTACTTGTATTATTTCACATCTACCTTAAAAAGTCACGGTAGTACAGTGGTTACAGACGCCTACCCGAACAACGACAAGTTGTTTGGTCGAGTTCGATTCCCGACAGGGTCACATATTTTAAGTATTGTGATTATCATAACATAATAATTTTTTGTAAATTACGTTTCTTATTACTATTTTGTAATTAGTTTTTTTGGTCAGTTACGATTAATATTTTTTATTCTTACATCATTCATTTTTTGTTGTTTGCAGCAACCAAGATTATTGTATTCTGACAGAGACCAAGATTTGTTTCATATCTCAAAAAAAACAAAAAAAAAAAAAAAACAACAAAACATTTTAAGTTGTTAGTTAGCTTGTACCAAATAGTAGTCCTAATAATGGTCTCATTAGCTTCATGATATTGCATAATAAGAAATGAAAATGACATGGTTTTTGACGTTTATAACCTAATCACACTTAAACAGGAATTCAAATAACGAGTTCAAATCCTGTATATGTTTTAAATTTCATACCGTCATAAATTTTTAAAAAAGTGCCTCTTCATCTCTTAAATATACATACATTTCAAAATTTATGATTATTTTCAGTAATTTAATAATAATCTTATATCTAGTGTATAAATATAATAGTGTAAATCTAAAGAAGAAAACTTTTTATTCGTAATTTACAATGATTTATAGACACGACTGTCGACAAGACTGTGCCGAATACCAATAGGCATATGGAACACTGTTCGAAATATCAAAAGTATGAAAATAGGTACTTAAAAAAAGTGTACCCTAAAAGAAAAAGAAATATTTCGGGTCATGGTCCGGCTTGTACTCGTGACCTCACGATTATGGGAAAGCATCCTTACCACCACCGCTAAATTGTCGTATGTTCTATGAGTTGTGAAACATATTTTTCATCTTAACTTCGCGAGTATAAGTCTATATTAAGAAACATATTTACCGACTATCAATAGGGGTCAAAAGGGATATTTTATGAGTGCCAGGTCATTGTAGATAAATAATAGCATGTCATGTACGGGATTTCGACAGTTTTGATGTACCGAGTCATTTCAAAAAGATGACGAGTATTTTGTATGAGCGCTTTTTTCCAAAAGACCTTCTACAGTCGAAAAAGTAAAAAAAAAAAGATCTGCAATAAGTAACGGAGAAAGATAATTTCAACATAATCACACGTTTTAACAGTTTTACTCGTGTTAGAAAAGCGTGGTCTAAGTCGGATAGAAAATGTCATGCCGCGGTATATGGGAAATAGACAGTCGCTAACGCTTGTGTCTATTTCCCATATATCACGGCACTCTTTTGCCTAGCCTATACTAAATGTAAGTAATATTACTTATATAAGTAATGTTATGACATCATTTATTTACTGACCTCTGTATAGACAACATCAAAAAGATTGAAATAAACGAAGGCATGGTGTTTTCTTATGGTAATTCAATTGATATGCGGTGAGATTACCAAGTAAAAACATATCGAAATTTCTCGATAATCGTCCGAAGGGAATGAAAAAGAAAAAGAAGATCGAATTCATTGGAACAAAAAAAATCAAAATAATCTCAACGGATGAGTGCAAAAGTAAAGACAGCGATTTAAAGGACAAAAAAAAACCACACACACACCAAAACACTTCATAGTATTAAGCCAGGATTCGTATCACAGTCCAAATCATTTATTTATGTCTGATTATCTGTCTGAACTCGACCCATAATTTATCACGCGGAGACATTTTGGCAGGAATCCTTCCTTATTAGGAAGCAACAATTATTGACTGAGCAAACTAGGACTGTCGTACTGCCAAGTAAATCGTTGAGATTTTTCAATCGTAGTGTTTCATTTACCTGAATATATTTGGATTGTCGTGAATATCATTTGAATTTATCACCCCATCAGATTTTGATCATAAAAGTGTACCTGTATAATATTTTAATGCGCCTTTCCGTTCTTTTTAACCCCAAAAGTTAGTTTCTGTGAATTTTGTATCTTTGAGAAAAGATTATAAATTTGTTATAAGTGCAAGAAAATTTATTTCGAGCTCGGATTTTTTTTAAGTTTCTTGTTCTGTACCAAATGACTCTTTTCCACAATGTTATTGCTATACCACTTTAGCTATGACAGTCTTGTGTTGCTTAACTGCTTATGCTCATGAATAGCTTCATTTTTATATATAATATACCTGGACATACTGCTTTTTCTTGGCAAATGAACTGTTTTAAAAATTGAGCCTCAAACACTTTACATGAACCTTAAATATGTAAAAATTTCGAAGAATTTAGAAGAAAATATATTAACGAATTCTATTATAATCGCCCTTCCGTTTTCAAATTTCAACACCTATCAAATACAGCAAATAAATGAGAAATTATTAACAAATGTTAGTATGTCAAAGAATCTTTAACGAAGGGAAATACGCTACTAAATACCCCACAAAACTAAATCACTTAAAGATCATCCACAACAACTATTCAGTTAGTTCATTTGAAATTATTTCAAAATTCAATTATTATTATTGTTATTATTATTTTGAAATTTGATTGCTTATAAAGCTGATATTCCACACTAGTATTGCTTAGTGTATTGTTGGTGTTTTGTTTTTACACGTATTTGTAAATACACGTGATGTTAATTATGTGAAACTATATGTACCGTGACTATGCACCATGTACACGTCAAAAAATAAAAATTCTGTTCTGTTCTGTTCTGGTTCTTAAAACTATTCAAGATATTCTCCTACACTTGGGATAGCTGTTGAGGGCTAGGAAACGATACTCGGCTGTAGTGGTGCATCATGAGTTGCTTCATTTGACTTTGGAACCTGTAAATGTCATCTTCTCCCAAACCAGTAAGAACAATTTTCAACAAATCTTTGCCAGAATATTTGTGACCCGTGTGTACCAATGAGGCGACTACTTCTATACATTTTTGAAAGCTGAAGTAAACGTAATCTAATTTTGATGACATATCAGCAAATTAATTTCATTTTTATTTTTGTATATTAGATTGCATATTAAATTCGGTATTTTATTGTAACTCAATGATTATCCTGAATGCAAAATTAGTTTTATCCAATGTAATTATAGTTGTACATTGACTTTGATATTTCATTTAAATAGCTAAGACGCTCACGGATAACAAAATACTCTCAGTTCGTATTATTTCCAATAGCGTTGCCCTCGATCTATAAATAGCACATTATCAATAAATCCAAGTTTTCATTAGGGACTATAATCAAATTTTACCAACACCTTTGAGACAAAAATTACGTTAAATAGACCCATTTGAAGAATTGTTTAAGTTTTGGGGGAGATTGCTTTATCTTAATTTATATAAATCATTTCAACAGAAAACGGGTTAAATAAAAAAAGGGATGGTGAATCAACAACTTCTTTAATGATGTTCAGTGCATGCAACGGGTAGGTGTTTCGAATACAAGTTTCACAGTTACAAGTAAAATGAATTGCACACATGCCATTTAAACTATTATTCTGCATAATTAATGAACTGGCATGGCGGGGCTTAGCCGTGACGTATTTTGGCGAATTTACTTTTCAATACTTTGGGTTCATTCAAATTTTAGTCGGTAATCATCGTTAACGCGTGCAAATATCTGTATCCTAAAACCCAAAGGATTCACGTGAACACAATTTATCGTTTGGTTACCAAGGCCTCGTAACTTCAGCTTGATAAAGCTGAAGTTACGAGGATTTGGTTACCAATCCACGTTTTAAGGTCTCGAGTTATTTAGGCCAACTTTCTTTAGAAGTAGGTTATTTTAGATAAAAGCTGATTTTCCTTAACCTTAAGTGCAACGACCCGTTACTTTGGCTCCGCCCTGCCAGGGCATTAATCATGGATAATACATGAGGCTGACTTCAAAGAATATATTTATATAAATAAGCAATATACATATATATACGCATAATTATTGTCACTAGTTGCAGTTCGGAACATCGTGAAATTTACAAGATGATTTTTTTAAATACACACTTAATTTTGTAATGAAATTGAATGAGTGTGTGGAGCGAATTTTGAGTGAATTTAAAGGAAAGTAATTCAATATCGCTAATTTTGTTCAAGATGAATAAAAATTACCTCCCTTTAACAAAATAAACGCCATTTTTTCAGAATGAGTGTCAATTTCACAATGTTTCTAATTGTATAAAACATTTCACAAGAATTAGTGATTCGAAGTTATGATATATGCACCGGAAACTCTTGGAATAATGGTTTTATATTGATTGATCGAATGAATGGAGTTTAAAGCCGCTTTCAACATTTTTTCAGTTATATAATGGCAGCTGAAGTGCCTTACAATGGATTTCTGTTTTTTCTCTCACCAGTACAACCATCACACTCTTTCCAAGCCTCCAGCTGCCATCTCACATAGGTCTACGAATGATGGGTTTAGAATATGTATATCTTCAAACAGTTAACAACAATGTAAAATTGACTCGATGAAATTTTTGGATGATTTTGGGCTGAAATTAAATAAGTGCGAGGAGTG
The DNA here is from genome assembly GCA_948146395.1 of Fragum whitleyi. Classification (NCBI taxonomy): domain Eukaryota; kingdom Metazoa; phylum Mollusca; class Bivalvia; order Cardiida; family Cardiidae; genus Fragum; species Fragum whitleyi. The sequence goes on from OX411556.1 coordinate 45,619,908, forward strand.
AGTTTTGAGTGAAATAAAGGGAAGGTAATCCAATCTCGTTTATTTTGTTCATGGTTGAATAAAATCAGCTTTATGTTTTACCTCCACTTAATAGATATGCATAAAAGTTCTATGAATAGCTTCCTAATTCTTCAAGAATCAATTAGACGCTTACAATGTCAATTATGTCAGTGATATCGCGAGTTTTTTTCTTATTATATATTGTATGTAATTTGCATGTAGGTGTTGATCTCATCTTTTTTTGTCATTTTGAGCGTTTTTGAAATGTTTGAGTGAGTATTTGGAATGAATAATTGAAACGATGAGTGAGCGATTTGGAATGGTTTTGTTTGAGGTGCATGTCAATTTCACGATGTTATTAACTGTACATTTTGGTTTTATGTTAGGATAAGTATTCACATTACCTACAGAAGCCAGAAAACTCTCACTACACAAAGTCAATTTCAACATACGGCGATTCATTATTTAGACCACGCTTGAAGCGAATCCGCCAATCAGAGAACAGTATTTCAAAAGTATATATAACAGATATACGGTTGTAGTGTGTCTTGCACGTGAATCTCGACAGGTTTTGCGTGCCGAGTCATTTCATAAAGCTAACGAGCATTTTATATGACCGCTTCTCCTAATAGACTTTCTATAGTCGCAAAATGCAAATGATCTCCAAAAAGTAACGGAGATAGATACCTAAGTAATTCCAGCACAATTACACATTTTATAAGTATAACACAGCGAGTTTGACTCCTTCTTTTGTCGTTTATCTGTTTTGTTGAAAAAAAGACAGTTTTAGAAAAGCGTGGTCTAAGTCGGATAGAAAATCTCGTGCCGCGGTATATGGGAAATAGCCACTCGCTGACGCTCGTGTCTATTTCCCATTTACCACGGCACTCGTTTTTTATCCCATACTTATAAGTTTCATTTTATGAAAGTTATCTCATATTGCGATATTGTGACAATTTGTTGAGAGTATATCGACCAGTTCGTTCTGGCACATCGTTAAACATCAGAAACTTATCGAACCATTTTCCCTGATAAATAACAAAACACCCGCTGACATTCTGTGTATAATTTTATTACCGTCACAATGGTGTTTGTATAATCAAATTTCCGTACAAAATGGCCATCGAGCAGATAGAAAAAAATGTTCTATATATAGGAAGATCAATTCAATTTTTGTTTATATAGTGGCATCTGCCCTGCGTTCAGGATGAAAACGTTAGCAAAGCGCTTTAGAAATGATACCTCGCTTTGCACGTATGTGCACGTGCAAAGTGGGATATTATCTCAAAGCGCTCGCGAAACGTTTTCATCCTGAACGCAGAGCAGGTCAGACGGTTGTTTTGATTTCAAAAAATGTAGAGCTTATTTCAACTTCGTCTGAATCAATAGAAATGAAATAGAAAATCCCATTAATGTTATTTAGATACAGAATTTATTAAAAAGGACATCTTTTTATTTAACTTAATGTGACTGGTTCAATAATCTTCCTTTTCCATGACCACTCATCTGAACTATCTATGTTTCGTACATACAGTTAAAAATATCGTGAAATTGACACTCAATCCGATCAAATTCAGTATAATCATTCACACAGCGCTCCATTCATTCATTACAAACACTCACTTAAATCGACCAAAAACGCTCCGAATTCATTAGAAAATATTTAAAAATCGTTCGAGGCTTTCAACAATAAATTCAAATCGATCTATTTATTCTACGACTTTATTAGCTGGTGTTGATTTTCAATTGTCTGATTGGATCACGAAGACGTACAAACAAAAAAGTACGTAATTTTATAAAAGGGAGGTAATTAATATCGCTAATTTTGTTCATCTTGAACAAAATTAGCAATATTGGATTATCTCCTGTTAATTTCACTCAAAACTCGCCCAACACTCTCATTTAGTTTCATTCCAAAATAATTCTAAAATCGTTCACCTTGTCAATTTCACCATGTTCTTAACTGCACTAGATGGTTCCTAAATGTATGACATTTTTTCACATTTCCACGTTATGGTTGTCGTATAAATATAAATGGTAGAATTGACCGTAATGGAATCCAGTCTACAGACGTATCATGGGACCCCTAAATATGTGAAGTTATGGATTGATGTACATTCGCGTATTAAATATATAACCTTTATCATGTGAAAATTAAGGCATTGAGTATTGAGGTTTTGCTTTCCGGACATGCACATATTCACCTTTTACATAAACTTTACAGTTGAGTTCACTTGAAACATCTTTGGTTGTTTTCGAAACGCAGTTTGTGCGATATATCTTGCAACTGGATAGCATTTTGGAACTTTAAAAAATAACTGTAATCAGCGAACAAATATGTACTTACTAAGGACGATGTTAGTTTTGCTAAGTATTTCCATATGACAATTTCGACCGAATATACAAATGAATTATATACTTAGCAAAAAAAGAAACTTTACATACTTGTTGGTCTGTTTTGAATGACCTACAGTGGCTATAGGCCAACTTTATTTACATGTGTTAGTTGGACTAGCTACAGAGACTACACAGACGCAGGAATTTGCGCGATTGAAGCGAGTCCGAGCTAATGCGTCTGTAACTTCCGGTTTTGGTCACATACTCGTGATGAGCTACCCAAAGTTCATTTTGAGTGATTTTTGTTACACAGTCACACTCATTCCGTAGCATCGGTACGAAAAAACAAAATTGTTTGTGCATTTTTATTGAAACGGGTATGTAACAACAATCGAATTAAGGCAGGAATCAGACTACAGGTATACATAGAGCTTGAATGTCTGTTTATAACGCCACTCTCAAGTTTGGCTACTCGAGACAGGCAATTCACAGTTTAACACCTCGGTCAAGAACTGCCGCGCCTGGTTAGGAAAATCGGTTACGCGTCTGGTTTTCATTCATCGGGTCGTGGGTTCGACCTCTATAAGGTCGGCCGAGATGAGATAGGCCACTTTTTGACGTCATGTAGAGGCCCTGTTACCATTGCATATTGTTCAATCCATTTCATTAAAGGAAGGATAACTGCAAGACAAGTGTGCGTATTTAGCTCAGACGTTGGTCTATCGTGATATTGGAACGACTCTTATTACGAAAATGTCAAGGACCTATACTCAAAATATCACCGATAATCTTGATTTCATTTCTGTGATTTTTGAAATCGACCCCTTTGTCCTTTGACCACCAATAAAAACCTCATTTTACAAACATCCGGTACTGACCCTTCCATAAACCGACGGATATTGCCTTCAAGTTTCATGTAATAGTAACATCTGTATTTTTCATAGTCTATATCGATACTACAGCCCTCAGTAAGTCATGTAAAGTTTCTTTTTTGGCTAAGTATATTTCTTGTATTAAAATGTTTTTCACGGCTAATGAGGGATGGGGATTTATCGGACCTTGTCTTGAAATCTGTGTGTCCTAGGGTGAAAGGTCAAAGTCAATAATTTCCAACTCATTAAAAACTTATACGCTGGTCATATAAACACAAAGAAAAATGTATTGCAACATCAAAATATATGTATATACGAAAGTACGTTCATGAATGGCAGAATATGAACCCCATCGAATTTTTATTGGGCATTCTTGGTCGCCAAAATCTTGCTCAGTTGTCACAGATGTTGAATTACAGTTGGTTACATCGTGAAATTTACATTCATCTCAATCAAAACCTTTCTTAACAACTCACTCAGCGCTCCATTCATTCATTCCAAACACTCACTCAAACCATTCAAAAACGCTCAAACCCATTGGAAAATATAGAATCGACAACGTCATTCGAAATAAATTTGGATCGAGAAAATCGCGATTTTAACGACATAATTCAAAATGTACGCGTCTAATAGGTCCTCGAATAAATAGAAAGCTATCTGAAGAACTTGTATGTGTGTTTTATTAAAGGGAAGTAATCAATATCGCTGATTTTGTTTGTCCTGAGTCACTCAAAACTCGCTCCGCACACTTAATCGTTTTCATTCCTGAATCATTCCAAAATCATTCACCTTGTAAATTTCACGATGTTTTTAACTGTATCCTACATCTGATCCAGGGTATTAGGCTATATGGAGAAAGTGGGTGTCGTGATTTTCATCACGTTTGCATGTACATGTACTGTAAGTGTGTGGATTAATTTTGGATTATAAACAATAACAAGGATGGAGTCCTATCAATCACATTCGTTGCAGTCAAAGTTAATCATGTGAGAATAAATGATTAAAACACATTCTTTTTATAACGGACGTAAAATGAAAGAATTGTCAGAATTGGAAAAACAACCTTGTTTTTTTTTTCAGTTTTATTATCAATTATAAGACCCACTGAAAATGTTTTCTTGTGCATAAATTGCGTCAGGTTGTCACACTTTATTATTTTTCATAACTACTTCGGTAAAATCGGATATTGCATTACTTTTTTCTTTGTGTATATTTTGAAATGCGCGTGATAGTTTTAATAATCTACATGCACATTACTTGTGACAAGATTTTTCTAGGGGCATTTCTATAAAGGTCATCAGTCGAGGTCAAGGTCATTATCGAGGTCAAATTTGTTTAAAATGATTACTTTTATATTGACAATAACCTTGGAATGGTAAGTGATAAACCCTCCTAATTCTCATACAAGAGAACTTCTTGCAACACGAGCGTTCAGTAGTTTTCTATCTCACGGTCAAGGTCATTTGTTTTTAACATAGGAATTGATATCAAAATTTCCCATATCTCTTGCACATTCAGTGTTAGAATCATTTTATATTCCATATGTGTATTTGTTATCTTCTTTCAAAAAAGATATCATGGAAAGAGGGTAATATGGACTTCAAATTTATACCAACTTTTTGTATTAAGCACTAAATCGGGGAGAATGACGTGTATGAGACGGCGCTTTTTTTTAGTAATTGTCAAGTTATGAGATGAATTTTTCAGGTAAACGATTTAGGACAATCATAGCCCTCTTGTATTAATACATTCCAGGATGTTTTCTTTTTGTGACGGATAACAAATATTACGTCTTTAAAATTTAAGATGAAACACAAAAGACGCGATATAACATTTATTTCTGAAAATTACCCATATGCTTGAAACGCAAATACAGCCTGGGACAATAACCCATAAGAAATGATGCCATAAATAATTTCTTATAAAACTTCATTACTCCCAAATGTGTAGTGAAGTTCTTCATAAATTCCTATTTAGCTAGAATATCAAATGTCACGGACTCCTTATCTTATAGTTAGCTTCTATCTTTAATTCGTTTACTATCAGGCCACTGATGTAACTATCGTATTATATTTTTGGAAACCCTGGACTCAAACATAGGCTACCATTAGTGAATATAAAGTAAATCAAATATCACATACAGTTAAAAACATCCTGAAATTAATAAGATGAATGATTTTGGAATGATTTCGAAATGAAATAAAATGAGTGTGTGGAGCGAGTTTTGATTGAAATTCACGGGGGTAATGAATATCGCTGTTTTTTTTTCCAGATCAACAAAAAGTTCAAGTTCAAAATATTTTAAAGGCATATAAACTTCTTGTTTTTCCCCAGTACATTAAACAATAGTACAAAACAGTACAGCATGAGGACTAGAGAATAGTTATTTTGTCAGGAAAACTTTTGAAATAATTTTCAGAACTTCAATTATATTAAGATTAACAAAATTAACAATATTCATTACCTCCCTTTAATAAAATATGCATAAAAGTTATGTTAATTGCTTCCTATTTCTTCATGAACCAAACAGACGCTAACAATTTCAATTATGTCAGTGTATTCGCGATTTTTTCGATTTATTTTTTATTTTGAGTGTAGCTATTGATTGTATACTTTTTAGTCATTTTAAGCGTTTTGACCGACTTGAGTGAATGCTTGGAATGAGTGGATGGAGCGCTGAGTGAGTGAGCTATTCAATATTTTTGTAGGATTATGTATCGAGTTTATTTTATTCATCGCTTAATTTATTTCGACGCAATATAACATTTTGACGTCTATTAAAAAAACCTTTTCAAAATATTCTTAAATATATTTTTTCTATCCATTTCTTTAATTCCTTGTCAACAATTAATTAGAAAGACAAACAAACACACATACAAACTAGAAAGCCATGAATGGCTTGAGTCGCTCCACAGGCTTGAAATTACCAGAAACAATAAAACTTTAATGTAAGGTTATATTGAAATATATCATTGTTTCAAAATTCATTCAAATTTAGTTGAAAATGCTCAAATTTTATTGTAATTGAGAATTAGCTTTTCATATCTTACAAACATGGTACATTAATATATAACTTGTAAGCTAAAGTTTGTTTGAAATGAATAAAGATTTAATTAATAAGAGCAATTATGCCTATTTCATACTTAAGGGTCCATGACAGGATTAAGAAAACCCCTTTTCAAATTTTCACAAGCTATTTGCTATTGCTAAATATATCAATGAGTGATCAGACCAGACACATTCTATGACATCAGTAAACACACTGGATATGTTGCTATAAATGTGATCAATTAATGACCCAGAAAAATGGGTTGGCTTTTTTACATGTTGTGTGCAATTGAAGTGATCCTGCATGTAGGTCTCAAAACTTGTAGTTTTGTCCATTATATTGATGTTAATATCCCCTTGTACGATAAGGTTTTTGTCTTTGCATTGTTCCAGGTGTTCAGCTAGGAAAGATTTTGTGTAATTTATAGAAGCAGTGGGTGATTTGTAAACTGTTGCAATTACTATTTCTGTGTTTTGTACCATTACACCTATAACAACCATTTCACAATCTTTTTCCGTCACAGAAAAACTTACACAATAATACCCCTATGAGGGCGAGCACAGCCAAGTTGTTTTCCATCTGCTCTGATCAACTGGTATCCTGGTTTTTGCAATGAGTCCATTTGATCAGAAATAGTTAACCAAGTCTCTAATACACATATACAGTCAGCTGCCTTAACATTAGGATCTGAAAAAAACTCCTTTTGGTGACTTTTGTAAGACTGTATGTTGTGACACAGGCAAGTAAAGTGGTTATCTGTCATCATGTAAACAGGAGTATAGCACAACTTCAATTTTCTAGTCTCTCTCAAGCGAACCATTTCCTCCTTTACTTTTGTTGCCACAGAAATTTTACTTTCATTTAAGTTTAAAATATTTAGTCCATCCATCGTTTTAGCTCGACTTATGGCAACATAATGAGCATGAGGAAATACCCTTTTCCCATCCATGTTTATAACAACCTTAGTCAATGTATCTCCCTGAGATTTATGGACAGTTTTTGCAGTAGACTGTCTCAAAGGGATTGGGATTCTTACAAAAGTTTTTCTCAAGTAGACAAAGTTTCTTTTACTATCAAAAATAGGCGTCCATTTTGGATTTATACTATTGTGATATACATGCCTGTATTTGGATCTCCATGAACTTCCAATATTCTCATCACTAAATGAACCCATACAATACTTGGTCTAGTGGTTTTTTTTTGTCTGTGTTCTATCTTGCGTATGACACATGAAGAACCATTCACCAAACCATCATCTACATAAAGATTTAAGCAAAGATCATAAATCATTCCAACAGCTACTCCAACTGTATGACTGAGACCTGCAGTGTGTGTTGGATCCTTTGGTAATTTTGAGATAAGCTGTTGTTTCACTGACAAATTATCATCTCCTAAGACATGATCAAGAGCAGAGATGTTTACTTTTTCTGTGTTTGCATTTTGGTAACTACTGACATTGAAATTGTTTACTTTTTCATTTGTATTAAACAGATGTATTGTGTTCCCTGGATAGTTTGTACTAGTTGCATCTATTAATCTACCTTTAAGAGTTTCAATGTCATCTTGTGTATGATTTCCTTCTCGTAACCTATTTAGAATCTCGGCAAATTGTTTGTCATTTTTTTTTTGTCTCATTGTTTCATCCAGCTCGTGCAACACAACAGTATCTTGCCATAAATTTGTAGCTAAGGGACCAAAATTGCTTTTCAAATTCTCAAATATCCAACCATCCATGACTGGTTTCAGCTGAAAAAGATCCCCGATGAAAATCATATGCACACCTCCAAATAGTAAATTGTTGCCTTTTATTTGTTTGAGCCTTTCATTTACTAACTTCAGCATATTGTTTCCAACCATAGAAACTTCGTCAATCATAACTACAGACAGTTCCTTGTACTTTGTCCTTAGTGTGTTTAAAGTATCGCTGCATAATGGAGAACAGTTAAATCCTTGGCTAGCTGGAATACGAAAGGCAGAGTGTAGTGTAATGCCATGTATATGAAAAGCAGCTTTACCTGTTGGTGCACACAGGAGAATCTTGCAATTTTCAGGGTTATCACCTGGATCGGAAGTCAAATACCTTTGTAGGGCTTCAAAAAGAGCACTCACAAGGACTGACTTTCCAACTCCTGCACCACCTGATAAAAAGACAAGTAACTTTTCTTGATTAAGCTTGACTGTTTGTAAAGCATGTACAAAAAATTCCCTCTGTTTGACATTTAAGGAATGAATCAAATCTCTGTATTTCAAGTCTGGCATTGTTTTTCTACGAATACTTATATCTACTGAGGCTACATTTAGGCCTACATCTGCCGCTATATCACATTGCCTTTGATATTCAGGCCTGTCTGGGTCAAAAAAGATAAAACTTTCACTATCTTTGGCACCAATAGTAGCATCATCCTGTTCAGATTGCTCATTTCCAGGAGCAACACCATCAAATTCTTCCTCATTCTGAGCTCGCTCCATTGCATTGTCTAGTTCATCAGCGTTTCTTTCTTTATTGTCTTGCTTTGTTTTCAATGAAACTTTTCAGATACCTGTATCTTTCTTGATAGGAGTCGAATTCTTTTTTCAGATCAATATTTTCATTTCTCCAAGGAGTGAATAGCAGCAATCTTTCTCTACAGAATTGTTCTATGTCAATCTTTTTTGAGAATCTAACATATCTTATTACTTTTTTATGTTTTCTTTCTTTAATAACTATCCCATTTTTTAGAGTAATTTGACCACCAGGAATAGACTTTACACTTTCTTCAACTAAATCTTCATCAAAATTAGTCATGTTGAGTAGCTCATCATCATTGCAATATGTATCATCGTTTTCATTACTTTGACTACTCAAAGTCTCTTCTACAGTTTCACTGTGTTTAGGTTTAGAACTATTTGAAGTTGGTTTGGTATCATTGAACTTAATGTCCAGTTGAGAAACATAATCTGCAAGACACCAATTTTCTAGTGCTTTTGGTCTCTTTGAATATCTTTTCAAAACATTATTTGCTTCAATATTTGTTGAATCTGATGACAATTTTTCAAGAGATTCCTTGGATTTGAGTAGAAATGTTATTTCTGCTGGTGTGGAAGTATTTATAAAAACCACATCTCGAGATGCTCTGGTTAATGGTAATTGTAGCAGTAAATAGCAAGCTTCTTGTGCACTGACTTCAACACTATTTAGAAACTTATTTCCAATATGTCTAACTTGCTGTCTTAGGTCCATATTTCCTTGTTTGGCTTCTTTACATGCTTCATTCATACGTATACTCATTCCTCTCTGAGCTTTGCTGATATATGAAACAATATACACTGCACATGCATAGGCATCTAATACAAACTGCAAGTCATGATTTGCACCCCAGGCCTTGAGGATTGGTTTCATATACGAATTAATTCTACATTCATTTATTTTTCTTTTCAGAAACACCTTTGGACCATTTAATGAGCTCTGAACTGATTTAATGTACTCTTCCTCTGTCACATTGATTTTAGATAAGAACTCTTCAAAACCTATATCTGTATCCTTCAAATTATCTAATTCCCTTTGAATGTTATTGAACAAGTCTCTATACTTTGTTTCTCTTCAATATCACATAGGGGTTCTAATATGGTAGTATTTTTCATTGGAGGAATAGGAAATCCAAATTTACATATTGCTTTTTGTTTCTTTCGACAAGACTTTGAATGTTTATGTATTTGAAAATCCACAAGCTTTTCACCTGGCTCCTTGTGACATGATACATATTCATCTATAAAAGATGTGACTTCTGCTAATGAGTTATCTTGGTACTTTGGAGAATTATCAATCCACATTAACATGTGTATGTGGGGAGATCCTCTCTGCTGAAACTCAACACGATAAAAACTAGCAAGCCATGAATGGCTTGTGTCGCTCCACAGGCTTGAAATTCTTGTAAAAGCAAATAAAAGTTTTGACTAGATTTTTAAATATTTTGGGTTCTATTGATGTTGAAAATGATTTTCAAAGTTTCAACTAAATAACATATAGAGAAATGACCCCCGCCCATATAGGACATATTTTTCATCGAATCAAAAAAAAATTTGTTTGATTGAAATCTATCAGTTACATTCTGTGAAAATGATTTTCAAAGTTTCCACTAAATAACATATTGAGAAATGACCTCCGCTCTATAAATCTATATTTTTCATCCGATCACAATAATTTTTGGTAGACTGATAAAGGGTCACTCAAGGATCATTCCAGTGAAATTTGGTTGATATCCATTCGTTACATTCTGAGAAAATGATTTTCAAAGTTTCCACAACATAACATATAGAGAAATGACCTCCGCCAATAAAATACATATTTTTCATCCGATCACAATAATTTTTTGTAGACTGATAAAGGGTCACTCAAGGATTATTCATGTAAAATTTAGTTGATATCCATCAATAAGATTCTGAGAAAATGATTTTCAAAGTTTCCACTATATAACATATTGAGAAATGACCTATGCCCATAAAATGAATATTTTCCATCCGATCACAATTATTTTTGGTAGACTGATAAAGGGTCACCTAAGGATCATTCATGTAAAATATTATTGGTACATGTATCCATCTATTAGAATCTGAGAAAACTCACTTTTTACCATATTTGGAAATTAGCCACGCCCATTTAATCCATGGTTTTCATTGGATCAAAAATTCTTGAACAACTTTGAAAGAGGGTCACCCAAGGATCATTCCTGTGAAGTTTCGTTGAAATTCATCCAGTAGTTTCTGAGGAGAAGATTTTTAAAGAAAAAGTTTACGAACGGACGCACGGACGCACTGACGCACGGACGGACGCACGACGGACACAACGCCATGACAATAGCCCCAGTGGCTTTCAGCCAGTGGAGCTAAAAATCGGTTACTTTTCCTAAGGGGTTGTGGGGACTTTTAAGGACTGTGTTGATGAATTCTTGAACACGGTTATCGAAATATCTGACACATGTCACTGGATCTTTCTGAACAAGTTTTGTTTTTTCAATCCAGGATAAGCTATCTACTTCTTCTTTAGACAAAGTTTGTCCATTATTTATCTGAGAGAGCATATTCAATAAATCATACCATCTAGTATCTGCCGATGAAAGGGAGGTAAACCATGTAGGTAATCCTAGTTGTCTAATCATTGCAAAAACGTCTTTTTACGAGCTTCAAAATATGGAGGAGAGTTTCTTAGACTTCGAAAAATGTAATAACCTTCATCCAATCGCACTGCACTTTGGAGGTACCTTTTGTCTAACATTTCAGAAGCAGTAAAAGATTTCCCCTCTGTTTTACATCTGCGCAAAGCAAGGTGGACTTTGTCTGAAACCTGTTTCAACTGTATTTTCTTTAGTTTAAAAAAGATGTTGGGGATATTTGATGCCACTCTACGGTCAATGTGTCTGAGCTCTAATTTACAGGTATCACTGTAGTGCATTGGAATATGTTTTTCCTCATTCGGTGGTCTTCTTTGACCACAAAATATTGTAGGAAATGAAAGATATTCTGAGTCTGGATCTTGATAAAGACTAATTGGTGTCTGGCCTTCACCTGGAGCAAAAGTATACATGGTATCTTTTGACACATCTTCAGCATCTATCATAGTGTCACTATTTCCGACAATCTTCTCAGTCTCATCAATCTCACTAAAATGATCAGAGTCATAGTTTATGTCATCACCATCTTCTGGTAGCTCACTAGCTTTTTCAACAGTGTTTCTTCCAAGGAATTCTCTTACAGTCTCAGTACAATCTGATGTAATCTTTTGTACCCAATTGTCATCAACTGTAACACCAGACTCTTTATATAAGCTACTATGGTTGACAAGCCAATGCAGAGCAGTCAAAACATGCAATGGTCTTACATTTTCAGTGAAGTCACACTTATTGTAGGAAAGTTTCTTCTTCAGTTTCACTGGTATTGTACAATTACTATCTAATGTTCTTGGTAAGCTATGAAGGACAGGCTGAATGTCGACAGGAACATTGACAACATTTCCTTTAATAGACAGCTGACCTCCTCTTGGCAATTCTCTTATCTGCATGAAAGGAATCCTCAAAGACACTAACCTTTCCTCAAGCTGGTGTAACTCAAGCTCTTTTGGCTGTAATGGAAATTCATTTTTGTTATAAACTGACATGGGAGGTACTTTAGCTTGTTTAATTTTTTCATGGCAAGTTTTGCAAATCCATTCACAATTTTCAACTGAAATATACCCAGTGGAAAATGTTTCAATGTTATGTAAGACAGACTTGGATTTCATCTTGTCAAAGAGGATAACTGAATGTTTAAACCATGTCTGATCGCAGCATGTACAAACATACACAGGTCCTTTGGAAATTGTTTTCTTAAATTTTTCAACACAGACGTCTACCCTTGAGCCATATTTTTCCAATTGCTTTTTATTTCTTTCCTGAGAACTGTAATCTTAATTAGATCTTTGAGATCGACGTTTAAGTTTGTTTCTTTCATTTTCTTTTGCTATGTAAGACTTTGATGCTCGCTTTTTTGTTTTTTCAACATTTCCCCATCTTTGTATAGCCTACTAGCACGACATTTGTTCATAGATTTCTTTGTAAGAGATTTGTCCTTGTTTCTCCTATCTTCATTTAACCTTTGTCTTTGTTTTGACTTCTTTGCCATGATTCTCTCCTGGTCTTTTCTTGATGGGTTTTGCCTAGCAATACGCTTTGACTCTTTTGACATATGTCGCTCTTTAACCTGCCTATTAGGATCTTGTCGAGCAATACGGTTTAACTCTTTTGACATAAAACGTTCCTTCAATTGTCTCTCTGGATCCTGTCTAGCTTGTTGCATCGATCTTTTTGTCATCAATTTCTCTATCACTTGTCTTTCAGGGTCTTTTCGAGCAATACGTTTTGACTCCTTAGAAATGATACGTTCTTGCATTTGTTTCTCTAGCTGATGTCTTGCATTTTGCATTGGTCTTTTCGTCATCAATCGCTCTTTCACTTGTCTTTCAGGATCTTTTCGAGAATTACGTTTTGACTCCTTTGAAATATATTGTTCTATAAGTTGTCTCTTAGGATTCTGTCTAGCTTTTCGCATTGATCTTTTTGTCATCATTCGTTCCTTACTTCTTCTGACAGGATCCTGTCTTACTTTTTGCTTTGATATCTTTGTCATAAAGCGTTCCTTCACCTGTCTTTCATTATTTTGTCTTGTTTTATTCTTTGATTTAATTGACAATTCACATTCTTTCTGCCTTTGCTTACAATCCAGTCTCTGATTTCTTTTATAATTCCTCATGTACTCCCTTCTGTTTGCTATTCTGAGTTCTTTTTCAACATCATAGTCATTCTCATTGTGAAAATCCCCTTTACGTTTCAGTTTTACATGCTGGTCCTTGAAATATCTGTCAATCAATGTTTGTTCTTTAAAGAAAAGATTTGCAGATTGATTCTCTCTCAACTTGCATTGAAAAGGCAGTCTTATTTCACCTGATTTTAACTTAATTGGCAGCAAATCAAATTGTGCCCTCAAATTTATCATCATACTTTGATAGAGTGCATACATATATAATACTAAATCACCCAAAGAGTCAAAGGTAGCTAGTATAGAAGTTCCATCTGCAGCTGACAATCCATCTTGTCCATGTGAATGAGAATCAAAAAAGCAATATCTCCTATCTTTGACAAAAATTGCTGAACACACTGAACCAATGATAAATAATAAGTATGGTGATGCCATAAGTGCTCTGTTTAAAGAATCATGGAGTGACGGCAAATGACAAACATCAGAACTCTGAATACATACACCAGATATAATATTACCTTTTCCTATAGCAAAGCCTCTATTCAGTACTATTACAGATTCTGGGATTTCTTCAAAATTCAGATGTAAACTTTCAAAAGAATTTCTTTTCCTTAGATCTCTAACAATTATTTTATGTAATTTGTCACCTTCAATAAGAATATCATCAAGACATTGTGAGGAATATGGTTCTCCAAGGTATGTGTATATCAAAGCACATAGAGCATTAGCTACACATTGAGAGTTTCTAGATTCTGAATGAAACATTTGACTTCCTTGATGAAATGTTCCAAAAATGAACTTGGTTGTGTCTTTGATTACTGAATCAAGCATCAAATTACTACATGAGGTCTGCATGTTGTCAGTTTCAGTTTGATGTTCAACATAATCTCCTGAATCAAAATAATTTCTTTTCAATCCATCAGAAAGACCAGCACTTTTGGATGTTCTATCATTTTCAAGATCAAGCCGTGTTTCAGTTCTATGATTATACATAGGTTCAACTCCTTTGTCAAAAGGACAATCATGTTCAAAATCAAGACTACTGATAGTTTCTATTCCAAGATTGTGTATTACATTTCCAATATCAAAAGGAGTATCATTTCCAAGATCACGATTAGAATCATTTTCAAGATTGTATATATTTTCAACTCTGGTATCAGAAAGAGTATCATTTCCAAGATCATAACTAGTATCATTTCCAAGATTATATATAGTTTAAACTCCTGTATCAGAATGAGCCTCATTTCCAAGATCAAGACTAATATCATTTCCAAAATTATGTATAGTTTCAACTCCTGTATCAGAATGATAATCATTTCCCAGATCATGACTAGTTTCAACTCTGTGATTACTAGCAATATCAACTCCTGTATCATAAGCAATATCAACTCCTGTATCATAAGCAATATCAACTCCTGTTTCAACTCCATGATTATCTCTATACACAGATGGCCTCACATCTGAGACAGATGAAGGTAAAGGGTGGGATTGGGCCCCATCTGTTATCCCACTGATATCAATGCCTGATGAAGCATGATTTCTAAGAACCTCCTTTCGGGCCTTGCCCCTTTTCAAATTCTTCTTACGAGGCATCAGAATCTGAAAATAGAATGAAAATTAAAATAAGTCAGTGAAACACTTCTAAATGATTAAAATTGTTGGCCAAGGATACTATGTATCAAGCCCCCATGAATTCAATATCAATATGTCATCTTGACTTATCATCGTCAACCTTGATCTTGATTAAATGACCCTCCTCAATGTTATTTTGTACGACAGCTTACAGCTTCACACCAATTACTTCAGTTAGAGGGACCTATATGTTCTGATAACTGTAACTGGCCGTCAGGCACTTACCTGAGGCATTCATAAAACTAAATGCCAAAAGTACTCATTTGAAATCCATAACTGGATTGAACAATTTTCAAACTAGTCAAATATAATAAAAGGGTTAAGTGTTAAGATATTTGAACCAAACTAGAACTGTCGCAGAGCGGACTAATACCCCCCACAAGCACTTTGTCAGAATGCAAGTGATATTAGTGCAGGATGTGTTTGTAACAATTATTGATGTCATATGCAGCATTTGCATGAAGTTTCATGATTCTAGGTAGCTTGGTTTTTGAGTTAGAGTCCAATAATGAAAATTGGACAAAAATTGACTGTGACCTTGACCTTTGACCTATATGACCCCAAAACAATAGGGCACTTCCTTGGATCATAAGCAACATTTGCATAAAGTTTCATGCTTGTAGGTCACTTGGTTCTCGAGTTAGAGTCTGGAAACGAAAATTGAGCAAAGATTGACTGTGACCTTGACCTTTGACCTATGTGACCCGAAAACAATAGGGTATTTCCTTGGGTCGTAAGGAAGATTTGTATAAATTTTCATGATTGTAGGATACTTGGTTCTTTAGTTAGAATCCGGAAACAAAAATTGAACAAAGGCTGACTGTGACCTTGACCTTTGACCTATGTGACCAAAAAACAAGAGGGCACTTCCTTGGGTCATAAGGAACATTTGCATAAAGTTTCATGATTGTAGGTCATTTGGTTCTTGAGTTAGAGTCTGGAAACGAAAAGGTCTACGGACAGACGGATGGATGGACGAATGGACAGACAGACAGACATGGTGAAACCAATATACCCCCCTCTACTTCGTAGGTGGGGGGTATAAAAATGTAGCCCCTAGAATGCATAAATATTTTTCCAAAGATTTACACTGTGACCTGATTTATACCCCACATTACCCAATTTTCAAATTCTCAGATTTCATGTAGACCAACATCCTGACAAAGTTTCAAGACATCTGAGTCAAAAATGTGACCTCTAGAGTGCATGCAAGGCTTTGACCCCTTGACTTTTTTTTTATTTTTATCTCCCTTGACCAAATTTTTAACTTTACTGAAATTTCATGGAGACAGACATTTTTGCTATAAGACCCTTGTGCTCAAAATTTAGCCTCTTTAAGGTAAAGTTGAGGAAGGATGGGTGACGGACAAGGCCTGATCACAATAGGAGAGCTGAATATTGGCTAAATTCAAGAAGGATATTGAGAAAAAGGACAGTAACATTTTATTATTCCTTATACAGACAGAGTGAATGTTGAAATTCAAAGTTACATGTAATGATAAGTGAATAGTTCCATGATAATGCCAGAAGTGATGTATTTTTGGCAAGACAAAGTTAGCATAAACATATGTGTAGCGTTTCAAAAGCAATTTGCAAAGGAACTTTTTACTGAACTTCAGTATTTTCCAATACAATCAGTTTTGTAAATAATGAACAATTTTCTTGGGTGCCAGAGATTAAAATTTTAACCCTTGTCATGCTGAATAAGTTTTGGTGAAAATTTTTCATCGAAATCAAAGGGCAAAAAGCACTGAAAGTACCAACTGTAGGTCATTTTTTTATTTGAAAAACTAAATCTTTTGACAATCCTGGTTTGAAAATGAGAAACAGGTGGTATAGACTAACATCAGACTGCACATATGTGCAGGCTGATGTTTTTCTATAGCTCCTGCCAAAGCAGGAATATTCTGGGTTCAACGTGTCAAGGGTTAAATAATGACAACATATAAAATTGAAATACAAGTAGGTATTTTAAATCCCACTTATACATTTTATATTTTTTCACCAAGGTAATAAATCAGACTTTTCATATGGATTGAAGAGAAATTTAAAGTATCCCAGTGTCGAAATAAAGCTTTTGGATAAAATGATGCTTTTACTTTGGACCAATTGAGTGGAGTGAGAAAGCCCCTTTTATGAAGTGCAGCTTTATCAACTAATTTGAAGCCCACACACAAACATGGGGAATCTTAACCCTTGTCATACTGATCCTGGAATATTGCTACTATGCAGGAGGCACAGACATATGTGCAGTTTAATCTTAGTCCATACCACCTTTTAAATCTCTCAAGTTGAGAATTTATAGTTTCAAAATAATGACTTACTCACATTTATTGCTTTCAGAGCTCTCAGCACTTTAATTTTCATGCAATTTTGTCATGTGTTTATTCAGCATGACAGGGGTTAATCATCCCAAGATTTAGGAAGACGCAGCTAAATAAGCTGTCTATTTGGAAAATTGTAAAGAAATTATTTAAGTCATAAGTTACTAAAATTATTTCAACCACCCAAGAGAAGGACAATGCCATTATCTACATTTTTTTCCAATTCTCAGCTTTCATAAAAAATAATGACATCTAAAGGGGGCAACTTTTTAACTGGTCATTCATTGAATCCATGTACAGCTGTGATTACTAATTATTATGTAATCTCTAAGAGGCTATTAGTAATTCTGGTCCCACTCTCCAACTGTAGGAGGACCAGACTATGAGACATTGATCTTTACCTTTATACTTTAGCTTTTCCTTCTTGCACAAGAACTTACATAACGATAGAAGGGGTATGATTTTGATTTTGAATAATAATATGTAATTAGTACTTCCAAAAATCTCCTAAAAAGAATTAAATGGTCTGATCAAGAGGATTTAAATGGGTACATACAATAAAGATTTCCGTAGGAAATAAAGATATTAGACTGGTAATACCCAATATTTCTAGATTGTAGGAAAGAAAGTGACAGGAAAAAAAGTAACGGAAGAAAAGTAACAGGAAAAAAAGAAATAGGAAAAAAATAACAGTCTAACATT
Source organism: Fragum whitleyi (assembly GCA_948146395.1). Lineage (NCBI taxonomy): Eukaryota > Metazoa > Mollusca > Bivalvia > Cardiida > Cardiidae > Fragum > Fragum whitleyi. Next base: position 45,638,090 of record OX411556.1, read on the forward strand.
TCGAAAAAAATATTAAAAAATAAATAATTATAAAATATGAACTTTGAAAATTAAATATGTTGTTGGTTTCATTTTTGTTAAAAGAATTTAACACCCGTTCAGGTGTCATTATTTGTTATATTTGTCAAGATCTTTGGTGTGAACATTTACACTTTTACCCGATAAACAAAGAAATGCTTATTGTAAAATGCAAATAATATGAAGTTTCAGATTATTCTTTTCTTTTTTTTTTTTCAATATTCATTATGAAAAGTTTTTTTCTTAGTACTTGACCTTTTTCTATTCACAAATATAGCAGTAGTACAAAGGGGGCGCCAAATGTTAACTTTCTCGATGATACCACCCCCCTACCACCATCAACAACAATAACAATGAGAATCATTTTGGAAATAAACTAGAATGAAATACAAGCAACTTTTGATATAAACTAAAAAGTTGTTACTTTTTTTCCTGATACTTTTTTTCCTAGCTGAAATTGTTACTTTTTTCTGTTACTTTTTTTCAATTTACTTTCTTTCTGTTTACCCTATTTCTAGACATATCTGTAACTTGTAAAGAGTTTTGATTGGCCTAAATACTTTGAGATTTCCTAGCATTTTTTCGTTGATATTCCAAAACCTTGTAACTACAGCTTTGATCAAGCTGTATAGGTAGGTTTTGAGCGGTGAGCCGTGACATCCCCTTTTAACGGTTAAATATCCGTGCTATTCTTTCAAAATAGATAAAACAGACTTAAAAAAGATACAAATTACCTTTCAAATTGAAACTTAGTGCTTGTCTTAGATCATACGGTATATCCATTTACCTATGGTAATGGACTCAACATCTGGGTCAGAGCTCAGTTTTGAAAATACACCTATAGTTACAAGGTTTTACAATAACATTGACAATTTACAGCAAAATCCTTAGTCCTATCAGACTTTGGTGGAACAGATAAAACCACATTTCTGTATTTTGCTAAGTAGACAACCCCCATCAGTTATTTATTTATTTTATTTTTTACTTTTTCTTGATTTAAAAAAGGAGAAATCAGGTGGTATAGATTGTTTACCGCATTAAAAATATTGAATGAAATTAATTGCAGATGATATTTCAATAGATATTTAGATACTTGGAAGAATAAAACTTCAGGTTAAAACTATTTACGTGTTAGAAAACATTGTTGGAGCAGGAAAAAATGCAATTTCTCCTTTTACAACAATAGTTACCTAAACTTTACCAAATTATACAAGCATATCACAAATTGTCCTTATGCATAATTTCTATCATTAACCTGTAATTTGCTCGGTAACCTTTTTTTAATTTCAAAGGGTTAGCAGATTACATTATAATGTACCAGAAAGTACAGCAAAAGAAGGAAACTAAATACCATCATATGTAATGGAAAATGTTGTTGTTGGAAAAGTTGAAATTATTTGTCAATAGCAATTTCTTCTTTTTCCATTATGTTTTCTTCGTTTTCTTCATCATGATATCACAGGTCAATGTCCAATTCTTTGTCAATCAACAAAGGGCAATAACTCACAAAATATTATGGGTAGAGTTATGGTTCTTGTACACTGCATTTCTCTTCAATGAGATCTTTCCACTTGTGAAGTGTAATGATTTTAGCTTGGATATATTTGAGATATGCTCCGGATAAAAAATGTCTACTGACGGACTGACTGACCGACCAACTGATGACAAGCAAATTATCCCCTCTTCTTCAAAGGGGGGCATAAAAATACAATTGGCTTAAAAAATGTAATTGTAAAAGTAAAGCAAGAGATAAATGCATTACTATTGTAAGTGCCTATAAAATTGATAGGCACTAATACAAAAGTTTTACACTGACCCCTGAGAATGAGCAAATGAGAATCAGATACATGTATAATTTTATCATAAGATCAACTTACAGCAAAGTAGATAGAATACCCTTTTTCAGCTAAAACTCTGCAATTAAATACTACTTCAACACAATCAGGATGTCACTGTATAAGATATTTTATCAGTAAAAGATCTGCTAGACTTTTCAGCCTTTCACAAGTTCATATTTCAACAATAACTTGATAGTCACTGCACAATAAACTTCAATATTTTAAGTCCTGCTAGACTTTTCAGCCTTTCACAAATTCATATTTCAACAATAACTTGATGTCACTACTGCACAATAAACTTCAATATTTTGAGATCTGCAAGACTTTTCAGCCTTTCACAAATTCATATTTCAACACTAACTTGATGTCACTGCACAATAATCTTCATAGACTTTTCAGCCTTTCACAAGTTCATAATTCAACAATAACTTGATGTTACTGCACAATAAACTTCAATATTTTAAGATCTGCTAGACTTTTCAGCCTTTCACAAACTCATATTTCAACACTAACTTGATGTCACTGCACAATAATCTTCATAGACTTTTCAGCCTTTCACAAGTTCATAATTCAACAATAACTTGATGTGACTGCACAATAAACTTAAGTCCTGCTAGACTTTTCTGCCTTTCACAAATTCATATTACAACACTAAGTGGATGTCACTGCACAATTTACTTTAATATCATAAGTTCAGCTATACTTTTCGGCTTTTCACTAATTCATATTTCAACAATAAATGGATGTCACTGCACAAAACACTTCATCAGCTGAAGTTTTGCTAAGACTTTTCATCCTTTTCACAAAATGAAAAATTCAACACTAATAGAATGTTACTGGTACTTTGTCTACAAAATTTCTACTGTAGATCTTTCAGCTTTTCACTAAACACCACTAAAAGGATGTTACTTCACAATGATTATTTGTCATCAAAACAACTCTTTAATAATGATAATATGAAGTAAATATTTAATCCAGTATATCTATTTTATTCTGCCCAATGCCATGAAGTGCAGTCAACTCAGCTCTTTGATTCCCACTCTGTAACTCAGTTTACACCACCTAATTGTCCTCTTTGTACAGAGCCACCCTTCGTTCAACTAAACTGACCAATTCTCAGGGGGTATTCTAAGACTACCTATTTCACCTTATGTTTCTACACATTTGGATTTGAACAAAGGATTTTGTTCCTTCTCATCTAAAATATTTAAGCAAATTCAATTCATAGAAAAAATCATCTTTTAGGTGGTACCAAAAGGGTGATGAAATATTCACTATATATTTTGAAATGTCCTCTGCCAATAAAAAGCATGCTGTTCATCTAATCAAAATATTTTTTGCAAATTGATAAAACTTCACAGAAACAGAATTCCCATGATACTTTGTTGAAAATCATCTGTTTAAACGTTGAGAAAAGTTTGTTTTACCCTATATTGGATATTCCACCATAATATAACATATCTTTAGAAATGACCTCTGCCAATGAAAGACATATTTTTCATCTGTTCACAATAATTTTTTGTAGACTGATAGAGGATCACCAAAGAATCATTCCAGTAAAATTTGGTTGATATCCATTCATTAGATTCTGAGAAAATTATTTTCAAAGTTTTCACTGTATAACATAAAGAGAAATGACCTCAGCCCATAAAATACATATTTTTCATCTGATTACAATATTTGTTTAAATACTTGTAAAGAATCACAAAAGAATAATTCCCGTGAAATTTGGTTGATATCCATCGGTTAGATTCTGAGAAAAGTCACATATTACCATATTTGAAAATAAGCCACGCCCATAAAATCCATGTTTTTCATTGGATCAAAAATCCTTGAACAACTTTGTTAGAGGGTCACCCAAGGATCATTCCTGTGAAGTTTGGTTGAAATTCATCCAGTAGTTTCTGAGGAGAAGATTTTTAAAGAAAAAGTTTACGACCGGACGCACGTACGGACGGACGCACGACGGACACAACGCCATGATAATAGCCCCAGTGGCCTTCGGCAAGTGGAGCTAAAAATGTCGTCTACAATTTCTTTGAATTTCGAACAGCCTATAATTGTACAATATAAACTAGATTCATCTTTTAGAAAGCATGCACTCTCTATAAATATTCGATACGAATATTTTGCTTATAACTATCACAAATTCACTGGCATAAGATGTAATGCTTCACGACTCCCAAAAGTATATCTAATTTCATCATAAATTCTGCTTTTGAGAAGATATAAATGTTAGGCTCTTTCTTGTAATATATTTCACAGTTCGATTTAAAACCATTGCATTTTTACAATTGTAGGTCTTTTGATTTGCAGTCACCTGTAATTACTGCATTTTATTTAATTCCTTACAACTGAAATTATCAACATTTATATCCTGCTTTCGTTCATTTACTCTTTAACTATAGTTATCAAAGCGGAGTTCAATTAGTGACTGATCATGAACGTTGAATAGAAACAACATGCCAAATGACGTGCTGTAAGACACCCCCACCCCATCCCCTAAAAATGATAATGATAAATAATTGTTTAAAAAATAATAACAAATAAAATCAAAGCACTGAAAGTACTGATGGTGAACGAATCTGTTGGCATTCTAAAATGATATATTGAATTCGTTTAGAAAGAGAAATTATAAATGTAAAAGAGTAATAATCAAGGGAAAGTGTCTCGTTAAAATTGTAAATTCAAAGAAAGAGAAAGAGAGGAAAGGAAAGGTAGAGAGAGTGACAGACAGAGACAGACGGATAGAAAGAGAACGATAGGCCTAGAGAAAAGAAAACGGGCAACTATAGTGTCTAGACTAATGATTCTTTTCATAACTCAAAAAATAGCAGTCAGAAAGGTAATTCAATTTCCACATGCGGAACCCATATTTTAGCAGATTAAACAGCAGTCTTTCTGCATTTTGCATTTTAAACGTCATCCGCTATGGCTCTGGAACGACCTGAATGGGGTCCCCCAACCTCTGAATTAAAAGACCGCTGTTTCGTCTTCAACCAAAACGCTGTAATTGCAGGGTTTTGGTCTCTTTCGGTAATATTCGGTTTTGTGAAAGAATGATTATCTGATGCAATTGCGTAAAAAGAATTAAAGAAAAACAATTCGATTTATGTGGGTAGGTATTTTGTACAGGTAATGAATTGTCCAAATATACTCATTGTTTAAGTTCTATTGCTCCTACCAAACGGCCGATAATCGTAAACCTAAGAGGATAGAAGATGGCAGCTATGTACGGGTGTATGCTGATAATAGTTCTGGTGCGAGAAATACCAGATTCCATGTTAAGGAAAAGGTGCTCCAGTCCACAGGCGATTGATTCACAATCCAAATTTCGGTTTTTTTTTGTTTTGTTTTTTAAATATTTTAGGTACTTCCAGTAAAACAAATAGATGAATGGTTGGATTGAGGAACTTCTAGACCCATCCGAGGGATAGAAGCGCTACTTTACAGTTGTAGTTACTGTGTCAAGTACTTTGAAGAAAAATATTTTGTTATCATTGTAAAACTAGGGGACAAAAATGCCGTTGGAGACTTACACATCGCAGCGGCAGATTAAGTATTCTATAGTTACGACGTTTCAGTCTCCATTCGATGTTAAAATTCGAAATTAGATCTATTGTGTACGGATATTTGTTCATTTGAATCTATCATTTATTTATCTATTTTTTTTAAATTCAAAATAACAACTACATTCATATATTAACAGCAAATCGTACCGAGGTTGCTATATCCCCTGTTTTCCGCCCTTGTTTGAAACCCGTAACCGAAGATATTTACATTACACAAGTATGCAACAACAAATTTTACTTCATATCAAGGTTGGTCACTGTCAAGTGGTGCGTGTTTATGTTTTAATGAGAATTTGGACTAAATATACCACATTTCACCTTTTAGAAGCGCCCTCCCTAATAAACGCGCTCCCCCATAAACACGATTCCCAGGCTCTTGACTATCCGATCAACAACACCCAATAGTCCATGGTCAGGCCTCTTAAATTTAATTTCATTAGCCGCTACTCCACGGCGTAATGTTCAATAGATTATGGGTTAATTATCTTAAATTTCTATCAGGATTAGGCTGGTTGCGTCATTAAAAGATCGTAAAAACTAGCGCGTGCAAAATCGCTCATTTTTCCGGAAGCGTGAAAGGTTAAAATTTAACACAAAATAAAAACTATATCTTGTCGTTCTTTATAAGTCACATGCGAACCAAATCCCCTTTCTTCACGTTGTTACGAAAATATTTCTGAAATCATTTTACTTTCTGCAAATATCAAAGTCAAATGATTAAATCCTAGTCACAATTCATACTGTTAAAATAAGAAAACCCTGTAAAATTTCGTGTGTAACTTATTTCAAAAGCGACGTCGCCGCTTGCAAGAATCTGGGGACTTCAAAGGGTGCCGACACCCGGTGACCCAACTAGCTCCAGACGTGTTGTGTTTTCACTGCAACACACTTTCATTTGATGTACCGGGTGCATTTATACATCACAGAATTTTAGGATTTAATATAGGATTATTTATTTCATACGTGAATAGGACCGGTGAATAGGTAATGATTTATGAGACCGCTTTGTCCATCGGTAGCGGAACATTGAATATTGCATCGTCTGGAACTTCCTTTCTTGTACAAATAATAATAATAATAATAATAATAATAATAATAATAATAATAATCTCGGCTTCTGCTACCACAATCACTTGCTTTTGAAAGCTGCAATTCATGGTCGAAGGTGACCGTATTTCGATAGATGACTTTAAATGACAGAATTACAATTCATTAGCTAACATTTTATTTTATTTTTGAAATTTATAGCCCCAATAGATAAATCGGAAAGCGTGTTGGGTAGCGCACGTATTTCAATCGATAATTACGAACATGTTAACAGTTTGCTCCTGTTAGATACCAAAATACGTATTTTTTTTTAATTGAGTAAAATGGTCTGAAATAATAGCGCCCCACGACGTTTTGAATCGCGCTCGGGCATATTTAATAGGAGAAACACGGTACGAACATTCCATTCGTTTGTAAACTTGACCTTTCGCAACTCATGAGTAAAGACTTCATTCATAAGAAGGCAGATAAAATCGTACTGGGTCATCAAGTGTGGTATGGCCAATCAGGGGTGTGTAGAAGTTCAAGAGGTCACGACCAAAATAAACACAAACACATATTTCCGGCAAATTACTACAAGTTGCACCATGGAGGCTTGGGTCAAAAACATAGTATCTGTCTCATCGATGTTTTGACACAAACTTTGTTTTTGCTCTTAACTTTCTACAAGCTTACGCGTGTCATCAATTCCTTTGGTAAATCATTCCAAGGTCAATTAGTGATTTTTAAGGAGAATATTCATTATCTTCACTTAACGAAGATTACTAGTATCACCGATTAAAGAAAAAAAACAGTGGTTTTGCGGATAGAAGTCTATAAAGATACCAAAATCGAATCTTAAGAGGCGCTACTTTATTTCAAATGTATTAAGCTCCGACAGGATTTTCCTTACATGGTATATAACTCTGGTGAACGAAATTCGTTCACCAAAAAGAGAAAACACGTATTATCTCAATTTAGCATTTAAGAAATAGAAAATAATTTGTTTTTCAAGTAAGGTAAGTAAAAAACACACTATATTTTCATTCGTGCCCAGTCATTGTTGACCTCTATTTGTTCAAAAAGGAAATGCGTTAGGAGCACTTCCTGCACTTAAACGGCACGGATCTTCTCAAAAATCATGGTTGATATTAAAAATTAGTTACAACAACAACAACACCACCAACAACAAAACGAAATGAAATTTTGTGTAAGCTAGACAGAATACAATTAATTACATCGTGAAATTGACAATCATTCATATCAAATCCATTCAAAATCGTTCGCTCAGCACTCCGATCATTCATTCGAAACACTCGCTGCATTCACGCAAAAACTCTCCTTTTTTTCAAACACGCTTCGCAATCTTTCGATATGATATACATTTCAGTAAAATCGATCAAATAATTGCACGATATTATTGGCCAGCTTTAATTTTTAAGCGTCTAATTTGTTCGTGAAGACATAAGTCAGAAGAGTACGCACATTTTATTAAGGGGAGATGATAAAATAATCGTTAATTTCGTCAATTGGACGAAATTATCGATCATTTTTTACCTCCCTTGAAATTCATTCAAAACTCGCTACACACACTCATTCATCATAATTCGAAAATCATTCAAAAATCGTTCACCTTGCCAATTTCTAGATATTTTTAACTTTCCATCTTGACTCACTGGTTGAGAGCAAAATAACATATCTGCACGTCATTCTGTCATTCTTTTTGCGTTTTTCATGCATTTTATGACTTATTCGTCGCTTTGAAGCTGCTGTTAAACGACTGATTGCGAAAAAGAGCGGTAAAGTTTCGCAAATATCACCCAAACACTGCACTGCGGACTAAAGGTAGTGGATCCGTAATAGTTTTGCAACATCTCAGAAGTAATGAACTTTAACAGGGTTAACCGTGGTTTCCTAATGATCTTTTATTAAGAAACCTCGGTTAACATCGTGAAAGAAAATGTAGTCTGAAATGTTGCGTAACTATTATGGGTCCGCTTCCTTAACGTTGAGAATGACGTCATCACACTGCTATGCCCAATTGATGCACCAAGGCCGAGAGAAAAAGCGTTTCTGTTACAAGTCTTCGCAGATCCATGTCATTTGATTAACTGCTAGGTTATTTATTAAGTGGTTGCCTTTTTAAGCATTGGCTCATACAGATTCAACCCTTACATCCGAAAATGCCATTAACATCATGCATTTAGGTATTGCCACCTTATTTCAATGGCGACATATGAATACTGATTTGTTTTTGACATTTGATGCACCTGTTAATTTCACTTTTTATGAAAAAAGGGGAATGAATTCTTAAAAATTCAATGCATGAAAATCATTTTATTAGCGTTCTTTCGTTTTACTACTACCTAAGTTATATCCGAAGCAGCAATACATGCAAAAGAAAATGGGAATGTAGCACAAACTTCTAAAATTTAAGAGGTTGTTTTACATAGCGATTTTACTTTCAACCCCATTATAATACTATTCTGAAAAGAAAACAAATTCTTCAATACTACAGAAGAGCACCCTTAATTCAACATTTCGACAGAAATTGCTTTTAACAAGAAATATTTTTGTGATATTATATATAAAATCTTCAATGTTAAACGATTCAAACTTAAACATTGACACGAAAATGAACAATGTTTGTTTCGATATAGAATATTTCCTTCAGACTGGGTCAGACTGATTTTGGCCCAAGATACAGCTAAAGACATGGTGCAATTGACCAGATAAGTGATTTTGGAATTATTTTGGAATGAAATTTATTGAGAGTGTGAAGCGAGCTTTGAGTGAAATTAAAGGGAGGTAATACAATATTGCTAAGTTTGGTCAAGATCATCAAAATTAGTGACAATTGAAAGACAACACCAGCTAATAAAATCGTAGAATAAATAGATCAATTTGAATTTATTGTTGAAAGTCTTGAACGATTTTGAAATGTTTTCTAATGATTTCGGAGCGTTTTTGGTCGACTTGAGTGAGTGTTTGGAATGAATAAATGGAGCGCTAAGTGAATGTTTTTGATCGGAATGAGTGTCAATTTACGATGTTTTAACTGTACACTGACTAAACTTTTTACTTAATATGAGAAGGGATAAAGCGATTCTAAAATTGTGATTTTGGTTTAATCCTATGTTGTTGGTACTCATTTGAATCATATCAACGTGACGATTTAAATTAGTATTCAAAAGACTAAGGGTTTTTATTAGTATTTAATCTTAAATTAAAAGTGCACCCACTATATTTTAGCTTTTTGCTGGCTTGTATAGAAAAAGATCCTCGCTTTGAGAATTGAAAAGAAACAACCTTAATTATTTTCTTAGGAAATTCCCATGACATATTCTGTTTTTGTCAGTGGAGCACATTTCCCGAAATATCTGAAGACGAACGGGGAATTTGGCGCCAGTTTTTGTTGATTCGTAACAAAAAATGATTTCTCAGAAAATTTTAATCAACAAGCATTTCAATCAAGCTAACGTCTTTTATAGATCATTCCGCCTCGCCAACTCTCTCTGGAGAGCAAGATGAATTTGTATCAATTTTCTGAATAATGCCAAATAGGAGTCATGTATGACTGCCGACATTTCTCATTATGATGTTGCTCTAAAAGGTGCATTTCGTCCGTCGCAGTTAAAGAATCTTAAAATTGACAAGTTGAACGAACTTGGAATGATTTTGGAACGAATTTTAATGAGCTAAATTTTGCTAGATTTGAATGAAATTGAATATCAGGACTACGACGGTTAAACGAGTTTGACTCTTTATTGTGTTATCTTCGGGAAAAAAGTTAAAATAACATTGTCGTACAAACAGACGAGCGGATGGACAAACAAAATAAAGAAAAAAGTTGATACTGTCACAAGTGGGCCTTTGGCATCGTTTTAAAGTTAATTATGTTAGTTTTTGTCTTTTAAATGGCTCCATGATTTTAAATTGGACTATTTGAACTATCAATCTTCATTTGGAGCCTTTTTTTATGGATTTAAGTGAATGTTTAGAATGGATGAATGAAGCGCTAATTGAGTAACTAACTGAACTCCTTATCTATTTTTTGGAGAGGAAGCAAATAAACCTTATGAACATAGTAGAAAGAACCACTCCCTCATCTTACCGTCCTTTTTAAAACTGAAATAAACGTTTAGTTCCATTTAGATAAATAGGTTTTAAGAAAACTTTAATAGTCGGAAAAACAGAGACAAAAAAGACACTGCTATATTTTCAGCTTTATTAGTGTGTTGGACCAATGACGTCAGACGGTATGCCTTACAATTCAAAGACAACGTGATCTTAGATACTACAACTTCCGGTCCAGTAGCTTCCGTTCGCGCATGCGCATCTCCAAATGACACTGTTTCCTATAGCCGACGGCACCACGGTACAGATAGCTATAAATTACTGCTGAATATCTCCACTGCTTCAACAAAAACATTTAGGTAAGTTGAAAGAGGATGCGATGATATATTGAATGTATTTAACGAATTAAAACCGAAGATTAAAACAAAGCTTTGTCATGTCTTTTATAGATGACAAGCTTCATAAATTCGAACTTTTGAGATCCTACTTTTTATATTCTATTTGAAATATTGCTTTAATTTTTGCGATAAATTGTGCAATAAGCGATATTTTGATCACCAGAATAACGCCTTTGGTAAGATCAAGTGATCATTTGCTTAATGACGTACAGTTAAGAACATGGTGAAATTGACACTCATTCCGGTCAAAATCATTCTAAATCATTCACTCAGCGCTCCATTCAATGATTCCAAACACTCACTCAAATCGATCAAAAACGCTCCTAAATAATGAGAAAACATTCAAAAAACCGTTCAAGACTTTCAACAATAATTCAATTCGATCTATTCTACGATTTCATTAGCTGGTGTTAACTTTCAATTGTTTGATTGGTCCACGAGGACGTACAACCAGAAAAATTCGTTTATTTTATAAAAAGGGTGTTAATTATTATCCCTAATTTTGTTAATCTTGAACAAATTAGCAATATTGGATTACCCCCTTTTAATTTCACCCAAAACTCTCTCCACACACTCTATCAATTCTATTCCAAATTAATTCCAGATTCACCTTGTCAATTTCACCATGTTCTGAACTGTACTTGATAAGCGTTAGCTCTCCTATCAATATGTAGTTTTTTTTTTACCGGCGTTGGGGCTTCAAATTACGGGATACTGACTAGTGAGTCCCAGTTTAGCTAAGTTTCTTTTTTATTCATACCGAAACACTTAAACTAGTAGAAAAGAAATTCCGACAAATAATCTTGATTGGTTGTTTACTTTTGTATTCAAAGATATCATAGATATTACTTTTGGAGTAAATGCTATTCTACCCTTCGTTCATTATGAAAATGTTCGCGAACTTTTTGTAAATGATACGCCGCCTTTGCACGTGTAAAAACGGGATACCATTTACAACGGTTGTAAACTTCCCACATCCAGAACCCTGGCCTATGTCCACAATATCCTAAAAAATATTCACGTACAACCTCAATTGCAGGGTCATTTAGGGTTGTCCCACTGCCGTCTATCATAAAAGCCGACTTGATACATCAGTCGACAGTAGGACCAGTCTAAGGGTCATTCTTCTGTGATTTTAGTACTATTTTAACCATATTTCTAATAAAGGTCTTACATTTACTATCTAATATCTGAAGGCCTGTTAATTCATACACGATTTTTGGCTACGGTACCGCTACGATTCGCTTCGATTTGTAAAATCATCGTGTACTGTGGTGATTCGTAGTAGAAGCGTGGTGAATCGTGGTGACTCTTGATGAATCGTGATGATTCGGGAAACTCTACGGTAGCGCTACGGAAGTTTTTAAATGTTTAAAACCTTCGTTGAGAATCGTGGTGGTTATTAGGCGTGACCTAATTCGTAGCGCAACCGTAGCGGAATGGTGCTTGTTCGTACTGACACTATAGCTATATTCGGGGCTATTCGTGAGAGATCGTAGTCAGTCGTGGAATCTTTTACATTACGAATTCTCACGATTCACCAGGAATTGTGTACGGTTGTCCTACGAATCATCCGTACTAATACCGTGGACCTTCTCACTGGAATCGTAGTGACACTGGATATTTCTACTTTTCGCCACGATTCATCCCGATCCATCCCGATTTTTCTGACCTTGAGAAATCTGGGTGAATCGTGGTGAATCGAAGAGAAAATCGTGAATGTGTAAAGGGTCTTTAATATCTAAGTCTTTATTGTGTCGCCCCATGGGCGACACTCATTGTAGTATACTCATTCTAAATTTAGATATTTCGTCACAAGGGACAATTACTTCTACCTTAGAATTGCAATTGTATTCTACTCAACGATTGTTTACAAGATAAAATTTCAAAGCAGTCCTATAAAACCTACAATAAATGTCATCTCATCTCGCAAAACAACGATTTTCATGAATATAAAGTATTAAATGTTTGATTTTGACCAGATCACTTGATAGTCCCTTCTTCCGGTTTGCCCACAAAGCTTACGTCTAAACCCTAACCGATTAAACCGATATATTATTTGATGACTGGTTGACTCCGCCCATTTCCATCTCGGCCCTTCGGCAACTCGGCCCAACGTATAACTCGACCCCATTTTCGATTATTTATTCAGTACTTTTATCTCAAATACAAGACTATTCAATCTTCATTCATTTATGAGGAAACATCGTTCGTCCAAAAATTGTACATACTTTGGGAAAATAATCTGTATTACTATAAACTATATGTTGAGGCCGAGTTTATTGGGCCGAGTTATTCGATGGACCGAGTTGACTGGTACCCTATGACTTTTGATTACGAAATGAGAAAACTCGTTTTTATTCGTGTTTTCTCGGGTATCTTCGGAAGGTCACATTACCGGGCACGTGACCATAGAAATCATTATGTGATCTAAATGGTTGACTGGCGAGCCTGTCTCAATCTGTCGATATTGATTGATATAGATTGGGACAGGTTAACCAGTCTATCTAAATGGTAGACTAGTAAACCTGTCCCATCTACGCTACCCTCCGACACTGGGACAGAAAAAAACACACTAATTTTTACCATGCACGTTTCTGCATGATCTTAGCCTTAAGCAACACATTTTGCTTTCTACTTAATTTCTGTGGGGAAATCTTATGCCAGACTTTGCTATACGATTATTCACAAGTTGGTGTAGTAGAGGATGTAAGATCCTTTCCCATCCTGTTATCTTAGCATTTTTCACATTTTTTTAAAATCAAGTATCTATTTATATATCATTTTAAATTTAACAGAAAAAAAAACACAATGATAGTGTCTGTGTTTTATGATTTTTTCCTAATGGGAAAACATTTAAGTTTGGAAGAAATCTAAGACAATTTTCTTACAAATGTAAAACTACATGGTACAGTTCTTGATTTTTAAACATCTTTTACCTGATTCATCATAGATAATTTTGATATAGGTGGATTAGAGTGAATCTGTATTGAAATACCAAATTATTTAGATGAGAAGTTCCACTTTTTAGCTCATATAAGCACAAAGTGCTCATGGTGAGCTATTGTGGTCGAGCTGCGTCCGTCATCAAGTCGTCCGTCAACATCTTGTGTGCACTCTAGAGGCCACATTTTTGGCCCAAGTATCTTGAAGCTTGGTCAGAATGTTTGTTTTCATCAAATCTCGGTCATATTCTAACTTGAGTCAAGTGGGGTCAAGTGAGATCAATGATGGGGACAGGGAGTCAAATTTTAGTTATACGGGAAAGAAACGCAAAGTTCGGGCGCTTTGGCGCCTTTTCTGCTTCTAACTAACGCGTTTAAAATATTTAAACGACCAAAAACAGAGAGAAGAACATTTACCGTCAAAGTTTTTGTTAATTTTCTCATTGGCAGCCTACATGGATAATGATAATCTCGCGATATTTCGCTATTTTGTTTTATTATTTATTTAAATTTATTTACTTTTTTTTCTTAGATTTTATTTCTGTCGATCTTTATCAAAATTTAAATTTTTCTTAGAATCTCATCTGAATGACATTTTCTTTTTACCCTCTGCAAATGAGGTCATTCTGCACTTTGGGGAAGTATGGCGCTACTTATTCCCGCCAAAACAACGTCCTTGTTGTTGAGTTTTAATGTCGGGGTGAAAAGCGGGATAAACCTTGAAAGAGATGAAATCTATACCAATGCTCACAGTTAAGCCTTGAAAGAGAAGAAATCTATAGCAGCATTCGCAGTTTGAAAAGTAAATGCAGCTAATTTAGCTAAAGCTATGTCGGATAACATATAGTCTGAATCCCATCCTTTAGGTTTTGGACCTGACTACGGACCCATGTATATTGAGTGTTCCGACCTGATGCACTTGCTATAATACGTGCGCTCATATTCAAAGAACCCCCTTGCATTTTTTTTACAAAAAAAAAATCTGTTTCAATTTTAGTGAGTATTTTTCATTCATATTAGGCTAATTTCTTCTGAACAATTATTAAAATTGCTGTAACTGAGGAAATCAATCTAGAAATACATGTATATGTATACATGTATGCATATGAGAAAAAAGCAAATAGCCATCGATTTTGATAGGTAGCCTATTTGTCTGCTGAAAATAACTTTAAACTTAGGTCAAATTACTTTTCCCGTCTATAGGTTAAACCTATCATTATTTTACCTTGTGTTTACTCTACAGGCCACATTTTTCGCCCAATTGTCTTGAAACTTTGTCAGAATGTTTGTCCATCAATCCTTTGTCAAGTTCGAAATTGGGTCAAGTGGGATCAAAAAAATCTTGTGTGCACTCTAGAGGCAACCTTCTAAATGAGTTCACCCATTTTTCCATTAGCCATTTTCCATTACTCGGCTAACATTTTTTAAAGGCGACACATTCACTTTGCTGTACATTACAGCAATTTTTTTACTTGTTTCTGGTTGCTTTTATCGATTATCCTTATATCGAGAAAAGAACACCATTTTCGTCTCTGCTAGCTTAACAAAGTCCAAGTTTTAATTGCGAACCTCGTCAAAAAAAAACATGGTTGCTAGCTTAAAGTCTGTTGTCAAAGTATTTAATTAAGTTGTCGTCAGTTTTTAAATTTAGATAATATGCAAAAGGAAATAAGTAATGCAACATCTAAATTATGAATAAATAAAACTTCTTTCAATTCAGCCAAATATGAACCTCATTGGTCATACGTGGGCCAGTATTTTGGTCGTCTAATACGCGAACTATTACCTCCAATGGGAGACTTTGGTGTGTTATCTCCCTTGTTTGCTTTGTGGATTGAATCAGAGGTATTCCAAAATCGTTAGCGGTCCTTTTAGCAATTTTCCTTGGATTTTATCCATAGTTTCTATAGAGAAGTTGCGAATGTTATTCTTGTAAATACAAATACTAATTTATGCAATTCGTATTTATGATGAAGTTTTCAATAGCAAAGAAGAAAATCAATATTTATTTTACGTCAAATGTATCTTATAAATTGCGCAATATTTGATTTAGAGCTTAACTTTAAATCTTACAGTGCAAAGAAAATAAGGATAAAACCCAAGGTAACCACTGATTTGGACCCTTCCTCCTTTGGGAGTATTCCAAGGGAGATAACCAACCGATATCCCTCATTCAAAATACGGCATGACTATGACAGGTTCTGCAAGATTAATGGCGTCATTATTTACAACGTCTGATCTAGGGTGTGGTAAGAAAACTTAATGCCGTTTTTGCCGATGCTTTTGGATGTACAAGATATTGACTATAAACTTAAATTTAATGGTTACTCTTGGATTAAAGACAATGATCAGTTTGAAATCTTTCCTACTATATTCGGCGCAGCAATAGTTGATCGTGTAAGTATGTTTATTGAAAAACATATTCCTTTTTTAAAGGACACTATTTGAATGAAATGACTGAAATTGAAAAAAAAAGCCCGTTTTCCCATTTCATTAAAGGTTGTTAATTTAGTGAAAATATTTTCTTGTGTCTTAAATGTTCCAAGTTAATATTACCTTGCTGAGAACCATTCCATAGAAAATCGGATGTTGTAATACCTTTTTTCTTTGTATGTATTTCCATGCTGTCATATCTTGCAGAGGTTATTTCGACACAAAGAAAAGTCATGCTCAACACCATCAGATTAAAAACTTCAGATTTCACACAGGTACTTCACTGCTTTCAAATTGTGACCCGTCACGCGAAAAGGGACCATCTGGGAAGTTTGTAAAGTGTCGACCCTAGTCAGACTAAGCGGACAGCGCAGACTGACTATGGTAAAAAAATTCGCCTTTTAATAGTTCTCGGAATCAATCTATGATCAATATACCTACCTGTGAAAGAAGTTTTGAAATGCAACCCCTGGTTGGTTTGTAATAGATCCTTTTTTAAATTTCTATTTTATGGAGTTCACAGATGGTACATTTTTGCGTGACGGATCACAATTATCTAATACATGACATATTTGTTGATTTCATAGAGTTATAAATTTTGAAACCCCCTTTCACTCATGCATGATTTCGCTTCGCTTATTCGTACAAAGAAATAATTTGTAACGCCAAGGCTAAATTATTGTATCCGTTTGAAAACTCCGAAAAGGAGATAAGAGATTTGATACCAAAAATCTTATCACATTGTATGAATACGCGAAGGCTTTTACTTATATACCTCCATGAAATCAATAAAAGTTGGGATATGCTTTTACTTTCATTCCTCCATGAAATCCATAAATATTCTCTACATAACTTTTAATATAATATCTTAGAGCAAAAAAATAAAAATGTGTTAATTATGAAACGGATTTCTGAAGGGACTGGAAGCTCACAAATACCTGTGAACATTTTTCTTCATCTGGGATAAAAAAAAACCCCAGCTTTTCAATCAATCATAAAACACGAACCATGGTGTAATTTTCTAGGAAAGTGTACAAAAATAACTCTTATTGTTCACTCAATGACATAATAAACAATCTTATATCAAAAAGGAATTGGTCTTAAGAGTTAAAGATTATACCAATCAATGGCAAAAGAAACTCTATGTAAGTATACTTAGAATCCCTATTTTATTGAATATACATTTCGGTTTGATTTTACGTGTTTTTCATTCGATAACATGTCTCAAAAAGAGACATAGAAATATCAAATTCCCCAAAGCCCATCATTTCGAACATCTATTACGCTTGCGACAAAATGACGCCTTTGTCGAGAGCGAGCAATAGTTCGGTGCTTAATGCGTGGGTGTATTTACTTTTATTTATTGCATCTGCTTCTTTAAAGTGCTCGGTGTAAATGCAACGTCACCTGAACCTCGGTTTAACGTCTCATCCGAAAATCAATTAGTTTTGTTAGACTAATGACATCGCTTATTTTGCATCACGTGAGAGTGATATATCAAGATCTTTATAGTATATTGTACGACCAGAACGCGGCTGCTGGGCAATACGGATTGTTTTCCAAAACGAGGTAATCTATTTCTTACGATGAAAGTGAGGCTCCAGTCCAAAATATCGATATCATCACTTTTCGCGGATTTTTCAATACACCAAAATTTCCGTTCGGAGGTATTTGAATAAATTCCTTAGAAGACCATGTGAAGTTTCTTGAAATCTACATTTTTTACCTTGCTTTTCAAGTCAGAGAAGAATGCAAGTGACATTGAGATACACTATATTATTGTTGTTTCTTGAATTTAGAATATGGTTTGTCAACAAGAAAATGTACTTTTCAAGCGGCGTAGGGTAGTTAATCTGTTTTATGTTAATTACATATATTTTATAATCACTAAGCACTTAACGACTTGACACTTGAAATAAATATTTAACGTGGATTCCTAACTTTAGAACAATTGTTGCAATTTCACCATGTACATATTTACTTATATTTGACACCCTGATTCGCATCAATTTGGATCTATTCTTTTTTTATCTCTCGAATTTTAATAATTATAGACTTTTCAGTGTATGGTGTGAAATAAAGATGTCATTTAACATTATCGTGTACAATGCTGAATACGATTTTTCCCCGGGGACTTGTGTTTTAATGGAAGAAGAAGAAGAAGATTCATTGGAAACGTACCATGCGGAACCAGTAAATATTCTGACTCGACTGTCACTTTGTCAAATATAGACTGGTTTTCCAGGGTACTCATCCAAAAGAATCCAGTATTGTACTCGATCATATTAAATAACCTCTTCGTATATTGTACACGATCATATTAAATAACCTATTAATATAGTAGATAGGGTTATTATAAGAACTATTTCATCCATGCACACATACACGGTTGCGAAAATGACATCATTTTTTGGCAAGTGTAGTAAACGTGTGCAATGAGGCGATTTACGAATTTCATTGGAAAATCGACTTTTCTTTTCTATGTGTCCCTTTTTGTAGCATATTTTCGAATGAAAAAACAGATTTGCACAACAATGATCAGATAATAGACCAGTTATTTTATGTTCATGGTGAAACACTATTGCCTTCAGTGTAGAGGTTATTATACTGAACTGTTGTCATCTGCCTTCGGCGTCGGGCAACAGTTCAAAACGCCATACTAACCCCGAAACAAAATGAAATAATGTACATGTATGTTTTTATGTATACATGTACTGATGACATCACGCATACAGTGTTTATTCTAGGATTTAAAACATGTGGGGAATTTCAGAGCGAAAAATCAACGCAACTAAGAAATGTGGTAATTCCTGCTCTATGGTTATGGTTAAAAAAACCCTACAAATACAGAAAATATGGGGGATCTTCGGAAAAAATGGGAGAATCCCCAACCCCCTGTCTAGAATAAACACTGCGTATATTTTAGAGTGGAAGTAAACATACATTTATTCATTAAAACGAGAGAGATCAATGTCAATTCATAAAAACCGACCGTTAGAAACCCTCGTATTTGGATTATCATTTCAGACACCAAACACAGAGTTCCTCGTTCAGTCGGAGATGATTTACACCTTACAGGTTTGTGTTGGTGAACACCTTTTCTCTCCTTTCATCAAAATGTTTCACTCCTTCGCAATGAAGTTAAATGCTTTAACGAAATGTATCCTTTACCTTAGGGTAGAGGTTGGTCCTAATACGGAATGTTTGCATATACATATTCGTGGAAGTTTTCTTAAGATGCTCAATTAACGGGGATTGATGACGAAATTTTTTTCTTCTTTGTTAATTTTGATCGATCATTATTTTCATATTCCTTCCTTTTTTCGACCTTCTTCATTGCTTGCTTCATTCCTGAGGAATTTAAATAATGATGATGATAAAAAAGATACATAATAACAATATTATTGTACCGGTCCGGTGATACAAGTAGTAGGGATAATTATGAAGATATAATATATACAAAATGATAACAATGACTGTGGAACTAGTGGTATGTTGGTCTGAACGATAATTAACACTTTATGTACAGTTAGTTACATCGTGAAATTGACATTCACCTGAATCAAAACCATTCTAAATCGCCCACTCAGCGTTCCATCCATTCATTCATTCCAAACACTCAATCAAACCATTCAAAAACGCTCAAACCCATTGAAAAATATAGATTCAACAACGTCATTCAAAAATAAATTTGGATAGAGAAAAATCGCAACTTCACTGACATAATTCAAATTATAAGAGTCAAATAGGAAGAGTCTAATAGGTTCTCAAAGAAACAGGAAGCTATTTATAGAACTTGTATGCATATTTCATTAAAGGGGGATAATCAATATCGCTAATTTTGTTCGTTCTGAACACAATTTGCGACATTGGATTTTCTCCCTTTAAATTCACTCAAAACTCGCTCCACTCACTCAATCGATTTCATTCCTTAATCATTCACCAATCATTCACCTTATCAATTTTATGAAGTTGATAACTGTACTTTCTTAATCTCATTTTGTTGTTCTTGTCTATTAAATGAATTGGATAATCTTAAGCAAAACCACGTTATATTGATTTTAAAAAATAAACTGATTTTTAGTGCACCGGAGAATTAAAATGACAAATTTATGACGAGCGGTTTTATTGCGCAGAAAATCTAATTTATTTCAATTCCTCGGAAGAAAATAGTGCGCCTGACAATTTTCGGCCCCATAAAGAAAGGTTCGTCACCCAATAAAATGAAAAATAAGAAGTTATAGTTCTGAAGCAAACTTCATAAGTGCTGACTTGCATTTGGAAATACTGAGTTTCTCCACTTGGCCCTGGAAAGAATTTCGTTTTTTTTCGCACAGCGTACAAATTCGTTCTGATCTAGGATATTTTGGTGTCTTCCTGTTTCTATTCTTAGTTGATGTGCTGATAAGCGTATCTTTGCGATGGTGTTGTATATTTTAGTGAGGTATGACGATAGTTCAATGTCTGTTTTCATTGTCATATATAAAGTCAGAGACGATTTATTCCTCAAGTCAGCGCGCCAATCGTTTGCAAATAAGTCCCTTAATCTTCTTTTAAAAATTGGTAGGAAACATGTAATATTGACAGATGAAGGGAAAATCCATACATCGGGGAAACCACTGTTTTCTATAAAAGATGAGTTTTCTACTTGTTTAAGGTTAAGTGAAATTGTCCACAAAAAATGATGAAAAAATTGAAATAACATTGTTTCTGAAGAAAAAAAAAAAGAAAAAATGGCCGGAAACCAACATTATCTTCCGTAAAAAAGTTTTCTACACTTTCCTACAAATATAAGCCTAATTAATCTCTTAAATCTTTTATCGCACCAACCCAAAATTTTCCTCATCATTTACGTACCCATATTCTATTAGGTTAGAAAAATATACTTGTCCGCAGTTAGAAAAGCGTCTAGAACAAGCCGGTCATGGAAACCCCCAAACCCCCGCCACCTGCAGCGGATGTCTCCGTTATTGTGAATGAGCGAAAGCAACGGCTCTTTCATCGCTAAGCGACGGAATATAATGTTAAGATAAAGATATAAATTATTTCATAACAAATGCGCGTTTGTTGTGTAAAAATGTTTGTTTGTTAGGATTTAATGCTACTTTAACAATGTGCCAGTTATATCGCGGCGGCTTGAGCATCTTACAATCGATGCCTGATATTTTTCTCACTCCAGTATCACCATCACATCATTTCCTAGCCTTCAGCTGTTATCACACATGGGTCTACGATCAGCAACCTATTGTTTTGAGACCAATAATCGGAAAGGATGAGTGCCGCCGTCGGGGATCGAACCCGGGACCTTTTGAATGATAGTACAACGCGCTAACACTGCTATGACAGCGACTTTATTTATTATTATTTGGTTGAGAATTATTGAAGAACCTGACAAGATAATAATGTGACCCGTCCCGCAAAAAGGGACTGTCTGGGAACTTCCTAAAATAATATTTGAAAAAGAGATTAGATCCAGCATTGGTCAGCCAGGGGACGCATTTAAAAAACTCCTTTCACTGGAAGGTAGATTGAACATTCTAGATTCAGAAAATAAGTCCAAACCACACAGTCTGACTAAGGTCGACACTTTACGCACTACCCAGATGGTCCCTTTTCACGTGACGGGTAACGGGTAACATATGATAAATTAGTCGAATATATAGGCAGGTACGGGACGGTCTTGGTTCTTATGGGTAAGAATTCAAAAATACAAAGTTTAGACAAAGACAAGCTGTTATAAATAGTTAAAACTACGACCAGCATACGTCATGTTAATCAGTCTTCATCACAAACACCAGTCCTCGGGCCCAAGACCTGTGGATTTAAGAGAGGACTGGTAGATCTTACCATACCGCAGATCCTTCAGGCCTATAGTTAATGGCAGTACTCAGTATTGGTGCATGTACCAAATCGAAAACATTGTAGAAAAGAAGAAATTGCTTGTAATTTTTGGGAATACAAAGCAGATGCTCATTTGGGCCCTAGGTTTGACCTAGGTAAAAAATCCTTATTATATTAACTCCTTATCAATTTCGATACACGATTTAAAGGAAGTGACTATCGAGCTTTGTTCTTTCATTGAACCACACTTACGGTGCGAGTAGTGGTGAATTTTCCAGGAAGCAGAATCAAGAGGGATTAATGTAAGTTGTAAGAACTTGTTCCCAATCGATGTAAAATGAATAGGTTTAAACCATAAGTTTAACCAGTTAGTTACATCGTAATTTTGGCACTCACTCAAACCATTCAAAAACGCCCCGAATCAATTAAAGGATGAAATATACTACTCATTCAAAAATGATAAAGCTCGAAAAAAATGACAATTTCACTAAAATAATTAAAATTACAAGCGTCAGGTTCTTGAAAAATAAGGGAAACTATTTACAGAACTTGTATGCATTTTTAGCTCACCTGAGCACGAAGTGCTCAAGGTGAGCTTTTGTGGTCGAGTGTCGTCCGTCGTCCGTCGTGTGTCGTCCGTCGTCAACATTTACCTTGTAGACACTCTAGATGCCACATTTTTTGCCCGATCAACCTGAAATTTGGTCAGAATGATTGTCTTGATCAAATCTGAGACAAGTTAGAAATTGGGTCAATTGGGGTCAAAAATGGGGTCACAGGGTCAAATTTTAGAAAACCTAGTAGACACTATAGAAGCCATATTTTATTGCCCAATCAATCTTTTAGACACTCTGAAAGCCATATTTTTTGTCCAATTAACCTGAAATTTGGTCAGAATGATTGTCTTGATGAAATCTCTGACAAGTTTGGAATTGGGTCAAGGGGTGTCAAAAATGAGGTCACAGGGTCAAATCTTAGAAAAACCTTTTAGACATTCTGAAAGCCATATTTATTGCCCAATTAACCTGAAATTTGGTCAGAATGATTGTCTTGATGAAATGTCTGACAAGTTTTGAATTGGGTCAAGTGGGGTCAAAAATGAGGTCACGGGGTCAAATCTTAGAAAAACCTTGTAGACACTCTGGAAGCCATAGTTATTTAGTTATTGCCCAATCAACCTGAAATTTGGTCAGAATGATTGTCTTGATCAAATCTCAGACAAGTTATTAATTGGATCAATTGGGGTCAAAAATGGGGTCACAGGGTCAAATTTTAGAAAACCTTGTAGACACTCTAGAAGCCATATTTTTTGTCCAATCAACCTGAAAATTGGTAAGAATGATTGACTTGATGAATTCTCAGACAAGTTCAAAATTGGGTCAAGTGGGGTCAAAAATGAGATCACGGGGTCAAATCTTAGAAAAACCTTGTAGACACTATAGAAGCCATATTTTTTGCCCAATCAATCTGAAATTTGGTCAGAATGATTGTCTTGATGAAATCTCTGACAAGTTTGGAATTGGGTCAAGTGGGGTCAAAAATGAGGTCACGGGGTCAAATTTTTGAAAAACATTGTAGACACTCTGGAAGCCATATTTATTGCCCAATCAACCTTAAATTTGGTCAGAATGATTGTCTTGATGAAATCTCTGACAAGTTTGGAATTGGGTCAAGTGATGTCAAAAAATGAGGTCACAGGGTCAAATCTTAGAAAAACCTTTTAGACACTCTGAAAGCCATATTTATTGCCCAATTAACCTGAAATTCGGTCAGAATGATTGTCTTGATGAAATCTCTGACAAGTTTGGAATTGGGTCAAGTGGTGTCAAAAATGAGGTCACAGGGTCAAATCTTAGAAAAACCTTTTAGACACTCTGAAAGCCATATTTATTGCCCAATTAACCTGAAATTTGGTCAGAATGATTGTCTTGATGAAATGTCTGACAAGTTTTGAATTGGGTCAAGTGGGGTCAAAAATGAGGTCACGGGGTCAAATCTTAGAAAAACCTTGTAGACACTCTGGAAGCCATAGTTATTTAGTTATTGCCCAATCAACCTGAAATTTGGTCAGAATGATTGTCTTAATCAAATCTCAGACAAGTTATTAATTGGATCAATTGGGGTCAAAAATGGGGTCACAGGGTCAAATTTTAGAAAAACCTTGTAGACACTCTAGAAGCCATATTTTTTGTCCAATCAACCTGAAAATTGGTAAGAATGATTGACTTGATGAATTCTCAGACAAGTTCAAAATTGGGTCAAGTGGGGTCAAAAATGAGGTCACGGGGTCAAATCTTAGAAAAACCTTTTAGACACTCTGGAAGCCATATTTATTGCCCATTTAACCTGAAATTTGGTCAGAATGATTGTCTTGATGATGTCTGACAAGTTTGGAATTGGGTCAACCGGGGTCCAAAATGAGGTCACGGGGTCAAATCTTAGAAAAATCTTGTAGACACTATAGAAGCCATATTTTTTGCCCAATCAATCTGAAATTTGGTCAGAATGATTGTCTTGATGAAATCTCTGACAAATTAGGAATTGGGTCAAGTGGGGTCAAAAATGAGGTCATGTGGTCAAATTTTAGAAAAAACTTTTAGACACTCTGGAAGCAATATTTATTGCCCAATCAACCTGAAATTTGGTCAGAATGATTGTCTTGATGAAATCTCAGACAAGTTGGAAATTGGGTCAAGTGGGGTCAAAAATGGAGTCACGGGTTCAAATTTAAAAAAAAACCTTGTAGACACTTTAGAAGCCATATTTATTGCCCAATCAACCTGAAATTTGGTCAGAATGATTGTCTTGATGAAATCTCAGACAAGTTGGAAATTGGGTCAAGTGGGGTCAAAAATGGAGTCACAGGTTCAAATTTAAAAAAAAAACCTTGTAGACACTCTAGAAGCCATATTTTTTGTCCAATCAGCCTGAAATTTGATCAGAATGATTGTCTTGATCAAATCTCGGACGAGTTCAAAATTGGGTCAAGTGGGGTCAAAAATGGGGTCACGGGGTCAAATTTTAGAAAAACCTTGTAGACACTATAGAAGCCATATTTAATTGCCCAATCAATCTGAAATTTGGTCAGAATGAATGTCTTGATGAAATCTCTGACAAGTTTGGAATTGGGTCAAATGGGGTCAAAAATGAGGTAACGGGGTCAAATCTTAGAAAAACCTTTTAGACACTCTGGAAGCCATAGTTATTGCCCAATCAACCTGAAATTTGGTCAGAATGATTGTCTTGATCAAATCTCAGACAAGTTAGAAATTGGGTCAATTGGGGTCAAAAATGGGGTCACAGGGTCAAATTTTAGAAAACCTAGTAGACACTCTAGAAGCCATATTTTTTGTCCAATCAAACTGAAAATTGGTAAGAATGATTGTCTTGATGAAATGTCTGACAAGTTTGGAATTGGGTCAACCGGGGTCCAAAATGAGGTCACGGGGTCAAATCTTAGAAAAACCTTGTAGACACTATAGAAGCCATATTTTTTGCCTAATCAATCTGAAATTTGGTCAGAATGATTGTCTTGATGAAATCTCTGACAAGTTTGGATTTGGGTCAAGTGGGTTCAAAAATGAGGTCATGTGGTCAAATTTTAGAAAAAACTTCTAGACACTCTGGAAGCCATATTTATTGCCCAATCAACCTGAAATTTGGTCAGAATGATTGTCTTGATGAAATCTCAGACAAGTTGGAAATTGGGTCAAGTGGGGTCAAAAATGGGGTCACGGGTTCAAATTTAAAAAAAAACCTTGTAGACACTCTAGAAGCCATTTTTTTGTCCAATCAGCCTGAAATTTGGTCAGAATGATTGTCTTGATCAAATCTCGGACAAGTTCGAAATTGGGTCAAGTGGGGTCAAAAATGAGGTCATGGGATCAAATATTAGTAAACCTTGTAAGCAGTGTAGAGGTATTATTTTTTGCCCAATCGACCTGAAATTTGGTCAGAATTCTTCATCTTTTCTAAACCTACTTTAAACAATTTTTGACAGTTCATTCAGGTGAGCGATTTAGGGCCACTATGGCCCTCTTGTTTATTAAAGGGAGTTAATAATTATCGCCAATTTCTTCATCCTGAACAAATAAGCAATTTTTGCTAACGTACCTCCCTTTGATTTCACTCAAAACTCACTCTTCGCACTCGCTCTATATCATTCCAAAATCATTCCCAATGTCAATTTCAGGATGTAAATAAGTGAAATCTACCCCCTGCAATACGAATGGAGAGTTGCGTTATAACCCATACAAACAAACAAAATCAAAGCCTTGCGATGAATATTGATACATTTAATTTTCCCCGAAACTATACTGCGGTGAGACGCCTTCGAATAATAAATCCATTCATCACATATAACTAAGTAATAAATATTGAGTCTACGCCATCGTAACACATACAAAAGGCGGCAAGGATCGATATAAGAGAGAATAAAGTGCTAATGACCCCCAAGACGTGAACAAAACCTGTTACTTTCTCAGAATTATTCGATGCCAGGAAAGAAACACGTCGTTAGGCTTCTAAAGTGTCGTATTAATAGTTGATTAAGCTATGCGTACGATGTTTTGGCGACTCATCGACGAAATATTTAGGGTGTATTCAAGCTTGTTCCGTAAAAAACAGTTGGTTCCCCATTTGATTCACAATCTCAATGTCGAATGTCATGGGTTCAATCCATGACGACAGCTCATATTCTTTTTTCCAATATATGTCTTCAACTAACGAAAGGTTAATAGAGAACCTATGTGGGATAACAACTTGGGGCTAAGAAAGGATATTAAAGTAGTTCTTGGTTGAGAAATACTTCGAATCCATTGTGACGTGATCCAGCCACGACTTAGGAATAAACCATTGTTATAATCCACGATTTTCCCCTGGCAGGGAGGGGCCTAAGTAACGGGTCTATGTACTTAAGGTTAAGGTAAATCAGCCTTTATTCATTATAATTTACTTCTAAGATGGTCGACATAGTTAACTTGAGACCGTGAAGCGTAGGTTGGAAACCAAACCCTGGTAACTTCAGCTTGTCCAAGCTGAAGTTACGAGGCTTTGGTAACCCAACGATGAAATGTGTTCACTTTCTCTAAGCACGTGAATCCTTTTGGTTTTAGGATGCAGTTATTTTCACGCGTTCACGATTATTGCCGACTAACTTTTCAATGAACCAAAAATATTTTAGAGTAAACTCGCTAAATTACGTCACGGCTAAGCCCCGCCCTGCTAGTTCATTATTAACGCAGAATCAAAGCGGTTTTGAACCGAAAACAAACAAACAAACATACAAAACAACGTCACTAAATTTTATCTTCGACGATCGACCAGAACCTTGTATCTGAGGCATAATTGACAAATGCATAAAATTAGTGCTTAGCGCGCCTGAATTTTTATAAAACAAACAGGGAAAACATTGACGATCCGCATTTAAGATGTTGGGAAATTTTTTTTACATCATTGTACCGTATTTTTACGCGTTCTTGCTTGCAAAGCGAGAAACCGTTTTAAAGCTTCTCTTTCACATTTCTTCATAGAGAAAATACAAAACTGGTTCTTAGATTCGGAATTTTGTGCATCATCCGATGTTTAAGAAACGCACATGGGCATGGAACTAACATCAACTCATTTCAAAGAATTTGTAGCTTGAATTTTCGAAGCGGCAAGGTCAGTGGGGGACCCAGTCTATTTATATCCAGTCTTTAAATTACGAAATTGTTAATTTTCATGAATAACGTTTCATTTTTTGCATGTATTAATTTGAAGTTTCCCAACTGACAAATTTTCTGACCTTGGCCTTTGATAGAAAGGGACAAACAGGCGGAATTGCATGTGTAAATAGTTGACTCAAAATTCAAGAATAATCTTTTAGGCGTTAGTAGTTGCATTATTTTTTCAGAAACAAATTCTGCTTAATTCAGGATTATCTGTCATTTTTTCCATGTCTTACCAGATCGTATCATATTATTGTAGAGTTTTCTACACGAAGAAGTCATACCCTCCGTTTAATTTTACAAAAAATAAAAATGGCATTTTTTCCAATCTGTGAAAGAGCAGCTTTAAACGTTCAGAACGGAAAGTGTTCCTTAAAAAATGGTATGATAAAGGGTATTTTCCCCCGGGAGTGAATATTTCTTTGACAATCATATCGTGACAATTAGCCTTTGGTTCGCTATCTTCTTTTAAATTTAGACCCGAATTCAAGATTCAAACTTTCGCTTTCAACGTTTAAAAATGGTACCTCGCTTTGCACATGGACAAATCGAGGTACCACTTTTGAACGTTGGCAGACGTGTTTGCATCCTGAACACATGTCTGTTATTCACTTGTAATAAAAAATGACATGCGTGAAATTTCCAACAATTTAAAAAAAAGTGCACTAAACAAAGACTCTGGTCAGCCTGTGCACCTGCACAGTATGACCGTAGTCTTGACTGTGCACTTGGTAAATAGATAAGGCATCAGATTTTTGACAGGTTTTGTTATTATACTATGTGACTGTTTAGGCTGTCCAACAATTGCACCTCACCCTCATGTTAAATCGTTGGAAATGTCATGCACATACAATTAGTTACATCGTGAAATTGACAAGGTGAATGATTTTGATATGATTAAGGATTAAAATTGAATGATTGTGTGGAGCAAGTTTTGAGTGAATTTATTGGGAGGTAATCCATTTTCGCAAAGTTTGTCCAGGATGAACAAAATTTGCGATATTAATTACCTCCCTTTAATAAAATACACATACAAGTTCTATAGATAGCCTAATTCCTTTTTCTGCAAAAACCTATGAGACGTTAACATTTTGAATTCAGTGAAATCGCGATTTTTCTCTACCAAAATTCATTTTGAATGACGTTGTTGATTTTATATTTTTCAGTGGGTTTGAGCGTTTTTAAATGGTATGAGTGAGTGTTTGGAATGAGTGAATGAAGCGCTGAGTGAGCGATCTAGAATGGTTTTGATTGAGGTGAATGTCAATTTAACGATGTAAGTAACTGTACTCAATTGCTTCTGTAACATAAAGCGGACGTATGTTCACCTAACCATTTTTCTTTCTCTTTTACAGATATATCGGAATGTGGGAAAACGAGAAGTTGTGTCAGGTATTCTTATCCCTTTTACAAGACGGTTAATAAATAGAACAAAACAAGCTGCCTTGCGTTCAGACCAAGGGCGTAGCACCCATTACTCACATTACGCAATTGCGTATTACAAATATATCCTCTTTCGAAAAATGTTGTTGCTGAATGATCATAACATCGAAACTACAGTTATTCAAGCTGTAGTTACGAAGTTTTGATTGTTCAACAACGCTCAAATTATAGAAAAGGGGAGCAGTCGGAGGATATTGATATTTTTTCACAGTCCATATATCGCCCTTATCATATATATTCTATGTCGGTCGCCATCTCAATGCGTATAAATTTCGAAGTCCTAGTTATGCCTATGCAGACTGACAAAAAGATGCACTGTTTTCAAATTATACCCCGTTTTGCACGTGACCAGTTTGGCGATCTCTTGTTTTTTTGAGAGAGCAATTGATTCAATTTTAGTCTGCATTACGCGCCATCTCTATTCTAACATATTCAAAACAAGAATTGCCCTGTCCAAATTTTCTTTCCTTGGTATGACAAAAACGTCATAGCTTACGTCATCGAACACAATTTCGATAGCACGTTTTCGTTGTGCAAGGTAAGTCTTTCCGAGCTTTTACTGATACATATTAACGTATTACTAAAATATTCCTTAAATATATACACTAGTAGCCTACCTTATATATCTAGTGTCAGACTTAGCTGAATAATGTAACTTTGAGTCACATTTCAAGGTCAAACTAGTAAATATCCTACAGTTAATAACATCGTGAAATTGACAAGGTGAATGATTTTGGAATGATTTAGGAATGATATTTAATGAGTGTGTGGAGCGAGTTTTGAGTGAAATTAATGGGAGGTAATCAATTATCGCAAATTTTGTTATAGAGGGCTTCCTATTTGTTCAAAAACCTATTATACGCTTACAATTTGAATTGTGTCAGTGAAATTGTGATTTTTCTTATCCAAATTTATTTTGAATGACATTGTTGATTCTATGTGTTTCAATGGGTTTTAGCGTTTTTGAATGGTTTGAGTGAGTGTTTGGAATGAATGAATGGAGCACTGAGTGAGCGATCTAGAATGGTTTGGATCGGAATTAGTGTCAATTTCACGATGTCTTTAACTGAACCTAAAGACAACCCTCATCTTTCGCTCATTTCTATACTAGTTAACGGTATCTAAACAAGACCCATCTAACAAATGACGTCAAGATATTGCATAATTATCAATTGCAAAATGACGCGCTTTAAGAGGATTTGTCCTAAAAGTTCGCTTTTTTAGTCATTTTAGCACGAAAAAAATGGAACAAAAACACAAATTAACTTTTTGTTTCGTGAACAATAAAAGCTAATTTTTCACTGGTGAAATATAGCTTTTGTTGTTCACGAAAAGAAAGATAAGTCGATCTTAGACTGAAATAAGCAAGTATCCTCTATCTTTTTTCAGGTTTGGAGATCCTGACTGTAACCAGTTTACCTGCGACTACTTCCTGTCAACAAATGTCTCCGACAGGCGGGTTGATATAGAGCTCAGTGCCAAAACGAAAGGCTGGGTCGCCCTGGGACTTTCCTCTGATAGCAAAATGGTACAATTAAAAACATCGTGAAATTGATTAGATGAACGATTTTGGAATGATTTTGGAATGAAGTTGAATGAGTTTGTGGAGCGAATTTTGAGTGAAAATCAAGGGAGGTAATCCAATACCGCTAATTTTGTTCAGGATGAACAAAATTAGCGATTTGTATTACTTCCCTTTAATAAAATATACGTACTTTTCTGTTTGTGTGTCATCGTGGGCCAACCAGACACTATAAAATCCACTCCAGCCAATAAAATCAGAGAATAATTTGATCGATTTGAATTAAATGTTGATCGATTTTTCACGATTTCGAAATGTTTTTATACCTTTTGAAAACAATTTTGATTGATTAGAATGAGTAGTTGGAATGAATGAATGGAACGCTGAGTGAATAATTAGAACGAATTTGGTCGGAATGAGTGTCAATTCCACGATGTTTTTAACTATAAACCGTAAAAGCTCTAATAGAACATAGGGGTTCTATTACAATCATCACAATTCCATTAGAAACGGATGGGCTTTTATTAGAGTCTACGCTACATATCGACGGTCCGGCGCGAAGCAGTTGTAACTGCCTATAAAAATATAGGCAGTTACAACTGTTTCGCGCTGAGCCAATAAATTTTGTTCAAACGATGAAAATAATGGCCAAAAATGCTATATATTTACATGTACCATTTTCTCTATGAGTAGCCTAAAAATCATAATCTGTCGAAAAGATTTATCATTTGATTGATGAAAAGGTGCATGAATCCTCTGTTGAATTGTTTGTGATCTTGATTTTGTGGGTGAATGGACCTTTATTAGTGGTTCAAGATTTTGTTAAGTCATATAAACTGATCGATTCAAACCTCCGGAAAGGGGAACGGACTTTTTTACAGCTTGGGGTTCTATTAGAATTTTTACGGTTTCTTTGGATAGATTTCGAAAATGTATGCACGATATACATAAAGATACACATAGAAATTGGAAAATTATCTAAATTTTATTTTTGTAAATAACGTGAAAACGACATATTAGGTAGCCCAAATAATTCATGGGATTCTTATACGACTATAATGGAAACACTTCATCGTAACATGTTTGAAAGTCAAATGACGAATTAGAATAAATTGTGTGTTTAACCAAAACGAGACTGAGCTCAAACACAGGATAATCTTTTCACTTAATTTCGTGTAACTCGTAACACAAAATGGACAAAAGTGGCGAAGTGTCTTCCCCAGTTACAGTTAGTTACATCGTGAAATTGACATTCATCTCAATCAAAACCATTTTAAATCACTCACTCAACGCTCCATTCATTCATTCAAAACACTCACTCAAATCGATCAAAAACGCTCCAATCTCAAAAATATAGCAACGACTTCGTTCAAAATAAAAATAGCTGGAAAAAAAGTCGGGACTTCACCAAATTAATTGAAATTGTAAGCTTTTGATTAGATCTCGAGGAAATAGGAAACTATTTTTAGAACATATATGCTATTTTTTAAAGGGAGGTAATTAATATTGCTAATTTTGTTCATCCTGAACAAAATTTGCAATATTGGATTACCTCCCATTAAACTCGCTCCACACACTCAATCAATTTCATTCCAAAATCGTTCCAAAATCACTCATCTTGTCAATTTCACGATGTTGTTAACTGTACAGTGAGCAGTCTGAATCCATGATAGTCATTACCTTGACCGATCAAGCGAAAAGGTACCATCTAAGTACTCCACACAATAAATATGTAAAAAGGAGATTGAATTTAGTAGATACCATATAGAGGTCGCATTTCAAAATCTCTTTATCAGAAGGCAGGTTCGTCATTCTTGATTCAGAAATATACAAAAAAAAAAAAAAAAAAAAAAAAAAAAAAAAGCTGACAGGGTTTGACCTGATTCGCCAAAGTCAACATTTTTTACAGTTCCAAGATGTTCCTTTTTGGCGTGACCATTCTGACGTCATATTCTTCTGTTTTAATCATAGTGATCCGTCTGTAACACTAAACAGCCCTTTTTTGTATTCCGTGGAATGAATAATAAGATAAAGAAAAAAAAAACCAGGTTGGAAAACTTAATAAAAGGTTGTATTTCGTTTTTTAACCTCCATTGGTCGAAGGCCACTTGGGCTATTGTCATGGCGTTGTGTCCGTCGTTCGTTCATCCGTCAGTCCGTCCGTCCGTGCGTCCGGTCGTAAACCTTTTCTTTAAAAATCTTCTCCTCAGAAACTACTGGATGGATTTCAACCCAAATTCACAGGTATGATCCTTGAGTGACCCTCTTTCAAAGTTGTTCAAGGAATTTTGATCCAATGAAAAACATGGATTTAATGGGCGTGGCAAATTTCCAAATATGGTAAAAAGTGAGTTTTCTCAGATTCTTTTTGAACGATACCAATTAAATGAATGACCCTTGGATGACCCTTAATCCGTCTACAAAAAAAATATTGATATCGGATGAAAAATATGTATTTTATGGGCAGAGGTCATTTTCTATATGTTATATAGTGCAAACTTTGAAAAACAATTTCTCAGAATGTAACTCATGAATATCAACTAAATTTCACTGGAATGATCCTTGAGTGACCCCTTATCAGTCTACCAAAATTTATTGTGATCGAGTCAAAAATATGTATTTTTATTGGCAGAGGTCATTTCTCTATATGTTATATAGTGGAAACTTTGAAAATCATTTTCTCAGAATGTAATCGATGGATTTCAACCAAATTTCACTGGAATGATCCTTTAGCGACCCTTAATCGGTCTACCAAAAATTATTGTGATCGGGTGGAAAATATGTATTTCATGGACAGATGTCATTTCTCTATCTGTTATATAGTGGAAACTTTGAAAATCATTTTCTCAGAATTTAACTAATGGATATCAATAAAAAATCAGTGGTATGATCCTTGGGTGACCCATTATCATGCAGCCTAAAATTTTTGTGATTAGATGAAAAAATATGTCTTTTATTGGTGGAGGTCATTTCTCTATATGTTATATATTGGAAACTTTGAAAATCATCTTCAACATCAGTAAAACCCAAAATATCTAAAAATCTAGTCAAAACTTTGATTTGCTGTAACAAGAATTTCATGCCTGTGGAGCAACTCTAGCCATTCATGGCTTTCTAGTGTTTTTTTTTTTTTTTTTTTTTTTTATTGAATTAGGGGTCGAATAATTATACTTAGGTAATAGAACCTGCGCATGCTGTGCAGACTGACTGGGGGTCGACATTTCATTAGTTTGTTTATTATTTGCTTACCGTTTACAACCAAATTTTGACAATTTAATTCTTGTTCTGTTAATCAAGATTGGTGTATTCTTATTGGTTGGAATATTGGTTTCATTTCTCAATGAAAACAATTTTCAATACTGTCGTAAGCTTGTGCTAAAAGTTGTCCCACAAGCCATATGTTTCATTTTTTTAACGTTTTTTCTAATTGAAATTGAATTATAAGATATGAAAAAAGAACTTGTTAATTTTGGATTCATTCAGTGTGAATAGGTTTCTGGTATTCATACCTACATGAAATTAAAAAAACAACATTATCTTCGTCTGAAAAATATTTCAACCATGCTCAACGACTTAACTTATTCTAAATGAGCCTGTGCGTGACTTTTCCAACAATTTTAAAAGTGTACAAAGTAAAGGCTCTGGCCAGCCTGTACATCTGCACAGTCTGACCAGAGACTTTAATTTGCGCTCTGTATAAAATGAAGGCCTCGGAGTGACTAAACTGACAGGCAATCTTCTAATTAACGTCAGATACATCGTGAAATTGACAAGGTAAATGATTTTGGAATGATTTAGGATTGAAATTGAATGAGTGTGGGAAGCAAGTTTTGAGTGAATTTAAGGGAGGTAATACATTATCGCAAATTTTGTTCAGGATGAACGAAATTTGCGATATTGATTACCTCCCTTTAAAAAAATACACATACAAATTCTATATAGCTTCCTATTTCTTCAAGAACCTATAAGAAGCTAACAATTTGAATTATGTCAGTGAAATCGCGATTTTTCTCTAACAAAATTTATTTTGAATGACGTTGTTGATTTTCTATATATTTCAATGAGTTGGAGCGTTTATGAATGGTTGTGAATGAGTGTTTGGAATGAGTGAATGGAGCGCTGAATGAGCGATCTTTAATGGTTTTGATTGAGGTGAATGTCAATTTCACGATGTAAGTAACTGTACAATATGTGACCGTCTAGGCTGCCTAATATTGTTTGTTCGTGCACATGCCAAATTGTTGGAAATGTCATGCAGAGGGTCAAATTTTGTTTCTCTTTTTTTTCACCAGGGCGGGGATGAAGTCATTGCTTGTTATAAAACCGACCCTACCAGTGTTACGGTGGAGGCTGCTACATTCAAGAATCCGTATTCGCACGATCACCCAAAACGACTGGAAACTGACGCGTTAAAACTTAATATGGTAAGACTTTACAAAAGTTTTAAAATTGCTTGTTACTTTATTAAGAATGTTGAAAGTTACGTTAAACCCAATACAAACAAACAAACCAAACTTGGTGGTACATTGTAAGCCACTGTGTGCTATGTTGTGGGGAAAAAACAAACAAACTAAGAAAAAAATCTTTTTAATAGAAGTGAAAGATTTAAAAACATACAATTTTCATAGATTTCGTTTTTAAGGACTTTACATCATTAGAGAAGTACAGTGTGATCTTTTTCAAAATCGACTATTTTCAGTTTGATTCTGTTTGGCATGCTTATGTAAAAAAACGAATAAATAGAGGATAATCGTTTGATACATTGTAAGATCGATATATATTTCTTGATTGAATAGCAAAAGCCCCTTTTGTTCACTTGATGAAACATCGATCGATCTTACTCGAAAATTAAACGAATATTCTATTTCTAATGGAAATTCTAGGACTAATTATTGAAAGCGCACCGTTTTGCACGTAATTGGCATTCAACCTTCAAAATAACGTCACTTGTTTCTCTGCATAGATAACGTCAGATAGGGCGAAATGAACGAACGTGAATTTTAAGTCTTCTGATAATTTCACTGGTTAGGTGAGTTTATCAAATGATTATCTACTGTTAATTCTCTGTAATTACAGTTAAGAACATCGTGAAATAGACAAGGTAAATGATTTTGGAATGATTTCGAAATGAAATTGAATGAGTGTGTGAGGTGAATTTTGAGTGAAATTAAAGGGAGGTAATCCAATATTGCAAATTTTGTTCAACATGAACAAAATTAGTAATATTGATTACCTCCCTTTAAAAGAATTTATTTATGTACTCTTCTTTTTGTACGTCTTCGTGGACCAATCAGAAAATTGAAAGTCATCACCAGCTTATTAAATCGTAGAATAAATAAATCGATTTGAATTTATTGTTGAAAGACTTGAACGATTTTTAAGTGTTTTCTAATGATTTCGGAGCGTTTTTGATCGATTTGGGTGTGTGTTTTGGATGAATTAATGGAGTGCTGAGTGATTGATTAAGAATGATTTTGATCGGAATGAGTGTCAATTTCACGATGTTTTTAACTGTAAAAAACACAAATAATACTATATTCTTTCTTTAAGTCTCGAGTTCAGGACGGATACATTTATTGCCGTTTGACTCGACCGGAATCTTATCAGAATCTTCAAGATTTGTCCGCCAAATGGTTCCAGCTTTACGCTACAGGTCGTGTCTCGCAGGGTAAGTCTGTTCTTTTTTTTTCTTTAAGGTAGTGGACCTGTTATAGTTCATAAACTCTTCGGAACTAATGATCTTTCACAATGTTAACCGAGGTTTCCTAATGAAAATCATTAGGAAACCTCGATTTACACTGTTAAAGTTCATTATTTCTTAAACGTTGCTGAACAGTGACGGGTCCACTACCTTAACTATGGTTTCTACTTAACTCTTGTCAAGCTCATTAAATTCTTTTGTATAAATGCATATTCAAAACTGAAACGCTGAGAGCAAATAAAGCACCATTTGTAAATTATCATTTCTTTCAAAATTTGATCCCCCACGATTATGATTCTATATCGAAAAAGGAAAAAAACATGAGATGTAGGCTAAGATCGGGCTGCGCATATGTGCAGGCTGATCTTATCTATACCTCCTGCAAAAACAGGAATATTAGAATGACACGGTTTGAAATAATGCATTTAAGGATATTTTTACTGTTGATCGCAAAACGCGTACGAATCGAACAATGCATCTACATTTTATCTTTTAACTTTACAAATATCCGTGTGATAACATCCAATATGATATTTTTATGATATCACATGGATATTTTTAGAACGCGGTTATTTTTAGAAACTTACATTTCTATTAGAAGCATCGACGAAAACAAGGCGAATAGAGGTTATAAGATAAACATTATACGTACTCAGTGTATTGTAGCCTATAAAAAATATCTACCTCGGTTGTTGGAATTGATAATTGTCTCAGCAGAGCCTCGACAATTATCAATTCCCCCAACCTCGTTTGATTTTTTTTTCATACAAAACATTTAGTACATAAAATAAATATCTTCTCGGTGTGCACTTAGCGAATAATAGTTAACCAAGAAAAAAAAAATGTTTTAAATAGGACAAAAAATATATTTTCAAATTCTATAATTATAGTTCACACAATCGGTATTTACGTAAAGACGAAAAAAAAAACAACAAAACAAACAAACAAACAACAACAACAACAAAACGGTAACAAAGGTGAATTTCTACCTTTTAGTTGAATATTTCAGTACTTCAGTAAATAAAATAAAGTATACTTATTTTATGCATCATTTTCTATCCATATGGATTTTGGACAGTTTTCTTAAAAATGATTTTAAATACTTAATCATATTCAATGATCCATCTTCCACTATCATTTTTTTATAATATATTATAACGTCTCTGTATCTTGGAAATTTCAGCCGGGTCATTAGAAAAACACCGAGTAACACCGAAAGTTTCCAGTAAAATGGTGTCTTTTCTGAACCAATATAACTTTATCAGTGGATGTGTTTTTGTAAAGCCATATAGTTATCTGTTATTGTGTTTACAAACTTTTCTTGTTATTTGTTATCATTATAATCTTTAGAAGCTTATTAAAAGAATTGAGCCTGCGCGCGACATTTCCAACGAGTTTACATCTGCTTGAGGTACAAATGTTGAGTAGCATTGACAATGAAACATTGCAATAATAATATATGCTGACCGCTTGAAGATGGATTAAGACCTTATCTATCTATATAACGCATAGTGAAGATTTTAGTCAGATTGTGCGGCTGTATAGTCAAAACATCGTCAAAATTGAAAAGATGATTAATTTTGGAAAGATTTTAGAATGAAATAGAAGGAATCAATGGAGCGGTTTATGAGTGAAATTAGAGGGAGATAATCCAATACCGCTAATTTTGTTCCAAATTAATATCATTTATTAACTCCCTTATACTGAATAACAAAAATAACGCATCACTTTTCAATGACAAATAATTTTACCCTGAAATCGATCAATTACTGATATGACTTTACTTTAGTTTTGCCGGCCACTAGGTACACAATTGTGATGAGATTTATTCCTAAACTCATACTCAGTTGAGTAAAGACAATTGAATTTGATAAATATTTTTCTGCTCGTGTAACAGATCGAATGCATCTAACGATAATAAAGTTGGTCGAGTATTACAGCAAATAAAGGTGGTAATGAAAAAGAAAGTAGACATTTATCAGATCAAGCAAAGTCGTTGAGTTTGGCGGTAGCGAAAAATTGAATTTCGGAACGCCATCGCGCAATCATATTGAACTGATTCATTAATTCAAGGACACTTGCAACTGCCACGAGGGACAATAACTGGCCTATTGTAAGGTTAAAACATCGATTTTAACAACTTTAACGATGTTGTTAACTGTAAATTATTATTGATCTAAAATGACCTGGCACTCATTAAATATTCCTTCTGACCCCTATTGATAGTCGGATAATATGTTTCTTAATATAGACCTAAACCCGCGAAGTTTAGATCAAATAAAATGTATCATATCCCATCACGTATACGGAAATTTAGCGCAGGTGGTAAAGCTGTTGTCCCAAAACCGAATTGCCATGAGTCCGAATCGGGTCATGGTCAATTATAATTCTTTTTTTAAGGTTACACCTGTTTATTTATTTTGAGACAACAGGTGTGCATTAGGCTATCTGTATTCTGACAGTCATTTTTTTAAGATTTGATTATTGCAAAGTGCTGTCCATTCATCACTGAAAATAATAATAGTGCATTATGTTAACATTAACAATTGTGTATCTCGCTTTGAAGTTCAAAATACATCGCAAGCGAAACTAAATAATTGAACATTTGAAATGTATCTATATCTTAGAGATTAATAGTCATTTTTTTCTTGTTTATTTTACAATTTATGACGGTATGAAAATAAAGTCCTTTACTTGGTTTGATTGCGTTCCTTGAAATCCGTTTTAAGCGTGATTACGTTCTTAATATAAAAAACCCGATTCTTGTCGTAAATTATAATTCAAAAGCATGAAGCAAATAAGATTTCTATTGGAACGGATTTTAAGTGCAAGCTTACTTAATACTTAATGTTCTTTTCATTGAGGTATGAATCTCTTTTTTCGGGCGATCAGAACTCAATATTCTTGGTTGGTGCAACAACCAAAATTGAATTATATGAGAATGTAAAAAAAAAGCTAATTACAAAGGAATAATTAAAAGGGTTAATGTAAGAAATAAATGAAAAAAAAAATCAAAATACTAATTAATGATAATCGCAAGGATTAAAATATACAGGCCTGTCGGGTATCGAACTCGACCGGACAAGTTGACGCGTTACGGGAAGGCGTCTGTAACCAATATACTACAGCGACTTATTTGTGTTGTGTGAGATAATATGAATAAATAGGTAAAATAAAATTTTACGCTGCGGATATACTCGAGCACTGACGGAAGTTAATGAGTGCCAGGTCATTTTAGATAAATAATACATTATTTTATAAATAAAGCATTGTTTGATTGTAAAGAGAGCTCAAAGGTCCGTAGCTATAGTTAAAAACATCGTGAAATTTAAAAAATAAATGAATTTTGAATGAATTTTGAATGAAATAGATGAGTGAGTGGAGCGATGAACAAAAACAGCGATATTCATTACTTCCCTTTAGTAAAATATGCATAAAGGTTTTGTAAATTGCTTCCTATATATTCAAGAACCAATCGGACGCTAACAATTTATATTGTGTCAGTGAAATCGCGATTTTTTTTTCTATTCAAATTTCTATTTGAATGTAGCTGTTGAATGTATACTTATTAGTCATTTGGAGCGTTTTTGATCGATTTGAGTGAATGTTTGTAATGAGTGGATGGAGCGA
The DNA here is from genome assembly GCA_948146395.1 of Fragum whitleyi. Taxonomy (NCBI): domain Eukaryota; kingdom Metazoa; phylum Mollusca; class Bivalvia; order Cardiida; family Cardiidae; genus Fragum; species Fragum whitleyi. The sequence continues at coordinate 45,678,242 of OX411556.1, forward strand.
TGAGTGAGTGATTTAAAATGGTTTTGATAGAGATGAATGTCAATTTCACGATGTAACTAAGTGTATTCATTGAGTGCCTGCGGATACACAGGCTGATCTGAGTGTTAACAATGCACGGTTGGGAAAATGCATCGATTCCTTTATTTAAAAATAATCAGGGCCCGTGCTAGTATTATAGAAATCTAGGAGTCATTGACTCTTAATACATGAAATTCTGAGGGTCAGAACCCATTCTAATGGGGTCAAAACAACAGAAAGGGTAAATTGTTAGTAGAATTGCCAGGTTTTCCTGTGTGAATTGACCTTTCCTTGTAATACTACAAGGTAAAAAATAAATAAATAGAAATCTAAGTAGTATAAAATATTCACATTTGAAAGTTTGAGTAATAACACCCAGTTTTGACCCTTAGAAATTTCTCTTTAGAGGGTCAAAGTTTCTAAGGGTCAAAATAGGATATTTTCAGATTTCGAGGGTCCAAACCCTGGTTTAAGTGTCAAAAACGAGCCCTGATATTGCAGATCTTTGTTTCAAAATAAGGACTTGTACTTCAATGGGTTTTAATTTATTAAATGTTTTTAAATGATATCATGTATATAAATGTATATACTTTGTACATTTCTTGCTACTTTCACATTATACACTGTAACTGTGAAAGTCGGTTGTGTGTTTAATTTCTAAACTTTGTCTGACTGATATTATATGAGCCTGTGTGTGACATTTCCAACAATTTGACATGTGTCTGAGGTACAAACATATCTTATAACAATACAAATATCCGTGTGATAACGACCCGTATGATATTTTTTATGATATCACATAGTTATTTTTAGAACAATGATATCATGCAGTTATTTTTAGAAACTTAAATTTCAGGAAGAAACATTGACAAAACAAGAGAAAAAGAGGTTATAAGATAAATATAATACGTACTAAGTGTAGTGTATGAAAAAATATCTAACTCGGTTGTGAGATTTGATCATTGTCTCGGCAGAGCCTCGACAATGATCAATTCTCCCAACCTCGTTAGATATTTTTTCTCATACAAAACACTAAGTACGTATTATATATATAGAAGCATAGATAGCTACAAAGTGCAATAACAAATATGACTGAATATCTCAAGATACATTGAAACCTTATTTAGCTACTTATCGCATTGTAAGACTCTGGTCTGACTGTGCATCCGCACAGTCTGGTCAGAGTCTTTGCTTTGCGCATTTTTGAAAGTGTCGGAAATCACACACACAGGTTCATATTTTGCATCAAATAAATTGTGCATTTATGACGCAGTTCAACCACTTTGGCTTAATAAACTTTTAAACGCTAAATAAATGTTTGAACAAAGAAATCTAGAGCAGTCCTACTTTCAGGATCACAAAACGGTGAAAACTGTTTTCCTATTATACCCCACTTTGCACGTGCACTTTCGTGCAAAGCGGGGTAAAATTGGAAAATTGTTTGCACCGTTTTGTGATCCTGAACGCAGGGCGGGGCTTTCATTTCAAAAAATTTTCACATGAGGGTTGGTTTCACCTACTAAAGTGCGAATAGTTTCGACCCTTGTCTGTCTGCGCAGTTCAGATAATCTTTTTTTGTGTGACTAGTCTCTTGATAACATTTTAACGACAACCGGTAAATTCTACAGCAATTTTAAAACGCGTTTTAGATAAAATGTCTTTTTGTATTTATGTATTTTGTAATAACTTTAATCGCTTCTATTTTATTGTACCACTTTATATGCCACCATGTATAAAAAGATTAAATTGTATCCATTTTGTTGTTTTATAGTCAATAGCGCACCATATTTTCAAAAAAGCTTATTTTAAGATTTATTATGTGATACATACGTATGGCTTTACCATTATAGGGACGAGTGCCTTTTTTACTGCTTTTATTGGAGAATAAAGTGCAATTGCCTTAGCACATGGCTTAAACATAACGCCCGTAGGGCGTTATTTGCCTTGTGCAGGGGTGTGGAATTCCCATGCCCGACTTGTCCGACTCGGGCTTTTGTACTTGCGGACAAGTAAATTTTTCTAAGCCACTTGTCCAAGGACAAGTAAATACCAGGGCAAATCTTGGAATGTTACTTAAAAGAATTAAGAGAGAAATCATCCAAATGTTCATATCATAGGGTAGAAAACATTGTTTTTAATGAAGAAAATGCTGGATACCAGCATTTTCTTCATCAAAAGGCAATGTTTTTTTCTAATTTTTCTATTTACCCTTTAGTGGACAAGTTCATTTTAATCCTGGACAAGTAGAAAATCCGCTTTTACTTGTCCAGGTACAAGTGGAGAAAACTCGTATTTCCACACCCCTGCCTTGTGCTAAGGCAATTGCACTTTATACCCCAATAAACGCAATGAAAAAGACATTCGAACCTTAAAATTGCAATCCTCTAGATCTAAGAAAACTATTAAAATACCTGGCTAAATTTTAAAGTATCGAGTCTACCTCCTGCGAGTATACAGCTTACACAATCAATTTTTAGATCGTGTGTTTTCTTTCTCGCTATCGAAGTTAAATGGCACACAGTTAAGCAAATGGTACAAAAATAAACGCCAATTTTGATAGTCGTAGAGGTCCTTATAATCAAAAAATCATTTTTGATAAGTTATTTTGCGTTTTAAAACGAAGCTTAAAACGAAGCTATCGTGATCGGACTTAGTTGAGAGGGTTGCTTGATGGTCTTCGTCGACTCTCTGTAAACATCGAGTAAACATCGATTCAGAAACGGAACTGCATGCTTTTAACGATAAATTCTTTTGAAAATATCTGAATTTCTAATATATTGAATAGCATTGTTACTATGTGGAAGGGAACGAGGGTTTTCGAGTTAGTACAACACAGGACTAGCAGATCGAAGTTCGAGGGGAGGGGGTCCCGAAAGACCTATCGCATTTTATACAGAAATAAAGTGCAATTGATTTCCCCACGTAATGCGATTTAAACCAATCTAAATTCATTATTTTATTGGATTGCAATTATACGGTTGATATTACACATTTTCACCATTGTCTGTCACAGTTAAGAACATGGTGAAATTGACAAGGTGAATGATTTGAATTATTTTGGAATGAAATTGAAAGAGTGTGTGCAGCGAGCTTTAAGTGAAATTAAAGTAAGGTAATGAAATATTGAATTATAGCGATATAAATTACCTCCCTTTATAGAATATAAGTACTTTTCTGTTTGTCCGTCTTGAAAGACAACACCAGCTAATAAAATCGTAGAATAAATAGATCGATTTGAATATATAGTTGAAAGTCTTGAACGATTTTTAAATGTTTTTTAATGATTCTGAGCGTTTTTGATCGATTTGGGTGAGTGTTTGGAATGAATGAATGGAGTACATGATTAAGAATGAATTTGATCGGAATGGGTGTCAATTTCACGATGTTTTTAACTGTACAACGGAAAACCACCATCGGCGATTCTACTGAATACTCCAAGGGAGTACATGTAATAAAGGCGCAGCAACGGAAGCGCGCTGATTAGCGTGTGGAATACATGACGCGACAATTATCAAAATTAAAAATGGCGTTGAGTAAAGAAAACTTCAACAAAAAAAAAGGTGAAACTGGGCATATTTTGATAACAAAACTATTATTAGCCAAAAACATCCTGACAGACAATCGGTAAGCAGAAACGAAATTTATTTTTCTTCAAGCGTATTTACCGAAGTACCACCAGAAGCCAAATAACCTAACTGACCTAAAACATTTACGTCCGAGGTACTCTCCAGCTTTCGGAAAAATGCGAGCGATAGGACATTATAATACTGCAAAGAAAATTCTAGCATTTTCATTGGTTAATGCTGACCTGACAAACATTGATATCTACGGCGGCTCCGGTATTACATCTAATGTTTCCTTAAGGCGCGAACATAGACAAAAAATCGAAACGGTAATGGCAGCCATGATTCTCTCGCTTCGCGGATAACACGACCCGACTATACACATCATGCTAAATTTATAAAGCATGTCGGGTAATAATGTGGAAATAAAAAATGATAAAGATGTCAATAAATACCTTAAATTTTTACCAATCTGTACATTAAAAGTACAAAATGTCTCGCAGGTTCAGCCAAGAACCGCTTTCATATCACATCATCGCAGTGTATCATTGTGACGTCACAGCTATATATGACGTCACTTTGTACATGTTTACATTTCAGAGGGGCGCATTAAGGGATATTGGTGGTTTATACCAAGGCCTTAAATAGGCGAAAGACAGATATTTAGGCCTAAAACTTTAAAGTATTATAAATTCGTAATACGGTCTCTTGCCTGGGTTTATGACGATTTATTCCCGGCAGTAAAAAGTGATGTCAACCCTCGCCTACGGCTCGGGTGACATCATTTTTTCCAGCCGGGAATAAATCGTCATATACCCCGGCAAGAAACCGTATAACAAATAATATCGCCCTAGTGGAGTGCGTTGGTCGAACAATATCGAAACTGGTCCTTTTATTTCTCAATCTTACATTTTCATGAAACTTAGATAGTAAGATTAGCCTCAAATTCTCTCCATTTCCTTTGAAACGGGGGTCATTTTAATGTTTAAAAATCTGATCTAATGTGGGAAAATGAATCTGCAGCACTCGATTTAGTTTGAGATCATAACCTCGTTAAGAACAGACACATGTTACTAAGCTCGTTGAAACCTATTGTGGAACGTCCAGATGCTAAAAATATCACAACTACGATAGAGACGTAAGGATGATTTCATTTAAATGTTATATATACCCCTGTAAGCCAAGGCCCATTTGATACCATTTCTGTTCACTGCTTGGTAGAGATCAGACCCCTTGGTTATAAATCTTTTCTCATTTTCAACTGAAAATTGTTTTCAAATTTTAACAATGTATGAACTTAAAAAGATAATTGTAATAAGTTGTTATTAATAACAACTTTATGTGTTCATGAATTTGTTTTCTTTCAAAGTTGTAATCCTTGGACAGCGGACTGTAGATTGCTTTCTTTAATTCCGATTATATCATTTTTTAAAATTTTCATCCCCCCTTTCCCAACCAGGCATCACGTTTTAGTTGTCCCGAGAACAAGAAAATAACATAATTATGGCCTAAATGTACATTTGAATTGCTAACATGTAAACAAACACAGAATATAGTTTATATGTTTTATTTCATTTATTTTTTTAAATTATTTTTTAACATGCCGACTTTTTTTGGTATTTTTTCTTATTGATTTTTTTTTCAACATTTATCTGTGAAGGGATTTTTTTGTATTTTTTCTCATTTTGCAAGGGAACTATTTACAAGAATTAAGAGTTTGTCGCAAATCGTTTCGTCATTAAAATTCTCCGTGAAAATCGTTAATCTATCTCGAAGTCCATTTAACGGTCCGTGGTCGGTCGGTTATCCGGGTTAGCCTCTGTTCATCTTATCTGAAATAGGGACATAGATGATTTTGAATGAGTGGTCATGGAACACTGAATTTATTAAACGAGTCATCTCTAAACAGATAAAAACGAGGCTGTGCCGAGTTTTTATCTGTATACAATTGATGAGTTTAATAAATCCTGTATTTTATGAGAACAAATTTTATATTATATTTATAGTATAACCCAAATTTTGCAAAAAATCGTAAAAATTCTTGACATTCAACATTTCAATTTTCTGCGAAACTTATAACGCCGTTTAAAACTGACGTCACAATATATACAATATAACGTCATTTTCGCGGCTACAAAATAGGTTTGCTATTCGCTCTAAGCTCATTTGCATAGTTATTCAATTAGTGTTATATTAAAAATATTCAACGTTTTTTTCACTCCCGCGTCGTCGATCATATTATAAAAAAGATAGTACATAAATCATCTTTATGATGCAGTTTTTCATTTTAGGGATTTCTTATGTTTTTGCATCTTTTCAAATACTTAAAATTTGTCTTATTGCTTAGTCGCTAATAAATCTGTTATATCCCTGCTGATCTGACACACTGTTAAGATAACAAAATATTCGCGAACGTTTAAATACATGATTCACGAACGTTTTCTTCCTGAATGTAGTGAACCTTTGTAATTATTATTGCTTTTGCCTTAATGTTTAAAAAAAACCAACAACAACAACAACAAAAACCTAGATGGTTATTTATTTTTCAAATATAGTTGTGTTTTAAAGAAATTGGACTTTTAACGACAAAGAGCCACGCGATATATCGCTGAAAATGATTGATTGAATGGAGTTAAAGTCGCTTTCAACATTATTTCAGCTATATCGCGGCGACTGGAGCACCTGACAATGGATTCCTGGTATTTCGCTCACCAGTACAACCATCACATTCTTTCCTAGCCACCAGCTGCTATCTCACATAGGTCTACTATCGTCAACCTATTGGTGAGAGACAAATATTCGGAAAGAAGGAGTGCCGCCGTCGGGGATCGAAATCGGGACCGCCGAAAATGAAAATGATCCTTTAGTTGTGACTACTTCTTTTACATCTTTTCGTGACTGCAGTCCTTAGAGAACCGCTATAAACGGAGTTTGCTTTGATTAGTAGCAACCCCCTTCCCAATTCCTCCAAATCTAGTCAAATTGATAGATACCTTTATCTTGACACTGTTCACACTTGCAATCCACAAGTTTGGGTAACAACGCCTCCTCTACAGTTTGTTGAACTCCTTTGTTACATATAACTTTCACCGGTATATAAGAGCCAACTTTACCAGTACAACATCTGAAAAATATGTGAGTATATGAGCGAATATTGGAACAAGTTGATAAGTGCGTGATAGACAGACATCGGGCAGCCTGGTCGATCACACAGTGCGTTGAAAATGTTTTGGGATCGTGAACAGACACGATATCTCCGTAGCCATCTATTGAGCACGAACAGTTAAAAGCATCCTGGAATTGATAAGATGAAAGCTTTTGGAATGAATTTGGAATGAAATTGAATAAGTGTGTGGAGCGAGCTTCGAATGAAATTAAAGGGAGGTAATCTGATATCACTAATTTTGTTCAAGAAGAACAAAAATTAGCGATATTTATTCCCTCCCTTTAAAAATATGCATATGATTTCTTTAAACAGCCTTCTATGATTTCATGAACTAACAAGACGCTTACAAATCCATTCAATTGATTAAAATCTTGGATATAATCGAGCGATTTTTATCTTTAATGAAGTTGTGTCTTTCATCATACTAGTTATTTTGGCGCATTTAAGTGAGCATTTTGAATGAAAGAATGGAGCGCCGAATTAGCGATTTGGAATGGTTTTTATACGAGTGAATGTCAATTTCACGATGATATTAACTGTATTAATTGCGTGATGGACAGATATTGAGCAGCCTGGACGATTACACAACGCAATGTCAAAGGGCTCGTGTTAGAGTTTGATATTTGGGAGTCATTGACTCCTCACCTTAGAAATTCTTAGGGTCAAATCTGAATTTTAAGGGGTCAAAATGACAGAAAGGCAAATCATAAGTAAAATTTTGCATATTCAAGAGTCACTTTAACTGTTTCTTGTAATGATATGACACAAGTAATTAATGTTTAGAACTTAAGACGGTAATTTGTGAAAATCTTAAGTATAAAACCATGTTTTGACCCTTAGTAATTTCCCTCAAGGGGTCAAAATGACTCCCTTTGTAGAAATTTATAGGGGTCAAATTAAGATATTTTCAGATTTTACGGGGGGTCAAAACCCTGGTTTAAGGGTCAACCACGAGCCCCGAATGAAAATATTCTGGGGTAGTGTACAGAGACTTTAGGTCTGTAGCAATAAAATGAGCGCGTAATTAAGACAATGAGTAGTATACAAGGATAAACAGACTGATTCAAATCATAACGTAACACAATATGACATTGTGCGAACTATCACACACAAGCTCGTGTAAAGTTAGGCAATGTTCACGACAGCAAATCGCTTTTGTTTTTGAAGTACAGTTAGTTACATCGTGAATTGGCACCTGCCATTAAATACCCGAAAGGGGAGTTAGGCAGTATAGATAGATAGCTAGATAGATTGACAAGGTGAATGAATTTGGAATGAATTAGGATTGAAAATGAATGAGTGTGTGGAGCGAGTTTTGAATGAATTTAATGGGAGGTAATCCATTATCGCTAATTTTGTTTAGGACGAAAAAAATTGCGATATTGATTATCTTCCTTTAATAAAATACACATACAAGTTCTATAGATAGCTTCCATAGAACTTATGAGAGCTAACAATTTGAATTATGTCAGTGAAATCGCGATTTTTCTGTTACAAAATTTATTTTAAATGACGTTGTTGATTTTATATTTTTCAATGGGTTTGAGCGTTTTTGAATGGTATTAGTGAGAGTTTGGAATGAGTGAATGGAGTGCTGAAAGAGCGATCTAGAATGGTTTTGATTAAGGTGAATGTCAATTTCACGATGTAAGTAACTGTGTGACTTTCATGTTGACCTTGACCGAGTGTCTAAAGGTAAATTTGGCTAAACAATTTTCAGCTACCCCAATATTATGTCCATCAATTCTACACAAACTTTTATACTTGTAGATGTTTTTGGGTTTATCCGGAATAATTTAATTTCATGCTTGAATTTAACGAAATGAATGACGAAAACGATAGAAATAGCAGTTTAATAATTTTTGTTGATTAAAGACTCGAATATTCAACTATTGTACTAAAAAACAGCTGGAGACTTCGGCAAAACATTAAATAGGAGTTAATTGTTTGTTTCAGTGTATGATCGATTCATATTTCCTTGAATGAATAACAAAATCTATATTTTCACGAGTGGCAGGGCCACGAGTGAAAATTTAGCTTTTGTTGTTCACGCAATGGAATATAAATCGGACTTACTTGCAAAAACACCATGATTATTCTTTTTCTTTAATTCAAAATTAAGATGTAAACAAGTTAGGACAAATTTGCTTAAAGCGCGTCATTTTGCACGTGATGGCTATTCAACGTAAATGATGACGTCATTATCGTGCTTCGCTTAGATAACACCAGATAGGTCAAAATAAAAGAAAGCGGGATATAAGTTGCTGATAATTTAACTGATAAAGCGGTGGGCTTATCAAAAAGATAATTTCCCGTAATTCCTCGATAAACCACCAAAAGACATTAAAGGAATGGTCTATCATATCATATTTGAAATGAAAGTAAGAAACAACAACAACAAAAAAAAACAACAATATATAATATAAATTCACCATTTCTAGTGTATTAATTCTATTCATTGTATTCGATATGGACCAATTGTTTAAGTTTTTATCTCATTTTAACACAACTAACCTGCAATCCTGATCCAGCATATCTTTTCTGTTATCACCCATAACAAGTTTAGGTGTGGACGAACTATCACCACATCCTCCCTCACAATACGTGAACAACACTTTAGATATAGATTTACAGCGGCCAGATACATCCAAAAGGAAGTCGGTATGGTTATATAGTCGACATGTATCTGTGGATGATTATAAATTAATAAATTAGAGACAAGCAATTTCAAGCGAGTGACCAAAGAGTTTGTATTTCCGTTTATTTATCGTCGCTACGGTAGCACATGCCCATATGAGCGACGCCCCCAGAAGACGGTTAGTTGTTACGGGGGAAAGTGCATGGATACATGACGAAACTACTGCTGAGATCCGCCATGGTTCTTTAACGTGCTCGGTGTAAAGCATCGTCTCACGGGGCCTCGGTTTAACATCTTATCCGAAAGACAATTAGTTTGTTAGTGTGCCAGCCCGGGTTTGAACCCACACCGTCAAACTTCAATGGTTTTGAAGACCAAAGATCAACTCTACATTATATATGATGGGAGAAATCGGTTTCACGAACCTCATTCTGTCTTGCAGATCTAGAATGACGTATAACTTATAAAAAGTGTGGTAGGTTTTTGAATTAAATAGGGAATAAAACGAAACGAACTTTATTTATTGACATTTTTAATTATAATTATTTGAAAACCTTTCAGGAACTTCTTTTATTTTTGTGATACAGTAAGTTACATCGTAAAATTGACATTCATCTTCATCAAAACCATTCTAGATCAATAACTCATTGCTCAATTCATTCATTCAAAACACTCACTCAAATCGATCAAAATCGCTTGGAAAGTATTAGAACACATTTTGAATCGTTCAAATCGATCAAAATTTAATCAAATCGATCAAATTATTCTACGATTTTATTGCTGGTGTGCATCTAAAAGTGTCTGGTTGGTCGAAGAAGACGTACAAACAGAAAAGTACGAATATCTTATCAAAGGGAGGTATTCCAATATCGCTTATTAAGTTCATCTTGAAAAAAATAGCGATATTGGATTACTTCCCTTTAATTAAACTCAAAGCTCGCTCTACACACCCATTCAATTTCATTCCAAAATCGTTCCAAAATCATTCACCTTGTCAATTTCACGATGTTCTTAATCTTAATGTGTTAAATTGGACGTTTAACATACCTTTGCGTTTGATACATCGTGGACAACATTTGTTTGGAACGTCGTAACTCAATACTTCGCCCTGAAAATTGATTTAAAAATTTAATCTTACTTTTATTAAATTATACGCGGGACATTTGCATATAGTAGATGATTCATCATTGCAAATGAGTTTAAATCGTATTTCGTTACCGCGAAAATGAAGTCACCATCTAAATGATGGTATCCTTTTGCAAATATCGCGCGAAAAAAATCACAATCTAAATGATAATTAGCATATCTCAATATTTAATATTTTCCCGTCGATCTAAATAAATCTTATAAATAGTTCTTCGATATGGAAATCTGAAAACAATGACCAGTAAGCCCTAACAAACATGTATAAATTCCACGGGACAATACAAAACTAAGATATAGTACTTGGTAGCGTGTTTTACTATGAAGAAACTTAGGTGTTTTTTAAGATTGATAAAAAAGTCGTTTATTCTTTAAGTTTACAGTAGAATATGATTTAAAATAAACATACATCAGTACACGTTGGTATTTCACACACTGGTGTACATTTCACTTCACCGGCCACACATTCACAAACAGAACATTCGTCATCCGCAGGCGTCCATGTTTCTCCAGACTGAAATGAATAGGATGAAATTCCAAATAAGACATTGAGATAAATATACAACATATACTAACATATACTAAGAAATAGATCATCAAAATCTAAGATTTCTAAAAAATAGTTAAATATCATTCGGATTGACCTCAAATGCAAAGTCCATTCATTACCTTCAATTCAGTACTTTACGTACATCTATTTGTTTTCCATTTTCTTTAGGGTTTGAAATAGAGCCATTGTACATGATAAACTCCTTTATAATAAAATGAATCCTGTTTCGACCCGTTATAGCCTGTTTTGCTACATTAATGTGATATCGGACTGTCTATTTTTAGAAATAATTTGCATACATGTTTACTTGAGTTTCTTTGATTTTTTAGGGTTTATTATAATTATGCACTGAAAAATAACAGTAAGATAAAAAAGAATGAAAGGTAAGTGTTTAAATATTAATGATATCTGGTCTCAGCTGTGAGAAATCATCAAGACTCGGCAAAGCCTCGTCCTGATAAATTCTCCAAAACTCGACTAGATAACATGAAAATTTAGAAAAGTAACATGTGATTCTCTATTTATCTGTATCGACCCGAAGTATTCCAACGGTCAGATCGGAAAACCTTTAGGACCAGCCCTGTAAACAGTTCGTAAATTATACCCGCTTTGCACGCAAGTGTACGTGCAAAGCGGAGTATAATTTGTGAACTCTTTGCACCGTTTTGTAATCCTAAACCCAGGGCAGGAATAAGTGTTGCCCTAAGGAACGGTTTAATCTGGGCATAGAAGTTTCGTCTGGCTTCAATCGGACAGATAAACTTTTTTCTGGTTCCCCCTTCAAAGATTTTTAGAACAATAACTAGTGAACGAATTCTTAGAGAAATTAATGCGGGGAGTAATTACTCACGTCACGTGGTACTCCGTCCATCATACATTTATTACATTCGCCCATGGACACACAATCACCATTATCATCTCTATAATAGTTTTCATCGCAGACACAGCCGGGGCGTAGTTTGTCCTCGCAGTTGGAATCTACAGGTTCGAACCTTTCATCGCAAGTTTGTTCACACAGTGTGTAGTTAGAGTATACCTCGTTCATGCCACATGCTGGAATAATTTGATTTCACTGATGTCTTAAGATGATCGAATATGGCCGAACTTTTTACTTGAATGTTCCATCGCAAGAATAGCGTTAGAAATACCGACATTGCCATTACTTGATGGTCTGAATTTTTGAATCAAGGGTGATTACTCTATCTTCAAATATGATGATTTTGGAATCACAGTTGTTACTTACTGGAGCGAATTTCTTGAATACAGGTATAATTAAACAGTCTTTCGAGTATTTCTCCCACGATCAACACTTAAATACTTGATATGTCGATCATTGAGATAGGTGTTTAGGATTATATGAATTCCTTTAAACATTTCTAAAATACAGATCCAAACTAGAAAACAAGGCAACATATTGATATTTGATTCAAGCAGTTAGTTAGAGGTTAAGGTTGTTGAGCGACCATTTGTAAAAAAAAAACATGTTGAGTATACAACTTCCTTTTCTCAAAATATGGCATTTATTCAATTACTTAAGAATTTATTGATTTCATGGAGTTATGAAACTAAAAAGCTAATCATTGTGTATGAATGAGCAACGCGGATTCATATATAAGTGTGATTAGGTCTTTAGTTTCATTCCTACATGAAATTATCAAATGCACTCTTCATTTCTTATAATTTTGTATAATGAAGTAAAAGTGTAAATACTTCTCCGAATGGGACAGATTGCTTTCGGGAATAACTTGTGCAGGGATTTACTGTAAAGATGTGTACTCTAAATTGTTGGAAATGTCACACACAGGCCCATTTATTTTAAGATGAATAGAACAGAACAATCTACTCACGACAGTCACTCTCGTAACAATTCTGGTTATCTGTTAAAGGTGGGCAGTCCCCTGTGTCACGACCTTGTATGTCTCGGGTTCGAGTCTTCTTGCCTGTGCCACAGCTCTCAGAACAGGCTGACCAGGGAGACCATTTGGTGACGTTACATTTAGCTGGAATCGTCGAAGTCGCACGATTAGTTTTTGTAGTTCAAGAATGTATGCAAGTTCATAAAATAAAACTTCCATACTGAAGCTACAGTCAAGAAATTTGTGAATTTGAAGCTGAATTATATTGGAATGATTTCGGAATGAAATAGAATGAGTGTTTGGAACGAGTTTTAAATGAAATTAAAAGGAGGTAATTCAATATCGCTGATTAAGTTCAAGATGAACAAAATTAGCGACATTAATTACCCCCTTTCATAAAAAATACATGCAAGTACGTTAAAAAGATTTCTATGTCTTCACAAACAAATTGAATGCTTAAAAAAACAATTAGTCGGTAGAATAGAAGATTTTTTCTAGCGATTTTTATTTTGAATGCAGTTCTTGATCTTTTCATACTCAATGATTTAGGAGCGTTTGCGAATGATTTGAGAGAGTGTTTGGAATGATTGAAGGGAGCGCTAAGTAAGCGATTCAGAATAGTTTTAATCGAAATTTGAGTCAATTTCACGATGTAATTAACTGTATAACTAGCTGACAATTACAATCATGCTGAATATTAAAAAAGTAGTGGCAAATTACCGCGAATCATCAATTACCTAAAAAAATCAATTTTGCGTTGATGTGTCTAGGATTCAAGTCTGGTGAAGGAGACCGGGACTTATATGCAAAAGGTAAAATCCGAGGTAAACTCTTACCCAAATTCAGATTTAAATCATAGACACATCGAAACGAAATGAAATAAATCCAGTAAAACACGTCACAATTCTGAAATAAGCAAGAATACCCTTTTCTGAGTGAAATATAGTAAAATAAAATGCTTCTGAATGTAAAATTGATAAATAAGTAATGATATTGACGTTGGGAGAATTTCACAGAAAAACGATGCGAGCCATTTATCACGTGGGTTTTATGACGCAAAAAGCATCAACTTTCCCGCTGAAGATAATATATGACGTCATTAATGGGCGGAGCTATCTGTTTACCTAGTTAAACACATGACATATGACTTTTATTGCCAATAAGGTTCTGTGTAATTATTTTTATTTCATACATAAGCGCTTAACGCCACCGTGTTAATATGAATGTTTATCCTGGTTCGGAATAACCGATAAACTTACCATCACAGTCGTGTTCCTTACACACGGTGGATTCTTGCAGTATTTCCTGACATTCCTTCTTATCTTCAGGGTTCACAAATTCACGAGTTCGAGTTCTGACTCCGGTATCACAGGTAGCCGAACATTCAGACCAGTCGCTCCAGGCGGTCACATCGCAACCTGCATTTGGGAAATAAAATAAATTACTAGGAAATTATAAGAAAGAAACCATTTTTTAGTAAATTGTGGTCAGAACCACCAAGTTTGTTCGAAAAATTGAATATAGTTTTCTTTCTTTCATTTGAGCATTTTCTCAAGATTATAAAAGTATATGTTAAAAAAAAACTTAAGGTTAACTTAAGGAACTTAAGTCAATTTACTTATTAGAAGGCTTATAATAGATATCTATTAAAAGCCTTCTAATAAGTAAATGGACTTAAGCCATTTATCTTAAGAACATATCTGTTAAGAGCCTTAAAATAAGTAAATTGTCCTTAAGTCATTTATCTTAAGAGCATATCTATTAAAAGCCTTCTAATAAGTAAATTGACTTAAGTCATTTATCTTAAGAGCATATCTATTAAAAGCCTTCTAATAAGTAAATTGAATTAAGTAATTAATCTTCAGAGCATATCTATTAAAAGCCTTCTTATAAGAAAATTGACTTAAGTCATTAATCTTAAATCTTAAGAGCATATCTATTAAAAGCCTTCTAATAAGTAAATTGACTTAAGTCATTTATAAGAGCATATCTATTAAAAGCCTTCTAATAAATAAATTGAATTAAGTAATTAATCTTCAGAGCGTATCTTTTAAAAGCCTTTTAATAAGTAAATTGACTTAAGTCATTAATCTTAAGAGCATATCTATTAAAAGCCTTCTAAAACGTAAATTGACTTAAGCCATTTATCTTAAGAACATATCTGTTAAGAGCCTTAAAATAAGTAAATTGTCCTTAAGTCATTTATAAGAGCATATCTATTAAAAGCCTTCTAATAAATAAATTGAATTAAGTAATTAATCTTCAGAGCATATCTATTAAAAGCCTTCTAATAAGTAAATTGACTTAAGTCATTTTGCTTAAGAGCATATCTATGATCTTGTACTTGTTCATACTGTAATAGTTTATAAACTCCTGAAGTTTTGCTGGGGAACAAAATCAAAGACTGATGAAAACGTTAGCGAAGCGCTTTCGAAATGATACCTCGCTTTACACGTTTGTGCACGTGCAAAGCGGGATATAATGTCAAAGCGCTCGCGAAACGTTTTTACGTCCTGAACACAGGGCAGGTGTTTTCCTTCATTATTTCTATTTAGCAAAACAATTACAAGTCATTTTTTTCCAAGAACAATAAATCATCATAAATTCAACAAAAGTACTACGAATGAAAGCGTACGGTTGTAGGTGATCAATAATAAACAAATATAACCCAAGAAAATACTTCCATAGTAACCCCACATGATAGACTTGAAATCTCGTGTGATGCTGAGCACACATGTCAAGTTTCAAAGTAACGTTTCAAAAGAAACCAACCAAGACTAAAGTTTCTTAGGCTTAAGCCAACGTCAATGAACGCGTAAACGAAGTTGCTAAGGATGTCAAGGCAATGACATGACAGTATCCCGACTTTTTGTTCTCAAAGAAAATAAAAGAAGATGATAAACATTTTTAATTTTTTTTTTTATTAAAATAGCTCCAGGGAAACAAGATAATAATTATTTCGCTTTTGATCCCTAAAAAAAGTTGAATAAATGCAGTAGTACCACTTGGCTTCCTTTTATGAGAAAGGAATATGAGATAAATGTTTTTTTGTTTTTTTTTACTGAGCCCTTGGAAAATATAAGCAAATTTCATGTGATCTACTTTATATGTTTATTAATGTTTGTGACCTATTGTTGTATATATTAAATGCGAATTGACTTTGTGTGACAATGAACTTTGTACAAGTCAAAAATAAAATAATCTGTCTGTCTGTCTGCTGAAATACTCCATATTAAAAAAAAACACATACATAATTTCATCAAATTAACTGCAAACGCGTACTTACATGACACATCTCTATTACACGGTCTGGTCTGTGTGTTGTTTCCGCTACACGGATCTCCGCCACATGCCGGAAGTGGGTCGTTACACTGTCTGGTTCTCGTTTCTCGACCACCTCTACAACTCTTACTGCATTGAGACCAGTCCGTCCAGGCAGACCATTCTCCGTCAACTAAAACAAAAAAAGTATTTCATTCGGCGAACAAAATCCTTTTGCAGTGTAGGTGCACAATTATTGGTGAGTGATCAAAGGTCGATTTTGTCTATACTTGAACTTAACATTATGCAGCTATAAATAGAAAATATTCATAATTTAACGCATTTTAACAATGTCGCTTTTAGGCACCATTGCAAAAAAGGACTTTCGAAAAACATTTTAGAAAATGGAGAAATTGCTTTCTAAAATCCATCTCTTCAATAGTCACGATATTTTAAAAAAGAAAATAAAAAGAATATAAAACGATAAAATGCAAATGTCTTTTCCGTTGATTTGGAACATTTTCAAATATTTTCATTTTGTAATGAGCTAATATTATGGATGTAGATCTAACATAGCTCATTAGCTGCAGATGTGAATTTCAAAGCCAGAAATTTTATATACAAAACCGCATTTTAGATACCTGAATCAACGGCGTTAATTTTATAGGAAAGACTCATTCTACGAGATACATGTATTGCATACAGTTACATGTAACAACATCGTGAAATTGACATGGTGAATGATTTTGGAATGATTTAGGAATTAAATTTGAATGAGTATGTGGATAGAGTTTTGAGTGAAATTAATGGAAGGTAATTCTGTATCGCAAATTTTGATCAGGATGAACAAAATAAGCGATATTGATTACCTCCTTTTAAAAGAATACATACAAGTTCTATACATAGCTTTCTATCTCTTTAAGAACCTATGAGAAGCTAACAATTTGAATTATGTCAGTGAAATCAAGATTTTTCTCTATCCAAGCTTATTTTTAATGACGTTGTTGATTCTATATTTTTCAATGGGTTTGAGCGTTTTTGATTGGTTCGAGTGAGTGATTGGAATGAGTGAATGGAGTGCTTAATGAGTTATTTTGAATGGTTTTGATTGAGGTGAATGTCAATTTCACGATGTAACTACCAGTAGATTTAAGCCTCGCTGAAAAAGAGATTTCTAATGACGATAGCAGTTAAAACACAACAGAAGAAAATACCGGAAAGCCAACTTACTAATGGCGTTTTCATTTGGCTGACAGTCCTCTCCCTCCGTGGTACAATAACAAATATCACATTCGGTCTCACTGATGATGTCACCAATGAAGTATTTTTCTCCTTTAATGACGCAATCAGCCGGACAAGGGGCATATCTACAGTCCTCGGTGTCTATCTTTGGTCCACATTCGTATGGATCACCGTTATTGAGAGTTCTGTATCTGTTTCTTGTTGATTCACCACAAGATTCGCTACATTCTCCCCATGGCCCCCAGGCATTCCAGTGACAACCTACAGTTAAGAAAATGGTGAAAATGACATGTTGAATGATTTTGGAAATTTTTGGAATGAAATTGAATGAGTGTGTGGAGCGAGTTTTGAGTGAAATTAAAGGAAGGCAATGCAATTATTGATAACCTCCCTTTTATAAAATATACGTAATTTTCTGTTTGTACGACTTTGTGTACTAAACAGAAAATTTAAAATCAACACCAGCTAATAAAATCGTAAAATAAATAGGTCGATTTGAATTTATTGTTGAAAGTCTTGAACGACTTTTAAATGTCTTCTAATGATTTCGGAGCGCTTTTGATCGATTTGAGTGAGTGTTTGGAATGAATGAATGGAGCGCTGAGTTTATGATTAAGAATGATTTTGATCGGAAATAGTGTCAATTTCACGATGTTTTAACTATACATGTAAACAAGGTGCACTCTATATGTGAAGACATTTTTATATTTTATTACCATATCACATATTTAATCTGTGTTTTTTATATCTAGCGAGTAAATTATAAAGCGATAACTAGTGGCATTAGTGACAAAAAAGTTGTTTTAATTATTAAAAAAAAAAAAAAAAAGTTGTTTTAATTATTAAAAAAAAAAACCATGAAAATCCCATCAATATTGTAATTATAAGATATAAGATAGAAGTTTATCATCGTATTTCCTAAGGGGACAATCAAAACCAGGTCACTTATGGGAATGACCGCTTAATACAAAAAGTCATGATATTTTAAACAAGTCATTTTGATAATATATTTCGATTATCGCTTATGTCTCACTGTACCATTGTACGTATGGTGTTCCAACTTATAAGAGTTGTCTCATAGTCAACTCCTATGGATCAAAAGATTCAATATAGATCTACACAATTTTTCATTTTAAAATGTCATTTTTCAAGAGGTTTTGTTCACAGTGAAGGAACTTTAGTGGTCGCCTAAAAGAGGCGGTCGCTCGAACTATATGGTTATTACATTGACAATTTAGTGTAGAATAAAAATAAAGACATGACTTACAATCGGGGTCTTTCGAGCAATCAAGTGATCCGTTTTCACATTTACTGAAATAGATAAGGACATGATGGATAGAATATGCTATCAAAACACTTCTGTTGTAAAGTCAAACCTGTCTTAGAGGCCACCTGTATTCAGCAAGCAACCTATATTAAGGAAGCTGCCACCAAGTTCCTAAAAGAATCAATTGCACTGAAATCGACCTATACATGTATTTAGCAAGCACCTGTATTTAGCAAGCACTTTTTGAATGTCCGTTGGCTGCTTGCTTAAGACAGGTTTAGCTGTATTTTAATTGAATAAACATTTTTATTTCAATGATATCGAACTGCAAAATAGAGAACTTGGGACGAATGCAAAAAGTAAATGTACCTTTAGAGGGTTGCCCGTAACAACGTTTAATTGACATAATAATATGCAGCGTAAATGTATTGAAATGGAGATTCCAAGTTTGTGAATGAGTAAGTGAACAACACCTACCATGATTCACAAGGTCCTTTGTCAATTGAGAAACCAGGGAGTACAACATTTCCATCTTCATCATAACACGGACATTCCTCAACCGGTACACATTGATCACCCAGCATCACTTCACCGTCAACACACGTACAGCCTAGTTATAGATAATATTTTATGTAATAACTATACAAATATCCGTGTCGACCCATTTAGGGTTGAGGATCCTTTTCTCTGAATGGATCACGTCTGTCTATGTGCTCGGTTCGTTACAATTGGTGGCAGCGATGGGATAATGACAACTGCCAGACCGGAGTTGCCTTACCCACGGGTCTCCCAGAGTCAAGACTCGGGACAAGTCTTCTCGGAGGGGAGAGTAATGCAACGGTTTAAAGGGAGGTAAATTACATTTGATATGCAAATGAGAGAGACCTGCCCTTGGTTAAATGGCTAGTTGAAGCCTTTATAGACATAGTCGACCTATTAGGGTGAAGGATCCTTTTCTCTGAATGGATCACGTCTGTCTATGTGCTCGGTTCGTTACAGAAGTTATGAGAAAAATATGATACGTACTTTGTGTATTCGATGAAAAAAATATCCAACTCGGTTGTGGGAATTGATAATTGTCTCGGCAGAGCCTCGACAACTATCAATTCGCCCAACCTCGTTATATATTTTTTTCATACAAAATACTAAGTGCTTTTATATATTTATATTAACTATAGGAATAAAGTAAAAGTATGCTGAATTTAAACAAATTCCACTAAATTATTGTAAGATATAAAGTATAATAAAGAAAAGGTATTTTCTTATCAGAAATCAAAGTACATATCATTTTTACCTAGATTAACTTGATTTAGCACTGATTTTGTCCGTTTTTTATTGTAGTACATTACATTAATCATTTAATTATTAGCTGTTTGATTAAATTCCGGACACAAATTAACTTTATATTCGCCGAAAAGTGATGATAATTAAGTATAAAAATTGAACGAAAAAAAACAAAACAAAAAAAAAAAAGAAAAAAAAAAATCACATATCTTTGGTGTTATTAGCAAACACACGATTCTCAATCGTTAAGGAAATCTTAACCTTTTCATGCTGAATAAAAACTTGACAAAATTGCATTAAAATCAGAGTGCTGAGAGCTCCGAATGCGATGAATTTGGGTAACTCATTATTTTGAAACTATAGACATTTTTTGGTTTAAAAGGAAAAATCCAGTGGTATGGAGTAAGATGAGACTGCACATATGTGTAGGCTAATCTTGGTCTTTGCCTCCTGCAAAGTAGGAATATTCCGGGATCAGCATGACAAGGGTTAGGAGAGGTTTGGTAATCCAAAGAAAGTTTTTCGTAACTGTATACCTGGCATGCAGTCCTCGTAAGTTTCGTCATCACAAACACCCAGTCTATAATCCATACAGGTGTGTGGACACTTGTTTGCACATTCACTCCAAACTGTGTCACCGGGACATTCTTCTGGGGCTAGATTGTTAGTGAGAAAAGGGTTTGTTTTATACATCATTTTTTTCATTTATTCAACATTCATCTAATAGTGATTAAACTTCTAGTAAAATTATACACAGATATGTATCCACGTTGAAGGAACATTTATTTGTAAATCGTCACCTGTATATTCATCAGAGCATCCCATTATTATCATTATTTTGGAAATTTTGATGATTTGGAATGATTAATTTCGTTAAACGCATGTTGTACAATATTTTTATACATTGAAACTACTGTTGTAATTCTTGCAGTTTGAATTTGAACACATGACCTAGGGATTGTTTTAATATAAAATATCTAGAAAAAATATTTGCTTGAAATGTTGAAAAGTAATTGTGGTATGTCCAATTTTATATTAACTTATATACGTTTTTAATTAGAATTGAATGTTTGAGCAATGAGGCCAAGAATACACTTTAACATTACATTTTCATATCTCAAGGGAAAAGATGCATGTATTCTTGTCAAATGTTAATTTAATTACAAATAACAAATTACTAATGGGAATCGCTAGGCGCACTATCGCCTTCACGATACCTTTTTAATTACTTTTTTCCCTATGAATAGAAATACAGTTGAGTCGTTGTTATAAATACTTGTTTCACTATGAATAGAAAATACAGTTGATTCGTTGTTATACATACTAGATGGACACGTGTTATGACAAGGTTTGGTCTCTATTCCATCACCAAGACAGTTTGAGTTGGGCGGTATACTACAATCACGTGATCTCTGTATGGTCCCGTACGCACAAGGTTCGTCAGTAGAACATTCACTCCACGTTGACCATGGCGACCACATTGGTGGGATTGCCGCTGAAAAATGTACCCGGGATTGCATATCTGTTTTTTAAAGGCGTAACTCCCATTACGCAATTTACGCAATTGTGTAAAAGAAATAATCCTCTGTTGAAAAAATATCATTGATGAATGATCATCACATCGAAACTACAGCTTATTGAAGTTGTAGTTACGATGTGTTGATTATTCATCAACTGCATATAAATTCCAAAGTCCTTGATACGCATATGCTTTTATCAACTGTTGTGACGTATTTGTTACAAGATGTACGATAATTATGAAGCTGGACAGATAACAAATATCAGAGTTTAGAGTCTTCAGAATTTGGTCATTTTCTTTTTTCTTTTTTAAATATAGATTTTTAATCTTATCAGTATTTTGTCTCGTATCAATTTTTTAGAATTATCTTGAAAGATTTAATGAAAATAGAACAAAATGTGTAATATTCATAGAACTTAAGATACAAAGAAGCATTCGTTTATAGGATACTAAGTTGACGTTAAAAAATCCCAAATAAGACCCAAAAGTATAACAGGCTTTTTAAATTTTTAGAGGATTAACATCTTGTTGAACCAAGGGTTACGAACGTTTTACTTATCTTACAAATTTTCGAAAAAAAAGCTTTGGATTCGATACCACTTGACTCATGAAGATGGTCGTTTAAGGTAATGGAACCGTAATAGTTCTGCAACATTTCGGAACACGTGACCTTTCACAATGTTGACCGAGGTTTCCTAATGAAAATCATTAGGAAACCTTGGTCGACACTGTTCATTACTTTTGAGACATTGCAAAACTTTCATGGGTCCCCTACCGTAATACACTTCTACTAACTTGGACACGGGTCCACATTACAGTCCTTCCTCTCTTCAATGACGGGTTTACATTTAGCTGGTTGATTCTTCCTCTTTCTAAGTCGTTTACTGCGAGTTGTCTGGCCAATGTCACATGATTTGGAACAGTCCGTCCAGGCACTCCACTTAGTGTACATGCATTCTGTGAGAAAAAATCGATTTATTTCTATATATTTGTTTGCGCGCACGTGTGTGTGCAAACGATTAGATTTCATTTAAATGGGCTAAAATAGTTAAAAGCACGTATAAAAAGTAAGAGGGTGATACAATAAGCCGTACTCTATTAATTGAAAAACTAAATGATAATAATGTAAGTACCAAAAACAGGATTAAGGGGCAACAGTCCTATTTAAGAAAAATTCAATGAATTCAAATGCAAATTGAATTTTGGTTCAGACCTTTGTCAAACAATACTAAAATTGATATATAAATAGATTAAATGTAAATTAATGTCAAAGGCTTTTTGAAAAAGGTTTTTTAATCAGTTTCTTAAAATCATACCTTCACATTCGCCAAGTTCGCATGAAATAACACCTTCATCACAAGTACTGAAAGAAAATATAAATATACTCAGCGTCATAAAAAAGTTACCACTAACAAAAACACCCATACACCATTGATCGTTTTATTTGTACCAAAAATGGTCTTCTATTCGTCCGTGCGAGCGTTGATGAGCGGGTGCCGGTTCCCGATATGAGGTCAATCTTTAAACACCGTACGTCCTAATTGGCCCACACATGCCCTGTAGGATTGCAAGAAAGCAATACCAGGAAGCGGATTTACATATTTGACACTAATAAAACCTAAAACAGCATTGCAAAATGCGACCGAGCGTTGATCTGTTAAACTAGAAAGCCATGAATGGCTTGAGTCGCTCCACAGGCTTGAAATTCTTGTAAAAGCAAATAATTGTTTTGACTTGATTTTTAGATATTTGGGGTTCTACTGATGTTGAAAATGATTTTCAAAGTTTGAACTATATAACAGATAGAGAGATGACCTCTGCTCTTAAAAGACATATTTTTCATCAAATCAAAATGATTTTTGGCTGCATGATAATGGGTCACCCAAAGATCATATCAAAAGTTTTTGATTGATATCCATCAGTTACATTCTGATAAAATGATTTTCATAGTTTCCACTATTTAACTTGTTGAGAAATGACCTCCACCCATAAAATGAATATTTTTCAACCAATCAAAATAATTTTTGGTACACTGATAAAGGGTTACTCAAGGATCATTTCAGTGAAATTTGGTTGATATCAAAAAATTACATTCGGAGAAAATGATTTTCAAATTTTCCACTATATAACATATAGAGAAATGACCTCCGCCCATAAATTGCATATTTTCCACTCGATCACAATGATTTTTTGTAGACTGATAAAGGGTCACTCAAGTATCATTCAAATGAAATTTGGTTGATATCCATCAGTTACATTCTGAGAAAATGATTTTCAAAGTTTCCACTATATAACATATAGAGAAATGACCTCCGCCCATAAAATGCATATTTTTCATCCGATCACAATTATTATTTGTAGACTGATAAAGGGTCACACAAGGATCATTCATGTAAAATTTAATTGGTATCCATTGATTAGAATCTGAGAAAACTCACTTTTTACCATATTTGGAAATAGCCACGCCCCTTAAATCCATGTTTTTCATTGGATCAAAATTTCTTGAACAACTTTGAAAGAGAGTCACCCGAGGATCATTCCTGTGAAGTTTGGTTGAAATCCATCCAGTAGTTTCTGAGGAGAAGATTTTTAAAGAAATGTTTACGACCGCACGCACGCACGGACGGACGCACGGACGGACGCACGACGGACACTAGGCCATGACAATAGCCCAGTGGCTTTCAGCCAGTGGAGCTAAAAAACGTCAATGTCATTGAGACCGGACAAACAAATGGTCTCAAAATGTTCTTAACATAATGTTTCTTTGTAAACTTCCGTCGGCCAAAACGAGTTTTGTGTTTTATGTCTCAATGAAATGCCGTTAAACTCCCACCACCCAACGCATAGCCTGTCTACCACAACATAACGCATAACAATCACATTGACACAATCGACCATATTTAGATAGGGTCTTGATTCTTTCGTGAAAAAAACACTTTGCCAATGTCGATAACCTTATGTCCGATACAAAATACACGAATACACATGGTCTTGTTGACGGTCTGGCGTTGAAACGATCTCCCGGAAAGCTTTATCATCGCGTAACACGACAGGTTTTAAACAATGACGTAGTTGCGTTCACCCATCCTCTTTGAGGTCCGTATGTGTTCCGCGCCGTCTTCGAAGCCGACCGTAACCTATCGATAACATGTCGTTGGATGATGTGACAATCAGTTCGAGTTGACATCATCTTTTGATTTCCTGGGCATGGCCTAATATCTACAGACAAGTTTCATTATTCTTTGGTGAGGTCGGCTTATTCGGCCTACAGATTGAAGAAAACACAATGACGTTGTTCGTTAGTCAAACGTCTCATTTATGCAAAGCTTTCAAGAATTTAAATGTCCTTATTTTGACATGACTACTGGCTAGCATAATCAATAGACAATTTGTGTTTAACTTTCCACCAACGTCAACATTGTAAGAATTACCCAATTTGCTCATGAAGTATTGTGTCAATAATGAAAACATTTTATCAACACAATAGTTAATTTTTGCGTACACATTTAAACCTAGTATTATCCACGTTTTTCCCCTGGCAGGGCGGAGCCTAAGTAACGGGTCGATGCACTTAAGGTTAGGTTAAGGTAAATCAGCCTCTATTCATTATTATTTACTACTAAAGATAGACGACATAATTAACATGAGACCGTAAAGCGTAGGTTGGTATCCAAACCCTCGTAACTTCAGCTTGTCCAAGCTGAAGCTACGAGGCTTTGGTAATCCAACGATAAAATGTGTTCACTTTCTCTAAGCCCGTGGATCCTTTTGTTTTAGGATACAGTTATTTGCACGCGTTCTCGATTATTGCCGACTAACTTTTCAATTAACCCATAATATTTAAAAGTTAACTCGCCAAATTACGTCACGGCTAAGCCCCGCCATACCAGTTCATTAATAACGCAGAATATAAATAAAATACATAGCATTTGCATTGGATAATAATATTCGAAAGATCCATGGCTATTTTGGATGGTAACTTTTTATGACGCTAGGTATATAATACATGCTTAAAGTTTTGCATGAAAAAAATATCTAACAAGGTTCTGCCTCGACAATCATCAATTACCACAACCGATTTAGATGTCTTTAATACAATACACTACATATTTCTATCTTATAAGTTTCTAAGAATAACCGCATTATGTCATTGTTCTAGAAATACCCATGCGATATAAACACAATATCAAATGAGATGTTACCACACGGATATTTATATAGTTTAAAGAAAAAAAATAATATGTGATGAGTCTTTACACAAAACACAATTCAACTAGATCCTTTTATTGATGATTGCTTAAAATTATCAAGTGGAGATATTTTGTGATTCAAACCTTTTTTTCTTTTCTTCGTTTTAATCAGTTAGTTAACGATTCGTTAATAAAAGTGTTATTTAAAACTTAACAATCCTCTCTATGATAAGTGGAGCAATATTCTTACCAGTTACTACAGTCGACATGAACGACAACTCCGTCCTCAAACGAATCATCCACATTGACCTCTTCATCAGGGGAGGTAAGTCCTGGTTCACCGTCAAGTTCTGTCCATCCTGAATTGGCCAACAAAATACCGCTATTTAAAACGCCCGTTTATAATCATTACAAGCAATTTTATTTTTTTTTTTTTGGACAAGGAAATGCTTGGTTATGTTTGTCGACATTTAAAAGTATGATTATAACCTTAAGTGCAAACATTGTGAAGTCTCGACAACCACACAATGCAAAAAGTATGTTCACTGCCTGTCTGCAGGAGGGTAATGTTTTCATCTAGCTACAGAGGGCGTAGTAGAGACTCTGGTTAGACCGTCCAATTATATATTATATCGTTATCTGGATCAGTCTCGGACAATTGTACCAGCCCGAGGCCAAAATTACGCTGAGGCTTATCAATAAAAAAGTATCAAAGAAATGCATCAATTACCAAGTGTATCTGGCGGAGCATAACCAAAGATGTTTTCGAACGTATTCATATCGAATGTACATTGACAGGGTCGTTGATGGCATATGACGGTTTCTTCGTCAGGTCCGTTACATCCCTCATCGCTGGATGTCGGCGGTGGACTGTCACAGTATCTGAAATACGTGGGTTCAGAATAAGACCCTTTGGTATCATCCGGAACACCACTCGACCAATCTCACGATCAACCTCGGATATACATAGACGGACTTTTTTTTAAAAATTACGGGAAACCCTCGAAAAACTCGATGACGTCAGTTAAAATTGCGTTAGCCCTCGAAACTTTGTGTGAAAACATTCGACGTCATCAACGCTACTCGTTTAAGTCACTGACGTGAAACCATCGTATCCTTATATAAATATCTTTAGATTCTTAAATAACGGCTGAAAAATCTTAATTTTTGAGAATGATTCGTCATTCTCAAAAATTAAGATTTTTTTCAGCCGTTAGTTACTGTAAAAAAATATAAATCTACAGTGCTAATTTTTCTTACACTGTTCCCGCCTGACCAAATGCACAATTTTGTTACATACCTATCCGCCTTACATACATTCGAGGTCTGTTGCAGTTTACGGAAATGGCCGAGTGATGTGCCTTTTGTATATTTGTTAAAAGTTGGCATGATATTTTCATAATTTCAATATCAAAAATAAAGATCGTGACAGTTTAAAGCTTTTGTCACAGCTGTATTGTACCAACTATTTCTGTGGTCATAGCAAATGTGTTTGTCTCCTTGTTTATATTTCCAACACATATGCATAATTCAACTTAATCTGAGATGCACCTTTTGCTTCAAATATGCCAAATCAGTCGTTTCGTTTACTTTATTTGTCTTGTCTCTGTCTTATTTAGCTCTTCATAATGACACTATATTTTGCCCTTGGTATGGGCTTAAAGGAGAAGGAATTTCTCGCTTGCTACAAATCTTCCATTTTGTAACAACCACATTTATGGTTTTCATTTTAGTAACTCAGTATTTTGTTGGATATCATCTTGACATGGCATTGGAAAACAAGAGCTTCGCAGAGCGGCGCATATACGCGCGAAGGGGCTTGTCAGTAACCTTTGCTTGTCAGTAACGTGAGCTTGAATGATAGCTAAAAATATTGCAAACAGACAGACAGACAACTAGTGCCATAACATTTAAACATGAAAATATATCAAGTCCTAAGCACAAAAAGACTACCTACAGAGTCATTATGGCAAGTTTCCTTTCATTCCCATCCATAATGTAGGAGAAAATGAGCTGACAAGAAATTTTTGTTTTTCATCAACTCAAGGGCAGATAATCCAAGATAACTCTAGAATAACTGAAGCATTTTGAATTGAAAAGTCTTATGCAAAACTAGACATCATAGAGAGTAATTGAGTCTAGTTTCAGCTCATTTCAATTAATAGTTAAGGAGTTGCACACAAAAAACAGTGATTTTCGTTAAATTCAAGGGCAGATAATTCAAGATTTCTCAGGATTGACTGGAGGGATTTGAATTTCAAAGGTCTAATGTACAACAAGACATCATAGGGAGTAATTGTGAGTAGTTTCAGCTTATTCCCATTGATAGTTTAGGAGAAGTTGCGCACACAAAAACCACTGATTTTTGTTATATTCAAGGGCAGATAATTCAAGATTTCTCAGGATTGACTGGAGCTATTTGAATTTCAAAGGTCTTATGCACAACTAGACATCATAGGGAGTAATTGTGTGTAGTTTCAGCTTATTCTCATTGATAGTTTAGGAGGAGTTGCGCACACAAAAAACAGTGATTTTTGTTATATTCAAGGGCAGATAATTCAAGATTTCTCAGGAATGACTGGAGCGATTTGAATTTCAAAGGTCTTATGCACAACTAGAAATCATAGGGATTAATTGTGTGTAGTTTCAGCTTATTCCCATGGATAGTTTAGGAGGAGTCGCGCACACAAAAAATTGCTTACGGACGGACAGACGGACAGACGGACGGACGGACGACCGAGGCCATAACATAATACGACCCTGTTAAAAATAACAGTAGTGTAATTTCGCGATGAAAAAAACAATCATTTTTCTTTTTACCTGACTCTTGTTTTCTGCCCTGTTCCACAATGTACGTCACACTCACTCCATGGTGACCATGGTGACCAAGCGGGTGGTCCTATAATAGAGGATAAATGGTCATTGAATATCGAATTTAGTAAACGAGACATCTTAAACAGATAAAAAAGAGGCTGCGTCGAGTTTTTGTATGTTTTAGATGAGGAGTTTAACCTTTATATGGCCTAAAATTTTGCTATAAAACGAAGAAATTACAGAAATTTACCGACTCAATTTTTTTTCGCGCCACAACTAACGCCGTTTGCGAAATGACGTCAGCAAATGCATTTTGAGGCTATTTTCACAAAGAAAATATAACGTTGCTATAAAACTAGTGTAATAACACCCGAGTTATATAAAAGATATTCAATGGGATTATTTCACTCCCGCAAAGTAGGTTACATTATAAATCAAGATAATACTTGCGATAATTATTCAGTTTCACCGAACGCATAACACATATGAAATGTACTAAGTTATTTATACTACCGTCAAGAATAGTTATAATTTTATATTCTATAATTGAATGTATTTCTGATAAACGGTTGAAAATGCAAAAACACCGAGTTGAATTTACATGATTTGGATGTAAGAATGTACGCAATATACGTTGGGACGGACGGAAAGTCGGGGAAGATGAAACCATCATACGTCTTTATTCAGTGGCGTATAAAAAACTCGACAGACTCGTTTCTATCTATTTTAGATGAATTGTTTAACCCTTGTCATGCTGAACCCAGAATATTTCTGCTTTTTCAGGAGCTATTGACAAACATCAGCCTGCACATATGTGCAGTCTGATGTTAGTCTACACCACCTGTTTCTTACTTTCAACCCAGAATTGTCATATTTCTGCTTTTTCAGGAGCTAAAGACAAACATCAGCCTGCACATATGTGCAGACTGATGTTAGTCTACACCACTTGTTTCTTACTTTCAAACCAGAATTGTCAAAAGATTTAGTTTTTCAAATGAAAAATGACCTACAGTTGGTACTAGCAGCGCTTTTTGCCGTTTCATTTTTATGCAAATTTTAGCCATAATTTATTCAGCATGACAAGGGTCAACAACCTTAATATTAAGACTGACCAGTACAATCCTTCTTCTTACAGGTTCGAGTCTGTTCACCACGTCCGCGACAGTCTCTGCCATTACCAGATGGCGGGGGATCGTCACACTCACGTCGCCTGGTCTCCGTTCCGTTACCACAGGATCTAGAACATCGTGTCCATGGTGACCATTCTCCCCAGTTACCTGGATATAATATAAATGGTTAATCCTTTCCTGTCCAATCCCAGGTTTTTACGTCCCTTAGATTTTGTAATGGAGAAAACATTGTAGAACAGGAAGAAATTGTTTGTGACAAACAATTTCTTCTTTTTCTACAAAATTTTCTTCCCTACAGAATGGTTATTTTTCAAATTTAATTCACTTTAAATTTTCGTCTGTAAACCTTATAAATTGGACAGGTCCAAAATTTTGTAAAACAGGAAAATGTTAAGGTAAACAGTACCCATATTTGTGATGAAATTCAAAATAAAATAGAATAAATAGATATTTAATGCAAATAAATAAAATGGAATGTAAAATTTTCAATAAACAAGACATTGAAAAACTTTTTTCTAAAACGGCGGGTTTGGTTGGTTAATATTTTGCTATTTTATTTTTGTCGCGTAATATACACACTTATAGTCTAGTTTTTTAATCCTGCAATATTCTTTCATCAACATGACCAACGACCATCATGTAATGATTTCTATTTTACGATTGCTGCTTATGGCATAAAATCAGTGTGTTAACCTAATTGAACTTTAAGATAAAACTTTTCTTAGGAAAAAATAAATAGTTACAGTTAAGAATGTAAGTAAAGAATTAAGGGTGAATTATTTTTTAATTATTTTGGAATGAAATTGAATGAGTGTGTGGAGCGAGTTTTGAGTGAAGTTCAAGGGAGGTAATCCAATATTGCTTATTTTGTTCAAGATGAACAAAATAAGCGATACTTATTACCTCCCTTTAAATAAAATATGCATTCAAGTTCTATAGATAGCTTCATATTTCTTCTCGAACCTATTGAACGCTTACAATTTGAACAATGTCTTTGAAATTTTGATTTTTCTCCATCCAAATTCATTTTGAATGGCGTTGTTGATTCCATGTTTTTCAATGGGTTTAAGCGTTTTTGATGGTTTTCGTGAGTGTTTGGAATGAATGAATGGGTGGAGCGCTGAATGAGCGATTTAGAATGGTTTTGATGAAGGTGAATGTCAATTTCACGATGCAACTAACTGTACAATAAGATTCTCTTGTCATTAATTTGTTGGTTGTAAGTTAACCCTTGTCATGCTGAACCCGGAATATTCCTGCTTTGGCAGGAGCTATAGACAAACATCAGCCTGCACATATGTGCAGTCTGATGTTGGTCTACACCACCTGTTTCTCTCTTTCAAACCAGAATTGTCAATAGATTTAGTTTATAGTTTTTAGTTGGAACTTTCAGTGCTTTTTGCTCTTTGATTTTGATGCAAATTTTTAGCCAAAATTTATGACAAGGGTTAAAAAGACTCACCATCTTCACTAGGCGTTGTAAACGGCGTTGTTACTGGCGTTGTAAATACTGAAATGTAAGAAAGGAATTTGGTTGTTTTATGATGACAATTTCAACAAAAAATGTTTGGGTTGTTATCTCATGTTACCTCTTATTTAATGCAAATACATTCATTTACTGATGTTATATGTATCATGATTCATATGAACAAAAAATAATAGAAAATAGCGTCTAACATGTAAGAAAGCTTAAAGATTTAGGGGTAGAAGTCAACAAGTTTTTTATGAGTTTTTTCCACGCTTGATTTTAGTGTATTAAGACACCAAAACTTAAAAGCCTGGGCCAGATTCAAGGAATTCCCAGAAAATAGTTTCAACTTAATGACATCTTATTCTTTTGTTTCATTATTGGTAGAAACATAATAAAAATGGCTGAAATTGCTTATTACAAGCAGTTTATTTATTGTCTATGGAGTCTTTTCTACCCGCTTACGTGAGAGAGCAAAAAAGAGGATTTTTCACATAATGTGTTATTCTAATACCAGCACTTACCGACAGGTCTACAACAGACACCAAGTGTAGATTTCGGATACAGTGTGCATACGTCATCAGGATCTGGGCACTGGGCACCAACAAATCCACCACAAGTGATGACGTCATCGTCCTCAATGACCGGTTCAGTGTCATTTTTGCACACTGGTAATGAAATATTAATTAGAAAAAATGTTTTTGGAAAAGTGCTATGATAAATAAAGACATAAAATTTGCATGGAAATAACTAAACAACAGACATTAAAGTGATATCAATCAATCAATTGTACACATCTTATATAAAAAATTAATGATACAAAGTATCTAAATAGAATTACAAGCATCTTCTACGTACCACTTTCTTTTTGTGTACTTGTAAATATGTCGTTGCGTATATTAAAAATTACATGCAGTGTTATCTCAAACAATTAGGGAATTTTGAGAAGAAATGATATTACATTTGTGGTCTACACGAAGCATATTAGTTTCCAATTGGTATTTGATGAATTTTTGGACGCTTCAGTCAATACACAGACCTACCTCTACATTCCTTTGGCCGTCTACACTGCATGGTCTGTGATGAAGGACCTTTACAGTTCTTGCCGCCTGGGCTCGGTGGTGGATCGTTACATTGCCTTGATCGAGTTCGAGTCCCGTCACAGCCACACATGCTCCAAGGAGTCCACGGCGTCCAGTTACCTAATTAATTCAACAGGGAAGAGACATGTTGTATTTATCAAACACACACACAAAAAATAACATTTGAAAATAGTAATATAAAGTCTTGGCCTTGAAGACTTAAAATTATCATTTATTGTGACATGTAGTTGTGTCGATTATTTTATTATGGGAGACCACCACAGCTTTAATTTTAAATACAAAATCTTAAAATGACTACGGTACTTTTTGATGTTGCATAAAATGCCAATTACTCCGCTTTTTTGTACCTCCATACTTGCCACGATAGCATCAGTTGGTTTTATAGATGCTATGTGATGGTTAATTAAATATCATTTAAATATCATAGATTTACCATCAAACATTGTGTAAAAAATTATCACAATTCGTTGTTCATACAACATTGTTTAACCAGTTTAAATATGATGATTATTATTCGATATTCTATTAAAAACTCATACCATCAGTAGGAGCACAGCTCTTCTCGTCAGAACAATCTCTACAGTCACAATCCCCATCACAAACCTGAAAATTAGTGTATATCCTTATTTGTGTTTCCGTTGTATTCTAACAACGGACTTTTATTAGTTTGAAATTATCATGTATGGCAGTCGCTTGTATTCTAACAACGGACTTTAATAAGTTTGAATTATCATGTATGGCTGTGGCTTGTATTCTAACAACGGACTTTAATAAGTTTGAATTATCATGTATGGCTGTGGCTTGTATTCTAACAACGGACTTTAATAAGTTTGAATTATCATGTATGGCAGTCGCTTGTATTCTAACAACGGACTTTAATAAGTTTGAATTATCATGTATGGCTGTGGCTTGTATTCTTACGACGGACTTTAATAAGTTTGAATTATCATGTATGGCAGTCGCTTGTATTCTAACAACGGACTTTAATAAGTTTGAATTATCATGTATGGCAGTCGCTGAAATCGTGTTTTTGTTAAATTGATTCTTTTAATAAGTAACTACTTATATTTCAATGCTATAGAACTATTTTCATAATATGACCGACGTCGCGAGAGTGAAAGAGACCCGTTGATTATTTTTTGTATTACACGGGTGTTATTACACTAGTGGAATAACTATGCAAATGCGCTAAGAACGGATAGCACCGTCATATT
This sequence comes from Fragum whitleyi, assembly GCA_948146395.1. Classification (NCBI taxonomy): domain Eukaryota; kingdom Metazoa; phylum Mollusca; class Bivalvia; order Cardiida; family Cardiidae; genus Fragum; species Fragum whitleyi. Next base: position 45,711,668 of record OX411556.1, read on the forward strand.
TTCGTTGTGAACATGGCGTCATAACCATTTGCTGGCGTCATTTTGCAAACGGCGTCATATGTTTCGCGGAAAAATTTGAATCCATAAATTTCTGAAATCCCTCGATTCGTCGCAAAAGTTCGGGTCATATAAAAAATAAAATATAAAATTTGTGCTAATAAAATCCCGATTTTATTAAACTTGTCATATAAAACAGATAAAAACTCAGTGCAGCCTCGTTTTTATTTGTTTATAGATGACTCGTTTAATAAATTTGGTACTCAATGACCACTCATTCAATATCCACTATGAATCTTTTTGCAACCTTTGGAGGTAGTTCTACTCACCTATGTCACCCATATTACTTTGATCTTTTAACAGTTCACCGAATTTTAAATCATAAAACAATAGCAATTTAAGACAGTCATTAAATGTATATATGTATTCTGCACCCATAGTAACAATATATACCTGGTCAGCGTCGATACATCTGTTTCCCTTCTCACATTTAAATTCACAAACTTCAGCAGTTGTGACTTCCGTTGTGGTAGGCGGAATTGTAGGTGTTGTTTCTATAAAGAAGTACCATTTTAGTATTAGTGTGACATTTCCAACAATTTGACATGTGCGTGAAAGGCAAGCATAAACCAACATCGACTGCCATATAGTATGATTTGAAGGTTGCCTGGCTTTGTAAAGACGCTTTTAGACCTTATCTTTCTAAAATACGTAAAGTGAAGACCCTGGTCAAACTGTGCAAATGCACAGGCTGGCCAGAGTCTTCGCTTGGCGCACTTTTTAAATTGATGGAAATGTCACACACAGGCTCATTTTAATATGTGACATTTACATCAATTCGGGATTAATTGGTTAGATGCAAACATAGGGCTACCTAGACACCCGCAAAGTGAAGTTAGTCTAAAGATACTTTGTAAACGTATATGTCTACGAAGCACAAAGTGCGAATCTTGGTCCGACTATGCTGATTGACAGAGTCTTTTCTTTGGCATATTAGAAATATTTGAAATGTCACGCAAAGGCTTATTCGTGATGTGAAGAGACTATTTTCCTTACTCACATACTCATACAGTGTGAGTAGGTTCTTAATTTGAAACATTCATATCTTAATAAATGAGTGAACCCGTTTCCTGTTATATAATATCAAGCAAAAATGTAGACTTTTTGTCTGTCTTAGAGCCAACCGACGGACTATAATAATTTGTGAGGTAAAAACCTTCTTTAGTAATTTAAAAATTTTTAGCTGTAACTCGGTTGGATATCATTCTTGGACATAATTGTAAAATTCGACAAAAAAGATTAATGATTTAAATCAGTTAAAAGACTATATACAGATTGACAAAACGCCTAAGACATGTTTAGAGATAGAATTGAATGGCCCACTACTAAGTAAAGATTTAAATCAGTTAAAAGACTATATACAGATTGACAAAACGCCTAAAACATGTTTAGAGATAGAATTGAATGGCCGACTACTAAGTAAAAACTTGTGGTGAGACCCTTTTGTCATGAGCATTTGTGTAAATGAAATATTGTGTATAACAACATTGTCCAAATGATGGCAATAAAATATGTTTAAACTATTTGAATATTAATATTTCAGTGATAACGTACCGATAGCGTCCTCGTAACAAGCGTGTATCTCTACGTTACTGAGTTGTGGCTGAGAACGTTTAGTTGGGGTAACGTAGATGTAGATCTTGTCTCCTACTTGACCGAAGAAGTTATATGTGATGTATTTATGGTGGTTTGGTGATACACAGCGTATTTTCTGTAAATGTATCACAATGGTAAAACGACAGGATCCGTGGATTTAGATGAAACACGTTTGAATTAAAAACCTTGATTTAATCTTTCACTCTTTTTAAGCATGATCTTTATTATGAAATGTATTCAGGTTTATAAATATCTTCTAAGTTTAAAAGAAAATATTTTGAGTTTGAAATCTGTGCCTTCAAAACTTCTTACAAACTTCGCTAATTAAGTAATGCAAAGGCACATTGAACTCTGGTTTACATAGACGTTTTATTTTTCCTTAGTCATAGGCTATTAAAAACAAAATCAATAAACACAAATATACTCAAAGTATCAAACTAAACTACGACACTTATTGAAGATTATCTTATAACTATACATATATCCGTATGATAACATCCTGTATGATATTTTTTATGATATCACATAGTTATTCTTAGAACAATGATAAAACGCGGTAATTTTTTTAGAAACTTACATTTCTTACAAAGCAAATAGAGGTTATAAGATAAATATAATACGTTTAGAGTGTTTTGTATAAAATATATCTAACTCGGTTGTGAGAATCGATAATTATATCGGCAGAGCCTCGACAATTATCAATTCCCCCAACCTCGTTAGATCTTTTTTTGCATACAAAACACTAAGTACGTATTATACATATACATTCACATAGCAAATAAATTAAATAATGTATATCTTACGTCACTTGTGTCGACATTCTTATCTCTGCGATTGTACAGACTGAGGAAGACATTCTTAGAGAACCTCAAGGTGAAGGCTACTTTGTAAACAGATGCTCGTCTATTGTTGGCCACGATCTAAAAGAGAAAGAGACAATATTCGCCGCTGACATTTGGACCGTATTAAAGGTGGCGTGTAAATACATGGGTCAGTCCGATTAGCACATTAAAGAATCATTTGGATCCCAGTAGTAGTTTCGTCATGTATCCTTGCACTATCTCCCGTAACAACTAAATTTTATCTGGTGACGTCGCTCATATGGGCATGTGTTACGGTAGCGACGATAAATAAACGGAAACACGCAACATGAATTCGTTAGGATTAAATTCTCAAGCAAGTTTATATAAATAAAGAGCTTATTATTGAGAACCTTTAGCAATGAAAAAAGCTTGACTCGGACTTACCCTTGTAAGTAGTCTACCTATAGGTCTGAACAAATTAATTATCACAGCAGAGTTTTTTGTATGAAAAATTTGCTCATTAAGTAAGGTATGTGAATTTCCTGGCATTGGTCCTAAAAATATTGACGAATCAACAAGAGTCGCGTTTGTTTTCTGAAGTTTCATACCTGGAAGACTATGTATGGTGAGAGTTCTTCATCGTCTTCAGCCGGGGACCAGAAACCTCCAGAACCGCTGAGAGCCATCTCCGACTTGGCTGCCGGCATTTCAGACGAGGCACCAACCAAAACGTTACCGGAAGTGTAGTCGATAGTTCTGACGTCACAGATTGGCGGCGTTGTTGCGGTGGTAGAGGAAGGAGTTGGGGATGTTACTAAATTTAAGACAAAAAATCGAAACAATGTCAAAAGTCGAAACAAAGTGTCACAATATTTGTTTTTTTTTTATTTTTGGACAATTTTACAGTACTAGAATGTTTGATAGATATATAATACGTACTTAGTGTATTATATGAAAAAAAAAATATCTAACGAGGTTGGGAGAATTGAAAATTGCCGAGGCTCTGCCGAGACAATTATCAATTCTCACAACCGAGTAAGATATTTTTTTCATACAATACACTAAGTACGTATTATATTTATCTTATAATCTCTATTTGTCTTGTTTTCGTCGTTGTTTCTAACTGAAATCCAAGTTTCTAAAAATAACCGCATTATATCATTGATCTAAAAATAACTATGTGATATTATAAAAAATATCATACGGGATGTTATCACACGGATATTTGTATAGTTATAAGATAAAATGGGGTCTTGTTGCTTATTGTTGCATCAAGTATCTTGTTGACATCATACAATTGTTTTGAGCACTATTTTTGTATGTGTGTGTTGTCTTATGACCTAAAATCGTTCTACTGTAAATCAACCATGTTCTTAAACTTGATTCCGTGTAATACGTAAAAAAGCGTAATATGTGTCACCAAGAAAAATAATATCACATTAGTATGAAATATTAAACAACTTAATATTTACCAGTGAAATGAAATCGGGAGAGTTTTATCGCCCCATAATAGACTGCCTTTAGTGAATAATGTAACAAAAACATGTCTGTGAACATTTAAAAATTACACAGCTTTGCAAGAGAGTTTCTTTTACATGTTCAATTTCAACGAGAATAGCGATGTATTAATTGCAAACGGTTTGCACCGTTCCGTTATTATGAACACAGGGGAAACGTTGTTTTAAGGGGAGATGTGAAAAGTAACGATAATAAATATCTACATTTTCCATAATGTTTGTTTTGACCTGTTAAAAAAAGATATTTAAAACTTCAACAAGCAGCAGGCTTAACTACTTACAGAAATCAAAACATGCCCAGATGTTTATTGTGATGAATATAGGTTGATCCGGATCGAGTTTCTCCAATACAATAATAATGATCTGGTTCGCTATGACTCCTTGTGGGAGGAAGACGTCGTCGTTTGACACTGGGATGGGCTGTAGATAGAATGTATGGGTCATTTAACCCTTTGCTGTTTAATCCCTGCTTTTTACGTGCCTGTGATTTTATGATTGAGAAAACATTGTGAAAAAAGGAGAAATTGCTTCTGACAAGCAATTTCTTCTTTTTCCACACTATTTTCTACCCCAATGAATGGTTATTTTTCAAATTAAATCCACTTTAAATTTTGTCTGCAAAACCTTTGAATATGGACAGGTCCAAAATTTTGTAAAACAGGCAAGGGTTAAGGATTTTGATAAATTTTAATTTTGTTTTTATAGAACTGGCTTTATGTTATTTAATTTTAACTTATTGACTGGTGTCATTAAATTAGCGGAAGTGGGAAACATATGTTTTGTTTTCATGAAGACGTGGAAATAAAACGAAGAAAACAATATTTAAAAGATGTATGAATTTGTCAAGTCGTACATTCTACTTCTGTCTTTCAATTCACTGAATTCAATATTTCCTCGAAATAATTTTCTATTTGTTCTAGAGAAATCATTTATGCAAAAAGTAAACAAATTTACATACATGTATTGTACAAAAACAAAACCATTTTCCCACTTGTCGAGTGTGTTTTACTATTTATTAAACCTTATATATTTCACATAGCAATAAAAAAATAAACAAAATCATGACGTCACTTGCAATGTTGGTCGGTCGCATTGTAAGATTTATCCCGCCAATTAATGAGGTTTGAAACTGTTAATTTGCAGTATAAGAAGGACTTAACACTTAAGACGGTTTCAAATCAAACAAGTTATTTATAAATCTGAACTGATTATTATACCAGCTTACCAAGCCGTCCATATAAGGGATGTAACTCGTCTCGCCCGGAAGTAATATCTGTATGACAATAGTGAGGATGTTACTGTGGTCAGGTAAAGAAAGTCTGTCCAGAGCCGCACCTCCGTCAAAACTGATTGTTATTTGTAGTTTGTTGACGTAAGACATCGCCGGGCCTTTTGGATTGTTTGGCATCAGTCTGTCTGGGGTTATGCTGGGGTCGTTACATTCAATAGCATCTAAAGAATAACATTGTAGATCTTTTATTCTCAAACTAGAAAATGAATTTGTATGGCACATTTTTATCAGGCTCACAAATTTAGAATTAGTTCAGTCTGCACACCCAAATTTTTTTCATAAATGTTCACACAATAAATAGATTTAGTTTTTAGCAACGGCTGATGTGCTTTGCATTTTGAATAATGTCCTACAACACAGACTATCCCTTAAGGTAGTGGAACCGTAATAGTTCCGCAGCAATTTCGAAACTCATTATCTATCACAATATTAACCGAGGTTTCCTAACTGTTATCATTAGGAAACCTCGGTTAACATTATGAAAGAACATGAAGTCCAAAATGTTGCGGAACTATTACGGGTCAACTTCCTTAAACGCAACATATCCTCTTATCTCACGGTTTTCTGGACATGATAAAACTAGCATATCGTCGATTTTCTGCTAAAACCTCGTAAAGCTATAGTTGGCACAAAAATAGCGATAAATAGGCGTCCATAAACTGCAGGTAATTGGCACATACTATATGACTAGATTGGCCCTTTCGAACTTCGCACGTGAACCAAAAGACCGATAATGCCTTATTTTTCTTTTCTCATAATATTATGATACGAGATATTTTTTCCAGATGCGTTTTTTTGAAATTAAGCTTTTCTATGTTCAGAAATTTTGTACCTACTTGGTGATTGGTCAACTTGACAATTCTGTCACCATGGTGTTGGAATATTCTTCAAAAGCGAAACAAAAAAAAAAAAAACGTTACTTACTTAGATTGTTCATCGTGCAAAAAGCTCACACACCGGATAGATGTTAATATGGGAATGATACACGAATTAGTTACCTTCAAGATAGTACATAAAATGGAATGCTCATTGTATATATAGGTTTACACACTAGTATCTATGTTAATGTAGAAAAGAAACTCAGATACGTTACTTAATGAGCAGTCGTGCAAAGCCGTTTATATACCAGTGACTTCGTTGATGTTGGAACGAAGCACAAATACGTTACTTACTGGATGGTAAATAATCTTGATTGGTCATCGTGTCTTCTAGTTTAAACACTGCCTAGCGTTCAGGATGACAAAACAGTGCAAACTGCTTGCAAAATATGCCCCACTTTGCACGTGCTATTGGGCGCAAAGCGGAATATAATTGGAAAATTTGTTTTAAAGTTTGTCAAAGACAAATACGTTACTTACTGGGTGGTAGATATGCTGGATTGTTCATCGTATCTACTGCCTCACACACAGGCGACGACGTTAACGTACTAGAACCAGTTGTATGGTATGGCGTTGTCGATCCACCTTAAATTCACGAAAAGTACATCATTTGGCACATGTTACAATTGTTGAATTGGTCATAAAACCCCCAAATTTTGACATTTGCGGCTCATAATGAAGGAGGTAAAAACTCAGTTGTGTGCAATCGAGTTCCTGTTTCTATACTATCTATTTTCTAATTATTCAATAGAAAATCGTGAAAAATGTATAGTTCACGTTTTCACTAATTCAGCTTCTATTTCATAACATTGTAAGTAATGCCAGTTGTTATCCAATCGTATTATTGTACATTTTATTTTTAGCCTTCTTCTCTCCTATTCTAGCATATATATTCCAGATTAAAGCAGTAAACCTCATATATAGGATATATAAATAGAGATTTGACACGTAAATTTCATCAGCTCAAAAGTCTCTCCCGTATTTCAAAAGCCCATCTTACACACACATCAAGACCAAAGCCCCGCCGATAGCCTCAAACTTCTCTCATATCTCATGCCGAAATATATCTCTTACCAGTTAAAGTTTCCGAATTTTATGTCTTAGTGATTTTGAAGTTGAGAAAATAAAGTTTTTGAAACAGAATAAGTTTTTTTTGCAACAAGCATTTTTTTCTATTTCCAACAATATTTTCTGTCCGAAGAAATAATTACATTAACCCATTTTCCTTTTTTTGCCCGAAAACTCGTTCAATTTGGATAAGTCTGAAATTAAAAAAAAAAAAAAGGTAAGGTTTATACCTGGTTTAAAGCATCCCCAGACTTCCAACGTGACAAGTATTGGATCTTCAGGAATAAATTTTTCTACCACGGTTATCTGTATTCTTACGATAAGTACGTCATTTGGGAATTTCACTGGGCGTTTTGCAGGAAGTTTCTGCAAAAAGAAAAAAAAGGATAATATATGTTTTTCGTTGTATTAGTTATATACTGCCATTTCAGTGTGTTTTGTCAATTTATATATTTATATCAATGAGGAGCTATGTATGCAGAAGTTAAAATAGAATTCTGTTCTGTTCTATAACTTTACCGTAAAATGTCTGAATTGACCATTGTGTCACCTGCTTGAGGAAGTCCACCTACAGTTAAAAATATCGTTAAATCGACACTCATTCCGACCAAAATCATTCTAAATCATTCACTCAGCTTTCCATTCATTCATTCTAAACCCTCACTCAATTTGATTAAAAACGCTCCAAAATCATATGAAAATATTTCGATATCGTTCAAGACGATCAACATTTAATTCAAATCGATAAATTATTCTACATTTTTTAGCTGTTGTGTATTTCAAATTATCTTAAAACTATACAAATAGCCATGTGATAACATCCCGTATGATATTTTTTATGATATCACATAGTTATTTTTAGAACAATGATATAATGTGGTTATTTCTAGAAACTTGCATTTCAGCTAGAAACATCGACGAAAAGTAGACAAATATAGGTTATAAGATAAATATAATACATACTTAGTGTATTGTATGAAAAAAATATCTAACTCGGTTGTGAGAATTGACAATTGTCTCGGCAGAGCCTCGACAATTTTTAATTCTCCCAACCTCGTTAGATATTTTTTTCCATATAATACACTAAGTATGTATTATATATGTATCTGACTGGTCCGCGCAAACACACAAACAGATAAGTGCGTATACTTTGGTACTTTACTGACAGAAGGTAATATATATCGTTAATTTTTTTTCATTTTGCGCTTCATGCGCTCATTCAATTTCATTCAAAAGTCATTCTAGCATCATTCTTAAGAACGATGTTCTTAACCTTAATTTAGAGAAACAATTTGCACATCCACAATCAAACCCAGAACCTCTTTCACATTAACTTCTTTTATCATAATTTTAATGGTGCTTTATGGGCCCATCGACACCCAGTGTCATTTAGGGCTCAAGCACGACAATATGTAAAAAACACATAAGGAAAAATGATATAAAAAAATGGTAATATATAAAATATAAATAAAAGTCAAAGGTTCTATAAGAATAAAGCTCTCTAACATGATTGCATAATATGTTAGTATTTTGAAATATTAATGTTATTTGGTGAAATGGGGTGATAAATCACAAAGATAAGATAACATTGATTGTTAAGGAAACTAACATAATACTTGCTAAGTATAATTTTATTAAGATTTTCGTTCATCAAATAGAGGGTGTTCTGACAAGAATTTATTTTCATTTTCACCTCCATGAACAGTTTTCAGCTTCAATCAATGTACATGAAGTAACATGAAAATTCGTTTAAATAATGCTTGAAGTTAAAAAATATGAGAAATAAAAAGGATACATTGAAATAAATTTTCAAGAAATTTCTCCCTTTTCTAATAATTTCTTTTGTATCTTGCAGTTTGCTCTGAATTTCAAAACACATTGGATGAACGCCTGCGAATAGGCCCTATTTGAGTTTTGACTAGTCTTAAATTGTTTGCTTTTGGGTTCCAAAGTTACCCAGAGGAAGAAAAAGTGACGTCATTTAGTGACGTCAAATTCATCCTACGCACCTGCCCATCCTCGACTGGTTCCGGTAATCCTCCACGTGGTGTGTAGGTCACCACGATAGATTTAATGTTCCTATTGGTCGGTAGTGCTATACGGTCTAGTGGAATACCTTCCTCGGGGAAACTAACTGTTATCTGTGAAAAAAGAGTGGTAAGTGAATTATATATTTTATTTTATCTTATAACTATACAAATATCCGTGTGATAACATTCCATATGATATTTTTTATGATATCACATAGTTATTTTTAGAACAATGTTATAATGCGGTTATGTTTAGAAACTTGAATTTCAGTTAGAAACATCGGCGAAAACAAACCAAATAGAGGTTATAAGATAAATATAATACGTACTTAGTGTATTGTATGGAAAAAAATATCTAACTCGGTTGTGGGAATTGATACTTGTCTCGGCAAAGCCTCGACAATGATCAATTCTCCCAACCTCGTTAGATATTTTTTCTCATTTAATCAGGTAGATTATTTTAAATAGATATTTAAGTAGTCAGATATACCTAGTATAGTACATTGTGTAACCACGTTATCTTTAAACAGATAAAACGAGGCTTAAGGAAAAAATGGAAATATTATAGATAGAATACCTAACAGATGAATGCCAAATTATAAATATTGTCATGTAAAACAAAAAAAAACCTTAACAAGTTTCTTGTTTGTTTATTTGGATGACTCATTAAAATCTGAATTTGAATGAATACCAATGAAGCATTCTCAAGTACACCTAAAAATGGAAATTTTGAAATCATTGTCAGTCATCTGAATTCTTCGGATGATGCACTAACGTTTGAAAGCAAAATAAAACGTAGTCCTAATTTCGCGAAAAATCGACGTAGTAAATTCGCGTTAGGTGAAGACTAGGTTATTTCGAGTTATTCAATATCGTGGTTATAATGTCATGATTACCTTTAACGATGTTTGAATTTCCTTGTGTGAATTTTGAATCGACATTTAAACTCCGCTACAACGAATATTCAATTTGCGTACATCTTAGAGAAAGACGAAGATTTTAAATATAATATACCCATCTGACATATCAGATTTAAAAGATAAAGAGTACAGGATTAACTGATTATTTGAAGCAAATCGGAATGATTTAATATAAGTTGTGCCCTTCAAGAAAAAGATATTCTGACTGGCTGAAAAAATAAGTCCGCGTCCATTTTGTAAGCATGTGCACAAAGTGGGCGAATAAGAAATGTTTCTTATTATTTATAAACTTGCTTCATTATAAATAATGAAAATAAAAAAAATGAATTCATCGAAATATGTACGTAGAAACCCTGTCTAAATTTCTTATGAATTCGATTCTATCAGTGAGATAAGAATTTTAGTTTCACACCTTCATGTATTTTTTTTTATCTTCATATATTATCATTAAATATCACGAAGCTTCCCTTATTCGTATAGTGCGTTTAGGTTTTAGTTTTAATACGTCCACACATTAAAATAACCTCCCCCTATCTCTTAAATAGTAAGACGTTGGTCCTCTGTTCAAAGTTTATTTCCTACCTTGAAATTCGGTTTATGTGTTCTAGCAGGGTTCTTATTCTGTGGCCTCAACCTGTTGATTCTTCTATTTACACTCTTATCGTTAGTTCTAATCATATCATCAGGTATATCATTATGGCTGTCCATTCCTGTTGTTATTAGACAAGCAGCTGGTGTGGTGGCTGAAATACAAATAAAAATAAGTCTGTACGTGTCATTTCCAAGAAAGGTGCGTCGGGCTTAGAAAATAACCAGCTTTTAAAAACTACACAACGTTAGGAAAATGTTCGCCAATAATCTAAAAGAACCTGTCTACCCTAAGGTTGCATTGTAAAGACTTTGACTGTGCAGATGTACAGGATTACCAGAGTTTCAGCTTTGCTCACATACTTTAAACTTTTGCTTTTATTCTAAAGGGTTTCATAAAAAATGTATATGTTACTTAAATTGTCAATCTTATCTAGTCCGGCTGGAAAAAATGATGACACCAGAGCCGTAGGCGAGGGTTGACATCACTTTTTACTTCCGGGAATAAATCGTCATATACCCAGGCAAGGAACCGTATTACGAATTTATTATACTGCAAAGTTTTAGGCCTAAATATCTGTCTTCCGCCTATTTAAGGCCTTGGTATAAACCGAATTCTTTTAAACCAACAATATCCCTTAATGCGCCCCTATGAAAAGTAAACATATACAAAGTGACGTCATATATGGCTGTGACGTCACAATGATACACTCTGCGATGTTGTGATATGAAAGCGGTTGAACCTGCGAGAAATTTGGCACTTTGAATGTACAGATTGGTAAAAATTTAAGGTATTTATTGACATCTTTATCATTTTTTAAGTGCACATTATTACCTGACATGCTTTATAAATTTATCCGCGAAGCGAGAGAATCATGGCTGCCATTACCGTTTCGATTTTTGTCTTTGCTCACGGCGAGGCGCCTAAAGGAAAAATTAGAGGTAATACCGGAGCGGCCGTAGATATCAATGTTTGTCTGGTCAGCATTGACCAATGAAAATGCTAGAATTTTCTTTGCAGTATAATAAATTATTATCTATATAATACGAAGACATAGAGGAGTCGTTTTCATGTTTAGATTCAGATTTTTTCCATTGAACAGAGTCAGCTATTTGATAACTTAAAGACGGTCTTTATTCAGTGTATATATCACAAGGCACTTAAATAACCATTTCAAATGCCTATAATATTATGTCGAAAGGAAGGTAGAAAGCTATTTCATCTGCCTACATTTTCTTTAAGTCTTTACAATTCAAATATATTCATATTAGCATGTTATGATTACAGTAAAGAACATCATGAAATGGACAAGGTAAATGACATTGGAATGAAAATGAATGAAATTCAATAAGTGGGAAGAGCGTGTTTTAATTGAAATTAAAGTGAGGTAGTCCAATATCGCTAATTACGTTCATTGTGAACACAACTTGTGATGTTTATTACCTCATTCTGATAAATTATACATTTAATTTTTATACATAGCTTTCTATATCTTCAATAACCAACAAAACGCTTTAAACGGGTTTTCAATTTACTCTACTTGTTTATCTGACGATTTTAATGATTTCGAGCCTTTTTAAACTGTTCGAGTGAGTGTCTTGCACGAATGAATAAATGAATGAATGGATTAGTGAATGGGCGATTAAGAATGTTTTTTTATCATGCAATGAAGCCTGTATTGACCTTATATCGCCTATCTGATAACATGACATGTTATCAGGCAGTCTATTTTTAGAAACAATTTGCATAAACTTTCACATGAATTTCTTTGATTTTTAAGGGTTTCTATGATTAGGTGGTGAAAAATGATTGCATGATAAATAGAATAACATGTAAGTGTCTTAAAATATCAATGTTACCAGGTCTCTGCTGAGAGAAATTATCATGACTCGGCAAAGCCTCGTCATGATAAATTCTCCCAACCTCGACTAGATAACATTGTTATTTTTAGACACTAACATGTTTTATTCTATTTATTATATCAAATGGCAATTTTCACGATGTTATGATTACCTGTTGTTGACGATGACGTGAAATATTCGGACGAGGACGAAACAGACGAATACTCCGATGATGACGATGCAGACGAATATTCGGACGATGATGATACCGACGAATACTCCGATGATGTCGATGCTGACGAATATTCAGAAGGTGAACTTGAACCTGCAGTACAAAAACATGAATATACAGCAAGGTCGTTCGATTCAAGGGTGATAACTTACGCCATCGGACACATACTTTCGCTTGCCGTTTTATTACGGGTTGTTCAAATTGTAAAAAAAAAAAAAAAAAAAAAAAAATCAAACAAGGATCGACAATAACACCAGTCCTCAGGCCCGAGACCTGTGGATTTTAGGGAGGACTGGTAGATGTTACCTTTGCAGGTCCTTCCGGCCTGTTGTAAATGTCAGAACTAAGTGTTTCAAGTTTTTCAAATTCGGCCAATTTGAAAATGAATTGCCTTTCCAATACTAAAATTTCTTCTATCTTCTTTTCCAACAATGTTTTCATTGCGATTTAACCCTTAAAACATGTTTTTTTTTTATGCATGACCTGTTGTTCTCAGGGAGGACCTGTTATAATTCGGACTTGCAGGTCCTTCAGGCTAGTGGCAAAACGTAGTTAGTGTCAAACCCTGAAAATTAACCGACAAACTATATAAAAAAAATCTTGCGCCAAATCCTTCTTATTCCGAAAAAAATGCTCTTCGGGGATTAAAGATTCACAGATGATTAGAAAGGGCTCTGAAAACAATCTGAATAGAGTCCAATATACACTCTGACAGAAATTGTTTCATTTCCTTTTAATGATGATATACACGTAATCGCTAAAATTATTGTCAACATTTAAAGTTTGGACTCCAAAACTAAAGATTTGGCCCCCTAGATCCCACATTTGTCCTCTGGGCCACATTTTTAAATGTCAGATTAAAACCATGTTCCAACTCAACACAGCTACTTGATTTGTTATAAAATTTACAACATCGTGATACCTATTTACTTCTTATTCATGTTGACGTTGTTTAAATAAACGAGGTTTTAAAACTATTTCATAACCTACTATAAGCTAATTCAACACATATCTAAGAGACATATGTAATGCACTTACTTTAAAAATATAAAAAGTTTACAGACTCGAGAGACATAATGAAACTGACAAGTTGAATAATGTTAGGTTGTTTTTGGAATGACATGAAATGAGTGTGCAGGGTGACTATTGAATGAAATTTAAGGGAGATATTGCAATATCGCTAGATTTGTCGAAATTTATATTACCCCTTCCCCCTTTAAGAAAATCTACGTATTTTTCTATAAAGAGAATGTGTGTGTTTTGACAGATGCTTCCAATCACCAACAACTAATAAAAAGGAAGGAAGGATTTGTTGAATAAGAATGAAGTTTTGTTACATTATAAACGATTCTTGAGTCTTTCCGATGATTCATAAATCAGGGCGAATCTGAATAGTATGAGTGAGTGTCTTGAATGAATAAATAGAACATTGTGTGTGCGATTGAGAATGAAATAAATGTCAATCAATTGATGCTTCTTATTGATCAACCCTGCGATCATAATGACAAAAATGTACATACTGTTTGTAAATTATACCCCGCTTTGCACTGTTTGCAAATTATACCCAGCTTTGCACGTGTACTTGCGTGCAAAGCGGGGTATAATTGGCAAACAGTTTGCACCGTTATGTCATCCTGAACGCAGACATGAACTACCTGTGCTGGAGATTGGTCCTGTACTTGATGAGTACGTGGATGGGACAGAAGACTCTGACGCAGTGGAATAGGAACTACTCAGTGAACCACTGCTTGAAGAGAAGGTCGACGATTCTTCGCCAGTGGAATAGGATCCGGAACTAGATACAATTCCAGGACTTGAAGAGCTGTACGTGCTGGGCGACGAAGATGGCGATGAAAGATATGAAGAAGTAGATACAATTCCAGGACTTGAAGAGCTGTACGTGCTGGGCGACGAAGATGGCGATGACAGATATGAAGAAGTAGATCCAACTCCTGTGCTAGACAAGGACGATGGCGAAGAGACATACGGAGAACTAGAAACTGTTACTTCTGAGCTCGTACTACTTGATACCGTTGTCGGTGAAAGAGTTGTTTCTTCTGAAAAATTGAATTAATCTGTCTGATTATCTTGCATTAAATTAAGCATTTCATTGAAAACAACAACAACAACAACAACAACAACAACAACAACAACAACAGAACGAAATTGTCTTCATTATTATTGTTACCTCGCCTTGTATCTGAATGGTTGGAAATCATTCTTCATTATTCACTATCAATTCGTATGAATTATATTCACATTCTAATACATAATTATCAAGAAAAATCAAGTGATTAACATTTCATTATACCATGTGTTTTGGAAAGCCGTTTTTCCTGATTTCAGTTTACTGATTTTCGTATATCCAGTGTGCATGGATTTATTGGTGTACTTGGTAAAGTTAAGAACTTCATGAAATTGACACTCAGTCCAATCAAAATCATTCTAAATAGCCCAATTAGCGCTCCATTCACTCATTCCAAACACTCACTCAAACCATTGAAAAACGCTCTAAATACGTAAAAATGATCACATAACAACTACACCCAAAATACAAATCGGTACATAAAATCCACGATTTCACTGGTATAATTGAATTTTGTAAGCTTAAAATGACGTCGCGCACGCTAATGCTTAACATTTTGTAACGTCGATTATGTCATTTAGACGTTATAACATCATATTTTTCTCAAGCGCCTCTTGTTATTCGCATGTAGAGTTTGTCATGCGTATTTATTTTTTTTTAAAATTGTATATAATTCAAATTCCGAATAAGAAGGAATATTTTTTTCTTCTGGAAGCATTTTTGATATCAATCGACTTTTATCATTTTTATCTTAGATTGCTGAAAAAGCACGTTAAAATGATACGTTTTTGAAAAGTATGTCCACACAGCCAAATCTAAGTATTTTTGATATCTTTAAACTTATATGTACGAAAATTTTCCTTATAATTGTACGAAAAAAAATATTTCAAAAATGTAGAATGATGTTTGATAATCATTTTGATTATGAAATGCGGCAGCGAAGCATTTTGAGAACCGTCTATAAAAATCGCGTATGTAAGAAATTGCGCCCACATACGTTTTCTTTCTTTATTTTATTGTACATGACGTGTTATTATTATTTTTAACCACATTAACGAAAACTAGAAAAAAAAAACAAGATGTGTTTGTGAAACACTAATGCCCCCGTAACAGCAATTTTTTTTCAAAGTTTGACCTTGACAGATGACCTTGACCTTGTCACATGACCTTGACTTTGGTACCAGCGGATGCGCATCATTGAGATCTATCATCATGCCGAATTTGAGATTTGTATGTCAAATTCTTTTGGAGAAAATGCAAAGGTTAAGTTTTCGGACATGCGGGACAGACGGACGGACAGACGGATAGACAGACGGACAGACAGACGGACATGAGTAAAACAATATGCCCCCGATCTCTCGATTTGGCGGCATAATAATATTTTCATTTTTAAATTGCATAAAAAATCATCGATAATTTTTAAAGATATTGAGAAAACTTTACCATTTCATGCCGATTTTTTGTTAAAATTTGACGTTTTACAACTTTTGTGATTGTAAAAATAACTAAAATAAATCACTATCAATTATATATCATTTTACTAACGGTCATTTTAGTTCACTTACTAACATAATGTCACCTCTAAGGCAAATCTTAAGATTATCAACATTTTCATGAACATAATGAGCATAATGCATTTAAGGGATTTTAAAGAAATCTACAGTTTTGGTAAATATGGCAGATGAAACTAAACGGGAGACGCTCAATTTAAAATGTGAAGCATTACCGTGCGCGACGTCAATGCGTTCGTGAAAACAAAGAGAGCTACCCAAAGAATCTGTATGCATATTTTATAAAAGGGAGGTAATAAATATCGCTCATTTTTTTCACCAAGAACAAAATTAGCAATATTTGATTACCTCCCTTGAATTTCACTCAAAACTCGCTCCATACACGCATTTAAATTCGTTCCAAATTTATTCCAAAATCATTCTCGGTGTCAATTTCACGATGTTATTAACTGTTTGCACAAGGTAACGTAAATGTACAAGAATTCACGACCCGTCACACATCAAAGGATCACCTGTGATATTCCAAAATAAATATATGATTTTATTTTAGATGATTCCATCAAGTTTCGTGCGCACTGATCTACTGTAAAAATTAGTGATTTTTCTCAATGAAAACGGTTTTGAGTACGTATCTATTTTGTAAGATCCACAAAAAGTAGTCCCGTAGGTAATGTATTAACTATTGACATTCTTATATATTTTTTGCTTCATAATATCAAAATTTAAGATATGAAGAGAGTAATTGTTGATTTCATGGATGAATGAAACTAAAACCTAATCACAATCATGTATGCATCCGTTTTGCGTATTCATACAGTGTGGTTAGATATTTAGTTTCATACCTCAATAAAATCAATAAATAAACCCTCTTTTCATCTATGAATTGAAAAAAAAAAAAATCCAAAAGAGGTCCACGGGAGATGGCAATTCAACAAAGAAAAAGTAAGACAATCATTCTTTATTTAGGAAAATCAGAAAATGCGAACAGTGCCAACCGTAGTCAGCCTGTGCAATCCATACTGTCTGACAAGACTCGAAATTATATGCAATGACCAGATTGTCTTTTTATACTGACGGGTGACATTACAGAAATTATATTGTTTTCAAAAAATAAAACCTAATTGTCAATTTTAGAAGGTTTGGAGAACAATAACATATTACAGTTAACAAAATCGTAAAGTTGACAAGGTAATTGATTTTGGAATGATTTAAGAAAACAAGAGGACCTTTGGCCCTGGTCCGCTCACCTGAGTCAAAGCACCTAAGGGAAAATTGCATTACTTTTGATTCAGATGATAAAGTTATTGAACTGTAACAAATTTATGTGTAAAGGAAAATAATCTTATGGTCAGACCAGTAAGATTCCAAAGTCTCAGTTGTGTTGTTGTTTGTAGCTATGCATTGTAGGTCTCCTAGAACACATGGTTACACTCCTGTCTGTTTTAATTATTGCCATGCTAAATTTAAAAGTTTGGCAAAATGCTTTAAAATCGATGCGTCTATTGAGAATCAGTATTGCTTTTGAAATCAAATTCTTTAACCTTTGTTATTAAAAAAAAAAAAATAAAAAAAAAAAACAGAAAAAAAAACAGGTGATATAGACCAACATCAGACTGCACATACGTTCAGGTTGTTCTTTGACTATATAGGGAAGCCCTGTTCACAACTTTAGAATTAGATTTTAGTATGAGTTATTGGAGTAGATGGTGTGATGCTCCATGTCTTTATTCAAGTCTGTAGGGCTCCTAATTCAGAAGAAGAAAGTTAAAGATAACAAAATTGACTCTAGGTTCTACCCCCCTCCTGGTACTGCGCACCTGGTGGCCAAACAGTTATAATTTTAGCTATCATAATTAGGGTCTATGAATTAATCGTCCTAGGCAAATTCCAAAGCTGTAGGGCTTCTTGTTCATCAGAAGAAGATTTTCTTAAATTTCAACTTTTTCATGGATTTCACTTCTTAAAGCTATCTTGGAGGGGACTTGACCTATGAAACATTTCTGTAAAATTGGTGTAAATTGACCCAGTAGTTTAGGACAAGATGTCGTTTAAAGAAATTGTTGACGGACACCAGACGACAACCAAAGGCCGGAAGCTGGACAAAGGGTGATCACAGTACCTCACATGAGCACTTTGTGCTCAGGTTAGCTTAAAAAAAGCTCAAATGTTAAAATTGACCTGAAGTACTACCCTCTCCCCCCTGTTGCTCTGCACCTGGTGGCCTAACAGTCATGATTTTACCAATTTACTTGAGGTTTATAAGCTGATCATCCATGCCAATTTTCAAGTCTGTAGGGCTCCTGGTTCCCAAGAAGAAGAAGGTTTAAGATTACAAAATTTATCCAAAGTACTACCCCCTCCCCACTGGTGCTCCGCACCTGGTGCCCCAACAGACATGATTTTAGCTATATTAATTCAGGTCTATATACTGATCATCCATGCCAAATTTTAAGTCTGTAGGACTCCTGGTTGAGAAGAAGAAGAATTCTAAAGATTTTCTAAAAATTTCACTATTGGTTGCCATAGCAACCAGAGTTTTTCATGGATTTCAATTCTCTTAGCTAATTTTAAAGTAGACCACCTAAACAACATTTCTGTAAAATTTGGTGTTAATTGGCCAAGTAGTTTAGGAGGAAATGTCGTTTAAAGAAATTGTTGACGGACGCCGGACGACGACCGACGACCGACGGACGGACGCCGGACGAAAGGTGATCTTCGTGCTCAGGTGAGCTAAAAATTGAATGAGTGTGAGGAGCGAGTTTTGAGTGAATTTAATGGGAGATAATCCTATAGCGCAAATTTTGTTCAGGGTAAACAAAATTAGCGATATTGATTACCTCCCTTTAATAGAAAATGCAAAAAAATTCTATCGATAACTTCCAATTTCTTAAAGAACCTATTAGACGCTTACAATTTGAATAATGTCAACGAAATCGCGATTTTTCTCTATCGAATTTTATTTTGAATGACGTAATTGATTCTATATTTTTCAATGGGTTTGAGCTTTTTTGAATGGTTTGAGTGTTTGGAATGAATGATAGGAGCGCTGAGTAAGCGATATAGAATGGTTTTGATTGATGTGAAAGTTAATTTCACGATGTTCAATTAACTGTATGGGCATAATGAAAAGAGTCCATTTCAAGCACCAGTTGTCACTTTCGGTGCCCGGTCTAATTACAATACAATACAATACAAAAAGTTTATTGCATTAAACAATATTACAATGTTTACAGCAAATATCAATATAAGTCAGACAAATAAGAGAAGTGCATGGATTAACAGAAGAACATACATGTATAGTAAACGTGAACATATTTAATCAATTTCTACGAGAAAATGCGTAATAAAGATATTTTGCTAAATTTAAAACAACAGACTTGGATTTGTTTGTCATATGATTCGTAAATCTTTTAATAGAAGCCAAGTATGATAGTATCTTTTAATATATTTGTTTCTAAGATCGGAGTATGACGTCATTTCGCAAACGGCGTCGTGAGTTTCGCGAATTAACATGAACCGATTATTTTCTCGAATATCATCGAGTTATCGTTAAAAAAGGTATTTTATGAATAGAATATCAATTTTTTGCTCCTAAAGTACCGACTTTATTAAACTCGTTATCTAAAAGTGATAAGACAAAACTCGATGCATATCATAGACTCGTTTTGGCAATCGGTGATAGATCGGTTGTTCTTTTTATCCAGGTAAGGACGGAACCAACCAAAACCGATATACAACCGACGTCTCCTATTGACAGACGTTTTGTCACTCACCACAAACTATTTGGAAAAGATGAGTTTCATCGGTGAAAACTAACCGATTGGGATTTTTAAAACAGTTTAAAATTCTCGATCGGTGAAAATTTCAAACGAATAAGCGATTGACAAGCTATTTATAACTGATATCACCGATCGGCCAGTGATAAGCAACCGATAAACAAATATCTATTAGCGATGGGAAAAGATGAGGTATTTTCCAGCCGGATATCCATTCTTGATAAATCTTTCATACATGTACGAGACAGTCACAGAGTATGAAATCGGGCAAAGGTCGACGCGGAAGAAGACGCGTATGTAGGACTCAAGATATTGATCCTGATGGATCCGAGGTACAAAAGGCAAACAATGATACTGCCTTGGACGGTGAGAAGTCTTCATTCTTGCGTTAGCCATTGCTTCGTCCACCATCTTCTTTCTCTCCTATGGCGGCGACCATTCTCGCCTCGGGGGCCCAAATGAATGCCATGCCCGAGGTTTTAGACAGCTTGCTGTTGCAACAATAGACCAAACTGCTGGATTGCCCTCCCAACATTCACTATATTCAACTAGAATCTATAGGCATATTAAGACTGCTTTCTATAAAGAAGATTATCTAAGCATTTTACCTAAAAAACATTATACTAATATTGCAAAAATTCGTCTGTCCTCTCATAAATTAAAAGTCGAAACCGGTCGCTATGCTGGCCAAAATCTACAATATGAACATAGACTATGTGAATACTGTGATAAAAGAGAAATTGAAGACGAATATCACTTTACGCTTCTTTGTCCTGCTTTCTCCGATATCCGTAATAAATATATCAAACCATATTTTAGAATTAGACCAAATATGCTTAAATTTACTGAACTTTTACAAAGCGCTAAGAAATCTATCTTAATCAACTTAGAAAAATTTATTAGCGAATCATTCCAAAAAAGACTCCATTTTGATAATTATTAATTTTCTGAAAAAAAAAAAGGATTTCATTCCAATCTCTTCAAAATTCTACAACAGTCCCTTTTCCCCACTAAATTTATCATCATTTGAATTCAAAATAGTACATGTACATGTATTTGGTTGATTGATTGCACATTTCATGTTTTGTTCAATTGAATTTTGTGGTGTGCATGAGTATGTGGCGTATGTTTGTATGTTTTTTTGTATGTATGAGTGTTTGCTGTTTATATGTTTGTTTTGTTGACCTTGAATTAATATATGTTTTTTCAATTTGTTGTAACGAGAAACTGTTTGTAGTTTAAGTTACTGAATTAAAATGTCTATGTCTATGTCTATATCATTCACTGAATTAAAATTTATCGGTTTTCATCGCTTATATATCTTTTTAATTAAAAAACGGACGGCAGTCTGCTGAACAAAGATTTGGCAGCTATTCATCACCGACATCACCGATCTTTGACCGGTGAACACATACGGATCACCGGTTGTATCCGATGGAAAGCGATAGACTTCTGGTAGATCACCGATCAATCGCCGACTGCCCGATATACAACCGTTGTAAAGGCGACGACAGCCGATGGTAAATTAAGCAAAAAAGCGAACACCACCGACCAAGCTCCTACTGGCCAGCTATTTGTTGCCTACGGACAACCGATCTACGTTGTATTTTACCGATCAATATTCTATCTATCGCCGATACCCTGTTACACATAAAGTCTGAAATGCTGACACCGATGACAACCGATCATATCAGAGAAATAATTCACCGATTAAGGACCGATTTAAGTCTCATCGTATGTGTAACTGCCCCATAATCAATGACCACTCATTCAATATCCTCGATTATTCCTTTCAAAACCTAAATTTCTTACCCGGTTTAAAGCATCCCCAAACCTGCAAAGTCACATATATTGGTTCTTTGTTGTCAAACTTCTCTGTGACCGTTATTTCTATTCGGACAATTGTCACTGTATTAGGGAATCTGATTGGCTTATCTGCTCTTATTGGCTGAAATGTAAGAAGAACAACGCGTATCAAAATGACCATGTGCAACAACGTCTTTCAATCAGAATGTTTTTAAAATCACACAAATTTATCTAAACAGACACAATTTTTTTGGTGCGAATCAGAAGATTTTCTTTTTTTTTAATTAAAAAAAAGTTTCACCAACGATTTTAGTTTGTAAGCTAATTTCGATATTTATATACATGTATACCTCTAAAGAAAGAAAATTAGAAAATCGATTTGCGAAACATTATAATTCCAACATTTCCTTTGTTGGGTTGTATGGGTATGTCTCAGTTTGCATTGGACAAATATATAATAATACTTAGTGTATTAAATGAAAAAAAATATAACGAGGTGGGGAAAATTGAAAATTGTCGAGGCTCTGTCGAGACAATTATCAATTCTCACAACCGAGTTTGATATTTTTTCATACTATGCACTAAGTACGTATTATATTTATCTTATAACCTATATTTGTCTTGTTTTCGTCGGTGTTTCTAACTGAAATGCAAGTTTCTAAAAATAACCGCATTATATCTTGTTCCCAAAATAACTATGTGATATCCCCCCCCCCCCCCCCCCAAAAAAAAAATCAAACCGGATGTTATCACACGGATATTTGTAAAGTTATAAGGTAAAATGGAATAATAGTTTATTTTTCGACTAAGATCGATTGGTATTTTGTTTTCCACAACAACAAAAGCTACCTTTTCACTCGTGGCTCAGCCCCTCGTGAAAGTATAGCTTTTGATATTCATTCAATAGATCTTACACTGACACAAACCATTACAGCTAGTTACATCGTGAAATTGACATACATCTCAATTAAAACCATTCTAATTCACTAACTCAGCGCACCATCCACTCATTCCAAGTATTCACTCAAATCGATTAAAAACGCTAACAAGAGGACCATGATGGTCCTAGATCGCTCACCTGAGTCTCTTTGACCCCTGTGACATCACATAAATTAAATAAGCAGATGTCAACAAAGTGATAATTTATACATAAGATCAATACCATGGAAAATTTTCAGCAAGAAGGATATGCCTTTTCGCTTGGTAGAGGTCCACTAGATGATGATACATACTAACTATGAAAGCTGTCTGCCTTCTGGTTTAAGAGAAGAAGATTTCTGAAGATTATCCTATTTTCACCACTAGGCTCCTATGAGCTAAAGGGGATGCGCCCGGGTGGAGCCCAAATTTATCCCCAGGGTCTTGATATGAACAAACTAGGTAGAGGTTTACTAGATAATTCTACATACCAAATATGAAAGCTGTCTGTTCTCTGGTTTCAGAGAAGACGATTTTTGAAGAATTTCCCTTTTTTACCCTACATGCTCAGAAGAGCTAAAAGGGATGAGCCCGGGTGGAGCCCAAATATAACCCCAGGGTCTTGATATGAACAAACTTGGTAGAGGTCCACTAGATGATGATACAAACCACATATGAAAGCTGTCTGCCGTCTGGTTTCAGAGAAGAAGATTTTTAAAGATCTTCACTCTTTGATTCTTTGTGAGAAGGGTTGCGCTCGGGAGGAGCCCAAATATGACCCCAGGGTCTTGATATGAAGAAACTTGGTAGAGGTCCATTAGATGATGCTACAACCCAAATATGAAAGCTGTCTGCCTTCTGGTTTCAGAGAAGAAGGTTTTTGAAGATTTTCCTATTTTCACACTTTTTGTTCAGGGTAAAGGGAAAGTTAAGGATGGATTTCATTTATTTGAACAACTTTGGTAGGGCTTGACCCAAGGGAAATCCCTGGCAAGTTTCATCAAGATTGGCCCACAGGTTTAGTTTATACTAATTTATTTTTAGTTCGATTGCGACGAAAGCTTAAGCTTATAGAATCGCTCTCGAACACTCAATCCTGCTGTTTTCACGTCCCCGAGAGAGAGAGACAGTGGTTTAACCCCACTGCTACCCAATTTTACAGCTGGGTGAACTGAGGCTGGCTATTAAGTGTTTTGCCCATAAACACACCCCGGCGACAGTGGGGCTCGAACCACGGACCTCCAGGTCACGGGTCGAGTGCATTTACCACTAGGCCACCGAGGCAGTCAGGTTTAGAAGGAGAAGATGTTTAAAGAAATTGTGGACGACGCACGACGGACGACGCATGACGCACGACGGACGACGGACATTGTAAAATCACAATAGCTCACCTCCAGCACTTTGTGCTTAAGTGAGCTAATATGACTGAAAAGTATACAATCAATAGCTACATTCAAAATAAAATATAAATGGAAAAAATCGCGATTTAACCGACATATTCTTTTGAAATTATTAGCGTCTGATTGGTTCATGAAAAAATAGGAAACAATTAACATAACTTTTAGGCATACTTTATCAAAGGGAGGTAATGAATATCACTAATTTTGTTCATCTTGAGAAAAATTAGCGATACTGGATTACCTCCCTTGAATTTCACTCAAAACTCGCTCCACACACTCATTCAATTTCATTCCGAAATCATTCCAAAATCATTCATCTTGTAATTTTCACAATATTTTTAACTGTATGTAATTGAATGCAGAAAGAATATAATGCCTACCTTTGCGTCGTTGAGTGGTCTCGGCCTGTTCGATCCAACGCGAGTGTAAGTTACTGTTACTGTCTTGATGTTTCTTCTTGTCGGGAAAACTATACGATCTAGAGGTATTCCTTCCTCGGGGAATTCAACAGTTATCTACATTACATAATACAAGAGATGTTTGTAAAACACCTATGCCCACATAAAAGCAGGTCAATAGCCTATAATTTGTCAATCAACAAAGGGTAATAGTAGTTCTTGTGCATTGCATCCTCAATGAGATCTATCCACCTGTGAAGTTTCATGTTTCTAGCTTGCAAACTTTTTGTGATATGCTTCGGACAAAAGACGGTCTAGAGACGGACAGTCCGACGGACCGACCTACCGACAAGTACAAAGCAATATACCCCCTCTTCTTCGAAGGAGAGCATAGAAATAGAATATAGGGTATAAAGAATATATAGTAATTAAAAATCGAATTTTCGATTAACAAATTTATTCAAACAAGTATTTTTTTCTAGACTTTTTTTTTTATCTTTTCTAGATGCGAGTTTACTAAATATACTCAGCAGAAAAAGAAAGTATGCGTTTTTCATTTGCTACAATCTTGTATATTTGTATAACCAAAAATCGATAAAGGTATCATTGTGATTGCAGTGCTTTGTTTTATCATCCACAATCAATTTTTTTATTCAAGTAATATGCAATTTTGGAGTTACCCAATTAATGTCAAAATAATTGTTTTCTACGTCGACGTACGTCACACATGCGATTTTTTTATTTTTCTCAAACGAAATTGAACAGAATAAGCGATATTAATTAACTCCCTTCAATAAGATATGCATACAAGATCAATGAATAGATTTGTATGTCTTCACGAAGGCGTTATACGCCCAACAAAATTAAATTATTTCAGTGAAACCGTGGAAGTTTTATACCGATCTTTATTTTTTAATGTTGTTGTTGATGTTATCATTTTTAGTCAATTTTGAGCGCTTTTGAATGGCTTGAGTGAATGTTTTGAATGAATGTATGGAGCGCTGATTGAGCGATTAAGAATGGTTTTGATTGAGATAAATGTCAACCTAAACAAAAATTAAAAAAATACAACGACTCATTTCCATTCATTTTCACTCTATTTAACAGAGAGCCAAATAATCAAGTTTCGACACAACGCTAATTGCAATCTCGTGCAAAATGACGCTTATTTATGAAGTTTGTTCCCATTTTTTCGAATTTTATCTCATTTTTGCGTAAAAGATTTAAAACTCGTTTGTTTTTTTTTGAGTAAGAGTATTATTTTTATAACTTCGGAACAACAAAAGCTGCATTTTCGCCCATTGAAAGTTTAATATTAACCATACCTGGAACAATAGAATGTACCCTATGCTTTTTAGCCTTTTTATTACATGCAGATAGCGAGTAGAGGAAAATTTTGTAACCCCTTTTTAATATATAAACTTCATATTTGCAATAAATCGACGAATATCACTTTTTACAGTATTTCAGTAACATCACCAAAAGTCAAATAAATTGTGAGTTTCTTGGGTACTACGACTGGGGTTAGAACCATAACAATGTGAGATATTTTTTAAGCCAATAAGAATTTACCTGAACACCTTTATTGTTTTAGTTTAGTATTTATCTTTGTTGACAATAAAAAAACAGCTTTTTTCAGTCTTCAAAATACTTTTTCTCTGGTTTTCTAAAAAGCAATAGAGGATATTGCATGAGTGGTCATGGGATACTGAATTTATTAAACGAGTCATCTACAAACAGATAAAAACGAGGCTGTGCCGAGTTTTAACAGTTTTTGATGACGAGTTTAACAAATTCTGTTCTTTATGAGCACAAATATTACATCCTATTTATAATGTGACCCGAATTTTTGCGAAAATTGTCAAAATTCTTGAAATTCAACATTTCATTTTTCCGCCAAATTTTTAACGCCGTTTAAAACTGACCTCACAATTAATATATTATGACATCATTTTCGCGGTTACAAAATAGCATTGCATTTCGCCCTGAGCACATTTGCATAGCTATTCCACTAATATTACAAATATTCACCGGCGTTATTTCACTCCTGCGACGTAGGTCATATTATAATTTGTGATAATACATCTAAATAAGAAAAGATAAATAAGGAAAGATGTCTAAATACCTGGAAGTTTGGTATAGTACTGGACGCCGGATTATTTTCGTCAGGACGAAGTCTGTTAATTTCTCTATTGACTTTCCTATCGTTTGTAGATATCATTTCGTCTGGTATATCACTTTCACTGTCCATTCCGGTGGTAACTGTACATTCTGGGGTGCTGGTTCCTGGTGAATATGTAAAATATGTATGTATAGGATATTCAAAGAGTGTGAATGAATCATTTTATTTATTAAACTAGTAAACTACGAGAGGTGTTCCAGAAGTTCGTGGACCGACGTCATATCTCAAACACTGCTGCTAGTATGAAATTATAAATCATATTATCTTATACAGTTATCTTTGCTTTACTCACAAACCAAATATGATGAATGTACGTCGAATATAAATCATTTAGGAGCGACCAAAGAAATGCACCGTAAGCCGAGTGGCGCACATCTCCAGCCTCTAACGTACATCGTTGACGCCGGGCTATTCGAAAAACAAACTCCAATTCAATCTTTATAAAAAAAAATAACCCCTAACTTCACTATAAACAACTGATAAATGTGTCACTCGGCGTCTATACCCAATTATATCGCTATAACCAGCTATCTGCAGGCGTCCAAATGCCCTTAAAGTCGGTCTTGTAATTAAATTTCTCAAATTAAAAACATTTGATACGCGTCCTTCATTTATTGTCACAAAAACGTTTTCTGTCACTCGAATTTTCGAAATTAATTGTTCTTAATGTTTTGTTGTGGAAATGTCTCTGAAGAAATAATTAACAGGGTGTGAGTGAGAATGCTTTCGGTCCTCTGCTCTCACCTAGAACTAAATAGAGGATAATTGTTTGTTTCAGTGTAAGATCGATTTATATTTCATTGAGTGAACAACGAAAGCGATATTTTCGCGAGTGGCAGAGCCACGAGTGAAAATATAGCTTTTGTTGTTCACAAAATGAAATATTAATCGATCTTACTCGAAAAACAAACGATTATTCTATTTCTTTAATGCAAAATTGAGACAAAATGTGAAATTTCATATTTTCGTAAAGCGCGTCATTTTGCGCGTGATTGCTATGCAACGTTCATTGTGACGTCACTTATTTCGCCCTGCATAGATGACGTCAGAAAGGTTGAAATGAACAAAAGCAGGGTATAAGTTTTTGATAATTTCTCTGCTTTTGCGGTGAGATTATCAAGTGATAATCTACCGTTATTTCTCGATCAACCACCGAGAAGCATTAAAGAAATTCTTTTAGTCGGAAAATGCAGCTCGACGTTGTTCTGGTAGCTTTAGTGAAATGCCAACATCGTCAGTCTGGACAATTTATTCAAGCAACGAAAGTGTTTCAAGCGATTAGGTTTTCCGGATTTACAATTGTATAAATATTGAAAAACTGAGCGAAATTCTGAGAAATCTATATGGCTGTAAGGTCATATTTTTGGTGTTATAGTAACAGAATGTACAGACGTTAATAAAGAAAATTAGTCCATGCTCTGCTTGACGGTATGCATGTCTCTACGACAACGCCTGATGAGCGTGTTATGTAAATCAATGGGATAAAAATAGTGCAAATCAACTAATTAATGTTTAAATTTCATTATGTGCAAATTTCAATGATTTCTGTCGAACAGTTTTTGAGATATTCAGAAAGTCCACGAACTTCTGGAACACCCCTCGTATAAACAATTAAAGGGAATTAGTCAAGAAAATGTTTTTATTTGTTGAGCTTGTTGTTATTTTGGCATTTGAATTAGATCAATATCACTAGAAATGTTGTAGAAGTCTTACAATATATCAATTCAAATTATTTGTATTGGTAGATTCGCTATTTTATGTCAAATAGTTTAATAAAACTCAGTTTGTTTAGACGGCAAACTTTTATTAGTTTTAAAAATACATGTCATCTTTCGCTTTCCTACATTTCAGGCGGTAACTTGTTTACCTCCTTTAAAAAAAGCATCGAAAAATACATTGAATTAAACCTTTTCGTCAAGGAAGAACATAATTACTTGATGTTAACAGAAAGTCTGACCAAAACATGGATTTGCAAAGGAGGACTGTGCTTTTCTATTGCCTCATTAAAATTCTATTAGGAGAATGGCATTATTATGGGTTTTGCTTTTATATTGAAAATGATTAAATGAATAAACCTCATTTATTGACCAAGTTATCATTGCTTACTATAGAATTGGTGGGATTTTTTTTTAGATTTAAACTTTTATGCCTAGTTTCAGTTTTGCAATTCAAAAATCGTAAGGCATTTATTATGTTTTACAAACGCGAGTAAGATGTTTTACTTAGTGTATAGTGTGATTCCAATTCAAAGCGGTTCAATAGAAAACTGTTTAAAAAAAAGAATTTACAAAGTTATTGTGAAAACAATGTTTTAAAGGCCAAAATAGAGTACCTGAACTTGCACTGGAGGTTTCTCCTGTACTTGCTGAGTATGTTGATGGGACTGAAGACTCGGACACAGATGAGTAGGAACTGGAGCTAGATCCAATTCCAGAAGTACCAGGACTTGAAGAGCTGTACGTGCTGGGCGACGAAGATAGCGATGACAGATATGAAGAAGTAGATCCAACACCTGAGCTTCCACTTGTTTCACCACTTGCAGAGCTATATGTACTAGGTACCGATGATGGTGATGAGTAGGTCGAAGATCCTGTACTCAAGCCTGTACTGCTTTCATACGATGGGGAACTTGACACACCACTACTACTTCCAGATGAACTGTAGGTACCAATTGAAGAAGACGAATAGGAACTTGTTGTCGCTTCTGGTGTGGTCGTCATTTCTTCAAAGCATCCGTGAACAGCCAATCTAACCTTCATAGGTCGGTTGGAGTTTGGATTTCTGTTGATCCTTACAATGATATCATCGGCTACAGTGTTCTTGTCAAAGTTCACTGGTTTCCTTGGATTGGCATCCTAAAGAAAAAATAAAAACATGCGATCTGTAGAATAAGAGCAAAAGCAACAAATATATATAAGAGTAAATATTTAAGCTTGTTGGTGTTATCTAAAAATCTCAAATAGGAGAGCAATCAAATAATCTTGATATTATATCTAATTAATTTGAAAAGGTACGTGAAATGGAAATGCACTTACCGATACAATAAGTGTCTTTACTTTCCTTGTGTTCAATACCCAAACAGTCATAGATTCTACATTGTTACTGGTGACTAGTTCAACAGAAGAAACTGGAACTGACATCAGCCAAACTTTGATCAATGCAGTGTTTTTATTGATTTCAAACGGAGTCTTGCTGCTTGGTCTGATATTTGAGATATCAGGGGCTTCTTCTTCGTCAATGACGATGTATTTGTCTCCAATAGTCAATGGAGAATCCATTCCTTCTGTTTCAGTACAAGGCGTTGTAAATCCTGTAACACATTCCGATTGTAAATTGTAAATATGAGGATATTTAGACTTCATAGTTAAGGGAATTAGAAAAATAATTTCCTCAGGTGTAAACTTGGTTTTCTGTACTTTTGTTATTTTCTCCTCCCTATATTGATTGTCAATTAGATAAGATGCACCTATCAAAAAGATTCTCTCAAAGATCGTAGAAATATAAGTCTGTTTTAAGTGTTTAAATCTTTAAGTAAAACATTTAAAAAAGAACAATTTAAATATCGATATTTCATTTGGTAATTCATCGGTTTGGTCGAAAATTTACGATTTAATTACACACTTATATCAATCTTGTGAATAAGGTGAAGGATGAAAAGATTTCTATCTAATTTCAATATTGGCTATAGTCAGTAGGCAATATAAACAGATAAAAACATGACTCATTTATTATCCAAGGAATGTCACTTTTCCTACCACAGAATTGCCGGTATTGCTTTACCTTTCATGCCCACTTTCAGTTTTGGGAGTTCAAAAATCTCACACATTGATTATGATTTACAAAATTGAGTAAAGAGTTTTGACTAGTGTATGGAAAGATAACGAATTTGAACGATTCAATAGAAAACTGTTTAAAAAAAAGAATTTACAAAGTTATTGTGAAAACAATGTTTTGAAAGATCAAAATAGAGTACCTGAACTTGCACTGGAGGTTTCTCCTGTACTTGCTGAGTATGTTGATGGGACTGAAGACTCGGACACAGATGAGTAGAAACTGGAGCTAGATCCAATTCCAGAAGTACCAGGACTTGAAGAGCTGTACGTGCTGGGCGACGAAGATGGCGATGACAGATATGAAGAAGTAGATCCAACACCTGAGCTTCCACTTGTTTCACCACTTGCAGAGCTATATGTACTAGGTACCGATGATGGTGATGAGTAGGTCGAAGATCCTGTACTCAAGCCTGTACTGCTTTCATACGATGGGGAACTTGACACACCACTACTACTTCCAGATGAACTGTAGGTACCAATTGAAGAAGACGAATAGGAACTTGTTGTCGCTTCTGGTGTGGTCGTCATTTCTTCAAAGCATCCGTGAACAGCCAATCTTACCTTCATAGGTCGGTTGGAGTTTGGATTTCTGTTGATCCTTACAATGATATCATCGGCAACAGTGTTCTTGTCAAAGTTCACTGGTTTCCTTGGATTGGCATCCTAAAGAAAAAATAAAAACATGCGATCTGTAGAATAAGAGCAAAAGCAACAAATATATATAAGAGTAAATATTTAAGCTTGTTGGTGTTATCTAAAAATCTCAAATAGGAGAGCAATCAAATAATCTTGATATTATATCTAATTAATTTGAAAAGGTACGTGAAATGGAAATGCACTTACCGATACAATAAGTGTCTTTACTTTCCTTGTGTTCAATACCCAAACAGTCATAGATTCTACATTGTTACTGGTGACTAGTTCAACAGAAGAAACTGGAACTGACATCAGCCAAACTTTGATCAATGCAGTGTTTTTATTGATTTCAAACGGAGTCTTGCTGCTTGGTCTGATATTTGAGATATCAGGGGCTTCTTCTTCATCAATGACGATGTATTTGTCTCCAATCGTCAATGGAGAATCCATTCCTTCTGTTTCAGTACAAGGCGTTGTAAATCCTGTAACACATTCCGATTGTAAATTGTAAATATGAGGATATTTAGACTTCATAGTCGAGCCAATTAGAAAAATAATTTCCTCAGGTGTAAACTTGGTTTTCTGTACTTTTGTTATTTTCTCCTCCCTATATTGATTGTCAATTAGATAAGATGCACCTATCAAAAAGATTCTTCCAGAGATCGTAGAAATATAAGTCTGTTTTAAGTGTTTAAATCTTTAAGTAAACATTCAAAAAAGAACGATTTGAATGTCGATATTTCATTTGGTAATTCATCCATTTGGTCGGAAATTTACGATTTAACTACACACTTATATCAATCTTGTGAATAAGGTGAAGGATGAAAAGATTTCTATCTAATTTCAAAATTGGCTATAGTCAGTAGGCAATATAAACAGATAAAAACATGACTCATTTATTATCCAAGGAATGTCAATTTTCCTACCACAGAATTGCAGGTATTGCTTTACCTTTCATGCCCACTTTCAGTTTTGGGAGTTCAAAAATCTCACACATTGATTATGATTTACAAAATTGAGTAAAGAGTTTTGACTAGTGTATGGAAAGATGACAAATTTGAAGCGATTCAATAGAAAACTGTTTTAAAAAAAAGAATTTACAAAGTTATTGTGAAAACAATGTTTTAAAGGCCAAAATAGAGTACCTGAACTTGCACTGGAGGTTTCTCCTGTACTTGCTGAGTATGTTGATGGGACTGAAGACTCGGACACAGATGAGTAGAAACTGGAGCTAGATCCAATTCCAGAAGTACCAGGACTTGAAGAGCTGTACGTGCTGGGCGACGAAGATGGCGATGACAGATATGAAGAAGTAGATCCAACACCTGAGCTTCCACTTGTTTCACCACTTGCAGAGCTATATGTACTAGGTACCGATGATGGTGATGAGTAGGTCGAAGATCCTGTACTCAAGCCTGTACTGCTTTCATACGATGGGGAACTTGACACACCACTACTACTTCCAGATGAACTGTAGGTACCAATTGAAGAAGACGAATAGGAACTTGTTGTCGCTTCT
The DNA here is from genome assembly GCA_948146395.1 of Fragum whitleyi. NCBI lineage: Eukaryota > Metazoa > Mollusca > Bivalvia > Cardiida > Cardiidae > Fragum > Fragum whitleyi. The sequence continues at coordinate 45,744,555 of OX411556.1, forward strand.
GGTGTGGTCGTCATTTCTTCAAAGCATCCGTGAACAGCCAATCTTACCTTCATAGGTCGGTTGGAGTTTGGATTTCTGTTGATCCTTACAATGATATCATCGGCAACAGTGTTCTTGTCAAAGTTCACTGGTTTCCTTGGATTGGCATCCTAAAGAAAATAAAAACATGCGATCGGTAGAATAAGAACAAAAGAAACAAATATATATAAGAGTAAATATTTAAGCTTGTTGGTGTTATCTAAAAATCCCAAATAGGAGAGCAATCAAATAATCTTGATATTATATCTAATTAATTTGAAAAGGTACGTGAAATGGAAATGCACTTACCGATACAATAAGTGTCTTTACTTTCCTTGTGTTCAATACCCAAACAGTCATAGATTCTACATTGTTACTGGTGACTAGTTCAACAGAAGAAACTGGAACTGACATCAGCCAAACTTTGATCAATGCAGTGTTTTTATTGATTTCAAACGGAGTCTTGCTGCTTGGTCTGATATTTGAGATATCAGGGGCTTCTTCTTCGTCAATGACGATGTATTTGTCTCCAATCGTCAATGGAGAATCCATTCCTTCTGTTTCAGTACAAGGCGTTGTAAATCCTGTAACACATTCCGATTGTAAATTGTAAATTTGAGGATATTTAGACTTCATAGTTAAAGTGCTAGTTCAGTCCAGAATTTCATGCTTTTCTTTGTTTAAATCCTTATTAGTTATGCTTTTTTATCAAAAAATCCGTTGGTCCGAAAACGAACAAAATTCTAGTTTTGTTTTAATCCTCACAGGTGTGTAATCGTAAAAATCCAATTAGCGAGCTCCAATCGATTTTGGCGATAAAGCCGTGTGACGTCAGCACATGTACACGTAGACGCTTTACATCCGCCATTATATAAAATAGGGAAACAAGAGGGATTTCTCGAAATAAAAGAGGAAAAACGAAGTTCAAAATTTAAGACTGCGAAAAGGGGGAAGCAAAAAGGACACCAGCAGCTCTGGCGCTAAGCGACGTGTAGCCGAAATTTGTTGTAACCGGCATGTAGACGGAGTTTTCATGCACTTTCCCGAAAGATATTCAGCACGGAGAAACGGGTGGACAGATTTTGTGAATTCATGTGTAACGAGTAGGGACTTGACCGACCGAGTTTTCTGTGTAATGTTACGATCGTTTAACTACAGACTGGTTTCCTTTTAAGTACTTATTCGATAAAGAGCCATAATAGGATTATTCCGAAAGCTGTTCATCTAAATTATAAGGTAAAGTACCCCCACCCTGTTTTTAGCTGTTAGGGAGGTTCTGTCTGGAAATTCAATGAACCAGAGAAAAGTCCGATAAATTACTGCTAAAAAACATATTGAATGGGATCAATCCGTTTGTTCATTTTTACTTACACAATACAGAATGATTTGAGGAAAAACTCGGTAGCCAGTTTGGTGTCTCAGGGCCTCTTGTTTTACCTTTAAAAACACATGTTGATTATTGAAGGTAAAAGGTTTTGAAGAAAAGAGTTCTAAAACTTGAATTTCATAATGGTTTAATTCAGTTGAGATTTGTTTATCCTGATTGGTTGAAAAATTGGCTTCATAACCCCATGAAAACAATTTTGAATAAGCAGCTATTTTGTAAAAATTGTAACTTTCTTTTTATATTTTTGGCATCAAACATAAGATAATTAGATTATATTTAGTTATTTATGAACCTAAAAATCTCACCACACTCATGTATGAATCTGCTTCATGTATTCATACAGTATGATGAGGTTTAGTTTCATACCTCTATGACATGAAAAAAAATATATTTATCTCTTATTTAAATTTTCTGTTTCAGAGACAATGGTAACACTTGATTGTATTGTTGACAGTAGACACATGAGGAAAGATACTACAAAGTTGGCTTCTCATCTCAAAATGTCACCTTTTGAGGGATACCATTCAGTTATAAACCACTTTGTCCTGAAGATGATCAGGGTTTCCTATCATGGAATGTTGGGTAGGTATGTATTCTTAGTAAGTTTGAATTCTAGATGTTCTTGAATTTTACCAAATGCTGATGATCAGTGATTTAGATATCTTTCAAATTTAAAGGAAAAAAATTGAGAATTCTTTATAGCGAAACTATACAAATGCTGCTGCTTATGAAAATATTAAACAAATATATGTGAACCATCACATAAAAAGACTTTCTGTGTAGGACATCAAGTGTCAACCCTAGTCAGACTTTGCATATTGTGCAGGCGGATTATGGTTAATTATCTGGATCTGAAATGATAATTCAACCTTTCGGTATAACATGCATTTCTGGAACTGTTTTAAATTACTTACCAACAGTTTTGTGCTTATCAATCAAACGAATTATAGTTTCTCAAAATAAAATTGATATAAAATGATGAATCTAAAGGTTTCATCAGAGCACTATAGGTGCAATGTGAGTTTTTAATACACCATGAACTACTAAATAAATCTGAAATAAAATTTTAATATTGATTTGTGTCAATATCTATGTCTTTGTTTTTTGAAATGCAACACATTGCCACATGAATCAAGTTTCAAAAAATTGCTTACACAAGCAAGGTAAACTCAAATATAGATTCAAAGGATATAAGAAATTATAGCTCAACTGTTTTAAACAAAGAGTGGGTCTAATGCCATCATCTTGGTGTCAATGATGGTGTTTGAGACTAACTTCAATCTTGGTCCTATCTGATGTTGAAGATATCCTCTTGAAACTTGACATATGTGTACACCATCACAAGAGCTAACCAGACTATGAAGGATAAATCTTGAGGCATTTTTGTAACAAGAGGTCCATTGGCTTTATAATCCCAAGACTTTCATTAAACAATGCTTACTTTGACTGAATTCAACACTTTGAAGTTTCTTTAGAACCATTTTGTATTGATGTACTTGGTCTGGCCCACATTGCTTCACAATACTCATCATTAACCTGCATACCCTTTACCCATCCTTTAAGTCACATCAAGGTGATTGAAATAAGTAGACCATTCTAAAACATTTTTGGGAAAATAAGAGTAAACAGTCTTTGATGGAACATTTATACCAAGATTCAATGATATTAGTCCAATTGATTGGGAGGAGAAGATTTTATGAGATTTCAGAGTGAAAAAATGCCCTGCCCTGCCACACCCACATTTATGGACCATCAAAATTTCATAACCAATTTTAGTAAAGGTGCACCTAAGGAACATCCATGCCAAGTTACATTGAAATCTGCTCAGTTGTTTGGACTGAAAAGATCAATAAAGATTTTATTGGAAAAATAAGCCCTGCCCTGGCATTATTTGGGAATCAATCAAAATTTCTTTTACAATTTAAGTAAAGGGCTACTAGAGAAATATCCAGGCTAAGTTTCAAAGAAAAAGGCTTGATGGTTTGGGAGGACAAGATTTTTAAAGGTTTCAAAGTGAAAAAATGCCCCATCCTGTCACACCCTTTTTTTTTGGGGGGGGGGGGGGGGTCAATTTAATTTTCTTTAACAATTTAGGCAAAGGGGTGATCAAAGAAACATTTTGACACCGTTTTGTTTAAAATCTGCCCTTTGGCTGAGAAGATGGTTAAAGAAAAAAATTACGCGCCAACAGACGAATGGTCACATTACAGACACCAGCATGAAAAGAAGGCCAGCGGAGATAAAAATCATGCCCCTTTTTAGCTCACCTGAGCACGAAGTGCTCAAGGTGAGCTTTTGGGGTTACTTTATGTCCGTCGTCCGTCGTGCGTCGTGCGTCGTCAACATTTACCTTGTGGACACTCTAGAGGCCATATTTTTAGCCCAATCAACCTGAAAATTGGTCAGAATGATTATCTTGATGAAATCTCGGACAAGTTCGAAATTGGGTCAAGTGGGGTCAAAAACTAGGTCACGGGGTCAAATCTTAGAAAAACCTTGTGGACACTCTAGAGGCCATATTTTTAGCCCAATCAACCTGAAAATTGGTCAGAATGATTATCTTGATGAAATCTCGGACAAGTTCGAAATTGGGTCAAGTGGGGTCAAAAACTAGGTCACGGGGTCAAATCTTAGAAAAACCTTGTGGACACTCTAGAGGCCATATTTTAAGCCCAATCAACCTGAAAATTGGTCAAAATGATTATCTTGATGAAATCTCGGACAAGTTCGAAATTGGGTCAAGTGGGGTCAAAAACTAGGTCACGGGGTCAAATCTTAGAAAAACCTTGTGGACACTCTAGAGGCCATATTTTTAGCCCAATCAACCTGAAAATTGGTCAGAATGATTATCTTGATGAAATCTCGGACAAGTTCGAAATTGGGTCAAGTGGGGTCAAAAACTAGGTCAAGGGGCCAAATCTAAGAAAAACCTTGTGGACACTATAGAGGCCATATTTTTGGCCCAATCAACCTGAAAATCGGTAAGAATGATTATCTTGATGAAATCTCGGACAAGTTTGAAATTGGGTCAACTGGGGTCAAAATCTAGGTCACGGGGTCAAATCTAGAAAAAACCTTGTGGGCACTTTAGAGGCCATATTTTAAGCCCAATCAACCTGAAAATTGGTCAGAATGATTATCTTGATGAAATCTCGGACAAGTTCGAAATTGGGTCAAGTGGAGTCAAAAACTAGGTCATAGGGTCAAATCTTAGAAAAACATTTTAAGATTGTTAATTCAGGTGAGCGATTAAGGGCCACTATGGCCCTCTTGTTTTTTACTTGGATTTTTCATAACTCACTGAAATAAAACATCAAAAACCACTGGGAGTGCTCTTGTTAAATGTAAATTGAAAGTTAGATGATCAAAATGTTATTTTAATTTACAGATTGTGTTGATGTCCCTACGAATACAACATTTCAATTTGGTGAAAGGGCTCATATGAACAGTGATGGCTATCAGTTACAGGTGTAAGCTCCACCACCCCTGTGCAGTCAAAGTGAGAGACCTATTCAGCACTACTGTCAGGAAGCTTTGTAACTGATTCAATCCGTTACAGTCCCAGCATGCTTGAATCCTGTGTATGCTGGCTACGGTTTGGACAAGTTTGTATAATCTAACTGACCAAACTTGATGGAAGAACAACTCACTTCTTTTCCCATGAAATGCCAGCATCATCTTGCAAACTGTCTATATATTTATATGCTTTATAGCAATGTCTCCTATGAAAAATAAACGATATGTGACCCATCATGAAAAAAGGGAGCATATTGGAACTCTGTGAAATAATCGTTTTAAAGACAAGATAGTAGACATCAACGGTGGCAGATCCAGAATTTCTATAAAGGGAGTTTCGTTTTGCTAGTATTTCAATTTTAACCCTTTTTTTGTTGAATTTGAATTTTATTTAATCAATTTTTTTTTCTTCTTGACATATCAAGAGTATGCAACAATTTCCAAAAAATAAAGGAGAGGGCAGGCAGTGTATGCTAAGATCAGACTGCACAATTTTGAAGACTGATCTTGATCTTTACTGTCTACCAAAAGTTTGTTCACAACAAATATGTCATGAATCGTAGAAGATTAAATGAAATTCTGCATGTAAAAATAATTTGGTTTAGAGGGTGTTCGTTTAAAACCACGAATCCCCTCCCCTGGATCTGCCACTGGTCAGTCTTGGCTTGCATTTCATAAATTATTATTCAGGATGACAATTATCATTCTAGATTCAGAAAAAGAACTAAGTGCAAAAAATAATGAAACTATACTTTTCAACTATTTCTATGGTAATTTTCAACTTGGTTTGTTTTAAAAGTCACCAATCTGTCCAGTTAGAATTTGAGTCTACAAAAAATTATTGTGATCAAAAGAAAAGTACACATGAATTTTTATTTTTGGCGAGGACATCTCCCCCCCCCACACACACACACACTCACACTGAAAGATTGGGGGAATATTGTTTTACCATTGTCTGTCTGTCTATCTGCAAAACTTAACATTGCCCATATTTTCAAGGCTATTCAAGAAACAATGCTCATATTTGGTATGATTTTAGATCTCAGTGATAGGTAGCTGCTGGTACCTAGGTCAAGGTCATGTAACAAGATCAAGATCATCTGTCAAGGTCAAATTTCTAAAAAAAAAAAATGCTGTTTTGGGGGCATTCCTGTTTCACAAACACATCTTGTTCTATATGCTATATCGTTTAAGCTTTGAAAATCTTAATGATGGATATCATCCAAATTTCTCTGAAATGCTCTTTGGGTGACCTTTTATCACTCTGCAAAAAATATTATAATAAAAGAAAAAGTATGTCTTTAATGTGCAGAGGTCATTTCTCCATATGTAACTTGTTATATAGTTGAATCTTTAAAAATCATTTTCTCAGATTCGAATGGATAGATATCGACCAAATTTCATTTAAGTGATCCTTGTGTGACCCTTTATCAGTCTACAAGAAATATTGTGATTAAATGAAAAATATGTATTTTATGGGCTGAGGTCATTTCTCTAAATGTAATTTAGTGTAAAATTTGAAAATCATTTTCTCAAGAGCCAAATGATGGATATCAATTATCAACCGAATTTCAATTAAGTGGTTCTTGGATTTCTGATTTGATGAAAAGTATGTCTTTTATTGGTAGAGACCACATTAACAAAAATTCACTTGAATGATCCTTGGATGACCCATCATCAGACTAAACAAAATTATTGTGATTGAATAAAAAATATGTATTTAACAGGCTGGGGTCTATTTATTTTATCGTATTCATCAATCGTGATGTTTTCTTAGCAGAAATATATCTGCAGGTGACACTTAAAAACTCGTATTTACTTGAAATAAACATTCATTCATTCATTCATTCACTTATATTCTCGTCTAATATCAGTAGATTTAGATCTGTGAAGCAAATTAAATGCTCAAGCAGCTCTAGTTCATAGGACATTCAACAACAACAACAACAACAACAAAACCATAATGAAATAATAAATGATCAATTGTGGGTTCAGTGATAGACTTACTATTGTGGGTTCAGTACTTGACTGTACTAAATGTCTGCATGGTATATACTTACAGTCTTGTAATGGACTCTCATGAATATGTATTGTTGCCAAGAATTGTTCTAACTAGAACACCTCAATGGCTCAGCGCGAAATGGTTGTAACTCCCTATAAACATATAGGGAGTTTCAACTGTTTTGTGCTGAGCCATCAACTTGAGAGAGAGAAGTCACTGGTGCCATTGATTGAACATTCTTTTTGTAATATTATAAGACGAAGAGAAAGCCATTATTACCGTGCGTATTCAAAAAATTTCAACATGTTAAATTTTATGTCCCCCCCCCCCCCCCGCAAAAATAAGATCCTAAGATGGGGGGCATGTTGTTTAACTGTTGTCGATCTGTCTGCAAAACTTTACCCGAAACTTAAAATTGAAAATTACATCAGCCAAGGCAATTGAAGATACAATACTCATATTTGGCAGAATGATAGATCTCATCGATAATTATCTTTAGATACAAAGGTCATGTCAAGTGACGTCAAGGTCACCTATCAAGGTCAATAGGTTGATAATATTGCTGTTTTGTAGCATTTGTCTTTTACAATCATTTCCTGTTTTTACTGAATACATAAACTTACAACATTTTCTTACTCATTTTGTTGTTCCGGTCTTTCTCCATACTGCTGCCTATACTGTAGATACGCTCAATGACATGAATATTCAAGCTATTAGCCCTGAATCCCTGATGGTCTGTGACGCATTCATGTCCGTCCAAATTGTTATGCCTCCTACGAAGTAGAGAGGGGGTATTATGATTTCACCCCGTCTGTCTATCGATCTGCCAACATAACTGCTCATCAGTCCTTAGTCCTTTTTCGTTTCCGACTTCTATTTTCAAGTGACTTTAAATCATAAAACTTTGCTTAGTTGTTGCCCATGACCCAAGGAGGGGCCTTATTTTCATACGCCGCCGAAGGTGGTCGTATATTGGTATCATCATTTCCGTCCGTCCGTCCGTCCCGATGTCAGTGTGTCCGTACATTACACCCTTTTGTCCTTGACCTAGCGCATATTGTTTGGTAAATTTCAGCCATGTCATGGAAAGAGGAACCTTCTTGTAAAATTTCTTGTGAACGCAACTCCTCCATCTATGGACTGATTTGGATGAAACTGCCACAAAGTATTCCTTTGCCTTTGCTTGAGGTTTGGTGAATTTCAGCTGCGTCATGGAAAAGGGGATATTCTCGTGAACGCAATTCATTTATCTATGCAGTGATTTTAAAGAAACAGTCACGAAATGTTCTTTGTCACCAGAATTTGTACATGTTGCAGATTGGTGAATTTCTGCCGCTTCATTGAAAATGGGGCCTTCGTGTCAAATTTCTTGTGAATGCAACTCATTCTTCACGAAAAGAGCGGCCTTATTGTCATTTTCTTTATAATACAAATTGTTCATTTGAGATGAAAGTAAACAACTCCCCATTTAAGGATTGATACTTTCAAAGGTTATTCTTCATCTAATGAACATGTGCATAATCTCACCTTTCAATCTTATGATGTACCATCACAGTAAGGGGGCCGCCGTCATAGCGCAGTTGGTAGCGCGTCGGACTGACAATCTAGAGGTACCGGGTTCGATTCCCGACGGCGGCATTCATTCTTTCCGACTATTTGTCTCTCACCAATGGGTTGATAATAATAGATTTATGTGAGATAGTAGCTGGAGGCTAGGAAAGGATGTGATGGTTGTACTGGTGAGAGAAATACCAGGAAACCATTGTTAGGTGCTCCAGCCGCCGCGATATAACTGAAAAAATGTTGAAAGCGGCGTTAAACTCCATTCAATCAATCAATCACAGTAAATGGGCCTTTCATTTTAATGATAATCCAGTTGGCGGCGTATTTTGTGTAAACGGTACTCTTGTTTGGGTCACAAAGGTCAAGGTCGCAATTGAACTTTGTCCGAAAAACGGCTTATGGAACTGGCGCTATGGGGGTGGGGGTATTAGTCCGCTTTACGACACATCTATTTCTTCTATTTGGTGTCCCTGTCGATTTGATTATGTATCAACGCTTAGTGCAAGACTGTACTAGGTGTATATCCATTGTATTTACACTTAGTACAGTCTTGCGCTGAACTCTCGGTATAAATTCCCTTACGGATGACTTTACTTTGTAATTAAAACAATTACACCTGAAAAAATACTATCTTTGATTCGAAAGACGTTTTAAATCTGTCTTTATACCCCCAGCTACAAAGTAGAAGGGATATATTGCTTTCATGCAAAATAAAAATCAAGGTCACGAAAGAATTTCGAAGATCACCAACGTACTTAAAAATTTCAAAACATATTACTTTTGTTTCTACCTCCCGACATTATTTACAAGTACACCGGCACTTCGTTCAGGATTAAATCGTTCGTGAAAGAGTCTTAGGAATACGACACGCTTGTCACGCGCAAAGTGAGGTTTCATTTTTGTACACCATAGAATGTTGTCGTACATCGGTATCATCTCCGTCCGTTCATCCGGACAACTAATTCTTATTAACACAACTCCTTTAACTACGGGCAGACCCCTGTCATAGCGCAGTTTTTAGCGCGTCGGACAATCATCTAGATGGTCCCGGGTCACAAGTTGATACCCGACAGCGGCATTCATCTTTTCCGACTATTTGTCTTCCATAAATGGGTCGATAATTGTAGGAAAATGTATGATATGCAGCTGGAGGCTTTGAAAGGATGTAATGGTAGTCCTGGTGTGAGAAATAACAAAAATCCATTGTTACATACTCCAGCCGTCCTGATGTAACTGATAGATTGTTGAAAGCAGCGTAAAATCCCATTGAAACAAACAAATCAATTACGGATTTGCATAAAACGTTCACAGAATGTTTCCTATCGAGTAATTATGCGCATATCGCAACGATATTTTGATACATGTTCACTGTTGCGTCTCGTAAAAGATGATTTTGTTGAAAACTTGCCCGTAGCTGCGTATAGTGTGACCTGCACATTTGTTTTAAAGTTTGAACGTAGGTTCGTTTACCTTGTGTAACACAATTTCGGTTGAATTTTTGCACGAAAATGAAATAATTATGCTATCGAGTTTCTTTAGACCCAACCCCATTTGGACACTCCACTGCAGTTGTAATTAGCGCTAGTTCAGGAATGAACTGTTCCCGATTTGGATTTTTTATGTGCTCGAGCGTAAAAGCCCCACCCTCGGAATTTCTGCGTGAAATCTCTATGCATCCTCTTAGTGTTTCCGCATAAACACATACGAAGGGTTTTCTCGTTAACGGATGCGCAAAAATGTTCAAGAACCCTTTCTTGGTTTTCTGCTTTTACGTATAGTAGAATCTACGCATATTTTTCTTGTCGATTTTATGCGTCTTTATATGTAGTTCCTATAGACGACGTGGAAGAATTGTGCGTGTTTCGTACCCAACCTTGAATTTTTACGCAAAAAAATGCGGGGACGAGGCTTTTGTGCCGGGGCCGCGGCAGAAAATCAAAGATTTGGGAGTGTTCATTACTCTCTAGTTTTGTCCGCTTTGCAAAAGTTGGCTTTAGTTTGAAAACTCAAATTCATAACAAAGGCATTTCACGGAATTCTGCATCGACTTCTTACAAGTTTTCTAAATAAATGCTTTACTGTGTGTTTGAATAAAATAGTCATTTTGTCTTTGTCATAAAAATCACGGCATTTGTGCATTTCTTTAAGTAAAAAAAAATAATCAAATTTCAATAATAAATAAAATCGGCGTGAACACAGTAAAATCACCGTAAATACAAATGATGTTGTAGTCTATAATATACATCAATAACTTTGTGATTTTTTGGATGATTTCTTTTTCTCAAAATACTAATTCATTCAAATAAAATTCATTTCTCAGCAGCCTCCTTTCGTCACCAGTCTCTTCCCGAAATTTTCTTGTTTGCAATCCTATAAATACGGCTCTAATTGATTCGACTAGATGTCCTCGTCTATGTACTTTTGTCTTCCTTAATCATTTGAACCATCCGAGGATGAACACGGCGAAAAAAAATCGAAAATGTCGTCTAGACTATTCCATTTACTCTCCATTTCTATTCGATATACTATCGAGACTCCAGGTCGTGACGTCACGGGGTCAAAGTGTATTAACAGGCTACGATAACGGAAGCGAGTATCTTGACAGGTAAAATATCGATTTTTACAGCCGGATTACTCCAAAGCGGAAAATAATTTGGCTATGCAGATAGGCGTATTGTGTTGTCTAAACACATTTTAACGTGAATTCGTATTAAACAAAAAATATTTTTTTGGACTGAACTAGTACTTTAAGGGAATTAGAAAAATATTTTCCACAGGTGTAAACTTGGTTTTCTGTACTTTTGTTATTTTCTCCTCCCTATATTGATTGTCAATTAGATAAGATGCACCTATCAAAAAGATTCTTCCAGAGATCGTAGAAATATAAGTCTGTTTTAAGTGTTTAAATCTTTAAGTAAAACATTCAAAAAAGAACAATTTGAATATCGATATTTCATTTGGTAATTCATCGGTTTGGTCGGAAATTTACGATTTAATTACACACTTATATCAATCTTGTGAATAAGGTGAAGGATGAAAAGATTTCTATCTAATTTCAAAATTGGCTATAGTCAGTAGGCAATATAAACAGATAAAAACATGACTCATGTATTATCCAAGGAATGTCACTTTTCCTACCACAGAATTGCAGGTATTGCTTTACCTTTCATGCCCACTTTCAGTTTTGGGAGTTCAAAAATCTCACACATTGATTATGATTTACAAAATTGAGTAAAGAGTTTTGACTAGTGTATGGAAAGATGACAAATTTGAAGCGATTCAATAGAAAACTGTTTTAAAAAAAAGAATTTACAAAGTTATTGTGAAAACAATGTTTTGAAAGATCAAAATAGAGTACCTGAACTTGCACTGGAGGTTTCTCCTGTACTTGATGAGTATGTTGATGGGACTGAAGACTCGGACACAGATGAATAGGGACTGGAGCTAGATCCAATTCCAGAAGTACCAGGACTTGAAGAGCTGTACGTGCTGGGCGACGAAGATGGCGATGACAGATATGAAGAAGTAGATCCAACACCTGAGCTTCCACTTGTTTCACCACTTGCAGAGCTATATGTACTAGGTACCGATGATGGTGATGAGTAGGTCGAAGATCCTGTACTCAAGCCTGTACTACTTTCATACGATGGGGAACTTGACACACTACTACTACTTCCAGATGAACTGTAGGTACCAATTGAAGAAGACGAATAGGAACTTGTTGTCGCTTCTGGTGTGGTCGTCATTTCTTCAAAGCATCCGTGAACAGCCAATCTAACCTTCATAGGTCGGTTGGAGTTTGGATTTCTGTTGATCCTTACAATGATATCATCGGCAACAGTGTTCTTGTCAAAGTTCACTGGTTTCCTTGGATTGGCATCCTAAAGAAAAAATAAAAACATGAGATCTGTAGAATAAGAGCAAAACAAATAAATATATATAAGAGTAAATATCTAAGCTTGTTGGTGTTATCTAAAAATTTCAAATAGGAGAGCAATCAAATAATCTTGATATTATATCTAATTAATTTGAAAAGGTACGTGAAATGGAAATGCACTTACCGATACAATAAGTGTCTTTACTTTCCTTGTGTTCAATACCCAAACAGTCATAGATTCTACATTGTTACTGGTGACTAGTTCAACAGAAGAAACTGGAACTGACATCAGCCAAACTTTGATCAATGCAGTGTTTTTATTGATTTCAAACGGAGTCTTGCTGCTTGGTCTGATATTTGAGATATCAGGGGCTTCTTCTTCGTCAATGACGATGTATTTGTCTCCAATCGTCAATGGAGAATCCATTCCTTCTGTTTCAGTACAAGGCGTTGTAAATCCTGTAACACATTCCGATTGTAAATTGTAAATATGAGGATATTTAGACTTCATAGTTGAGCCAATTAGAAAAATAATTTCCACAGGTGTAAACTTGGTTTTCTGTACTTTTGTTATTTTCTCCTCCCTATATTGATGCACCTATCAAATAGATTCTTCCAGAGATCGTAGATTTATAAGTCTGTTTTAAGTGTTTAAATCTTTAAGTAAAACATTCAAAAAAGAACGATTTGAATATCGATATTTCATTTGGTAATTCATCCGTTTGGTCGGAAATTTACGATTTAACTACACACTTATATCAATCTTGTGAATAAGGTGAAGGATGAAAAGATTTCTATCTAATTTCAAAATTGGCTATAGTCAGTAGGCAATATAAACAGATAAAAACATGACTCATTTATTATCCAAGGAATGTCAATTTTCCTACCACAGAATTGCAGGTATTGCTTTACCTTTCATGCCCACTCTCAGTTTTGGGAGTTCAAAAATCTCACACATTGATTATGATTTACAAAATTGAGTAAAGAGTTTTGACTAGTGTATGGAAAGATGACAAATTTGAAGCGATTCAATAGAAAACTGTTTTAAAAAAAAGAATTTACAAAGTTATTGTGAAAACAATGTTTTAAAGGCCAAAATAGAGTACCTGAACTTGCACTGGAGGTTTCTCCTGTACTTGCTGAGTATGTTGATGGGACTGAAGACTCGGACACAGATGAGTAGGAACTGGAGCTAGATCCAATTCCAGAAGTACCAGGACTTGAAGAGCTGTACGTGCTGGGCGACGAAGATGGCGATGACAGATATGAAGAAGTAGATCCAACACCTGAGCTTCCACTTGTTTCACCACTTGCAGAGCTATATGTACTAGGTACCGATGATGGTGATGAGTAGGTCGAAGATCCTGTACTCAAGCCTGTACTGCTTTCATACGATGGGGAACTTGACACACCACTACTACTTCCAGATGAACTGTAGGTACCAATTGAAGAAGACGAATAGGAACTTGTTGTCGCTTCTGGTGTGGTCGTCATTTCTTCAAAGCATCCGTGAACAGCCAATCTTACCTTCATAGGTCGGTTGGAGTTTGGATTTCTGTTGATCCTTACAATGATATCATCGGCAACAGTGTTCTTGTCAAAGTTCACTGGTTTCCTTGGATTGGCATCCTAAAGAAAATAAAAACATGCGATCGGTAGAATAAGAACAAAAGAAACAAATATATATAAGAGTAAATATTTAAGCTTGTTGGTGTTATCTAAAAATCCCAAATAGGAGAGCAATCAAATAATCTTGATATTATATCTAATTAATTTGAAAAGGTACGTGAAATGGAAATGCACTTACCGATACAATAAGTGTCTTTACTTTCCTTGTGTTCAATACCCAAACAGTCATAGATTCTACATTGTTACTGGTGACTAGTTCAACAGAAGAAACTGGAACTGACATCAGCCAAACTTTGATCAATGCAGTGTTTTTATTGATTTCAAACGGAGTCTTGCTGCTTGGTCTGATATTTGAGATATCAGGGGCTTCTTCTTCGTCAATGACGATGTATTTGTCTCCAATCGTCAATGGAGAATCCATTCCTTCTGTTTCAGTACAAGGCGTTGTAAATCCTGTAACACATTCCGATTGTAAATTGTAAATATGAGGATATTTAGACTTCATAGTTGAGCCAATTAGAAAAATAATTTCCACAGGTGTAAACTTGGTTTTCTGTACTTTTGTTATTTTCTCCTCCCTATATTGATGCACCTATCAAAAAGATTCTTCCAGAGATCGTAGAAATATAAGTCTGTTTTAAGTGTTTAAATCTTTAAGTAAAACATTCAAAAAAGAACGATTTGAATATCGATATTTCATTTGGTAATTCATCTGTTTGGTCGGAAATTTACGATTTAACTACACACTTATATCAATCTTGTGAATAAGGTGAAGGATGAAAAGATTTCTATCTAATTTCAAAATTGGCTATAGTCAGTAGGCAATATAAACAGATAAAAACATGACTCATGTATTATCCAAGGAATGTCACTTTTCCTACCACAGAATTGCAGGTATTGCTTTACCTTTCATGCCCACTCTCAGTTTTGGGAGTTCAAAAATCTCACACATTGATTATGATTTACAAAATTGAGTAAAGAGTTTTGACTAGTGTATGGAAAGATGACAAATTTGAAGCGATTCAATAGAAAACTGTTTTAAAAAAAAGAATTTACAAAGTTATTGTGAAAACAATGTTTTAAAGGCCAAAATAGAGTACCTGAACTTGCACTGGAGGTTTCTCCTGTACTTGCTGAGTATGTTGATGGGACTGAAGACTCGGACACAGATGAGTAGGAACTGGAGCTAGATCCAATTCCAGAAGTACCAGGACTTGAAGAACTGTACGTGCTGGGCGACGAAGATGGCGATGACAGATATGAAGAAGTAGATCCAACACCTGAGCTTCCACTTGTTTCACCACTTGCAGAGCTATATGTACTAGGTACCGATGATGGTGATGAGTAGGTCGAAGATCCTGTACTCAAGCCTGTACTGCTTTCATACGATGGGGAACTTGACACACCACTACTACTTCCAGATGAACTGTAGGTACCAATTGAAGAAGACGAATAGGAATTTGTTGTCGCTTCTGGTGTGGTCGTCATTTCTTCAAAGCATCCGTGAACAGCCAATCTTACCTTCATAGGTCGGTTGGAGTTTGGATTTCTGTTGATCCTTACAATGATATCATCGGCAACAGTGTTCTTGTCAAAGTTCACTGGTTTCCTTGGATTGGCATCCTAAAGAAAATAAAAACATGCGATCGGTAGAATAAGAACAAAAGAAACAAATATATATAAGAGTAAATATTTAAGCTTGTTGGTGTTATCTAAAAATCCCAAATAGGAGAGCAATCAAATAATCTTGATATTATATCTAATTAATTTGAAAAGGTGCGTGAAATGGAAATGCACTTACCGATACAATAAGTGTCTTTACTTTCCTTGTGTTCAATACCCAAACAGTCATAGATTCTACATTGTTACTGGTGACTAGTTCAACAGAAGAAACTGGAACTGACATCAGCCAAACTTTGATCAATGCAGTGTTTTTATTGATTTCAAACGGAGTCTTGCTGCTTGGTCTGATATTTGAGATATCAGGGGCTTCTTCTTCGTCAATGACGATGTATTTGTCTCCAATCGTCAATGGAGAATCCATTCCTTCTGTTTCAGTACAAGGCGTTGTAAATCCTGTAACACATTCCGATTGTAAATTGTAAATTTGAGGATATTTAGACTTCATAGTTGAGCCAATTAGAAAAATAATTTCCACAGGTGTAAACTTGGTTTTCTGTACTTTTGTTATTTTCTCCTCCCTATATTGATTGTCAATTAGATAAGATGCACCTATCAAAAAGATTCTTCCAGAGATCGTAGAAATATAAGTCTGTTTTAAGTGTTTAAATCTTTAAGTAAAACATTCAAAAAAGAACAATTTGAATATCGATATTTCATTTGGTAATTCATCGGTTTGGTCGGAAATTTACGATTTAATTACACACTTATATCAATCTTGTGAATAAGGTGAAGGATGAAAAAATTTCTATCTAATTTCAAAATTGGCTATAGTCAGTAGGCAATATAAACAGATAAAAACATGACTCATTTATTGTCCAAGGAATGTCACTTTTCCTACCACAGAATTGCAGGTATTGTTTTACCTTTCATGCCCACTTTCAGTTTTGGGAGTTCAAAAATCTCACACATTGATTATGATTTACAAAATTGAGTAAAGAGTTTTGACTAGTGTATGGAAAGATGACAAATTTGAAGCGATTCAATAGAAAACTGTTTTAAAAAAAAAGAATTTACAAAGTTATTGTGAAAACAATGTTTTGAAAGATCAAAATAGAGTACCTGAACTTGCACTGGAGGTTTCTCCTGTACTTGCTGAGTATGTTGATGGGACTGAAGACTCGGACACAGATGAATAGGAACTGGAGCTAGATCCAATTCCAGAAGTACCAGGACTTGAAGAGCTGTACGTGCTGGGCGACGAAGATGGCGATGACAGATATGAAGAAGTAGATCCAACACCTGAGCTTCCACTTGTTTCACCACTTGCAGAGCTATATGTACTAGGTACCGATGATGGTGATGAGTAGGTCGAAGATCTTGTACTCAAGCCTGTACTACTTTCATACGATGGGGAACTTGACACACTACTACTACTTCCAGATGAACTGTAGGTACCAATTGAAGAAGACGAATAGGAACTTGTTGTCGCTTCTGGTGTGGTCGTCATTTCTTCAAAGCATCCGTGAACAGCCAATCTAACCTTCATAGGTCGGTTGGAGTTTGGATTTCTGTTGATCCTTACAATGATATCATCGGCTACAGTGTTCTTGTCAAAGTTCACTGGTTTCCTTGGATTGGCATCCTAAAGAAAAAATAAAAACATGCGATCTGTAGAATAAGAGCAAAAGCAACAAATATATATAAGAGTAAATATTTAAGCTTGTTGGTGTTATCTAAAAATCTCAAATAGGAGAGCAATCAAATAATCTTGATATTATATCTAATTAATTTGAAAAGGTACGTGAAATGGAAATGCACTTACCGATACAATAAGTGTCTTTACTTTCCTTGTGTTCAATACCCAAACAGTCATAGATTCTACATTGTTACTGGTGACTAGTTCAACAGAAGAAACTGGAACTGACATCAGCCAAACTTTGATCAATGCAGTGTTTTTATTGATTTCAAACGGAGTCTTGCTGCTTGGTCTGATATTTGAGATATCAGGGGCTTCTTCTTCGTCAATGACGATGTATTTGTCTCCAATCGTCAATGGAGAATCCATTCCTTCTGTTTCAGTACAAGGCGTTGTAAATCCTGTAACACATTCCGATTGTAAATTGTAAATATGAGGATATTTAGACTTCATAGTTGAGCCAATTAGAAAAATAATTTCCACAGGTGTAAACTTGGTTTTCTGTACTTTTGTTATTTTCTCCTCCCTATATTGATTGTCAATTAGATAAGATGCACCTATCAAAAAGATTCTTCCAGAGATCGTAGAAATATAAGTCTGTTTTAAGTGTTTAAATCTTTAAGTAAAACATTCAAAAAAGAACAATTTGAATATCGATATTTCATTTGGTAATTCATCGGTTTGGTCGGAAATTTACGATTTAATTACACACTTATATCAATCTTGTGAATAAGGTGAAGGATGAAAAAATTTCTATCTAATTTCAAAATTGGCTATAGTCAGTAGGCAATATAAACAGATAAAAACATGACTCATTTATTGTCCAAAGAATTTCACTTTTCCTACCACAGAATTGCAGGTATTGTTTTACCTTTCATGCCCACTTTCAGTTTTGGGAGTTCAAAAATCTCACACATTGATTATGATTTACAAAATTGAGTAAAGAGTTTTGACTAGTGTATGGAAAGATGACAAATTTGAAGCGATTCAATAGAAAACTGTTTTTAAAAAAAGAATTTACAAAGTTATTGTGAAAACAATGTTTTGAAAGATCAAAATAGAGTACCTGAACTTGCACTGGAGGTTTCTCCTGTACTTGCTGAGTATGTTGATGGGACTGAAGACTCGGACACAGATGAATAGGAACTGGAGCTAGATCCAATTCCAGAAGTACCAGGACTTGAAGAGCTGTACGTGCTGGGCGACGAAGATGGCGATGACAGATATGAAGAAGTAGATCCAACACCTGAGCTTCCACTTGTTTCACCACTTGCAGAGCTATATGTACTAGGTACCGATGATGGTGATGAGTAGGTCGAAGATCCTGTACTCAAGCCTGTACTGCTTTCATACGATGGGGAACTTGACACACCACTGCTACTTCCAGATGAACTGTAGGTACCAATTGAAGAAGACGAATAGGAACTTGTTGTCGCTTCTGGTGTGGTCGTCATTTCTTCAAAGCATCCGTGAACAGCCAATCTTACCTTCATAGGTCGGTTGGAGTTTGGATTTCTGTTGATCCTTACAATGATATCATCGGCAACAGTGTTCTTGTCAAAGTTCACTGGTTTCCTTGGATTGGCATCCTAAAGAAAAAATAAAAACATGCGATCTGTAGAATAAGAGCAAAAGAAACAAATATATATAAGAGTAAATATTTAAGCTTGTTGGTGTTATCTAAAAATTTCAAATAGGAGAGCAATAAAATAATCTTGATATTATATCTAATTTATTTGAAAAGGTACGTGAAATGGAAATGCACTTACCGATACAATAAGTGTCTTTACTTTCCTTGTGTTCAATACCCAAACAGTCATAGATTCTACATTGTTACTGGTGACTAGTTCAACAGAAGAAACTGGAACTGACATCAGCCAAACTTTGACCAATGCAGTGTTTTTATTGATTTCAAACGGAGTCTTGCTGCTTGGTCTGATATTTGAGATATCAGGGGCTTCTTCTTCGTCAATGACGATGTATTTGTCTCCAATCGTCAATGGAGAATCCATTCCTTCTGTTTCAGTACAAGGCGTTGTAAATCCTGTAACACATTCCGATTGTAAATTGTAAATTTGAGGATATTTAGACTTCATAGTTAAGGGAATTAGAAAAATAATTTCCACAGGTGTAAACTTGGTTTTCTGTACTTTTGTTATTTTCTCCTCCCTATATTGATTGTCAATTAGATAAGATGCACCTATCAAAAAGATTCTTCCAGAGATCGTAGAAATATAAGTCTGTTTTAAGTGTTTAAATCTTTAAGTAAAACATTCAAAAAAGAACAATTTGAATATCGATATTTCATTTGGTAATTCATCGGTTTGGTCGGAAATTTACGATTTAATTACACACTTATATCAATCTTGTGAATAAGGTGAAGGATGAAAAAATTTCTATCTAATTTCAAAATTGGCTATAGTCAGTAGGCAATATAAACAGATAAAAACATGACTCATTTATTGTCCAAGGAATGTCACTTTTCCTACCACAGAATTGCAGGTATTGTTTTACCTTTCATGCCCACTTTCAGTTTTGGGAGTTCAAAAATCTCACACATTGATTATGATTTACAAAATTGAGTAAAGAGTTTTGACTAGTGTATGGAAAGATGACAAATTTGAAGCGATTCAATAGAAAACTGTTTTAAAAAAAAGAATTTACAAAGTTATTGTGAAAACAATGTTTTGAAAGATCAAAATAGAGTACCTGAACTTGCACTGGAGGTTTCTCCTGTACTTGCTGAGTATGTTGATGGGACTGAAGACTCGGACACAGATGAATAGGAACTGGAGCTAGATCCAATTCCAGAAGTACCAGGACTTGAAGAGCTGTACGTGCTGGGCGACGAAGATGGCGATGACAGATATGAAGAAGTAGATCCAACACCTGAGCTTCCACTTGTTTCACCACTTGCAGAGCTATATGTACTAGGTACCGATGATGGTGATGAGTAGGTCGAAGATCCTGTACTCAAGCCTGTACTACTTTCATACGATGGGGAACTTGACACACTACTACTACTTCCAGATGAACTGTAGGTACCAATTGAAGAAGACGAATAGGAATTTGTTGTCGCTTCTGGTGTGGTCGTCATTTCTTCAAAGCATCCGTGAACAGCCAATCTTACCTTCATAGGTCGGTTGGAGTTTGGATTTCTGTTGATCCTTACAATGATATCATCGGCAACAGTGTTCTTGTCAAAGTTCACTGGTTTCCTTGGATTGGCATCCTAAAGAAAATAAAAACATGCGATCGGTAGAATAAGAACAAAAGAAACAAATATATATAAGAGTAAATATTTAAGCTTGTTGGTGTTATCTAAAAATCCCAAATAGGAGAGCAATCAAATAATCTTGATATTATATCTAATTAATTTGAAAAGGTACGTGAAATGGAAATGCACTTACCGATACAATAAGTGTCTTTACTTTCCTTGTGTTCAATACCCAAACAGTCATAGATTCTACATTGTTACTGGTGACTAGTTCAACAGAAGAAACTGGAACTGACATCAGCCAAACTTTGATCAATGCAGTGTTTTTATTGATTTCAAACGGAGTCTTGCTGCTTGGTCTGATATTTGAGATATCAGGGGCTTCTTCTTCGTCAATGACGATGTATTTGTCTCCAATCGTCAATGGAGAATCCATTCCTTCTGTTTCAGTACAAGGCGTTGTAAATCCTGTAACACATTCCGATTGTAAATTGTAAATATGAGGATATTTAGACTTCATAGTTGAGCCAATTAGAAAAATAATTTCCACAGGTGTAAACTTGGTTTTCTGTACTTTTGTTATTTTCTCCTCCCTATATTGATGCACCTATCAAATAGATTCTTCCAGAGATCGTAGAAATATAAGTCTGTTTTAAGTGTTTAAATCTTTAAGTAAAACATTCAAAAAAGAACGATTTGAATATCGATATTTCATTTGGTAATTCATCCGTTTGGTCGGAAATTTACGATTTAACTACACACTTATATCAATCTTGTGAATAAGGTGAAGGATGAAAAGATTTCTATCTAATTTCAAAATTGGCTATAGTCAGTAGGCAATATAAACAGATAAAAACATGACTCATGTATTATCCAAGGAATGTCACTTTTCCTACCACAGAATTGCAGGTATTGCTTTACCTTTCATGCCCACTCTCAGTTTTGGGAGTTCAAAAATCTCACACATTGATTATGATTTACAAAATTGAGTAAAGAGTTTTGACTAGTGTATGGAAAGATGACAAATTTGAAGCGATTCAATAGAAAACTGTTTTAAAAAAAAGAATTTACAAAGTTATTGTGAAAACAATGTTTTAACGGTTAAAATAGAGTACCTGAACTTGCACTGGAGGTTTCTCCTGTACTTGCTGAGTATGTTGATGGGACTGAAGACTCGGACACAGATGAGTAGGAACTGGAGCTAGATCCAATTCCAGAAGTACCAGGACTTGAAGAGCTGTACGTGCTGGGCGACGAAGATGGCGATGACAGATATGAAGAAGTAGATCCAACACCTGAGCTTCCACTTGTTTCACCACTTGCAGAGCTATATGTACTAGGTACCGATGATGGTGATGAGTAGGTCGAAGATCCTGTACTCAAGCCTGTACTGCTTTCATACGATGGGGAACTTGACACACCACTACTACTTCCAGATGAACTGTAGGTACCAATTGAAGAAGACGAATAGGAATTTGTTGTCGCTTCTGGTGTGGTCGTCATTTCTTCAAAGCATCCGTGAACAGCCAATCTTACCTTCATAGGTCGGTTGGAGTTTGGATTTCTGTTGATCCTTACAATGATATCATCGGCAACAGTGTTCTTGTCAAAGTTCACTGGTTTCCTTGGATTGGCATCCTAAAGAAAATAAAAACATGCGATCGGTAGAATAAGAACAAAAGAAACAAATATATATAAGAGTAAATATTTAAGCTTGTTGGTGTTATCTAAAAATCCCAAATAGGAGAGCAATCAAATAATCTTGATATTATATCTAATTAATTTGAAAAGGTGCGTGAAATGGAAATGCACTTACCGATACAATAAGTGTCTTTACTTTCCTTGTGTTCAATACCCAAACAGTCATAGATTCTACATTGTTACTGGTGACTAGTTCAACAGAAGAAACTGGAACTGACATCAGCCAAACTTTGATCAATGCAGTGTTTTTATTGATTTCAAACGGAGTCTTGCTGCTTGGTCTGATATTTGAGATATCAGGGGCTTCTTCTTCGTCAATGACGATGTATTTGTCTCCAATCGTCAATGGAGAATCCATTCCTTCTGTTTCAGTACAAGGCGTTGTAAATCCTGTAACACATTCCGATTGTAAATTGTAAATTTGAGGATATTTAGACTTCATAGTTAAGGGAATTAGAAAAATAATTTCCACAGGTGTAAACTTGGTTTTCTGTACTTTTGTTATTTTCTCCTCCCTATATTGATTGTCAATTAGATAAGATGCACCTATCAAAAAGATTCTTCCAGAGATCGTAGAAATATAAGTCTGTTTTAAGTGTTTAAATCTTTAAGTAAAACATTCAAAAAAGAACAATTTGAATATCGATATTTCATTTGGTAATTCATCGGTTTGGTCGGAAATTTACGATTTAATTACACACTTATATCAATCTTGTGAATAAGGTGAAGGATGAAAAAATTTCTATCTAATTTCAAAATTGGCTATAGTCAGTAGGCAATATAAACAGATAAAAACATGACTCATTTATTGTCCAAGGAATGTCACTTTTCCTACCACAGAATTGCAGGTATTGTTTTACCTTTCATGCCCACTTTCAGTTTTGGGAGTTCAAAAATCTCACACATTGATTATGATTTACAAAATTGAGTAAAGAGTTTTGACTAGTGTATGGAAAGATGACAAATTTGAAGCGATTCAATAGAAAACTGTTTTAAAAAAAAAGAATTTACAAAGTTATTGTGAAAACAATGTTTTGAAAGATCAAAATAGAGTACCTGAACTTGCACTGGAGGTTTCTCCTGTACTTGCTGAGTATGTTGATGGGACTGAAGACTCGGACACAGATGAATAGGAACTGGAGCTAGATCCAATTCCAGAAGTACCAGGACTTGAAGAGCTGTACGTGCTGGGCGACGAAGATGGCGATGACAGATATGAAGAAGTAGATCCAACACCTGAGCTTCCACTTGTTTCACCACTTGCAGAGCTATATGTACTAGGTACCGATGATGGTGATGAGTAGGTCGAAGATCTTGTACTCAAGCCTGTACTACTTTCATACGATGGGGAACTTGACACACTACTACTACTTCCAGATGAACTGTAGGTACCAATTGAAGAAGACGAATAGGAACTTGTTGTCGCTTCTGGTGTGGTCGTCATTTCTTCAAAGCATCCGTGAACAGCCAATCTAACCTTCATAGGTCGGTTGGAGTTTGGATTTCTGTTGATCCTTACAATGATATCATCGGCAACAGTGTTCTTGTCAAAGTTCACTGGTTTCCTTGGATTGGCATCCTAAAGAAAAAATAAAAACATGAGATCTGTAGAATAAGAGCAAAACAAATAAATATATATAAGAGTAAATATCTAAGCTTGTTGGTGTTATCTAAAAATTTCAAATAGGAGAGCAATCAAATAATCTTGATATTATATCTAATTAATTTGAAAAGGTACGTGAAATGGAAATGCACTTACCGATACAATAAGTGTCTTTACTTTCCTTGTGTTCAATACCCAAACAGTCATAGATTCTACATTGTTACTGGTGACTAGTTCAACAGAAGAAACTGGAACTGACATCAGCCAAACTTTGATCAATGCAGTGTTTTTATTGATTTCAAACGGAGTCTTGCTGCTTGGTCTGATATTTGAGATATCAGGGGCTTCTTCTTCGTCAATGACGATGTATTTGTCTCCAATCGTCAATGGAGAATCCATTCCTTCTGTTTCAGTACAAGGCGTTGTAAATCCTGTAACACATTCCGATTGTAAATTGTAAATTTGAGGGTATTTAGACTTCATAGTTAAGGGAATTAGAAAAATAATTTCCACAGGTGTAAACTTGGTTTTCTGTACTTT
The DNA here is from genome assembly GCA_948146395.1 of Fragum whitleyi. Classification (NCBI taxonomy): domain Eukaryota; kingdom Metazoa; phylum Mollusca; class Bivalvia; order Cardiida; family Cardiidae; genus Fragum; species Fragum whitleyi. The sequence continues at coordinate 45,768,927 of OX411556.1, forward strand.
TGTTATTTTCTCCTCCCTATATTGATTGTCAATTAGATAAGATGCACCTATCAAAAAGATTCTTCCAGAGATCGTAGAAATATAAGTCTGTTTTAAGTGTTTAAATCTTTAAGTAAAACATTCAAAAAAGAACAATTTGAATATCGATATTTCATTTGGTAATTCATCGGTTTGGTCGGAAATTTACGATTTAATTACACACTTATATCAATCTTGTGAATAAGGTGAAGGATGAAAAAATTTCTATCTAATTTCAAAATTGGCTATAGTCAGTAGGCAATATAAACAGATAAAAACATGACTCATTTATTGTCCAAGGAATGTCACTTTTCCTACCACAGAATTGCAGGTATTGTTTTACCTTTCATGCCCACTTTCAGTTTTGGGAGTTCAAAAATCTCACACATTGATTATGATTTACAAAATTGAGTAAAGAGTTTTGACTAGTGTATGGAAAGATGACAAATTTGAAGCGATTCAATAGAAAACTGTTTTAAAAAAAAGAATTTACAAAGTTATTGTGAAAACAATGTTTTGAAAGATCAAAATAGAGTACCTGAACTTGCACTGGAGGTTTCTCCTGTACTTGCTGAGTATGTTGATGGGACTGAAGACTCGGACACAGATGAATAGGAACTGGAGCTAGATCCAATTCCAGAAGTACCAGGACTTGAAGAGCTGTACGTGCTGGGCGACGAAGATGGCGATGACAGATATGAAGAAGTAGATCCAACACCTGAGCTTCCACTTGTTTCACCACTTGCAGAGCTATATGTACTAGGTACCGATGATGGTGATGAGTAGGTCGAAGATCCTGTACTCAAGCCTGTACTACTTTCATACGATGGGGAACTTGACACACTACTACTACTTCCAGATGAACTGTAGGTACCAATTGAAGAAGACGAATAGGAATTTGTTGTCGCTTCTGGTGTGGTCGTCATTTCTTCAAAGCATCCGTGAACAGCCAATCTTACCTTCATAGGTCGGTTGGAGTTTGGATTTCTGTTGATCCTTACAATGATATCATCGGCAACAGTGTTCTTGTCAAAGTTCACTGGTTTCCTTGGATTGGCATCCTAAAGAAAATAAAAACATGCGATCGGTAGAATAAGAACAAAAGAAACAAATATATATAAGAGTAAATATTTAAGCTTGTTGGTGTTATCTAAAAATCCCAAATAGGAGAGCAATCAAATAATCTTGATATTATATCTAATTAATTTGAAAAGGTACGTGAAATGGAAATGCACTTACCGATACAATAAGTGTCTTTACTTTCCTTGTGTTCAATACCCAAACAGTCATAGATTCTACATTGTTACTGGTGACTAGTTCAACAGAAGAAACTGGAACTGACATCAGCCAAACTTTGATCAATGCAGTGTTTTTATTGATTTCAAACGGAGTCTTGCTGCTTGGTCTGATATTTGAGATATCAGGGGCTTCTTCTTCGTCAATGACGATGTATTTGTCTCCAATCGTCAATGGAGAATCCATTCCTTCTGTTTCAGTACAAGGCGTTGTAAATCCTGTAACACATTCCGATTGTAAATTGTAAATATGAGGATATTTAGACTTCATAGTTGAGCCAATTAGAAAAATAATTTCCACAGGTGTAAACTTGGTTTTCTGTACTTTTGTTATTTTCTCCTCCCTATATTGATTGTCAATTTAATAAGATGCACATATCAAATAGATTCTTCTAAAGATCGTAGAAATATAAGTCTGTTTTAAGTGTTTAAATCTTTAAGTAAAACATTCAAAAAAGAACAATTTGAATATCGATATATCATTTGGTAATTCATCGGTTTGGTTGGAAATTTACGATTTAATTACACACTTATATCAATCTTGTGAATAAGGTGAAGGATGAAAAGATTTCTATCTAATTTCAAAATTGGCTATAGTCAGTAGGCAATATAAACAGATAAAAACATGACTCATTTATTATCCAAGGAATGTCACTTTTCCTACCACAGAATTGCAGGTATTGTTTTACCTTTCATGCCCACTTTCAGTTTTGGGAGTTCAAAAATCTCACACATTGTTTATGATTTACAGAATTGAGTAAAGAGTTTTGACTAGTGTATGGAAAGATAACAAATTTGAAGCGATTCAATAGAAAACTGTTTAAAAAAAGAATTTACCAATTTTTTGTGAAAACAATGTTTTGAAAGATCAAAATAGAGTACCTGAACTTGCACTGGAGGTTTCTCCTGTACTTGCTGAGTATGTTGATGGGACTGAAGACTCGGACACAGATGAGTAGGAACTGGAGCTAGATCCAATTCCAGAAGTACCAGGACTTGAAGAGCTGTACGTGCTGGGCGACGAAGATGGCGATGACAGATATGAAGAAGTAGATCCAACACCTGAGCTTCCACTTGTTTCACCACTTGCAGAGCTATATGTACTAGGTACCGATGATGGTGATGAGTAGGTCGAAGATCCTGTACTCAAGCCTGTACTGCTTTCATACGATGGGGAACTTGACACACCACTACTACTTCCAGATGAACTGTAGGTACCAATTGAAGAAGACGAATAGGAACTTGTTGTCGCTTCTGGTGTGGTCGTCATTTCTTCAAAGCATCCGTGAACAGCCAATCTAACCTTCATAGGTCGGTTGGAGTTTGGATTTCTGTTGATCCTTACAATGATATCATCGGCTACAGTGTTCTTGTCAAAGTTCACTGGTTTCCTTGGATTGGCATCCTAAAGAAAAAATAAAAACATGCGATCTGTAGAATAAGAGCAAAAGAAATAAATATATATAAGAGTAAATATCTAAGCTTGTTGGTGTTATCTAAAAATTTCAAATAGGAGAGCAATCAAATAATCTTGATATTATATCTAATTAATTTGAAAAGGTACGTGAAATGGAAATGCACTTACCGATACAATAAGTGTCTTTACTTTCCTTGTGTTCAATACCCAAACAGTCATAGATTCTACATTGTTACTGGTGACTAGTTCAACAGAAGAAACTGGAACTGACATCAGCCAAACTTTGATCAATGCAGTGTTTTTATTGATTTCAAACGGAGTCTTGCTGCTTGGTCTGATATTTGAGATATCAGGGGCTTCTTCTTCGTCAATGACGATGTATTTGTCTCCAATCGTCAATGGAGAATCCATTCCTTCTGTTTCAGTACAAGGCGTTGTAAATCCTGTAACACATTCCGATTGTAAATTATAAATATGAGAATATTTAGATTTTATAATCATTTTGTAACCTGAAAATTCAGTTCCCTGTGCCTTTGGTATAATCTTTTTTCTACGTTAATTGCATTTTAAATAGAAGTGCATTTCAATAGATTTGGCCCGTGCCCCTTAGAAACAAGGTCCAATGAAATGAATAAAATATGCAGCTAAAATATTTTAACCCAACAGATTTTTAAATGTCGTTTATTTATCTATCAATGAAGCAATTTGATTGAAAATTTACGATATTATTATACACAGATCTCAATCAAAAATAATGTGATAGATGCATGCAGTCCAACACCTCCTTATATCAAGATTGACCGCAAAGTGGATATACTTTACATTAAAGATTACTCAGGAAAGTCATTTACCAAATAGAAAATCAAGAATATTGAAAATGGACAACCAGTAAGTAGGCAATACCGCAGATAAAAAGTATAAAGTGAAAAAGCACAGGTCAATTTTAAGATTACATCAGATTTCAGGTGGCAATCTTTTAATCTTTTTTAAAATATCAAAAGAAGAAGTGGAAGCCGTTGTAAAACTCAACACACAGCTTTTCCTTATAACAGTGTTTTGATTAACGCTCTTTCTGTCGAATTTTATGAAAATCGATTTCTGTGTAACACCGTGAATTATATTTTTTTGCTCCTGGTTAGATATTAGCATTGCATAAAGAACTTTCCGCGGGGATTTCTGATATATGCAATCACTTCTAAATATAACCTTGACATCTGACCAAAACATGATTTATAAAAAAAAACCTTTTATTTATCAAATGTCTATTATTACCATGCAATACTAATAGTGTTAATAAACGACTTTGACATAAATTGATGATGGTTTAATGAACAAGCTCATTGATTGTCCAATTTATGTCGCATTTTTTTAATTACGAAAAAAATTATTCAACTTGAACTTTATGTCGTATTGTAGATTTTTAAGTTTAGGTATCATGGACATAGGTGATTGGGTTGTTTTGACTACTTTTTATCTGGATACCAAAGTTGGTTCTGTTCAATGGAAAATTGTAAGAAAATGGTTCAACTGTTGAAGAATTCAAAAGCATATCGGAGGAAGTGATTTGATCTTTTTTTTTTCAAAGCAGATATTCCTAAAGCTTAGCAAACCACTGCCTTGCGTTCAGGATGAAAAAACGATGCAAATCGTATGCCTATTATACCCCGCTTTGAATGTGGATTTGTGAGCAAAGCGGGGTAAAATTGACCGACAGTTTTCACCGTTTCGTCATTCTGAACCAAGGGCTGATTTACTTACTTTATGCCAATTGATGGCAATTTGCGTTTGTAACAAATAGTGAATATAGTGTCTGGCACTAATTTAGATGGTCGTTAAACATAAAAAAAATCCGCGGTTCTTTCTTTTATGTGAATATGCTTTTCTTTATCGTCGACTTTCTACCAAAACCTCGTAACTACAGCTTTAAACAAGCTGTAGTTACAAGATTTTAGCAGAACACCGACGATATGTAAACTGAAAATTTTGCCACAAGAAGGTAATTATGCTTCATTGAACACCAAGTATTAACTTGTTTAATTATACAATTATTGTTTTATGGTCGATTATTCAATATACAAATATCATTTATTGTCTTGTTAATGTTACTTTTTCATATCGGAATGGCAGTTAAATCATTTTTTTGTATTTAATGCCTTATTACAGCTTTCGATGTTAAGTTATCGTGAACGTTTTAGGTAAGTTATAGTGAAGTGAGTGAGAAGAGTATAAAGTTAGAAATAAACACACACAGGAATAACGGAAGATTATCACTTCATACCCTCACCGCCTTACCAGTGAAATCATTAAAACTTTATTTACCAGTTTCGTTCATTACACCCTCTCTGACGTCATCTAAGCTGTGTCCACAAATGTTGCGTTCAATCATGTGCAAAAAATGACGCGCCTAAAGAAAACCTGTCCTAAATTTTACACATTTTGCTTTATTTATGCATTAAGAGGGGGTTTAGACTGTATGTTTTTTTCACATCTGCTTTTTCATATATGTCAAAACATGCAGTGTAAACCCCCAGATAATGAGCGTTCTGTTAACAGATCTGCAAAACATACAGAATAGAACATGTTCTATTTCCGTCTGCTTTTCAATACCGAAATGACCATTGATACCTCTGATGACCTGCTGATAAGCTGATAAAATAAACAATTACTGGTCAGCTCTTTCAAGTAGCCCGTCAAATAGACATATTTTGTGAAATATAATTCCTTCAATGACCAGGGAGAAAATTTAACCTATGACAATTATATAGATAAGTTCTTCCAGTGGTACTTAGTATATTGAAAAATAATTATTATAATAAAACTGAAAAATAATATGCTTGAACACCCATTGCATTTACTGACCTATCAGGAAATTGCAGAACATATTGACTATAGTCAGTCTATATGTCAGGAATATTGGTGGCCCAACTTAACTAAGAATTGTCATTCTACTGTACTTAATTGTCATAGAATAATTATCTGCCTTTTAATTAGTTTGTTTATGCCTATTCAATTTACATGGTTATTCAATCGAGGTTTAAGTTCTTATAAATCCCCCTCGATTCTACCTCCTGAGAAATCCTCAAATACTGGCACTAAATGTTACGGATAAGTAAGAGAATGAAGCTAGATCAATGGCATTTTCGGGAATCAAATTTCTCCTGACTCCACTCAATCGAGAGACCAGTGCTTAGCGACGCGACGAAAATGTGTTGGTTATTTATCAAGTATTAAATTGTGAAGAGTAATTAGTTTTTATTGTCACTTTGAGTCTCAAATTAAACTAGAAATAAAATATTTGAAATAAATGTTCAGAAAAGAGATCAAATGATTAATTACAGAAACAGATAATTCTGTGACCATTTACCAGCTTTAAGACAACTTAAGCAGGAGAAAAGGATTCAAATAAATTAATTGGGCTATATTTCAATGTCTTTATTATCATTTAATTGACGTCTTTATCATTGTGAAACTAAAAACATAATCACACTGTACAAATACGCAAAACGGATTCATGTGTGAGTGTGATGAGGATTTTTTTGGTTCATACCTCCATGAAATTTATTCTCTAATCATATCCTAATATCATGAAGCAAAATTCATTAAGATTAGTCAATAATAATATTTATTTTTGATTTGATAACTTTTCGCGGAAGCTTAAAAATAGCTGCATACTCAAAAAATGCTTTCATTGCACAATGGAACCAATTTTAAGCCAATCAGAACATACCAATATTGATAAACATAAATAAAATTTAATTATTTAAATATACATTAGGTATCGGTGAGCGATAAAATATTCCCTCGTCATTCCAGTCATACAATTCATTATTTGATCTTGAAAATGACTGACAGTCATGACCGAGGTCAACTGAAGCAGATATGTTAAAGCATACAGTGTAAACGCAAAAAGACAGATACGCTTTTCCACATGTGCTTTTTCACATCTGCTTAAACATACAGTGTAAACGCTCTCTAAAGAAATAGACTAATCTTTAATTTCTGTAGTGAGATCGATTGATATTTCATTTCGTGAACAACAAAAGCTTTAGTTATACTCTTGGCTCCGCAACTTGTTATGATGTCAAAAATTGGCGTCATCAGCAATGTTTCATTGCAATTATGATAAGGACGAGTGTATTTTTTACTGCATTTATATGAGTATAAAGTGCAATTGCCTAAGCATATGGCAAATAACGCCCGTAGAAAATATTTTCTAAAATTTACACATTTTGTCTTATCTATGCCTTAAAGAACTAGAATAATCGTTTGCTTTTCGAGTAAGATCGATTGATATTTCATTTCGTAATCAACAATAGTTATATTTTTTCGCCTGGCTCTACCACTCGTGAACAAGTAGCTTTAGTTGTTCACTCAATTCAATAGAAAACGTCTTATACTGAAGCAAACGATAATACTTTATTTCTTCAATACCCTCCAGTTATTTATCGAAAAAATGATATTAAATTTCATATTGATGCCCAAAAAGTGAAATTGTCCGATTAATATACCCTGCTTTCGATAATTTCATCCTACCTAACGCTATTAGAGCATAGCCCCGTGAGCAAAAATTGAATGACGTCATGATGACGTTGCTAAGCAATCAGGTGCACAATGGTGCGCTTCCAGTTAATTTGTCCCAAACTCTTCACAGTTCGTCCCTTTCTAGCATTAAAAAACCTAGAGTAATCGTTTGTTTAGCAAGTAAGATCAATTAATAATTCATTGCTTGAACAACATGAGCTTCGCCACTTGTGAAAATACGGCTTTTGCTTTTCATTCAATGATATATAAAGCGATCTAACACTGAACCAAAACATTATCTTTATCTCTTAATATTAAAATCGGTTCCCTTTTTTCATGAAATTTCAATTTAAAGAGAGGTACGTGTTATCATATCATTGAGATTTGCCTGACAATTATAGAAAATGCTTTCCCTAAAGGATTGAAATTAATAAAGACACTCAATTTAGTTTTATTAAATGAAACAAAAATAAGAAGCATTATATACAGAACAATATTGTGACCCTAAAATTGTCTTTTTAAAATTTCATGAAAATTCAAAAATATTTGTAGAAATAGTAGTATAAACGAGAATAGTCTGATCGAAAACCATAAGACCCAATCATTCATGTTTTCTGGAGGATCAGTCCCATTTTTCTATAGGAACCTTCCACATGACCCAACACTTATTCTGTGGTCTCGGGATCAAAGAAATTCATAAATCAACATTTTTTGCGTAAACAATAATATATCTTTGCGAAAATCCTTAAGCCACATTTTCGAAGGGTATCTTTTATGACCCTACAATTACTATGTGAAAGTGGAATTTATTGTGTGCAAGATAAAAGTCTGATCGAATTCTGAAAGGCGGCCGTTTCTGTATTTAATCGAAAGATACCCTTTTTATGAAAAAAAAAACCTTTCGGATAACTCTGCAAAATATCACACAAAGACCCAAGGAAATCGAATAATATTTGTGGATTTTTTTCGCATTTTCGTAGCTTTCCGCGTTTTCCTACGGATCACTCCCATTTTCAAAAGAAACCATCTTTACATTCCTGCAACCAATCTATAAAAGAATTAAGATATTTTTTGCGGACTATCTCGCAATTACAAAAATTGATATCGGACAGATGGACGTACGAACGAACGGATGGGAACCACACTTTCACTATACTTCAGAAAGGCTCAAGACTTTATTCTTCTACAAGACATAAAAAGGAATGAAGACTAAATGACAGATACAGTTAACAACATCGTGAAATTAACAAGGTGAATATCCAGGAAATGATTCAGAAATGAAATTGATTGAGTGTGTGGGGCGAGTTTTGAGTGAATTTAATGGGAGGTAATCCAATATCTCAAATTTTGTTCAGGACGAACAAAATTAGCGACATTGATTACCTCCCTTTAATAAAACACGCATACAAGTTCTATAGAAATCTTTCTATTTCTTCAAGAACCAATTAGACGCGTGCAATTTGAATTATGTCAGTGTAATCCGATTTTACTCTATCCGAATTTATTTTGAATGACGTTGTTGATTCTATATTTTTTCAATGGGTTTGAGCGTTTTTGAATGGTTTGAGTGTTTGGAATGAGTGAATGGAGCTATGAGTGAGCGATTTAGAATGATTTTGATTTATACGTAACTAACTGTAATAGTACCTGAACTTCCACTTGAGCTTGATTCAGTACTTGATGAGTACGTAGATGGTACTGAAGACTCGGACGCAGTTGAATAGGAGCTACTCAATGAAGCACTACCTGAAGGTGTTTCCGCTAGAAAAATAAAAAAATACAAGAAGTAATTGAGGTCCAGGACGGACAGGTATCGCTAAACTGCTCTAACCAGAGAGATAACTAGGACTTTGAAATTATATACGCACCAAGATGGCGACCAACATAGAATGTTGATTAAGTTGATTGAGTTTAACGGCGCTTTCAACATTTTTTCAGTTATATCGCGGCGGCTGGAGCACCTAACAATGGTTTCCTGGTATTTCTCTCACCAGTACAACCACCACATCCTTTCCTAGCCTCCAGCTGCTATCTCACATAGGTATACGATTATAAACCCATTGGTGGAAAACAAATAGTCGGAAAGAATGAGTGCCGCCGTCGGCGTTAACCCAGGACCTCTAGATCCAACATAGAATGTATATATAGGATAAAAGCAATATATAAACTGTGGCGTTGTTGAATAATCAAAACATCGTAACTACAGCTTGAATAAGCTGTAGTTTCGATGTTAAGGTCATTCAGCAACAACATTTTTCGAAAGCGGTTATATTTGTATTACGCAATTGCGTAATGGACGTTACGCCCTTGCGAACTTTACTAGAAGTTTGCGTAAAATTACATTGTTTTAATGTAGTTCAAACATCAAAATTCAGGATTAGAGAGACAATCATCTGCAAATACTTTATCTAATAATCTAAACACCTGGAAAATCAATATTTTAAAAAGTAGGTCAAAGGTTAAGGTAAGTACAAATGGTTAAATAAAGTAAAACCTGCGTTAAGCGACCATTTAGGGGACCGCCAAAAGGTAATCGCTAGCGGGAATGGTCGCTTAATACAATACTTAACGCTAAAAAATAGGCCATTTAGTATATATCAATCATCGCTTAATTCTACTGGATCTTTTGATGCTGGAATCCATTATAATCGTCTCATTGAGAACATGAAAATGCTTTCAAAAATTAAAAAAATTCAATAATAAATAATAAAAATATTCGTTTTTCGCAGATTTTGATTATGGTGAAGTGACTTGATAAAATGGGTCGCGTAAGTGACGTGGTCGCGTGAGCAAGGTGTTCCATAGACGCAGACTAGGAGACAATCATCTGCCAATGTTATTAGTGACATCAAACAGCCCATCTTATAAGTAGATCAAGGGTCAGAGGTCAACCATGATGTCAAATTCACAGGTAATCAACTTTTAGATTATTCACTTAGTACAGTCCTGGACACCGTAAATCAATATTGAAGAAAGAAGGTCAATGGTTCAATATGCTGCAAGATTCCAAGACGATGATTTACGAAGCTTTATCATTGACATAATGCAATCCTAGACATAACAATCATTCCCGGAATGTAGTTCAAAGGTCAAGGTCAAGTGTAAAATAGTTAAAAGTGATATAACATTGCTTTGGACCTTAATATTCCAAATTTTAAAAAAGTAGGGCAAAGATCAGGGTCAAAGTCACGGTTTGAAAATAATGCTAGAATCAAAGAAAATAATCTGCCAAGGTATATTGTAAAGTTAGGAGGTTGTATACCTAATAATTCATTTTTTTTAGAATGTAGGTCAATGGGACGGTAGAACTTTCAACATGATTTCAAACAAGAAGCCAATCTTCTACCAATACTTATTTTACTTATTTGACTTAATACAACACATGACTGAATAATTTGATATTTTAGAAAGTAGGTTAAAGGTCAGAGTTGGGGTAATGAATCAATAAGATATTTTTAGAGGAAACTGTATATGCAAAGAGTTGTCATTAAAATGCAATATTTATACAAGTCTTTGTCTCGATTGATTTTTCAGTCCTTCTCGAAAATATCAACCGGAGCTTATGTCGTTGCAGGCTGTCCTTCCTTAGTCTGTGCCCTAACTCAACCTTTAAACACCTTCTTCTCCAAAACAACTAGTTAGATTTTCTACCAAATTTCTCTGGAATTATCCGTATGACATCTTTTAAGAGAACAACTCAGCCTATTCAAGCAGATTTATTTACCTGTTGAAATCACAGTAGAAATCACAGTAGAAGCAGAGGAGCTTGCAAAAGTTGTATGCCGAGGTGTTGTAGACGCACCTGAAATGCGTTAAAGATATTTACAATATGACCTACATGTACGTTGCCGAAGTGAAATAACCCCGTTGAATATTTCTGATATTACATGGTTGTTATTACACTAGTGGAATAACTTTGCAAGTGAGCTCAGAGCGAATAGCAACGCTATTTTGTAACCGCGAACATGACGTCATAATCTATGTTTTGTGACGTCATTTTTAAAAGGCGTTATAAGTTTCGTGGAAAATTGAAACGTTGAATTTCAAGAATTTTGACGATTTTTCGCTAAAATTCGGGTCATATTATAAAATTGAATATAAAATTTGTGCTAATAAAATACAGAATTAATTAAACTCGTCATCTAAAACAGATAAAAACTCGGCGCAGCCTCGTTTTTATCTGTTTATAGATGACGCGTTTGATAAATTCAGTATTCAATGACCACTCATTCAATATCCTCTATTTAATTAGTAGCCATGAAATACCAAATTCATGCCACTTGTCATTTATCGAGTGACAAAAAAGTTTTTGTTGATGTAGTATCTGTTTAAGATGTTGAATTTGATAGATTCATATATTTTAAACACAAAGTTGATGAAAATGACCCAATATTTCGCATATTAACCATTTCGGACCGCTTCCTTGTATATTGCTTGTATTACGCATCCTGTCGCGTGAACTTGCTTTTATTCACATCGCGTAAAAACCCCATCTCAGCAATAGCAATGTTAAAAGGAATTTTGTCATGCCATCTTTGATTAGGCAATATTTATAGCGAATGACAGGATGAATGTTACTTATAGTCGGCTTTTAACCAAGACTTTTTATAATGTCATCTGTAAGACTCGCAATTTTTTAAAATAATAGCACGTTCGGTTACAGTTAACAACATCATGGAATTGACACGGTGAATGATTTTCGAATGATATTTGAATGAAATTGAATTAGTGCAATAAGTGAGGGTTTTTTTGTGAAATTAAAGGAAGGTCATCCATTATCGGCAATTTTGTTCAGGATGAACACAATCTGTGATATTCATTACCACCCTTTTATGAAAAACGCATACAGGCCCTATGAATAGATTTCTACTTCTTTAAGAACCATTCGGACGATTATCAATTTAGTCATATCAGTGAGATCATGATATCTTTTTTTAGCTTTACTTATTTTGAATGTAGTTGGTGAACTTATATGTTTAGTGATTTCGAATGCGTTGTTGAATGGTTTGAGTGAGTGTTTGGATTGAATTAATGGAGTGCTGAGTGAGCGATTTACAATGGTTTTGATTGGCATGAATATCAATTTCACGATGTAAGTAACTGTATTCAAAATGATTTTTTTTTTCAAATCTATCCATATAGTTACCTGGTTTAAAACAGCCCCAAACCTGCAAAGTTACAAATATTGGTTCTTTGTTGTCAAACTTCTCTGTGACCGTTATTTCTATCCTGACAATTCTTACTGTATTGGGTAATCTGATTGGCTTATCTGCTCGAATAGGCTGAAATGTAGGAAGAACGAAACGTTTTATAATGATCATAAGCTATATTAACGTTAAAATCTGAACACTGGGTAATTGGAATTATAACAACTAATAAATGAATAGAGGATATTGAATGAGTGGTCTTTGAATACTGAATTTATTAAACGAGTCATATATAAACACATAAAAACGAGGCTGTGTCGAGTTTTTATTTGTTTTAGATGACGAGTTTAATAAATTCTGTATTTTATGAGCACAAATTTTATTTTCTGTTTATAATAGGACCCGAATTTTAGCGAAAAATCGTCAAAACTCTTGAAATTTAACGTTTCAATTTCCGGCGAAACTTATAACGCCGTTTCAAAATGACGTCACAAAACATAGATCATGACATTATTTTTGTGGTAACAATATAGCGTTGCTATCCGCACTGAGCTCATTTGCATAGTTATTCCACTAGTGTAATAACATCCGTGTAATATCAAAAATATTCAACGGTATTATTTCACCCCGGCGACGTCGGTCATATTATAAACTATATTTGTTTGTTTTGAAAAAAATGTTATTGTTCATTTAAGACAAGTTTTCGTCACTAATAATACTTAATAAGTAGTACTACTACTACTATAATCTGTGTTTGCAAGTTATACATTTTAGACTGAGAGAACGGTTGATTGCAGAAACAATATAACGCCTACCCTTCCGTCGTTGAGTGGTCTCGGCTTGTTCGATCCAACGCGAGTGTACGTTACTGTGACTGTCTTGATGTTTCTTCTTGTCGGGAAGGCAATGCGATCGACGGGCACTCCTTCTTCTGGTAAGTCAACAGTAATCTACATAAAAGGATAAGGAAAATATATAGGTTATGAAATACAGAATTAATTTAACCCTTTCCCGTTTTTCAAAATTTTACCTGTCCAAATATAAAGGTTTTGAAAACGAAAATTTAAAGTGGATTTAGATTGAAAATTAACCATTCAGTAGGGTAGAGAATAGTGTGGAAAAAGAAGAAATTGCTTGCCAGGAGCAATTTCTTCTTTTTTCACAATGTTTTCTAAATCATAAAATCACAGGCACGTAAAAAGCAGGGATTAAACAGCAAAGGGTTAAGTGCAATTTTGTATAAAATATATATCCACTCATTATTTTTTTATTTTATAAATACGAATTATATATTTTATTTATGTAAAACATAAATTCTTGCGTCAAATAAAAAAAATCCATCGATCTTTAAGCAACATGAAACAATAATTCGATTGAAACCCTATGTTGTCATATTTTTGCCATGAGATACTGTACAAGATATATATATCATGATTTTTATCAATATCGCGATAAGATAAATTCTTCAAAAAATTATATTGTATCTCAAATTTTCTCAGTAATACTATCGTGATATTTGTACGTAGAGTCTTGTTTCTTTTCCCTACGATAATACCCACTACTGACATTAAAATAAAACTACCGTGAAACAAAACGGGTATTTTCAGGAACTATATTTAGATGGCCGATTTTGGATTTATTTCATTTTCAACCCTCGGCTTAGAGTGTTTCAAGTATTTACATATATGAAAACAGAGTTATCCAGATGAGTTTTCTATTAAAAGAAGTCGGAATTTCTACCTAAAGGCTTAATATCTTGATGCCAGTAGTGGACATCAATCCTTTGGAATGGTAGATAACATATATTACCATCACAATAATTCAACATGAAAAATAATGAACAGGACTACTTGATTTTACCATGATAGTTATCAAATTATCACGATGCTGCTTTCTCGTATTTCTTGGCAAATATATTCTACCATAAAACCATAACTGATTTATTTAAATGTGTGTTTCTGTTGTTTCAGAAAGTTTATCCCCTAGACAAAATTTAGACTTGTCTTATTTTAAATAAAGACAGTTTTAACGATATTTTGAAAAAAAGGTTGTCGTTTTTGAAAAAGAAATCAACAATAAAGAAGCTGCTTGCAATCAGCACCTTCTAGGGTGTTCAAACTCATTACCATGTCGAATGATTATCTAACTTAACTTTAACCAAATTTAAGGGTTTTTTTTTTAAAATGAGCTTATATTTTGTGGCGTGTAAAAGAAGCGTGTTCGAATGATGCGATCTTCCAAGAAAGAGAAAGATGTCTAAATACCTGGAAGTTTGGTATAGTACTGGACGCCGGATTATTTTCGTCAGGACGAAGTCTGTTAATTTCTCTATTGACTTTCCTATCGTTTGTAGATATATTTTCCTCTGGTATATCACTTTCACTGTCCATTCCGGTCGTAACTGTACATTCTGGGGTGCTGGTTCCTGGTGAATATGTAAAAATGTATAATACGTACTTAGTGTATTATATGAAAAAAATTTCTAACGAGGTTGGGAGAATTGAAAATTGTCGAGGCTCTGCCGATATTTTTTTCATACATTACACTAAGTACGTATTATTATTGATTATATTTAGGTATTATATTTATCTTATAACATCTTTTTGTCTTCTTTTCGTCAATGTTTTTAACAGAAATGGAAGTTACTAAAAATAACCGCACTATATCATTGTTCTAAAAATAACTATGTGATTTCATAAAAAAATATCATACGGGATGTTATGACACGGATATTTGTATAGTTATAAGGTAAAATGCGTTTATGTTACAGTTTATGTGTAATTCTGGTTATTTTATAAAATACATAAAAATTTCAGACATTTTGTTATTTGTCAAGTAACACTATTTTCAGCTCATCTTTACAGCGTCTACAACATAAACAAGAGGACCGTGGGCCCTCGGTCGCTCACCTGATAAAAAAGCTCTATTACCCAGATCTATCTAAGCTACCAAAAAAAGAGATATCTTCACATATTCAATTATTTTAGATCTGTTAAATGAAAATCTACCTAATGCGGTTGAATTTAGCAATATAGTTTCACTATTTTGGCGGCTTTTAAAGATTTTATATTGATCCGAGATAACCCCCGACCCTCCCGAAGTACTCTGCCCCTGTTAGTCCAACATTACATGCTTGATGTATTTTCATAAATAAGGTATACATGAATTGATGATCCATGTCAAATATAAGTCAGACATCTAGTTCAGACGAAGAAATTTTAGGCCTTTTACATTGTCCCGAGAGCTACACGCTCCCTTTGGTGCTCTGCCCCTTGTAGCCCAACAACCATAATTTTATCTATTTTCATGAAGGTGTATGATCCAGCGATGTAACCAAATACGATTGATGTTAGCCACTTGGTTCAAAAGAAGTAGAAAAAAAATTGAAGATTTCCTTTTAATAGCCAGTTGGAGCTATCCCGTCCCTCTATGCAGTTGATTGCCCCCCCCCCCCCCCCCCCCCCAAAAAAAAAAAATTATAATGATAATAAATGAATAAAAGACGAAGCATTTTTTTTTTAAACAATCATCTCAAAATCAAATAAGTCAACTATAAGTAAGGACCATTGTGTTAATTTATTTTGGCTTCATTTTTTTTTTTTTTACTTTTTTCTTGTTGTTAGATTGGGTGTAGAAATAGTGTAAGAACATCCGTGTTGAATTATTAGTGTAAGCTCTGCAATCTTTTCCCAAGCAAACCATGTATATGAACTACGAAAACAAATGTAAAAAGAGTATTTGTTTGTATAAAAACGTATTTTTAGCAGATATTCAGTAGAGTTTGTTCTCTAATTGTTGTCTTCTCTTACATATTGTTCGAAATTACAATAAAATATTACATATTCAGTGGTTCCGTGGTCTAGAGGTAGAGCATCGGCCTCTAGACCCAAAGAAACTGAGTTCGATTCCAGGGAGAGGCTATCGATCTTGGTTCTTTCATTGGCCCACACATTCGGCGCGAGTACTGGTGAGTTTTCGAGGAATCGGAATCGAGAGGGATTAATCTAAGTTGTAATAACTCGTTTACAATCGATATAAAATAGATAGGTTTATAATATGACCTACGTCGCGGGTGTGAAATAACCCCGTTGAATATTTTTGATATTACACGGGTGTTATTACACTTGTGGAATAACTTTGCAAATGAATGTATAGCAACGCTATTTTGTAACCGCGAAAATGACGTCATAATGATATATTGTGGCGTCAGTTTCAAGTGGCGTTATAAGTTTCGCGGAAAATTGAAATGTTGAATTTCAAGAATTTTGACGATTTTTCGTAAAAATTCTGATCATTTTATAAATAGAATATAAAATTCATATAATACAGAATTTCGCAGCCTCGTTTTTATCTGTTTATAGATGACTCGTTTAATAAATTCAGTATTCCATGACCACTCGTTCAATATCCTCTGTTTAAACCAAACAATTATACCCTCTTAAAGTATCAAGAGTAAAGTTGCATTTATCCTGTCACTAGCTAATAATATTGCCTGATAAAAGGGTGTATGACGAACTTGTTGATATCAGGTCATTTGATCACGTGACAGCTTTATTATGTCACTTGGTCACGTGGCCTGCTGGATCTTCTTTTTGCGGCCATTAGGTCTCAAAACAGTCCTCTCTAACATTTTTTCCCTTTTGAATTTGAGTGTCTATTTCTGATAAAAAATACTTCACTCGATTCTAATATATGTTTTTTTAAAATCAAAACGCGACCATATCGATGACGTAGTAGGCCTACATGACTGATGCCGAAATCAATAAGATTGGGAAGAAGCTTTTCGGTGTTTACATTCGACCTCGAAAACTGTCAGGATTTGAAAACATTTATCTGGATGGATTCAACGCAGAATTATTTGACCAAGGAGGATTTCGGAAATAGTAGTTTTGCATCTGATCTCAATCTATGTCAATCCGTTGATTAAGAGAAGAAAGGCATTGAATTGAGATTTGCTTTTAGCTGCATGCCAACAAAACTTCGAAGAAAAAAAGGACGTTTCAGGTTTGAGATTGCGAGAATTCACTCGATTCATATCTTCTTAATCATTAAGGTATGTACGCATTAATCAAGTTTTCTTTTGTAAAATATTTTATTGCTACAGCATCAGAGAACCTTTCAATTATCGAGTTCTATAGCCGTTTGAGATCACCCCACCTTTTCCACCCATTCACCCTTATGATGAGGACTCGCCGAGTATCGGAGTTGAAAATCGGGACCGGATTAAATTTTCGTAAATAAATAACGTATAGACATAAAAGATGTAAAAAAAAGGATTGTTACAGGATAAATATAATAGATGATAGGATAGGTGACTTGAGATAAATTCCTACGCCTTGCCCGATAAACTTTTCCATCTCAAGTCACCAACCATCTATTCTCTATTTAGTCTTCCAACTCAAAGAATAACTTGGTATAGTTTTGCTCTATGCCATCATAGATATACCGTATGGGTCAGTAGTAACTTGAGTTAAAACAGACTTATTAGAACTTATAAGGCAGATATTAGTAACATATATTGATAAACCCAAATATTCGCCTCATTTTCTCATAAAAATTCCATTATTTGACATATTCATTCGGCGATATAGGTCCAATTCAAATACCTTATTTGCATCTCATTTGCATCTTAAATTCCAACTCATACCACATGTGTTAGTCATGTGGTAGTTATATTGATGTCAATAAAACGCCAAAAATGAGACATACGTGAATTTTTGTAACGGCGACCAAAATTCATTATCTACCGCTTGGACAATGAAGTCAATATGACATTTTATTCTTCTATCAACAACATACAAAATGTAACCAATAATTGTCATTGTTATCTCAGATATATTGTAGGAATACCTATTGATGTTGTTGTCCCAGTTACTGTAGGAGTAACTGATGCTGTCCCTGTTACTGTGGGAGTTACAGTTGCTGTTGTTGTCCCAGTACCTGTAGGAGTAATTGTTGGTGTCCCAGTTACGGTAGGTGTTACAGTTGCTGTTGTTGTCCCAGTAGCTGTAGGAGTTACTGTTGCTGTTGTTGTCCCAGTACCTGTAGGAGTAACTGTTGGTGTCCCGGTTACTGTAGGTGTTACGGTTGCTGTTGTTGTACCAGTTACTGTAGGTGTTACAGTTGCTGTTGTTGTCCCAGTAGCTGTAGGTGTTACAGTTGCTGTTGTTGTCCCTGTTACTGTGGGAGTTACAGTTTCTGTTGTTGTGCCAGTGACTGTTGCTGTTGTAGGAGAAGTAGTTCCTGTTGTTGCTGTCTCTTCTTCAGCTATAAATAAAATCAATTAAAATATGACTTACTTACATTGCGGAAATGAAATAACCCCGTTGAATATTTTTGATATTACACGGGTGTTATTACGCTAGTGGAATAACTATGCAAATTAGCTAAGAACGCATAGCAACGCTATGGATTATCTGACATCATTATGCATAAAGCGTTATATATTTCGCGGAATAATTTGAATCAATTGATCTATGTCAAAATTATTTCGTTTTATAACAAAAATTCGGGACATACTATAAATAGAATAGAAAATTTGTGTTCATAAAATACAGAATTTATTGAACTCGTCTTCTTTAAACAGATAAAAACTCGGCGCAGCCTCGTTATTATCTATTTAAAGATGACTCGCTTAATAGATTCTTTATTCCATGACCACTCATTCAATATCCTCTATATATGCCCCGTAACGCATAAACAGACTATTTGGCAACATAGTAATATGAATATGTGACCCTTCACGCTATAACAGACTTTCTGGGACGACCGTAAACGTGTTTTTGAAAAAAAGTCGGGTCAACCCGCCTTACCGTAAAAAGATATACGCTGTTGGGTACCAAAATATCTAACGAAATTAGTGATTGTGTTATATCCCTTTGATAAAACCCTACGTTATCTTTTTGATTAGAAAGGTATGTTTCTAAAAATACCAATCAGTCGCTTTAAAATCTGCAGCAGCTAATAAACAGAATGACTTGATCGATTTACATATGATGTTGAGCATTTGGAACAATTTCAAGGCTATTTGTAGCGTGTATAAATGATCAGAATGAATGCTGTAATAAGAGCACTTAAGAAAGTGGACCCACAATAGTTCCGCGACATTTTGGAACTAATGATGTTTCACAATATTAACCGATGTTTCCTAACGAAATCATTAGGAAACCTCGGTTAAGACTGTTAAAGGTTATGGCATCCGTTGCGGAACTATTACGGAACCGATATATAAAAACGCGAATATTGCTACAGTTAAAAACATCGTGAAATTTACAAATGAATGATTTCGGAATGAATTTGGAATGAAAATGAATGAGTGTGTGGAGCGAGTTTGAGTGAAATAAAAGGGAGGTAATCCAAAATCGCTAATTTTGTTCATGATGAACTAAATTGGCGATATTCATTACCTCCCTTTAATAGAATATGCATAAAAGTTCTGTAAATTGCTTCCTATTTCTGCAAGAACCAATCGGACGCTATTTATTTCAATTATGTCAGTGAAATCGCGATGATTTTTCCCTATTTCTATTTATTTTGAACATAGCTGTTGATTGTATTCTTTTGATTCATTTGGAGCGTTTTTGATCAATTTGAGTGAATGTTTGGAATGAGTGAATGGAGCGCTGAGTGAGTGATTAAGAATGGTTTTGATTGAGATGAATGTCAATTTCACGATGTAACTATCTGTAATTGTACCTGTAGTCTGTGATAACGTTGTTGGTATTTCGGTTGTAAACACAGTTGTCTCAACTTTTGTTGTGGCTGTTGTTGACGAAGCTGATGTCGTACCTGGACAAAACATAAGCAAAAACCTAATTTTAGCATTAATTCATGATTGAATTTAGTCTGACATCAAGCATATATTGTCTAAAGGACTGAATGATTGGCATCTCAAGGGTTCCTTCTGAAGATTCGGGAGATTCTGCTTTCTGCTTTCGATGTATTCTATTTCTTTTAACCCTTGTCATGCTGAATAATTTTTTCCTGAAAATTTTCATCCAAATAAAAGAGCAAAAAGCACTGAAACTAACAACTGTATGTCAATTTTTATTTGAAACATATGTGCAGACTGATTTTTTTTCTATAGCTCCTGCCAAAGCAAGAATATTCCGGGTTCAGCATGACAACGGTTAAGACAAACTCTTTTTTTTCAGTCAATATAGGGGTCTTCCCAGTGAGAAGTAAATAAAGTGTTGGAGCATATATATAAACATTTTGGACCAAACAAAAAAAAGAAAAAAAAATGTTTCAATAGGTCTCAAACAAGATAGTTATGAGAGTTCTGGCTAAGTAGTTATGAGTCTCAGTTTCGAAAAAACAGAGTCCCTTAAAACTCTCGAATGAACTATGATCCAAAAGAGTACCACCCAAATACGTCAAATTACATAGTTTTCCGACTTTTCTTCTTTTTCTAACAAATTCTTTTTATTTGAAATAAATCATCCTTTTATTCAATTCATTCATGATTGATTCGGCTTTCGTTCAGAGGTATAAAAAGTGGCATTGGTATTTAGTATTTTACATAGCAAAGAAAAGGTCAAGTGTCAGTTTAATAAGTTTTACCCATCGTTTTCAAAAGATTGTTTGCGAACATGACAAAAAAATCAGTTTTCATATTTGCATTTATTTGATAAAAAAAAAACAATAACACGTAAGTATAATTGGAAATGTAAAAACAAATATTGTTGTTGTTTAATCTTACTTATTTCCTCAAAGCAAGCCCACAATTCGACTGTCATGCTGATTGGCTCTTTAGGATCAATCTTCTTCACTACGACAATTCTTACTTCAGAGATTAAAACGCGCCGGAACGAAATGACGTCTGTGACATCGATTGGCTGCAAAATATAAACAATACTTTTTATACAAATAATGTCAATTAAGCCAGAGCGTGACATTTCCAACAATTTGAAATATTAGTAAAGTGCAAATGTTGGGTAGGAAAGACGACCACATACTGAAAATTTAAAATAACCTGATTGTCTACATATACTTTGAGTCCTTATCTATCGTGAAGACTCTGGTCAGACTGTGCGAATGCACAGGCTGGTCAGAGTGTTAGCTTTGCGAATATTTGAAATTGTTGGGAATCTCACGCACAGGCTCAATTTATACCAAATAAATTCAACTCGTTATCTAAAACAAAATTAAAACTATGAAAAGCCTAATTATACCTGTTAAGAAAACTCCTTGAATAAGATCAGTATTCATGATTACAATTTGATATTCTATTTATCATTTAGCCATATTCTTTACCAAACTCGACAAATTCCTTTATTTTGATTTGTTAAAATGATGATTTTATATTCATCCTATAATAACTGTGTAATAGCAAATATTTCGACAGTTTTCCTTTTTCTTTCACATTCTCGATCTAAGTCGCATAAAAAATAGTCTTCATTTAAGTCAGTATTTATTTATCATATATTTGCAATTTTTCAGCTGATCGTCAGTTCTTTTTCTTGAATAAAATTGGTTACTTGAAAAAATCATTGCGATATTGATATCTGTTATCTCATCAGTTTTTGCGACATCAAAAATATCATTTGGGTGGCTTTCTTAACATGTTCTTAAATAGTGAGAAAACCTTAAGTCTAACAGAAATCAAATCATATATATCCTACAGTTATATTCTAAATGAGCCTGTGCGTGAGATTACCAACAATGTCAAATACACGCAAAGCAATGACTCTGGCTAGCCTGTGCGCTTGCACAGTCTGACCAGAGCCTTCACTATGCGCTTTATAGTTACATAAGGTCTCAAAGTATCTGTAGACCATCAGGTAATTTTATTTCTAAAGTTTGTGGCTGTCTATGCCTCTTAATGTTTTAACGCCACGCATATTTCAAATTGTTCGAAATGTCACGCATAGGCTCAAATATAATTACCGCGAATGCAACTTTGTGGTTCACAATACATCGTCTTCATGCCATTCCATTATCTTAGTAAGGATTAGGATACTAGGCAAAATTGGGAAAAATTCAGTTTCATGATGATTCTATCTTGCATTTCGTGCCAGTAGTATGATGTCATACTTTAGTCTTTTGTTGTTATATTTAGCTATGGACATACCTCGTCATAGTTGAGTGGTTTTTCGTTATCTGGTTGCCCGGGAGTCGTATAGTACACTTTCACTGTATCTATGTTGTCATTAACAGGGAAGATCACTCTATCCACGGAAACTCCGGATTCAGGTAGAGTTATCGTTACTGTAAACCGTCTGACGTTCGAGGTGGCAGGGCTGTCGGGACTTGAAGGTCTCAGAGAATCAACATTGTCGTTGACGTCATCATCATTTGTTGAAATGTCTTCATCTCTGAAAAGTATGCATATCGTGTAAACAGTGCGATAAATTCAATATTTGAATCATTTAGCCATTCCCTGTTTTCCGAAGTGTTAAATCACTCGAACTCTTCCGTAAACTGAAAGTACCTGGGGTGCCAGAATAGTAATTTCGGGTCTATTTTAGGTACATGTAATTCGTATTTTGGTGGTTCTTCGGATATTGCACATGCTTGAAGAAAATCACATTTTGTTTAATCTTTCCGATCGCCTGTGGAGACACTTTGGTTATACTATAATTTGATGACAAAACGCAGTTTAACATTGCGTTTTGTTATCGAACTACTAGTATAATAGGCACACTTTTATTCTTTTGTCGATTTTTTTTCAACGTCATCCTTAGTGGGACGGTTGGTATTTGTGACGACATATAAACCAACGTGCGAAATGATTCGCTTTTATTGCTACGCCCGTATCATTACCGAGATCTATTCCGAAGAATCGGCATAGGTTCCTAATTGAATTGAAAGAGGTTGAAAACGACATTGAAGACTCTATGAATTAAACCATTGAAGGTGGTATAATGAAAAAGGGAGATATTTAAATTTGCTCTAATTTTAAACTACTTGATTACAATATCAATAGAGTCAAAAGACCTTCACTTAAGAGTACAATGATTAAGAGATGTCAAAATATGTAGGATTCATGGCGATATAAAACAAACGAAAAATTAATCATTTGACCGAAAAAGTGTAATAAAAAACTATTAAAAATAAAGAGTTTACCCAACACGACTAGCAAATTGTTTAGTTTACCTGATCTTTGCTGGACTATCCATACCCTCTGAGATGATACACTCTGTTACGGTTGTTGACGGTACTGTTCCTTCTGTGGTTGTCGTTTCTGAGTTAGAATATACTACTTTATAATATAACCTACGTCGCCGGAGTGAAATAGCACCTTTGAATATTTTTAATATAACACGGGTGTTATTACACTAGTGGAAGAACTATGCAAATGAGCTAAGAACGAAGAACAACGTTATGTTTTTGTTAGGATAATGCCGTCATAATGGATCTGTTGACGTCATTTTGCAAACGGCGTTATATGTTTCGCGGAATAACACAAATCGGTAAATATCGTACCAGTTTAATCACCGGAATTCGGGTCATATTATAAATAGACTATAAAATTTGTGCTCATGAAATACAGAATTTATTAAACTCGTCATCTATAAACAGAAAAAAACTCGGCGCAGCCTCGTTTTTATCTCTTTATAGATGACTCGTTTAATAAATTTGGTATTCCATGAGCACTCATTCAATATCCTCTATGTATATTGGTTGCAATTAGGAATATACAATTTTACATCACACAAGATATCATTGAAAGTACAGTCGTTATTTACCTACGCATAGTTTTTGATGTTAATGTCGTTGTTTTTAAATGTTTGTATGTTTGAATGGGGTATCACGTCGCTTTAAACAATTTTGCAGACTGGAGGACCTAACAAAAGATTGTTAGGCCAGCTTCCTTGCCTCAGCTTCTATCCAACATATATATTCGATTGTAACCACATTGGTGGGAGACAGATTGTCTAATAGGAGAGTGATAGGGGAGCGCATCCGAGACCTTAAGCTTGACTCTCGGATGGTGTAAAATACATATATAGACAAAGTAAAAACATGTGTTGTACAGCCATTTTCTTATTGCTTATCCGGAACGGTGTGCTTGTTTGTCGAAGCGCTTGCGATAATTGGCGAGCAACGCCAAGGAGTGACCAGCATAATGAATAAATTTGGCGGATAAATACACAATTATCGGTATTATCATGATTTTGGAATAATGGATTGTGGATATTAAATCAAGTGAAGGGCGGTATATATAAATTTATATCATTGATCTTCCTTGTTTGAATCTTGGATTGTATTCTGCAGGTATGGGTAGGAATTACCCATGAGTCCAGTCTTTTCAATAGACTAGCAGCCGGTATTTTTTGGAGAGCGTTTTTGGAGCGTTAGAAATAGACTGCAGGCTATAAAATTTATTTCGGCGAGCGTTTTCGTATCCTGTACGCAGTACTGGTACAATGCAAAGTTTAAACGTTATTTTTTGTTGTCGTTTTTTGAGAAGGTACATTTCTATGGATTTACAAATCGAAGTGAAGAGTCGAACACCAACTTTACTTTGGAAAATAACGGCGATATCGGTTTCTCGATACTTACTGTTTTTCAGATTCGTTTGATATTAGTTGTGACAGTGTTTAAGCAATAAGCTTGAATGGATATTAATGACAGTGTTGAAGCAATATGCTTGATTGAATATCATTGACAGTATTTAAGCAATATGCTTGATTGGATATTATTGACAATAAAATTGACAGTGCACGGATAATTAACGTACCTAGAGTGCTTGTAGTTTTTAAGGTTGTTTCGCTAGTTGTGTAGGCAGTTGTAGACGTGTAGTACGGTGTTGTACCAGTTGTTCTCTCTGTGGTCCCGGATGTCGATACGCTAGTCGTTGTTTCTGTTGTAAAGAGTCGAAAATTAGCGTGTGCGTACAATTCCATCAGTGCGTTATGGATAGACATTAAGCAGCCTGAACAATCCCCCGTCGATCAAATTTAGTGACCCGTCACGCGAAAAGGGACTATCTGGGTAGTGCGTAAAAAGTCGACCCTCGTCAGACTGCGCTGATTGCGCAGACTGACTAGGGTCGAAATTTAACGCACTTTGCTAATTTTCTGAATATAGAATGATTAACCTACCTTCCTATGAAAGAATTTTTGAAATGCGACCTCTAGTGTACCAATGCTGGACCAAACCTTTTTCAAATATTCATTTTAAAAAGTTCCAAGGTGGTACCTTTTCGCGTGACTGGTCACATATATATAATACATACCTAGTGATTATTATGAGGAAAAAAAAGAATGAGGTTTGGGGAATTGATAATTGCCGAGGATCTGCCGAGTTAAATATTTTCTTTATACAATACACCAAGTACGTATTATATTTCTTATCACCTCTTTTTGCCTTTTTTTCGACGATGTTTCAGACATGCAGGTTAAAAAAAATAACAGCATTATGTCATTGTATACAATAAATCCAATTCTTTTCTAATATCTTTCTTTCTTTCTGTAACGAGTAGCAAATTTTCTAAAAACCTGTAATTATATCAGACTTAAATGTCTCATAATGAATATGATAATATGCCCTACGACGCGAGAGTGAAATAACCTCGTTCAATATTTTTGATTTCACATGAGTGTTATTACATAAGTGGAATTATAAAAAATAGCTGTGAGCGGATAGAAATATTATATTTTCGATGAGAAAAAGACGTCATTATGGATTAACTGACGTCATACTCTGAACGACGTAATATGGTTTGCGGGAAAAATTGAACCGATAAATATCGAAATTTCTACGTAATATCACAAAAAAAACAGGCTATATTATAAATAGAATATCAAATTAGTGCTAATCAAAAACTGAATTTATTAAACTCGTCGTCTAAAATTGATACAAACTCGGCGCAGTTCGTTTTTATCTGTTAACAGATGACCCGTTTAATAAATTCGGCAATTAATGACCACTCATGAAATGTCCTCTAATTGTTTAGTACCTTTTGTCGGGCTGTATGTAAAAGGCGATGTCGTAGATGACTTGTAAGGTGTGGTGAAAGAAGCGGAAGTTGACGTGAAACCGGAAGTGGTAGGTGTTGTTCCGGTCGTGGTTCCCTCCGTAGTGACCATTGTGGTTGTTGGTGAGGTCGTACGCATACCGGAAGTCGTGCCAATACTAGTGGACGTTGTCTCCTCTTCTGTTGTAACCACGGCTGTAGTAGCTGTTGTCGGTGATCCGGTTGTTGTTGTTTCAACTTAAAACATTAAACAAATGAATATTTTTTTTTTCATTTATTCATTTAAACTCGTCCAATCCTAACAAAAATTGTGTCCTGCATAGGCGTAGCCAGGATTTTGAAATTTTTACGTATTTCCAAGGCGACCACCAAAGAATATATAGGATAAAGGCGACTGTGACTTAAGACAAATACCCTCACCCGCTCCCCGTTTATATGATTTGAGCGTTGGTGAATAATCAAACATCGTAACTACAGCTTGAATAAGCTGTAGTTTCGATGTTATGATCATTCACCAACGAAATTTTTCGAAAGAGGATTTATTTGTATTACGCAATTGCGTAATGTGCGTAATGGGAGCTACGTCCTTGTACTGAGCCTATCGCATTGACATACGTGATCCATTAAGAGAAAAGTCAACCTAATCTACAATGAGGTAGTCAGTGACGAAAACACTGCGTCATTATTTTTCGCTAACAACTTAACTCCCTTTAAATCGTTACAATTGTCCATACTAGCTTAATGTCAGATGTCATTCGATTCACTGTTTTTGTTAGATTTAACTTAATATCAATATTTTCTGAACATTATAAAAGGAGTCCTGCAATGACTTAGTCAATGACGAAAACACCGCGTCATTCCTTTTCGCTAGCAAATCAAAAGGAAATTAGAAAAAATAATACGGATTATGACGATTTCAATATTTTTCATAAGGGATGGTTAAAATATAAAAAAAAAATCATATAAGATATTTAAAGCTGCTCTTGCACAGTTTTTCATAAAAAAATACAAAACTTGTTCTAAGTTTTGGAAATGTGTGTTTTTTTAGACTATGAAGAATGGCCCAAAGCATTGGCACTAGAAACAACATATTTCAATAATTTTGTAACTTATTTTTTCGAAGTGGCAAGCTCAGTAAGGTATCCAGTCTATTTATTTCTAGTCTATTTATTACAAAATCGTTATTTTCCGTGAATAATCTTTCATTTTTTGCCTGTATTGATATGAAGTTTCTAGCTGTCAAATACTTTAACCTTAATCTTTGATTGAAAAAGACAAACATGCCGAATGTCAAGCAAAAATAGTTGGCTCGAAATTGAAGAATATTTTTTTTAGCGTTAGTAGTCACTTTATTTTTTAGAATGAATTTAACCTAAATTCGGGTATATCGGTCTTTCTTTCGATGCATTACCAGATTGAATCTTGTTATTTTAAAGGCTTCAACATGATGGGGTAGTTTATTCCGATTGATTTTACGAAAAATGTTAAAATTCACATTTTCCCAATCTGTGCAAGAGCAGCTTTAAAGATTTGTACATTTTTGATTCGTTATATTTAAATATACGATCTGAAGTTGGTACTCTCGAAATAGGTATTCGTTGATTTTCATTGAAACTTAAAAAATTATCTAATCATATTTTCATACGAATCCTCTACGCGTATTCATACATTGTGATAAGGTTTGAAACTTCTACGTCTATGAAATCAACAAATTATATCATCTCTTCAATACTTTTGGACAAAAAAGTTACACATCTCATGTCGTATGAATGGTCAGAAGTCAGCAGTCCGTCAGTTACAGTTAAAAACGTCGTAAAATTGACAAGATAAATGATTTTGGAACGATTTTGGAATGAAATTGAACGAGTGTGGAGCGAGTTTTGAGCAAAATTCAAGGAAGGTAGACCAATAACGCTATTTTTTTGTTCTGGATGAACAAAATTAGCGACATAAATTACCTCCCTTTAATAAGATATTCACACAGGTTCAATGGCTTTCCAATCTCTTCAAAGACCAATCAGAGGCTTTAAATTTCAATTTTGTCAGTGAAATCGGGTTTTAGAATAGCCTTATTTATTTTGAAAGTAGTTGTTGATCTTATCTTTTAAGTGACGTTTTTGAATGGTTTGAGTGAGTGTTTTGAATGCATGAATGGAGAGCTGAGTGAGTAATTTAGAATGTGTCTTGATTGATATAGATGTCAATTTCACGATGTAGCTAAGTGTAAAAGAAATTTAACTTACCTGGTTTAAAACATGCAATAATTGCCAGTCTAAGTTTCATTGGTCGACTTTTGTCTTCTCTTCGAACAACAACTATTATATCAAGAGACATTGGGTCGTTTTGTAGGATGACCTCATCGCTTCGATCTACATTCTAGGAAAAGAAAATAATTCAATTCAATTGTGTATAATTGGCACATTTTAACAAATGAAGACGACCTCTGTATCCGATCGAAAGATCAATTCCCTGGAAGCAAAGGGTATACGAAAGGTACCTTAATATTGTCAAAATCCTATTTTATGTCAAGGCAAAAATTATTTTTTGAATGTTTGTTTGGTTTATCGTTCTTGCATTTGTTTAAAACAAAGCCTGAATTTGTTTTTTCTTTTTTTACATAAATTAATCTCTTCAAGATGATATAGATATTTTACTTTTTCCTAGAGCGAATTAGGAAATTGACTTACTTGTTCTACCGGAGTTCTCACTTCAGTATCTACAGGGACGTAGAAAACCGAATAATCCCGAACATTTACGCTAGTCGCCAGTCTAACTTCTCGTACCCGCACAGCTGGTGTGAAGAAAACTCGAATCTGCGAATAAGAATAGAACTCGTGTTATCTTATTTCGCATTTTGCTGATATTTTTTCCGTGACTATTTAATTTTCTACGACAACCAACTTTTTTGCATGCTAGAAAGTAAAAAAGTGTGAGTGTAAATAGTTTTATTCATCTTTTTAAAAAAAAAAAAAAATATTTTTCACTTTTCATTTTCGGTGACATAAATGTTCTTAATCTAGACAAAAAAGTTTTGGGGCCTAAAAATATAACTGGAAATAGAAACACTATAATTTTATGTATAGAATAAGCGAAAAAAGTCATACTCGTTTTAAACAATTCCTGGAAAAAATCTTAAGCGGCGGTAAACCCTACGCTATGAAAATGCATATCAATTAAAATATGAAATATTTATTGCACGTATTTGTACAAGAATACCATATCTTTTAATGCAGTTGATGTTATATTCATGGACGACAATTGTGTTCACATATGTGACCAGTCAGAAGAAAGGAACGAGCTGGGTTGTACGCAATTTGTCGACCCCTTGTTTGCAGTGACCTCGCAGGCTGATAAGGATCGAAGTATTTCGCCTCTTTTTTATTTTTGGTGGACGTTTACGTTCACCAGTGTTAATCCCGCGTAAGAACAACCCTGTCAGATGTTAATAGGTTTTGAAATAAGACCAACCCTGTCAGATGTTAATTGGGTAGCAAAACAGTAGTGCTCACTTAGATTCAATTTACTCTTTTTCAAGAATTGTGTCCGTCTGACAACTATGCATTTTAAAAATGTAGTGAAACAAGGATTCTACATAACTTGTTGAAACCTCAAAGACATCTTTTAAGTGCGAAGTCATATGTTATTCTGAGATCGGGTGAACGTTTTGCGCGCAGAACTACTTTTTAGGCAGAGTGAGTAATTTGCCCCTTGTTTCCCAATGGTCTATGGGCGGTCTCTCATGAAAACTTGGTAAATGAGATTACTGGAATCGTAACCTCCCCTGACACTTATAATAATAATAGAATACGAGGGTTGTCCCAGAAATTTGTGAACTTTTTTAATCATTCAAAAACCCAGCGTCCGATTGAAGTAAAACTCTTGAGTTGACAACACACGTTAATTGGCAACAAATGGATCAAGGTTTTACGGTTTTAATAGGTTCATGGTCAGAAATACAGCTTTAAAAGACGGGCTCGGTAGGAGTGGTCGGCGCACTCCAAATTTGTTACTTACAAATTTTACATGGTAGATGTTCGAACATCAATGTTTTCAACATTCACGAAGAGTTTGAGATAAAACTAACATTGTTGAAAGCAGTGATTTTTGGAGATCACGCATGTGTATTTTCATACAAATGACATTGCGCATTGGGAATTTATGAAGTTTTGTTATTTCCGAGTGCAATTTAAATGGCGTGAAAATGGCGACGTCAACGGAACGCTCGGCGCACAAAATAGTTCATAATTAGGCTTGGGTCGCGAAATAAGACCTTTACAGACCATAAGAGAATTCGAAATGAGGAATTACCATAACCTTACGAGGTCTACACACATTTATCACAGATAAAAGAGATTTTAGATTGAAACTGACTTAAGGACAGTAGGGGAAAAAAGGTCGAGAAAGAAAGAACCAATGCGAGGAGCGTCGATAAGGGAATAAAAGACGTTTTCGACCGACGCCAATCAGAACGCCTGACAGGATAAACACAAACTAAGAATAAGTAAATCAGCACTGTATAGTTTGAAATGACTAGATCATGAGTCGCGCCAGTACATAATAGGTATCGAGGCTTTAAAGAGATGTGCATGTATTTTTGGCATCAGCAGAGATTTGGATACGGAACCCATAAAACCCCATATTTCTTTGGCTTATCTTGATGAAATAAGGTAGCGGTAGTCTAATACTAGGGTATTCAAAAGCAAATCCAAATAATTATTTCCTGCAAATGTAATACAGTAAAAGTTCCTTTTATGAAATGTCTAAAATCATACCGATCAGTTGTGTAAAAAATAGCATTTACTTTACTCACCCCTTCTCGGGTTAAAAAAAACCTATATTGGGTATCAACGCAAAATATTGATATTCTTTTTACAAATCAAATACTCTATTTAATGCACAAAACAAGTCTATATCAACATTGCTTTGAGATATGTTTTTTAACAAAAGATTCTCTCTCCGTAACAAGTACATAGGGCCGGTAAGGACGCTTCTTTGAGAAGAAGTGAATCGGCTTAGAAACGACGTTTCGTGTATTATCAAACG
Source organism: Fragum whitleyi (assembly GCA_948146395.1). NCBI lineage: Eukaryota > Metazoa > Mollusca > Bivalvia > Cardiida > Cardiidae > Fragum > Fragum whitleyi. The sequence continues at coordinate 45,800,292 of OX411556.1, forward strand.
ACGTTGATAGCGTGCGCCGACAGCCATTTACTAGTGTTACTTTTTATTTCATATCTCCGCGAATATTGAAAATAGCCCTCTGTAATTACACCAGAATAAAGAAAAATGATCAATCCGAATTATTTGTAAGTTTTAGCTGCATCGGACGTTTGATATAAAAGTTATCACAGAAGTTCACGAATTCCTGGGACAACCCTCGTAATAACCTAGATCACCCTCATGAATACGGATACAACGCGAGCACGGAGTATACAGCAGTAAGATCGTGCGATAAAGGTTCATAAAATGGGGTTTTACACTACTTTTCAACACGCGAAATTCAACCTCGAGAGTGTCTGCAATTATTTTTCGTGCTTAGCCTTTTTTTTTCATTTGAAAATGAAAATCGCGGAACATTAATTGATTATCCCTTTATTGAATTTTTGAAGCAGATAACAACAGAATTTTGATTGTGACCACGGAAAATCGATTAGTGTTACAAATAATAATGATACCTAGATAATCTAATTGTCATTTCTTTCCTTTTATACCCAATGGATCAGACAACCACTCTTTTAACTACACCCGGCATAATGCCGAAAGTTATCGAAACCTTAAAATTACAAGACTTTGGTTGACGATCGACGATATATGTTGAGAAATGTATATCTGAAGCAAGATGCGAACTTGGGTCAGGTTATTTTCCTTTTGTCGTAATTTTACATGTAAACTATCTCTTTTCTCAACAAATGGTAGAATCACTCTAGTATGCCTACAGAAACGTCCACCATCAGTACTTTTAGTGCTTTGATTGAATCTAGACTCATCATTTTATCTTCTACTTTAAGAAACTTTGAAATACGAAGTCTAGTTTATCTCTACCGGAAACTATATCTTCTTTTCTTAGCTGTATTTAATGGAGATCCAGTTGAATTATTTTCACAATCTTTGGCACGTACAGTTAAGAACATCGTGAAATTGACAAGATGTATGGTTTTGGAATGATTTGGTACAAAACTGAATGAGTGTGTGGAGCGAGTTTTGAGTGAAATTCAAGGGAGGTAAACCAGTATTGTTAATTTTGTTCAGGGTAAACAGAATTAATGATATTTATAACCTCACTTAAATAAAATAGGCATTATAGGCAGATTCTATGAATAGCTTTATATGTCACCACAAACCCACTAAACGCTTACAAAATTAAACTATGCAATTGAATTCGTGGATCATTCCCACCGATTTTTATTTTGAATGCCGTGTTGATCTTATCACTTTCTTGTGTTTGGAGCGTTTTGGAATGGTATGAGTGAGTGTTTGGAATGAATAATGGAGCGCTGAGTGAGAGATTTATAATGGTTTTGACTGAGATGAATGTCAATTTTAGGATGTAACTGACTTTATCTTATAACTATACAAACATCCGCGTGATAACATCCCGTATGATATTTTTTATGATATCACATAGTTATTTTTAGAACAATTATATAATGCGGTTATTTTAGAAACTTGCACTTCAGTTAGAAACATCGACGAAAACAAGGCAAATAGAGGTTATAAGATAAATATAATACATACTTAGTTTATATTATCAAAAAATATCTAACTCGGTTGTGAGAATTGATAAATGTCTCGGCGGAGCCTCGGCAATGATCAATTCTCCCAACCTAGTTAGATTTTTTTTCATACAAACCACTTAGTATGTATTATATATGTACCTTGATATTATTCGCGTCTACAGTAAGAGGTTCGTCACTTCCAGGTCGAATGTTCACCATATCATCAACTAGCTCAGGTCGGTCCGAAATAATTTGTTCGTCGGGTATGAGCAATGGATCCGACATACCATTCTTGTAATCACATAATTCTTCAGTAACTAAAACAATAACCAATCAGACAATAAAACATAAAGATTAGCCAAATAACATTTTATTTTGGAAACAGTTTTTTTTTTCTTTTTAAATTCAAGTATATGTAGATTAAATCGCCATTCGAAAATTGTTCTGTTTTGAGGAACCGAAATAATAGATTGTAGACTTATCAGAATTAATTCTTTTAATATTCATCCGATGCCTTTAATCTTGAATGACCATTATTCCTCTCTATGACAAGAAATACGCCAGCTTATGACCTCTGTAAGATCGAATCTTCTTCAACAGTTTAGATGCCGAAATTGGGTCAATTATATAAAATAAATAGAAAAAGAATGTTCACGGCCACAAAGGTGAAGTAGAAAATAAGTTTGAAAAGACCAAAATAGGGTACCTGAACTTGCACTGGAGGTTTCTCCTGTACTTGCTGAGTATGTTGATGGGACGGAAGACTCGGACACAGATGAATAGGAACTGGAGCTAGATCCAATTCCAGAAGTACCAGGACTTGAAGAGCTGTACGTGCTCGGCGACGAAGATGGCGATGACAGATATGAAGAAGTAGATCCAACACCTGAGCTTCCACTTGTTTCACCACTTGCAGAGCTATATGTACTAGGTGCCGATGATGGTGATGAGTAGGTCGAAGATCCTGTACTCAAGCCTGTACTGCTTTCATACGATGGGGAACTTGACACACCACTACCACTTCCAGATGAACTGTAGGTACCAATTGAAGAAGACGAGTAGGAACTTGTTGTCGCTTCTGGTGTGGTCGTCATTTCTTCAAAGCATCCGTGAACAGCCAATCTAACCTTCATTGGTCTGTTTGAGTTTGGATTTCTGTTGATCCTTACAATGATATCATCGGCGACTGTGTTCTTGTCAAAGTTCACTGGTTTCCTTGGATTGGCATCCTATAAAAAAATACAATTATGCGTTCTGTATAATAAGAGCAAAAGAAACAAATATATAAGAGTAAAATATCTTATTCTGTGGTTGTAATAAAAAACTTTCAAATAGAAGAGCAATCAAATAACCTTGATATTATATCTAATTAATTTGAAAAGGTACGTGAAATGGAGAGGCACTTACCGAAACAATAAGGGTCTTTACTTTCCTTGTGTTCAGTACCCAAACAGTCATAGATTCTACATTGTTACTGGTGACTAGTTCAACAGAAGAAACTGGAACTGACATCAGCCAAACTTTGATCAATGCAGTGTTTTTATTGATTTCAAACGGAGTCTTGCTGCTTGGTCTGATATTTGATATATCAGGGGCTTCTTCTTCGTCAATGACGATGTATTTGTCTCCAATCGTCAATGGGGAATCCATTCCTTCTGTTTCAGTACAAGGCGTTGTAAATCCTGTAACACATTCCGATTGTAAATAGTAAATATAAGGATATTTAGACTGCATAGTTAAGCCAATTAGAAAATAATTTCCTTAGGCGTAAATTTGGTTTTCTGTACTTTCGTAATTGTCTCCTCCATATATTGATTGTCAGTTTAAAAAGAAGTACATATTGAATAGATTCTGTCCAAGATCGTTAAATTTACGTCCGTTGTAAGTGTTCAATTAACAAGTCAAACATTCAAAAAGAACATGTTTAAATACCGATATTTTATTTGGTAATTAAACAATTTGTTGGGAAATTAACGATTTGATTACACACATATATCATTCTTGTGAATAAGGTGACGGATGAAAAGATTTATGTCTAATTTTAAAATAGGCTATAGTCAGTAGGCAATACAACCAGATAAAAACAAGCCTGGTTCATTATCCAAGAAATGTTACATTACTTACCACGGAATTGAAGGTAAATATTTTTTCTAATCCTTTATGCCTAATTTCAGTATTAAGAGTTCAAAAATCGCAACGCATTGATTATAATTGACAAAAGAGAACTAGAAGGTTTTACCAGTGTAAAGAACGAAAATAAATTTGAAGCGGTTCAAAAAAATTGTAAAATAACCAAAAAAAAAACCTAAACGAATTTACAATTTTTTTTGTGAAAACAATGCTTTGAAAGACCAAAAATGAGTACCTGAACTTGCACTGGAGGTTTCTCCTGTACTTGCTGAGTATGTTGATGGGACGGAAGACTCGGACACAGATGAATAGGAACTGGAGCTAGATCCAATTCCAGAAGTACCAGGACTTGAAGAGCTGTACGTGCTCGGCGACGAAGATGGCGATGACAGATATGAAGAAGTAGATCCAACACCTGAGCTTCCACTTGTTTCACCACTTGCAGAGCTATATGTACTAGGTGCCGATGATGGTGATGAGTAGGTCGAAGATCCTGTACTCAAGCCTGTACTGCTTTCATACGATGGGGACATTGACACACCACTACCACTTCCAGATGAACTGTAGGTACCAATGGAAGAAGACGAATAGGAACTTGTTGTCGCTTCTGGTGTGGTCGTCATTTCTTCAAAGCATCCGTGAACAGCCAATCTAACCTTCATTGGTCGGTTAGAGTTTGGATTTCTGTTGATCCTTACAATGATATCATCGGCAACAGTGTTCTTGTCAAAGTTCACTGGTTTCCTTGGATTGGCATCCTATAGAAAAATACAATTATGCGTTCCGTATGATAAGAGCAAAAGAAACAAATATATAAGAGTAAAAAATCTAATTCTGTGGTTGTAATAAAAAACTTTCAAATAGAAGAGCAATCAAATAACCTTGATATTATATCTAATTAATTTGAAAAGGTACGTGAAATGGAGAGGCACTTACCGAAACAATAAGGGTCTTTACTTTCCTTGTGTTCAGTACCCAAACAGTCATAGATTCTACATTGTTACTGGTGACTAGTTCAACAGAAGAAACTGGAACTGACATCAGCCAAACTTTGATCAAGGCAGTGTTTTTATTGATTTCAAACGGAGTCTTGCTGCTTGGTCTGATATTTGAGATATCAGGGGCTTCTTCTTCGTCAATGACGATGTATTTGTCTCCAATCGTCAATGGGGAATCCATTCCTTCTGTTTCAGTACAAGGCGTTGTAAATCCTGTAACACATTCCGATTGTAAATAGTAAATATAAGGATATTTAGACTGCATAGTTAAGCCAATTAGAAAATAATTTCCTTAGGCGTAAATTTGGTTTTCTGTACTTTCGTAATTGTCTCCTCCATATATTGATTGTCAGTTTAAGAAGAAGTACATATTGAATAGATTTTGTCCGAGATCGTTAAATTTACGTCCGTTGTAAGTGTTAAATTAACAAGTCAAACATTCAAAAAGAACATGTTTAAATACCGATATTTCATTTGGTAATTAAACAATCTGTTGGGAAATTAACGATTTGATTACACACAAATATCATTCTTTTGAATAAGGTGACGGATGAAAAGATTTATGTCTAATTTTAAAATAGGCTATAGTCAGTAGGCAATACAAACAGATAAAAACAAGCCTGGTTCATTATCCAAGTAATGTTACATTACTTACCACGGAATTGAAGGTAAATATTTTTTTCTAATCCTTTATGCCTTATTTCAGTATTAGTAGTTCAAAAATCGCAACGCATTGATTATAATTGACAAAAGAGAACTAGAAGGTTTTACTAGTGTAAAGAACGAAATTAATTTGAAGCAGTTCAAAAAAATTGTAAAATAACCAAAAAAAAAAAAAAACCTAAACGAATTTACAAATTTATTGTGAAAACAATGTTTTGAAAGACCAAAAATGAGTACCTGAACTTGCACTGGAGGTTTCTCCTGTACTTGCTGAGTACGTTGATGGGACTGAAGACTCGGACACAGATGAATAGGAACTGGAGCTAGATCCAATTCCAGAAGAACTAGGACTTGAAGAGCTGTACGTGCTCGGCGACGAAGATGGCGATGATAGATATGAAGAAGTAGATCCAACACCTGAGCTTCCACTTGTTTCACCACTTGCAGAGCTATATGTACTAGGTGCCGATGATGGTGATGAGTAGGTCGGAGATCCTGTACTCGAACCTGTACTGCTTTCATACGATGGGGAACTTGACACACCACTACTACTTTCAGATGAACTGTAGGTACCAATTGAAGAAGACGAATAGGAACTTGTTGTCGCTTCTGGTGTGGTCGTCATTTCTTCAAAGCATCCGTGAACAGCCAATCTAACCTTCATTGGTCTGTTTGAGTTTGGATTTCTGTTGATCCTTACAATGATATCATCGGCAACTGTGATCTTGTCAAAGTTCACTGGTCTCCTTGGATTGGCATCCTATAGAAAAATACAATTATGCGTTCCGTATGATAAGAGCAAAAGAAACAAATATATAAGAGTAAAATATCTAATTCTGTGGTTGTAATAAAAAACTTTCAAATAGAAGAGCAATCAAATAACCTTGATATTATATCTAATTAATTTGAAAAGGTACGTGAAATGGAGAGGCACTTACCGAAACAATAAGGGTCTTTACTTTCCTTGTGTTCAGTACCCAAACAGTCATAGATTCTACATTGTTACTGGTGACTAGTTCAACAGAAGAAACAGGAACAGACATCAGCCAAACTTTGATCAAGGCAGTGTTTTTATTGATTTCAAACGGAGTCTTGCTGCTTGGTCTGATATTTGAGATATCAGGGGCTTCTTCTTCGTCAATGACGATGTATTTGTCTCCAATCGTCAATGGGGAATCCATTCCTTCTGTTTCAGTACAAGGCGTTGTAAATCCTGTAACACATTCCGATTGTAAATAGTAAATATAAGGATATTTAGACTGCATAGTTAAGCCAATTAGAAAATAATTTTCTTAGGCGTAAATTTGGTTTTCTGTACTTTCGTAATTGTCTCCTCCATATATTGATTGTCAGTTTAAGAAGAAGTACATATTGAATAGATTTTGTCCAAGATCGTTAAATTTACGTCCGTTGTAAGTGTTAAATTAACAAGTCAAACATTCAAAAAGAACATGTTTAAATACCGATATTTCATTTGGTAATTAAACAATCTGTTGGGAAATTAACGATTTGATTACACACAAATATCATTCTTTTGAATAAGGTGACGGATGAAAAGATTTATGTCTAATTTTAAAATAGGCTATAGTCAGTAGGCAATACAAACAGATAAAAACAAGCCTGGTTCATTATCCAAGTAATGTTACATTACTTACCACGGAATTGAAGGTAAATATTTTTTTCTAATCCTTTATGCCTTATTTCAGTATTAGTAGTTCAAAAATCGCAACGCATTGATTATAATTGACAAAAGAGAACTAGAAGGTTTTACTAGTGTAAAGAACGAAAATAAATTTGAAGCAGTTCAAAAAAATTGTAAAATAACCAAAAAAAAAACCTAAACGAATTTACAATTTTTTTGTGAAAACAATGTTTTGAAAGACCAAAAATGAGTACCTGAACTTGCACTGGAGGTTTCTCCTGTACTTGCTGAGTACGTTGATGGGACTGAAGACTCGGACACAGATGAATAGGAACTGGAGCTAGATCCAATTCCAGAAGAACCAGGACTTGAAGAGCTGTACGTGCTGGGCGACGAAGATGGCGATGATAGATATGAAGAAGTAGAAACTTCTGAACTGACACTACCTGATAATGTTGTCGGCGACAATGTTGTTTCCTCTGAATATTATATATAAGTCTAATTAATAGTACTCCGTTTTGCAACATGAATATATCTTCGTTAAAATTTGAAATGAGAGATGAAATGGTATGATTAAAAAATAGCTATTTTTATAAATTGATTCCTACTTTACTTTAGAAATTGTACAAATTTGTCGCAGTTTAAAGCAATTTCATACCAAAGGGTGTAATGTAACGTCAATACAAAATCTCACATTGTCGGAGTCTTCGGTGGGGAAACCAGTTTCGGACCTAACTTGACCCTTTCCCCGATAACTAAATTATTATGTGAATTTTCCCTGCTATTCTTTCAGACACCCCAACCCACCGAAACAAAGTTTTAAGTTGTTTTACATTTCATTTCATTTCAGTTATATCGCGACTTGTTCGAGCACTTAACCATTGGTTCTTGCTATTTAGCGCAACATTAATGTCATATCCAATAATCCGGCTACTATTTAACCATTTATTAGATGCCAGCAAACAATGTGATGGACTTATATTCTGCACGCAGTGGGATGGAACTTTCTAACGGCTGTTACCTGAAATACACCTTCACTCGGCATAAGATCTAGGAATTTTCATGTCTTTGTCGAAATTGTCAATTTGTAAGTACTTGGAATTCGGAAGAACCCTTTTGCTGCGGTACATAAGTTAGACGAGCAACCGTGAACAAGACCAAAAGACGTTCCTTCAACGTGTGATTGTTTTTTCGCATAGCTATTATTCTGACTACACATTGCTAATCTAAATTCACTACTGTAACAATAATTCAGGCTGTACGAGAGTCATTGTTGCTTTTAACGCTTTGTCGTTTAATCCCTGCTTTTTACGTGCCTGTGATTTTATGATTGAGAAAACATTGTGAAAAAAGTAGAAATTGCAACTGATAAGAAATTTCTTCTTTTTCCACACTGTTTTCTACCCTACTGAATAGTCATTTTTCAAATTAAATCCACTTTAAATTTTCGTCTGCAAAACCTTTAAATTTGGACAGGTCTAAAATTTTGTAAAACAGGAAAATGTTAAGTTCCTCTGTCTGGAATCATATTTACCGCTGCAATGCATACTGTACAACAGATATATAATTGAGGAGGCATTTACGAATCTTTTAAAGAAATCTGTTAATGGATGTGAAAATACTCCGGATTAAAAAATGGAGCACTTTTAACTTTTGTCAAGTGTATAAACGAACAGGAGCAAATCGCAAAAATAGTAACCTCATATGGGCGTATAGCTTTTACCTTTCTCGACTTGGAATACCCTTATTCGCATTGTCTTATAGTACACGAGATAAAGTAAAAACTAAGTGATCAATCTTGATAGGTCAAAGAAATTCTATGACGTTACGTTGTTTAAAATGGTGGCATCTTGGTACGTGTCTTTTATAATATGACGATTATTCAGACGTTTAAATTCGTTTAAATTCGCTCGAAGTTCTATGTTTTCCTATTTTTTGTGGACTGCAATTTTTGAGGCGAGAGAGATACAGTCGAAATTCTTATCGAGGTAAATAAAGCCAAATACGATGTTATGATGTACTCGAATGTTCGATTTTCCATTTTCTTTTTACAATTGCTTACTTATTTTACTATTACCCTTTTCATTAATTCTGAAGTAAGTTACCTGGTTTGAAACAGCCCCACACCTGTAACGTCACATATATTGGTTCTTTGTTATCAAACTTTTCTGTCACCGTTATTTCTATTTGAACAATTGTCACTGTATTAGGGAATCTGATTGGCTTATCTGCTCTTATTGGCTAAAATGTAAAAAGACCAACGTACATATGTTTAAATGACTAAAAGCTATTATAGGTTTGTAAAAAAGAACGTTATTAAAATCATATATTTTTTAAAAAAGCGGTTGACTTTTTATCGGGAATATTTTATTGATTTTTTTAAGATAAGTTTCATCAGCGGACGTTCAAGTTCTATTACATTTTCATTAGATTTTTACCTTTAAAATACATAAATGCGAATTGCTATAATACAAACCTCTCCGTTGTTTAATGGTCTCGGCCTGTTCGATCCAACGCGGGTGTAAGTTACTGTGACCGTCTTGATGTTTCTTCTTGTTGGTAAAACGATACGATCTAGGGGTATTCCTTCCTCGGGGAATTCAACAGTAATCTGTATAAAAGAATAAAGCAGTAGAGATATAGACTTGTCATTGAATAACAAAGTTGTTATTCACAGAAAAAAAATACCAGTTTCGTTATTTCATGGACGCGCTCGTGATATTCATTTCTAGCGAAAATAAGTCATTGTTTAGAATTGGGGAAAATAATCATATGTAGGCAGTGATCATACACTTGAGGAATACGAATAAGTAGTTGGTGTAAAGGTTAATTATCTAGTATAACTGATTGTTGATCTTACCAAACACGGACGTTTTATTTTAGTATTTGAAGATATACAAGGTGGGTAGATACCTTTTGTTTGATGTCTTCTAAAAACAAGATTTTGTAAGATATTTTTTCTCTCTTTCAGGGACCGAGGTTATAAAACTTTTCTCATTCTGAATTAAAACTTTTGGTCAAATTTCAATTTAGGATTAAAACCGTAATTCAGTTTGAATACTCAATTTAAAGTATCAATATATAAGGTACTCGTCATCTGAAACTTTTCTCAGACTCAACTGAGAATTTTCTCAAATTCTAAATTTAAAAAAAAGTATTAACATAAAATATAATATTAAAAAGTTGTTATAGATAACAACTAATAACTTTTATTTTCATACATTTGTTTAAGTTTAAAATTTGAGAGAATTCTGTGTTGAGAAAAGTTTCCGATGACAAGTTCGTTAAATTCTCTTAAAAAAAATGCGAATTTTTCAGAATGATCAACATATTATTCAAATCTATCAAATTATTCTACGATTTCATTGGCTTGTGTGTATTCTAAAGTGTCTAGTTGGTCCACGAAGGCACACAAACAGAAAAGTACGCACATTTTATTAAAGGGGGTGATAAATATCGCTAATTTTGTTCGTCTTGAACAAAAATAGCGATATTCGATTACCTCCCTTTGAATTCACTCAAACACCACCCCTCGCAGTCATTCAATTTCATTCTAACATATTCACCTTTTCCACTTCACGGTGTTGTTAACTGTATTAGCAACGGCACGTATTTGATTTTCTAGTCTTACAGATATAGGCCGAAGATGACCATAACTGACAAAAGTCCTTCACATAGAAAGGTCATTAGTTTAAAGGGCCAACGATCTAGTATCACCAGGCAATAGAGTAAATAACAAGATGTGTTTGTAACCTCGAATGCCCCCGAAACGGTAATTTTTTTTAAATTTGACCTTGACAGATTACCTTGACCTTGCCACATGACCTTGACCTAGGTACCAGCAGATGCTAATGTTGATCATTGAGACCTATCACCATTCCAAGTAAGAACATTGTAAATTGAATAGTCTAGAAGTAATTGGCAATGTTACATGTAAGTTCTTTGGTTTCGTTTTGTAGACAGACGGACAGACAGACAAACAAACAGATGGAAAAACAATATGCCCCCGATCTTTCGATACGGGGACATAAAAACTCTGAAGATTTGCAGAAGGGATAAAGGTTTATATAGTTACATTTTTTTCTAAAATGTTACTTTCAACTTTGCGATAGATTGATAAATTAGCCACTTTGAAACCAAGATGTTCTTTTATCGCCCACCTTCGTATCCTTGTCTCATTAGATAAATCAAATTTTCCAGCAAAGTTGTACTTTTACAATTTTAGGCGTCTAGGACTGTAAGCAAGAAAATTGTCATTAAGACCCCCTTTTCTATGCTATGGCATGGATCCTTCTCATTTTCAAAAGGATCATCCTTGTGACCCGACATACATTCTGACCAAGTTTCATCAAGAAAGGACCATATTTGAGGCCCCTGGAGTGTAAACAAGAACATCGTCATTTAGGCCCTTTTTCCCGTGATATGGCAAAAAATATCCCTTTTATCAATAGGATTTATTCCTGACATCTGACAAACATTCAGTTCAAGGTTCATGATGATTGGACCATATTTGTGGCTTCTAGAGCGTTATCAAGAAAATTGTCATTAAGGCCCCTTTTCCCATGAAATAACATAGATCCTTCCAATTTTCACTATGATCCATCCTTATGACCTGACAAACTTTGTAACCAAGTTTCATGAAGAAAGGACCATATTTGTGGCCCTAAGAGCGTTTTCAAGAAAATTGTCAATAAGGCCCCTTTTCCCGTGATAGGGGAAAGGATCTTTCCCATTTTTAAAAGGAGTCATCCTGGTGAATTGACAAACATTCTGACCAAGTTTCATGAAGAATGGACCATTTTTGTGACCCTTACATCGTAAACAACAAAATTGTCATTAAGGCCTCTTTTCTTGTGATATGGCACAGATCATTCCCAATTTCAATGGATATTCATCATTGTGACCTGACAAACAGTCTGACCAAGTTTCACGAAGAAAGGACAACATTTGGGGCCCCTAGAGCGTAAACAAGAAAATTGTCATGAAGGCCCCATTTCCAGTGATATGGTATGGATCCTTTCCATTTTCAATAGGGTTCATCCTTGTGACCTGACAAACATTCTGACCAAGTTTCGTGAAGATTGGACAATATATGTTGCATCTAGAGTGTAAACACTTAAATTGTGGACGTCTGACGACAGACGACGCACGATAGACGACGGACATTCAATGCTCACAAAAGCTCACCTTGAGCACGATGTGCTCAGGTGAGCTAAAAAACTATTAGCGAGATTTTTCGGTAAATACATGTTACGTCTGCCACGACTAATTTTAACCTATATCAAAGAAAGCACAAGCAACATTAAAGTTTTAAAGAAAAAAAAGGAAAAAATTCTTAGAAGTAAAATAACGAGGGAAATTTATAAAATACACGAAACAAGGTATTTCTTCATTATTCAGAATAGTTCCCATTTATATTTTCTTCAGCGGCACTATGAGCTGGTATTGTGTAAGAATGACGTTCTTTTCAAGATCTGTTGGGAAGTTAGTCTAAATAAATAGTAAATATTTAATTATATACCTGGAAGTTTGGTATAGTACTGGACGCCGGATTATTTTCGTCAGGACGAAGTCTGTTAATTTCTCTATTGACTTTCCTATCGTTTGTAGATATTTTTTCGTCTGGTATATCACTTTCACTATCCATTCCGGTCGTAACTGTACATTCTGGGGTGCTGGTTCCTGGTGAATATGTAAATATATCATACGTACTTGGTGTATATAAAAATTAATATCTAACGAGGTTGGGAGAATTGAAAATTTTCGAGGCTCTAGTAACTGTACATTCTGGGGTGCTGGTTCCTGATCAACGAGTAAAATATGTAGACAGAGGACATTAAAGGCGGATTATTAACAAGAGGCCCAAGAGGGCCTTTAACGCTCGAGTGGCTTTCTTTTATCGTCAAAATTTCTATAAACAAATCTTACTTTGACTGAAAACAACACTTTGAAGTCTCTTTAGAACTATTTTGAAATGATTTACTGGGTCTGGCAAAAATTGCACCGATATACTCAATCACCATTAACCTGCATACGATTTGCCCATCTTATGTAACCAAAAGGGATTGCAAAAAGAGGGCCACAAAAACATTTTTCCAGGAACAATTTAATTAAAGGAAAATGTATACCAAGATTAAATGAAATAAGTCTAGTTGATTGGGAAGAAGGGATTATTATTATTTTTCTTTTTTGAGATTTCAAAGTGAAAATTGGCCATGCCCTGCCACACCCACATTCAAGGGCAAATCAACATTTTAATTACAGATACACCTAAGAAATATTTATGCCAAGGTTCAATGGAATCGGCCCAATGGTTTGTGAGGTCTTTAAAGATATGAAAGTAAAAAGAAAAAGCCCACCCTGCAACGCCCATATTTGGGGTCAATTAAAATTCCTTGAACATTCTAAGTAAAGGGTCACAGAAGTAACATCCATGCAAAGTTTTGTTTTACAATTAAGTAAAGGTTTGCGAACGGAACATCTATTCCTGGTTTCATTGAAAGCAGCCCAGTGGCCTGGGACGATTAAATGTTTAAGGGTTTTTAGTGGAAAAATTGCACCTTCCTGTCACGCTCGTATTTGATGGTCAATCAGACTTTCTTGAACAATTTAAGTAAAGGATTGCCCATAGAACATCCATGCCAAGTTTACTTGAAATCGGTCAAATGGTTTGGGAGAAGATTCGGGAGAAGAAGATTCCTTAAAGATTTAAATTTGAAAAATGCCCAACCTTGCCATGCCCATATTAAGGGGTCAATCATATATTTTAACAATTCAAGTAAAGGGTCACTCATGGATCATCCATGCCTAGTTTCACCGAAATCTACCAAATGGTTTTGGGGGTGAAGATTTAAAAAAAAAAAATAATGTGAAAAAAATGCGAAGCCCTGCCACGCCATTTTATATTTTTTTCTTTTTTTTTTTTTTTTTTTTTTTTTTTTTTGGGGGGGGGTCATTTTTTTAATAATATAAGTAATGGGTCACCGATGGAACATCCATGCCATGTTTCATCGCAATCGACTGAATAGTTTGGGAGGAGAAAATTTTTTAAGATTTTCACATAAGAAGCACCCATGCCAAAATTTATTGAAATCGATCCATTGGTGTTGGAAAGGAAGAATTTTAAATATTCCATAGTGAAAAATTGCCCCGCCTAACCACGCCTTAATTTTGAGGTCAATAAAAGTCTCTGGTACAAGTTAAGAGTCCCCCAAGAAGCATCCATGTCGAGTTTCATTGAAATCGGTCCGATGGTTACGAAAAGATTTTTTAAGAATTTAATGAAAAACTCGCACCGCCCTGCCACGCCCATATTTGGAGTTAATCAAAATTTCTTGAACAATTTAAGTATGTCATCTAATGAAGATCCATGCTAAGTGTCATTGAAATCGGCCCAAATTGTTTGGGAGGAGAAGATTTTAAAGATTTTAAAGTAAAACTTAAAAAAAATCGAATGTTTTTAACAACTTCAGAAGAGGGTCCCCCAATGATCTTTTCTACCAAGTTCCGATAAAATCCGCCCAATGGTTTGTTGGGGGGGGGGGGAGAAGATTTGTAAAGAAAAAGGTTAGGCGCGGACGCAGGAACGCACGAACATAAAATGTAACATAAAATGCTATTTCTAAAGTGAAGTCATTGAATATTTCCTACAATACACTTTTCTATAGTACATCGATTTATTTACCCAATTTGTTTTTTTTAAAACTCGCTAGATATTACGAGACACTTTTCGATTTACGCAAATATTAATCTACTTTTATTCCTCAATATTGGATAATGCAGCAATATATTCATTGCAGATTTTTAACACTTATTTTCCAAGATAATTTCTTTTAATTTCATACAATTAATCAAAATGACCAGATACTTTTGAAATCCAGGATATAAAAAGCTTAAATACCAGTTTTATCTGGTCTAGGTTGGAAGAATTTATCATGACAATGCTTTACCAAGTTATGGTAATTTCTCGCAGGCGGGGCCAGATATCATTGATATTTTAAGCCACTTACATATTATTCTATTTATAATGTAATCATTATCAGCTCTGATTTACAATAAATACCTGTTAAACATCAAAGAAACTCAGCATAAAATGTAGGCGGAATGGTTCTAAATAGACTGTCTGATATCATGCTATGTTATCAGGCAGGTGTTATCAGGTTAATATAGGATTCATTGCATGATAAATATTATAATGCTTATAATAGGTTTGCTGGTCCCACACGCTAGTCACGATTACGACATACCATTTAAGTCATTCCATATGAGGATGTAAAAATGTTTCCTGTGAACTTGCATACATTACATTATATTAACCAATAAGAGATTTTAGAAAAAAAACTATGCTGCATCACAATAAACCACGAATATAAGGTACCTCGAAAATGCAAACTATCTCAATTGATTGATAGATTGAATGGAGTTTTACGCCGCTTTCAACATTTTTTCAGCAAATAATCTCAAACAAACGAATCATTCTTGGCATTTATCCTCCTTAAATACCATAATGAGAAATTAGTAAGTCCCGAAGATAATTATTTCATGGTAGTGCTCAGGATTAATCAAAACACTCACCTCTTTTTTGTTTCTATTTAAGAATAAGATCGGTTTGTCTTGAAATTATATCCCAAAAAGACTTTCTTTAAGCCCCAAAATGCATTTTAAACACTCAGAAGAAAGGCGGGTGGTAACGCGAAGATTCCAAATATCATTATTTATAATTATATTCAACAGATGTAGATGTCGATGTTGTCTCTCATGGCATTTCGTATTAGAAAGCTGTGGTAGCTAAGTGTGAAAAGCTGTTGAGAATCGATTTTCTTTAGTGCTTTTCGGTGGTTTATCGAGAAATAACGGTAGATTATTACTTGATAATCTCACCACAGAAGTGAAGTTATCAAAAACTTATACCCTGCTTTTGTGTATTTCATCCTATCTGACGTCATCTATGCGGGACGAAATAAGTGACGTCACGATGAACGTTGCAAAGAAATCACGTGCAAAATGACGCTGTTTACAATAATATATCCAAAAAATTTCACATTTTGTCTCATTTTTCCAATAAAGAAATAGAATAACTGTTTGTTTTTCGAGTAAGATCGATAAATATTTCATTTGGTGAACAACAAAAGCTATATTTTTTACGAACGAGTGAAAATATAGCTTTTGTTGTTCACGAGATGAATATTAATCGATGTTACACTGAAACAAACGATTAACCTCTATATATTATTCAAGCCAAAGTTAGATAACCGTTGTAATGGTAATGCCGTAACCAAATCAATATATAGAGGATATAAAGGATATTGAATGAGTGGTCATGGAACGAGTCATCTATAAACAAATAAAAACGAGGTTGCGCCGAGTTTTTATCAGTTTTAGATGTTTTGTTTGATAAATTCTGTATTTTATGAGCACGAATTTGATGTTCTATTTATAATATGACCCGAAATTTGGCAAAACAAATCGACAAAATCCTTGAAATTAACATTTCAATTTTCCGTGAAACTTATAACGCCGTTTAAAACTGACGCAACAATATGTACAAATTACGTCATTTTCGCGGTAACAAATAGCGTGGCGTTTCGCTTTAAGCTCATTTGCATGGTTATTTCACTAGTGTAATAACACCCGTGTAATATCAAAAATATTCAACGGGGTTATTTCACTCCCGCGACGTAGGTCGTATTATAAAATCATTCATTTCAGGGTATGATCTAAGGCAAGAGTGAAAAAAAAGCTTTTGTTGTTCATGATATGAAATATCAATCGATCTTAACCGAAAAATACACAATTATTCTGTTTCTTTAATGCAAAAAAGAGACAAAATGTGGAAATTTTAGGACACATTTTCTTTACGCGCATCATTCTGCACGTTATTTCTATGTAACGTTCATGATGAACTCACGTTTTTTGGCTCCGCCTCGATGACGTCAGAAGGGTTAAATTGAACGAAAGCGGGGTATAAGTTTTTGATGATTTCACTGATTAGGCATTGAGTTTATCAAATGATAATCGACATTTCATTCTCGATAACACTCCATAAAGCATTAAAAAGAAACCAAGTATTCTTCAGATTAGCTTATCATCTGATGTAAAGTAAAGGCTTTGATTTTCTGCAGTATATATCATTTAGAAATTCACTTACTATCGACGGTATTTGTTAATTTTGTAAGACATTGAAATGACCTTATGACAGAATGTTGGAGTCGCTCTATTATATCAAATTAAAAATCATGCATGTGGTAAACACTAATTAATGTGTTGTTCCGTAGTATTGTCAGATTTCATTTTTTAAAAAAAACAATTTGTTTGGCTGAATTAATTCGATCGTTATGGGAACTTTTCGATAGATATCAGTTCGAAAAAAAAAATCTCGGCCAAAATTATACAATATAGTTCCAGTTTATGTCCTAGATCTATATCTTTATTCGACTTATTTGAACATTTATAGTCTGGTTTACCTGTCCTGTATAAATTTTCCTTTCAATTCCTTTTCCTTTGCCTTGCTGAATGACAAGATAGTTCTTTCTAGTTACATGGGATATTTATTTATTTATATAGTGAAACGCACGTTTTTCGCTTTCTGCAAAGTTTTATGGCTAAGCATTTATTTAGTTAACCATTGGTGACATTTTTATTTAGTCCTTAAGAACCAATGTTTCAATGTTTTTAAGAAGTCTAAGACATTGTAAAACATGTCCCGATCCGGCTTGATTCTAACCGGTGTAAGTACTTTTTTAGACAAGATGACCATAATGGTCCTATATCGCTCACCTAAGCAAGTCGACTCATAACTAGTCAAATATGTTATAATACCACATATTGTTTGATGTACATTTAGGGTGGTTTTGAAAGAAACAGACACTAATTTCGTCCTGTCTTTTTAAATTTACGTAAGTTTTCAACCTTTCTGTTACCAGAGCAACCACAGTTATTATTTGAATTGAATTATTTTAACAACTTTAGTAGACCTACAGTTTAAGAACACCCCTGCTATGTTTCAAATTGATTGACCCAACGGTTTAAGAGAAGATTAACGTTTTCTAAATTTTTGGCATTTCTTTTTTCATTTCTGTTACCATGGAAACCAGAGTTTTTGATTGAATATAATTCTTTTTTCAAAATTTTGGTAGAGATTCACACAAGCAACATCCCTAACAGACTCACCTCAGTTGACTCAGTGGTTTAGAAGAAGATGGACTTTTTCTAAGAAATTCGGCAATTTTTCAGCCTTTCCGTTAACATTGAAACGAGGGTTTCAGAATTATTCTTATGAAGAGCTTCACCCAAAGAACATCCCTGCCAAGCTTCAGTTTGATTGTCCTAGATGTTAAGGAGGGGAAGAATAATTTCTTAGATTATTGGCAATTTTCAGCATATTTTCAGCCTTTCCGACACCATGAAAACGAGGGTTTCAGATGAAAATTATTTCTTTTGACAACCTTTGAAAAGCTTCACCAAAGGATAATCCCTGCGAATTTTTAGCTTGATTTGTTCAAAGGTTTAGGAGATGAAGGATTTTTCTCAGATTTACGACAATTTTTGGACATTTTTCAACCTTTCCGTTACTTTCGAAACCAGAGGGTCATTCCTGCCAAGTTTCAGCTTGAGTGGCTTGTTTGTTTAGGAGGAGAATAATTTTTTTCTAAGATTTTCGACAATTTTTTTGCCTTTTTCAACTTTTTCGTTACCATGTAATCCAGAGTTTTGGAAATTTGATTTAGTTTTTTTAAAAGAGCATCAGTAACATCTCTGCCAAGCTTCAGCTTCATTGGCCTAGATGTTTTCGGAGAAAATTTTTGTTTCTAAGATTTTTGGCAAGGGTATATATATATATATATATATATATATATATATATATATATATATATATATATATATATATATATATATATATATATATTTATAATTAAATTCTTATTACTACTTTTGAAGAGATTCATTTCAGCTTGAATAGCCAAGTGGTTTAGAAGAAGATGTTTAAAGAATCTTTTGACAGACAGACAGACGGACGAATGGACAGACGCATGGGCGATGGCCAGACGACGGACGGTGCGTGATCACAATGGGCAACCTTGAGCATTTTGTGCCCCGGTGAGCTGAACAATGGTGGTTACTCTAAATTTCTATACACAGATTCAGCCCTTTTTGTTAAGTAAACCGAAACTGAGTCGTATTCCCGACCAAACGAAGTTTTATTTTTGCCATTTAGCATGGATGGATACCCAAGTTTATGTGACCCATTGAGATCCTTTGTTTTCGACTACTTGGACCACCACAAGGGCGTAATTCCCATTACGCAATTTACGCAAGTGCGTCAAAGAAATAAATCTCTGTCGAAAAATAACGTTGATGAATGATCGGAACATCGAAAATACAGCTTGTTCAAGCTGTAGTTACGATTGTTTCATTATTCACCAAATCTCAAATCATAAAAAGTGAGTGTGTCGCCTTCTGAGTGCGTATAAAGTTTAAAGTGTAAGATACGCCTATGCACCAAATGGGACGATTTTTTCTCGACAGTAGGCAAACCCAAATTATAAATATATAATACATACTTAGTGTATTATATGAAAAAAATATCTAACGAGGTTGGGAGAATTGAAAATTGTCGAGGCTATGCCGAGACAATGATCAATTCTCACAACCGAGTTAGATATTTTTTTCATAAAATACACTTAGTATGTATTATATTTATCTTATGACCTCTATTTTTCTTGTTTTCGTCGATGTTTCTAACTGAAATGCAAGTTTCTAAAAATAACTGCATGATATTATTGTTCTAAAAATAACTATGTGATATCATAAAAAATATCATACGGGTTGTTATCACACGGATGTTTGTATAGTTATAAGATAAACCCCATTACAATAACATGAAGCTGAAAAAAGTAATCATTATTTTCTTTGGTATCTATAGTAGGAAGTAGTCGAATTGTATAAGACAAATCATAGAGGAAGAATCTTCAATTAACCTCGACTTGAAAAACATGTGAGGAGTTCGAAGGGAATTCATGGGTACCCCTGATTTCAAAATTAAAATTAGCGGGTGGAGTAATTTTAACATTTTATGCTTGTGTGAGAAACAAAACAACAATTCGATGGCTCGGCGCGAAACAGTTGTAACTCCCTATATGATTATAGGAAGTTACAATCGGTTCGCGCTGAGCCATCTGATTATGTATTTTTCTCTAATAATTTGATATCTGACACACAATAGCCATCGAAGTTGTCACTTATAGGATTAATACCCGAGTATTCCGTAGACCAAAATTTTAAAATTTCTCGAAAATTTAAAACTTTTGTGACTCTCGTAAAGGCGAGCAAACGGACAAAAAAACGAAACCATTGTACTTTAAGAATATGAACAAGAGGACCATGATGGTCCTATATCGCTCACCTTCGTATCTTTGTCTCATTTAATAAATCAAATTTTCCTGCAAAAGTCATAAATATACGTTTATGATTTGAGGCCTCTAAGACTGTAAACAAGAAAATTGTCGTTTTTCTGAGATATGGTAGATCCTGCCCATTTTCAATACGATTCACCTTTGTTATTTGACAAACATTCTGACCAAGTTTCATGAAGAAAAGACCATGTTTGTGGCCACTAGAGTGTTAACAAGAAAAATGTCAATAAGGCCCCTTTTCCCATGATATGGTATGGATCCTTACAATTTTCAATAGGGTTCATCCTTATGACGTAACAATTATTCTGACCAAGTTTTATCAAGATTGGACAATATTTGTAGCTTCCAGAGTGTAAACAAGAAAATTGTCATTAAGGCTCCTTTTCCCGTGATATGTCATGGATCCTTTCCATTTTCAATAGGGTTCATTCGTGTGACCTAACAAACATTCTGACCAAATTTCATGAAGATTGGACCATATTTGTGGCCTCTAGAGTGTAAACAAGAAAATTGTCATTAAATCCTCTTTTCCTGTGATATGGCAGAGATCATTCCCATTTTCGATAGGGTGCATCCTTGTGACCTGACAAACATTCTGACCAAGTTTCATGAAGATTGGACAATATCTGTGGCCTTTAGAGTGTAAACACTAAAATTGTTGACGCATGACGACAGACGACGCACCACGACGTACATTCAATGATCACAAAAGCTCACCTTGAGCACGATGTGCTCAGGTGAGCTAAAAATTGAGCCTTTCATACAGAAATTATAAGATACTTCCTTAAATGTCTAAATAAATGTTAATTCGTGGCAAATGCAAGGTGGCCGTTTAGAATTTATTTTCAGTGTTGTACAACCGCGAAAACCAGATTTGTAGGGGTTTTTTTTCTAGAAAAGTAAAAAAGTAGATAATCAAAAACATTTCTATTTTTTTTTTTTTTTTTTTTTTGTAAAAAAAATACTAAAACATCAGCATTACTTGGGTAAATAGAGTAAATATTAAAAAATGTCCAAAGCAGGCGATAGGATACCTGTTGTACTCCGTAACAACTTTAAAACGAAAATGCTCTACTATTCGAATGTCACTATAGATTCTTTACTTTTTATTTGGCTTGAAATATATATATGCTTGACAATATTTACTCTATATGGTTGTAAAATGTTTACCTCATTTTATGTACGTTTTTGGTTCATTTAACAATAAAGTTGTTAAGTTTGAAATCTTCACAAAAAAATCAAAATATATTTTGATGTTTGGAATATTTCGTTTATCAGATTTCTGAGGTATGATGGCATACTTCTGCCACGAGATACAAGATAGCAGTATCATGATAATTTAATTGAGTCATCTTTTCATAGAAGCTTGAATTTCTATCGCTATATCTTTATCTTGATGTAAGTAGTGAGCATTAATCGTACAAAAGTTGAGTTTGGATATTGAATGAGTGGTTTTAGAATACTAAATTTATTAAACGAGTCATCTATAAACAGATAAAAACGAGGATCATGAGTCTAATAAATTCTGTATTTTATGATTTTCTATTTGGTATATGACGCGACTTTTTCCGAAAGATGGTCAAAATTATTGAAATTCATCATTTCAACTTTCCTCGTTTTAACGCCGACTGAAACTGACGTCACTATAAACATTATGACGTCATTTTCAAGGTTACAAAATGAAGTTTATTTTCGCTCTGAGTTCATTTGCCTAGTTTTTCCACAAGTGTAATTTTACATGTGTTATATGAAAAATGTTCATCGGCGTATTTTTTTCTGCGGCGTAGATGAATATTTTTAAAATGTTTCAAAGAAAATAAAAGAGCACCTGTATTTCCACTGGAGATTCATCCTCCTGTGCTTGCTGAGAACATTAAAAGAAAAGGAAGACATTCATTATTTTCTATTCCTTATACTCAATGTCAATGTAAAATGAGGTTCGGCTAATTACTGTCAGAAATAAATAAGATTTTTTAAATGAAAAGTCTAAAAATCTTTGACTCGAAAGAGAAAATAGTTTAAAAAGATCTTGGGAAAAAAAGAATAGACCAAAATAGAGTACCTGAACTTGCACTGGATGTTTCTCCTGTACTTGCTGAGTATGTTGATGGGACTGAAGACTCGGACACAGATGAATAGGAACTGGAGCTAGATCCAATTCCAGAAGTACCAGGACTTGAAGAGCTGTACGTGCTGGGCGACGAAGATGGCGATGACAGATATGAAGAAGTAGATCCAACACCTGAGCTTCCACTTGTTTCACCACTTGCAGAGCTATATGTACTAGGTGCCGATGATGGTGATGAGTAGGTCGAAGATCCTGTACTCAAGCCTGTACTGCTTTCATACGATGGGGAACTTGACACACCACTACTACTTCCAGATGAACTGTAGGTACCAATTGAAGAAGACGAATAGGAACTTGTTGTCGCTTCTGGTGTGGTCGTCATTTCTTCAAAGCATCCGTGAACAGCCAATCTAACCTTCATTGGTCGGTTGGAGTTTGGATTTCTGTTGATCCTTACAATGATATCATCGGCAACAGTGTTCTTGTCAAAGTTCACTGGTTTCCTTGGATTGGCATCCTAAAGAAAAATACAATTATGCGTTCTGTATAATAAGAGCAAAAGAAACAAATATATAAGAGTAAATATCTACGCCTGTTGGTGTTACCTAAAAATTTTAAAGAGGAGAGCAATCAAATAATCTTGATATTATATCTAATTAATTTGAAAAGGTACGTGAAATGGAAAGGAACTTACCGATACAATAAGTGTCTTTACTTTCCTTGTGTTCAGTACCCAAACAGTCATAGATTCTACATTGTTACTGGTGACTAGTTCAACAGAAGAAACTGGAACTGACATCAGCCAAATCTTGATCAATGCAGTGTTTTTATTGATTTCAAACGGAGTCTTGCTGCTTGGTCTGATATTTGAGATATCAGGGGCTTCTTCTTCGTCAATGACGATGTATTTGTCTCCAATCGTCAATGGGGAATCCATTCCTTCTGTTTCAGTACAAGGCGTTGTAAACCCTGTAACACATTCCGATTGTAAATTGTAAATATGAGGATATTTAGACTTCATAGTTGAGTCAATTAGAAAAATAATTTCCCCATGCGTTAACTTGGTTTTATGTACTTTTGTTATTTCACCTCCCTATATTGATTGTCAATTTAAGAAGATGCACCTATCAAATAGATTCTTCCAAAGATCGTAGAAATATAAGTCTGTTTTAAGTGTTTAAATCTATAAGTCAAACATTCAAAAAGAACATTTTGAATATCGATATTTCATTAGGTAATTCATCGGTTTGGTCGGAAATTTAAGATTTAATTACACTCATATAGCAATCTTGTGAAAAAGGTGATGGATGAAAAGATTTCTGTCTAATTTCAAAATTGCCTATTTATTATCCAAGTCATGTCACTTTTCCTACCACAGAATTGAAGGTATTTTTTTACCTTTTGTGCCCAATTTCAGTTTTTGGAGTTCAAAAATCGCAACACATTGATTATGATTTACAAAATTGAGTAAGGAGTTTTCACTAGTGTATGGAAAGATAACAAATTTGAAGTGATTCAATAGAAAATTGATTAAAAAAAAAGAATTTTCAAAGTTATTGTGATAACAAAGTTTTGAAAGATCAAAATAGAGTACCTGAACTTGCACTGGATGTTTCTCCTGTACTTGCTGAGTATGTTGATGGAACTGAAGACTCGGACACAGATGAATAGGAACTGGAGCTAGATCCAATTCCAGAAGTACCAGGACTTGAAGAGCTGTACGTGCTGGGCGACGAAGATGGCGATGACAGATATGAAGAAGTAGATCCAACACCTGAGCTTCCACTTGTTTCACCACTTGCAGAGCTATATGTACTAGGTGCCGATGATGGTGATGAGTAGGTCGAAGATCCTGTACTCAAGCCTGTACTGCTTTCATACGATGGGGAACTTGACACACCACTACTACTTCCAGATGAACTGTAGGTACCAATTGAAGAAGACGAATAGGAACTTGTTGTCGCTTCTGGTGTGGTCGTCATTTCTTCAAAGCATCCGTGAACAGCCAATCTAACCTTCATTGGTCGGTTGGAGTTTGGATTTCTGTTGATCCTTACAATGATATCATCGGCAACAGTGTTCTTGTCAAAGTTCACTGGTTTCCTTGGATTGGCATCCTAAAGAAAAATACAATTATGCGTTCTGTATAATAAGAGCAAAAGAAACAAATATATAAGAGTAAATATCTACGCCCGTTGGTGTTACCTAAAAATGTTAAAGAGGAGAGCAATCAAATAATCTTGATATTATATCTAATTAATTTGAAAAGGTATGTGAAATGGAAAGGAACTTACCGATACAATAAGTGTCTTTACTTTCCTTGTGTTCAGTACCCAAACAGTCATAGATTCTACATTGTTACTGGTGACTAGTTCAACAGAAGAAACTGGAACTGACATCAGCCAAATCTTGATCAATGCAGTGTTTTTATTGATTTCAAACGGAGTCTTGCTGCTTGGTCTGATATTTGAGATATCAGGGGCTTCTTCTTCGTCAATGACGATGTATTTGTCTCCAATCGTCAATGGGGAATCCATTCCTTCTGTTTCAGTACAAGGCGTTGTAAATCCTGTAACACAATCCGATTGTAAATTGTAAATTTGAGGATATTTAGACTTCAAAGTTGAGTCAATTAGAAAAATAATTTCCCCATGCGTTAACTTGGTTTTATGTACTTTTGTTATTTCACCTCCCTATATTGATTGTCAATTTAAGAAGATGCACCTATCAAATAGATTCTTCCAAAGATCGTAGAAATATAAGTCTGTTTTAAGTGTTTAAATCTATAAGTCAAACATTCAAAAAGAACATTTTGAATATCGATATTTCATTAGGTAATTCATCGGTTTGGTCGGAAATTTAAGATTTAATTACACACATATAGCAATCTTGTGAAAAAGGTGATGGATGAAAAGATTTCTGTCTAATTTCAAAATTGGCTATAGTCAGTAGGCAATATAAACAGATGAAAACATGCCTCATTTATTATCCAAGTCATGTCACTTTTCCTACCACAGAATTTAAGATATTTTTTTTTTACCCTTCGTGCCCAATTTCAGTTTTTGGAGTTCAAAAATCGCAACACATTGATTATGATTTACAAAATTGAGTAAGGAGTTTTCACTAGTGAATGGAAAGATAACAAATTTGAAGCGATTCAATAGAAAATTGATTAAAAAAAAGAATTTTCAAAGTTATTGTGATAACAAAGTTTTGAAAGATCAAAATAGAGTAGATCTACCTGAACTTGCACTGGAGGTTTCTCCTGTACTTGCTGAGTATGTTAATGGAACTGAAGACTCGGACACAGATGAATAGGAACTGGAGCTAGATCCAATTCCAGAAGTACCAGGACTTGAAGAGCTGTACGTGCTCGGCGACGAAGATGGCGATGACAGATATGAAGAAGTAGATCCAACACCTGAGCTTCCACTTGTTTCACCACTTGCAGAGCTATATGTACTAGGTGCCGATGATGGTGATGAGTAGGTCGAAGATCCTGTACTCAAGCCTGTACTGCTTTCATACGATGGGGAACTTGACACACCACTACTACTTCCAGATGAACTGTAGGTACCAATTGAAGAAGACGAATAGGAACTTGTTGTCGCTTCTGGTGTGGTCGTCATTTCTTCAAAGCATCCGTGAACAGCCAATCTAACCTTCATTGGTCGGTTGGAGTTTGGATTTCTGTTGATCCTTACAATGATATCATCGGCAACAGTGTTCTTGTCAAAGTTCACTGGTTTCCTTGGATTGGCTTCCTGAAGAAAAAATACAAACATGCGTTCTGTAGAATAAGAGCAAAAGAAACAAATATATAAGAGTAAATATCTAAGTCTGTTGGTGTTATCTAAAACTTTCAAATAGAAGAGCAATCAAATAACCTTGATATTATATCTAATTAACATGTAAAGGTACGTGAAATGGAAAGGAACTTACCGATACAATAAGTGTCTTTACTTTCCTTGTGTTCAGTACCCAAACAGTCATAGATTCTACATTGTTACTGGTGACTAGTTCAACAGAAGAAACTGGAACTGACATCAGCCAAATCTTGATCAATGCAGTGTTTTTATTGATTTCAAACGGAGTCTTGCTGCTTGGTCTGATATTTGAGATATCAGGGGCTTCTTCTTCGTCAATGACGATGTATTTGTCTCCGATCGTCAATGGGGAATCCATTCCTTCTGTTTCAGTACAAGGCGTTGTAAACCCTGTAACACATTCCGATTGTAAATTGTAAATATGAGGATATTTAGACATCATAGTTGAGTCAATTAGAAAAATAATTTCCCCATGCGTTAACTTGGTTTTATGTACTTTTGTTATTTCACCTCCCTATATTGATTGTCAATTTAAGAAGATGCACCTATCAAATAGATTCTTCCAAAGATCGTAGAAATATAAGTCTGTTTTAAGTGTTTAAATCTATAAGTCAAACATTCAAAAAGAACATTTTGAATATCGATATTTCATTAGGTAATTCATCGGTTTGGTCGGAAATTTAAGATTTAATTACACTCATATAGCAATCTTGTGAAAAAGGTGATGGATGAAAAGATTTCTGTCTAATTTCAAAATTGCCTATTTATTATCCAAGTCATGTCACTTTTCCTACCACAGAATTGAAGGTATTTTTTTACCTTTTGTGCCCAATTTCAGTTTTTGGAGTTCAAAAATCGCAACACATTGATTATGATTTACAAAATTGAGTAAAGAGTGTTCACTAGTGTATGGAAAGATAACAAATTTGAAGTGATTCAATAGAAAATTGATTAAAAAAAAGAATTTTCAAAGTTATTGTGATAACAAAGTTTTGAAAGATCAAAATAGAGTACCTGAACTTGCACTGGAGGTTTCTCCTGTACTTGCTGAGTATGTTGATGGAACTGAAGACTCGGACACAGATGAATAGGAACTGGAGCTAGATCCAATTCCAGAAGTACCAGGACTTGAAAAGCTGTACGTGCTCGGCGACGAAGATGGCGATGACAGATATGAAGAAGTAGATCCAACACCTGAGCTTCCACTTGTTTCACCACTTGCAGAGCTATATGTACTAGGTGCCGATGATGGTGATGAGTAGGTCGAAGATCCTGAACTCAAGCCTGTACTGCTTTCATACGATGGGGAACTTGACACAGCACTACTACTTCCAGATGAACTGTAGGTACCAATTGAAGAAGACGAATAGGAACTTGTTGTCGCTTCTGGTGTGGTCGTAATTTCTTCAAAGCATCCGTGAACAGCCAATCTAACCTTCATTGGTCGGTTGGAGTTTGGATTTCTGTTGATCCTTACAATGATATCATCGGCAACAGTGTTCTTGTCAAAGTTCACTGGTTTCCTTGGATTGGCATCCTAAAGAAAAATACAATTATGCGTTCTGTATAATAAGAGCAAAAGAAACAAATATAAAAGAGTAAATATCTACGCCTGTTGGTGTTACCTAAAAATTTTAAAGAGGAGAGCAATCAAATAATCTTGATATTATATCTAATTAATTTGAAAAGGTACGTGAAATGGAAAGGAACTTACCGATACAATAAGTGTCTTTACTTTCCTTGTGTTCAGTACCCAAACAGTCATAGATTCTACATTGTTACTGGTGACTAGTTCAACAGAAGAAACTGGAACTGACATCAGCCAAATCTTGATCAATGCAGTGTTTTTATTGATTTCAAACGGAGTCTTGCTGCTTGGTCTGATATTTGAGATATCAGGGGCTTCTTCTTCGTCAATGACGATGTATTTGTCGCCAATCGTCAATGGGGAATCCATTCCTTCTGTTTCAGTACAAGGCGTTGTAAATCCTGTAACACATTCCGATTGTAAATTGTAAATATGAGGATATTTAGACTTCAAAGTTGAGTCAATTAGAAAAATAATTTCCCCATGCGTTAACTTGGTTTTATGTACTTTTGTTATTTCACCTCCCTATATTGATTGTCAATTTAAGAAGATGCACCTATCAAATAGATTCTTCCAAAGATCGTAGAAATATAAGTCTGTTTTAAGTGTTTAAATCTATAAGTCAAACATTCAAAAAGAACATTTTGAATATCGATATTTCATTAGGTAATTCATCGGTTTGGTCGGAAATTTAAGATTTAATTACACACATATAGCAATCTTGTGAAAAAGGTGATGGATGAAAAGATTTCTGTCTAATTTCAAAATTGGCTATAGTCAGTGGGCAATATAAACAGATGAAAACATGCCTCATTTATTATCCAAGTCATGTCACTTTTCCTACCACAGAATTTAAGATATTTTTTTTTTACCCTTCGTGCCCAATTTCAGTTTTTGGAGTTCAAAAATCGCAACACATTGATTATGATTTACAAAATTGAGTAAGGAGTTTTCACTAGTGAATGGAAAGATAACAAATTTGAAGCGATTCAATAGAAAATTGATTAAAAAAAATAATTTTCAAAGTTATTGTGATAACAAAGTTTTGAAAGATCAAAATAGAGTAGATCTACCTGAACTTGCACTGGAGGTTTCTCCTGTACTTGCTGAGTATGTTGATGGGACTGAAGACTCGGACACAGATGAATAGGAACTGGAGCTAGATCCAATTCCAGAAGTACCAGGACTTGAAGAGCTGTACGTGCTCGGCGACGAAGATGGCGATGACAGATATGAAGAAGTAGATCCAACACCTGAGCTTCCACTTGTTTCACCACTTGCAGAGCTATATGTACTAGGTGCCGATGATGGTGATGAGTAGGTCGAAGATCCTGTACTCAAGCCTGTACTGCTTTCATACGATGGGGAACTTGACACACCACTACTACTTCCAGATGAACTGTAGGTACCAATTGAAGAAGACGAATAGGAACTTGTTGTCGCTTCTGGTGTGGTCGTCATTTCTTCAAAGCATCCGTGAACAGCCAATCTAACCTTCATTGGTCGGTTGTAGTTTGGATTTCTGTTGATCCTTACAATGATATCATCGGCAACAGTGTTCTTGTCAAAGTTCACTGGTTTCCTTGGATTGGCTTCCTGAAGAAAAAATACAAACATGCATTCTGTAGAATAAGAGCAAAAGAAACAAATATATGAGAGTAAAATATCTAAGTCTGTTGGTGTTATCTAAAACTTTCAAATAGAAGAGCAATCAAATAACCTTGATATTATATCTAATTAATATGTAAAGGTACGTGAAATGGAGAGGCACTTACCGATACAATAAGTGTCTTTACTTTCCTTGTGTTCAGTACCCAAACAGTCATAGATTCTACATTGTTACTGGTGACTAGTTCAACAGAAGAAACTGGAACTGACATCAGCCAAACTTTGATCAAGGCAGTGTTTTTATTGATTTCAAACGGAGTCTTGCTGCTTGGTCTGATATTTGAGATATCAGGGGCTTCTTCTTCGTCAATGACGATGTATTTGTCTCCAATCGTCAATGGGGAATCCATTCCTTCTGTTTCAGTACAAGGCGTTGTAAATCCTGTAACACATTCCGATTGTAAATTGTAAATATAAGGATATTCAAACTTCATAGATGAGTCAATTAGAAAAATAATTTTCTTGTGCTGAAATTTGGTTTTCTGTTCTTTTGTTATTTTCACCTCCCTATATTGATTCTCATTTTAAGAAGAAGTACATAAAGAATCGATTCTGCACAGTATCGTTAAAATAGACATCCGTTTTAATTGTTTAAATTTACAAGTCAAACATTCAAAAAGAAACATGTTTAAATATCGATATTTCATTTCGTAATTAAAACCAGTTGGTTGGAAATTTACGATTTTATTACACACATATATCAATCTTGTGAATAAGGTGATGGATGTAATAATTTCTGTCTAATTTTAAAATTGGCTATAGTCAGTAGACAATAAAAACAGATCAAAACAAGCCTTATTTATTTGCCAAGTAATGTTACATTTCTTGAAGGTAATTTTTTTTAACCTTTTATTCCTAATTTCAGTTTTGGGTGTTCAAAAATCGCAAAGCATTATGATTTACAAAAATATGTGAGGGATTTGACTAGTGTATAGAACGATCACAAATTTGAAGCGGTTTAATAACATAACTGTTAAAATAACCTCCGAATTTACAAAGATATTGTGAAAACAATGTTTTAAAGGCCAAAATAGAGTACCTGAACTTGCACTGGATGTTTCTCCTGTACTTGCTGAGTATGTTGATGGGACTGAAGACTCGGACACAGATGAATAGGAACTGGAGCTAGATCCAATTCCAGAAGTACCAGGACTTGAAGAGCTGTACGTGCTGGGCGACGAAGATGGCGATGACAGATATGAAGAAGTTGAAACTTCTGAGCTGACACTACCTGATAATGTTGTCGGCGACAATGTTGTTTCCTCTGAATATTATAAATTTGTATTCCTTACAATGTAATTTAAATGAATTATACCTTTACATGTTTTCTTAAAGATTTTTTTATTTATTTATATGATTCATTCAATGGCACCATACAAATCTTTGAACAATGAGCTGACATGTTTAACATCCGTAATAAAACTTACATAATGTCGAAATTAATTCAGACATTGTTTCCTTAGGACTTGTCCCCAACAGTTTTCCCCGATTGTCATAAACGAAATGTTATGGACACCTCTTTCCTTCTGGCGTGAAAGCCATTCCTACCAAGTTTCCGCAAGCTTGAATAAAAGATGGTTTTTTTCCAATTAGTCTCCCCGATTTTGAATGATATTCATTCTGGCTTCTATACCTTTTTTATGACAAATTGCCATGACGATCAAACCAAATTTGGGACTCCCAGGGTGAGAACTCTTAATGACGTTTGAGTAAACTCGATGGACAACATACATTTGAGCCTGTGCATGCCATTTCCAATAATTTGACATCTGCGTGAGGTATAAACATTTAGCAGCCCAGACTGTTACTTATTGTAAGTAGATGATTGCCTAACTATCTACAGATACTCTAAAACCTTATCTTTTTACAAATGGGATAGTGAAGGCTCTGGTTAGACTGTGTTGATACACAGGCTGGCCAGAGTCTTAGCTTTGTGCAAATTTGAAATTATTGGGAATGTCACGCACTGGCTCATTTGAAAGTCGCATAACATCACAATGTGAATAATTTGCTAGGGCGATCTATTACTGAACTACCTTTAAGTTAAAGTTCCTTTATTCATTTCTTAAATTTACTCGCAAAATATTCGTCAAAAAGACACAGAAAACAGGAAATGGAGAGGGGTAAGAAGTCTTTCTTAAGTCGACAGAAAGTGTCAACCTGTTTCCAAATGATTTGAATAGAAACAAGAAAGAAAGAAGGCGCGGGGACGTAAAGGTCGCCCAATAAATAAATAAGTGAAGACTCCATTCAAGTTCAGCGAATGTGTCTGATTTTTCTACTTTTTTTTTGAAAGATCAAAAAGTATTTCGTTCAAAAGGACCATGACCGGAATAATCTTTAATTGGTTAGCAAAAAAATATTACTGCTGTCCAGTCAACAAAACGTTGATCTCAAACCACTCACACAAGAAAATAATTGTGAAAAGCAAATTAAAAACTATTCCTAAGTTTCTGCGAAATTCTAATAATAAGCTGAATTTC
This sequence comes from Fragum whitleyi, assembly GCA_948146395.1. Classification (NCBI taxonomy): domain Eukaryota; kingdom Metazoa; phylum Mollusca; class Bivalvia; order Cardiida; family Cardiidae; genus Fragum; species Fragum whitleyi. The sequence continues at coordinate 45,832,306 of OX411556.1, forward strand.
AACTTTATGAAATATGAATGTATGAATGAATGAATGAAAGAATGAATGAATGAATATGACAAACTTTTTTGATGTAGCAAATTAATTCCTTATAGACGTTGTGTTTGCCAAATTAATACGTCCGTATTGTCTATGCTCCAGATACCCCCCCCCCCCCTTTTACCTAAGACATTGAGGTGTTACATTGAAGCTACTTAAAGAACAGTTTCAAATGGTATATTCACTTTTGAAGGCGAACAACAATCGTATGAATTAAATTAAAATCAATCGGTAATTATAGCAGACAATCTGCGGATTAGCTTAGTTTTGAAGCTTACCTTGAATTGTAACCTTGATCGTTGAGCTATTTGTAAATTTAATGGTAGAGAAAAATGTTTCGGCTATTCTGAAACATATCCATAGGTGTAGAAGCTTTGCACTGGACGAGCTCAATTTTAACGATTTGAAATCCATGCTCAAATGTACGATAAATTATCCCTAAAACGGATTGATTGATTGATTGATTGATTGATTGATTGATTGATTGATTGATTGATTGATTGACTGATTGACTGATTGACTGATTGATTGATTGATTGATTGATTGATTGATTGATTGATTGATTGATTGATTGATTGATTGATTGATTGATTGATTGATTGATTGATTGATTGGTTGGTTGGTTGGTTGGTTGGTTGGTTGGTTGGTTGATTGATTGATTGATTGATTGATTCATTGATTGGGGTCTTACACCGCTTTCAACAATTTTTTCAGTTTTATCGCGGCGACCGGCTGCAGCACCTTACAATGGATTCCTGGTGTTTATAACAACCATTACAACCAAAACACCCTTACACCCTAGCATCTAGCTGCTATCTCACTTAGGTCTACGATTATCAACCCATTGGTGAGAAACAAATAGTCAGAAAGAACGATTGCTGCCATCGGGGATCGAACCCGGGACCTCTAGATTGACAGTCTTAAGCGCTAATAAATGCGCTGTGACGGCGGCTCTCCGTAAACACGGAAGGACTGACGGAGGAATTAATGGATAGACGCACTAAATGACACGACGACTTGCAAATTTCCTTCAAATACAGGAGAAAACCAAAGTCAAATCTTTTATAATCAGATTTTAGTGTAAAGGTTATCATATAGGACAACCAATAGGTGGAAACTGTCTATGGTTATAGCAAGCAACTTTAAGTTTTTCGGAAGAAAGTATATTATAGAATGATAATAAATGCAAATGTTGTGTGTCAACCGTTAACTAGTACACTCCTTTTTGCAAGTTATGCGGACAAAGATCAATCAGTCTTTAGTTACTATCTATTGTTATCATTTTTTATCCTTCTAAATGTATTTTTTTTTTCGAATGAAATGGAAGTCTTTGGGACACTTCTATCAGTTTGATTTGTGTAAGAGCTAATTGGGTTGAAGTCAGTATATGCGAAGAAATGGGGAAACTGATCTTAGTCTACATATCATGCCAATGGATAATTTAGTTTTACCAAAGTAAACAAGAACCTCTCGAGATGTAATTTGGGTAAAAGAGTATACCCGAACAAAAGGCATGCTTTAAATCAACAATTCAAGCGTTACATAAAAATCGACTTTTAGCAGATAACACGTAGTTTTTAGCGTAAAAATGTGTTAAATCTTTGAATCTCAAAATTCGCGGTGTATAATCGCTTTTAAAGATAAAAAAGGGAAGAAAAAGTAATGCATTAACTGGGATTCGAACCGCAGTTGCCTGGATGAGAGACGTACGTCTTTACCACTGCGTCACGCCGCCATGTACCTTTAGATTTTTTTTAAAAAAAATATATATTATAAAGAAGACGAAGACGTGAGCTATGATTATTATTCTTTTGTATTTCGGAAATAATCCTTAATTTTGTAGTCACAAATTAAGCCACTTTAACTATAAATAATTGAAATGTTTTCGCCATTCAGAAAAATACAATAAATACATTTCTACATGGCCATTGGTCGACTTGATCACATGGTAACCGGATCGAGTCCTTTACCTTACCAATTTTTCGAAATAGACTCTAACGAATATCTTGAAAGTTTTCAAGCGTAGAAATGTGAACTCTCCATGAGCACACCGTCTACCTTATATAAAAGGTCACCCCCCTCCCCTTCCTTCTAGAGGGAGACCAAAAAATCTTGAAATTATTACCTGTTGAAATCTCGCTTGAACCCGAAGAACTAGCGAAGGTCGTATGCTGAGGTGTTGTCGTCTCGCCTGAAATGAAGGCAGATTTATTACAGTTAATAACATCGTAAAATTGACATTCATCTCAACCAAAACCAATCCAAATCACATGCACAGCGCTCCATTCATTCATTCCAAACACTCAATCAAACCATTTATAAATGCTTCAAACTCGCCGAAAAAGATAGAAGGTAGAATCAACAACATATTCAAAATAAATAAAACAAGACATAAATCGCGATTTCACTGACATAGTTCAAATTGTAAACGTCTAATAGGTTCTTGAAGAAATAGGAAGCTATTCATATTACTTTTATACATATTACATTAAAGGCAGGTAATCAATATCGCCAATTTTGATCTTACTGGACAAAATTTTCTATATTGGTTACCTCCCTTTAATGTCACTCAGACCTCATTTCATTCCAAAATCATTCCAAACTCATTCATATTGTCAATTTCTCGATGTTGTTAACTGTATAACCCCGACCTTGACCGATTGCTTCAAAAATTAACATGCTATTAAACAATGAAAAACAGACAGAATTCAACAGAAAATTCTTTCTTGATCATTTAAACGTCGTAACTACGGCATAATATGCAATATGCAGACGTTATGCGGTTTTTGTCGCACATTCACGAAAGTGCATAAAACAATATAGCAGGAAATGACGATTGTGTACAGCGTAATTGCTCTGATTTATTATTTAAGCTCGTATTTATATGACGATGAGGGGAACAGTAAATTATTATAGAATGATTATTATGCAGTAGTCTTCAGCCACATAAATACCACAACAATCACCAAAACCACGGAAACAAATCAATATATCTCAGTCTTACAATAAGACTTTATGTCAAGTTTAAATGATATACGAATACATAGACATAAAAGCCATTATAGTTCAACCGGGGTAAACGAAAACGCGGGAAATTGTGGAATAGCCAGAAGTAGGGGTGGACTAAACTGAAATTTATCAAGCGTGAGATAACGGTACTTAATTACAAATGTAATCACGTATATACTGATCGAGTAAGGACACTCATCAAGAAAAACACTTTTTTTCCCAATAGATATTCAATGCCTTTTGACGTTTCAATTTTAGTTTCTTCATGATGAAGTCGATTTCGAAAGCATGTTACTTTAACGCTATGACTCATGAAGTTTACAGATGTAATTCAAAGAATGTTAAGAATACCAGTAGTTTTGTGTTTCTGTGATCCTTCAGTATAGTTTAAAAACCGTGACAGCAAAAGATTCGTTGGTCCGAATTTACCTTTTTAAACTCGTCGAAAGTTTGTTTATATACATTCAGATAGCATGGTTTACCTATATAGGTAGATTTTGGGCGGTGAGCCGTGAAACCTACTTTTAACGGTTAAATTTCCGTGATATTCTTTCAAAATTGATAAAACAGACATAAAAAAGATACAAATTACCTTTCAAATGAAACTTAGTGCTTGTTTTAGATCTTAAGGTTTACTCATTTACCTATGGTAATGTACTCAACGCATAGGTCAGAGCTCAGTTTTGAAAATACACCTATAGTAATGTATATTTATACATGTCGACGTTATTCTGATCAACACTTGGTATAAAGACATAAAATTTCATTTTCCAAGTTGGTTTCAGGTCTAATTATGATGTTAGCTGAGAGACCGGTCGTTATTTTTGTGACCTGTTACATTAAAGGTATACTGACCGTTTAATATAACGCAAGGGCGTAACTCCCATTACGCAAGTGCGTAAAAGAAATAATCATTTGTTGGAAAATATTGTTGATGAATGATCATAACATCGAAACTACAGCTTAATCAAGCTGTAATTACGATGTTTTGATTATTCACGAACGCTCCAATCATAAAAAGGGAGCGGAGGGAGGGCATTCTTTTTTGTCACAGTCCACATATCACCTTTATCCTTTATACCCTTTGGTTGTCTCCTTCTGAATGCATATAAATTTCAAAATCCTAGTTACGCCTATGTAACGTCATATTTCTTTAAGAAAGTAACATAATATACTACCCAGAAGTTATTAGTACTCTGATTTGCAATATTAATAATATCTTCGCAAAAACGGGAATAAGAGATGAAACCTTGAAAGAATCAAAAAGAAAAAATTAAGATAATCCTTTTCACAAATTAATTCCTACTTAATTTTAGAGATTGTACAAATTTGCCGCAGTTTCAAGGAATTTTATAACCAAGGAGTGTAACGTCAAATTATTAAAGCCAAAGCATCAGTTGGAAACTCTTAGTTTTCGGCTACTTGTATAAAGCTGACTTAAGTCATTCTTCTGTGACGAAACATGTTAGGAAAAAAACTTGAATCTTTCCACGATAGCCAAAAGATTATGTGAATTATCCCTGCTAACCTTCGGACACCCCACCCACCTTTCCGTGATAAACAAAATAGTATGTGAATTATCCCGGCTCATCTTTCGGACCAAGATATAAAGTAACAACAAAGTGATTAATCGTGGTGCGTCTTAGAAATTCTATGACGTCATGGTGGTTAAAATGTTTGCAACCTTTATAATCCTATTTTTTGCGGATTTCAATTAATTTTGAAGAGGCGAGAGATAAAAGGCGAAATTCTTGTCAATCTTAGCTTATTAGCACAAGAAATATTTTCCAATTCTAACACGAATAGTTACCAACACACGCAGTTAAATTAGACCAAAACAGTTGTTACTATGAACTTTGTATGAATCGAATATTCGATTTTTCAGATATTCTTTACAATTGATTCTTCTAGTCTTTTCATTATCAGTTAATTAAGTAATTTATTCTGCGTAATTAATGAACTGACAGGGCGGGGCTTAACCGTGACTTAAATTGGCGAGTTTAGTTTTCAATACTTTGAGTTCTTTCAAATTTTAGTCGATAATCATCTTTAACGCGTGCAAATAACTGTATCCTAAAACCTAAAAGGATTAACGTGCTAAGACAGAGTGAACACATTTCATCGTTTGGTTACCAAGGCCTCGTAACTTCAGTTTGATTGAGCTGAAGCTATGAGCATTTGGTTACCAATCTACGATTTAAGGTCTCTAGTTATTTTAGATAAAAGCTGATTTCCCTTAACCTTAAGTTCAACGACCCGTTACTTAGGCTCCGCCCTGCCAGGGCATTAATCACGGATAATACCTGGTTTGAAGCAGCCCCACACCTGCAACGTCACAAATATTGGTTCTTTGTTGTCAAACTTTTCTGTGATCGTTATTTCTATTTCCACAATTGTCACTGTATTAGGGAATCGGATTGGCTTATCGGCTCTTATTGGCTGAAATATTAAAATACCAACGCGCATTAGTTCAATGACTAAGAGCTATTATAAGTTTGTAAATAAGAACGTTGTTGACATCATACACATGTTTTAAAAAGCAGTTGACTCTTTATTGGCAACATTTTGATCTTTGTAATAAGTTTCATCACCGAACGCTCGTGTTTTATTAGCTTTTATATTATATTTTTACCTTTAAGAAACATGATTTCGAATTATACAAACCTCTCCGTTGTTTAATGGTCTCGGCCTGTTCGATCCAACGCGAGTGTAAGTTACTGTGACCGTCTTAATGTTTCTTCTTGTTGGGAAAACGATACGATCTAGAGGTATTCCTTCCTCGGGGAATTCAACAGTAATCTGAATAACAGAATAAAGCAGTATAGATATTCACTAGTCATTCACTATCAGGGTTGTTATTTACAGAAAAAATACCAATCACGTTATTTCATGAACGTGCTCGCGATATTTATTTAGCGTAGCGGAAAATAATCGTTTATAGGCAGAGATCGTACACATGAAGAATATTAATAAGTATTTGGTTTAAAGAACAATTATCTAGAATGACTGACTGTTTATCTTACCAAACACTGACGTTTTCATTTAATATTTGAAGCTATGCAAGGTAGGTAAATACCTTTTGTTTGGTGTCTTCTAGAAACAAGGACAAAACTACAAGTACTTTTTTTTTAAGATGTTTTTCTCTCTTTCAATGCCTGGGGTTATAAAACCTTTCTCATTCTCAATTCAAAATTCTCACATTCCAATTTGAGAATAAAGCAATTATTATTATAATAACAACTTATGAATATTTAATTTTAACTTTTATGTTAATACTTTTGTTCAATTTGAAAATTTGAGAAAATTCTTAGTTGAGAAAAGTTTCAGATGACGATTTTCCCGAATTCCTATGAAAACATTTCGAAATCGTTCAAGATGATCAACATTTTATTCAAATCGATCAAATTATTCTACGTTTTCATTGGCTTGTGTGGATTTTAAAGTCTCTGATTGGTCCACAAGGACACATAAACAGAAAAGTACGCACATTCTATTAAAGGGAGGTTAAACATATCGTTAATTTTGCTCGCCTTGAATAAAATAAACAATACTCGATTGCCTATCTTTGGTTTCACACAAAACTCACCCCGCACTAATTCAATTTCATTCCAAAATAAACATTCACCTTGTCATTTCACGATGTGGTATACTGTTTTAGCAAAGGCACGCATTTGATTTTCTAGTCTTACAAATATAGGCCGAATAAGACCATAGCTATTAGCGAGATTTCTTGGTAAAGACATACTACGTCTGCCACGACCGATTTTAAGCTAAATCAAAAAAAGGCTCAAAGTTAAAAAAAGAAAAAAAACATACTTCTTGGAAGGAAAGTAATAAGGGGAATTATAAAATGCCTTTAACAAGATATTTCTTCATCATTCAAAATAGTTCCCGATTATATTTTCTTCAGTGGCACTATGAGGTGGTATTGTGTAAGAATGAGTTTTTATAATATCAAAATCTGTTGGGAAGTATGTCCAAATAAATAGTAAATATTGAATTCTATCTTATAACTATACAAATATCCGTGTGATGACATCCCGTATGATATTTTTTATATCACATAGTTATTTTTAGAACAATGATACAATGCGGTTATTTTTAGAAACTTGCATTTCAGTTAGAAACATCGATGAAAAGAAGACAAATAGAGGTTATAAGATAAATATAATACGTACTTAGTGTATTGTATGAAAAATATCTAACTCGGTTGAGAGAATTGATAATTGTCTCGGCAGAGCCTCGACAATTTTCAATTCTCCCAACCTCTTTGGATATTTTTTTCATAGTAAACGCTAAGTATGTATCATATATATATACCTGAAAGTTTTGTATAGTACTTGACGCCGGATTTTTTTGTTTAGGTCGAAGTCTGTTTATTTCTCTGTTGACTTTCCTATCGTTTGTAGATATCATTTCGTCTGGTATGTCACTTTCACTGTCCATTCCGGTCGTAACTGTGCATTCTGGGGTGCTGGTTCCTGATGAATATGTAAATATATAATACGTACTAAGTGTTTTTTTGAAAAAAAAAATGTTAACGAGGTTGGGAGAATTGCAAATTGTAGAGGCTCTGGTGACTGTACATTCTGAGGTGCTGGTTCCTGATCAACGAGTAAAATATGTAGACAGAGGACATTGACCCTTTGCTGTTTAATCCCTGCTTTTTACGTGCCTGTGATTTTATGATTGAGAAAACATTGTGAAAAATGATAAATTGCTTCTGACAAGCAATTTCTTCTTTTTCCACACTATTTTCTACCCTACAGAATGGTTATTTTTCAAAATTAAATCCACTTTAAATTTTCGTCTGCAACACCTTTGAATTTGGAATGGTCCAAAATTTTGTAAAACAGGAAAGTGTTAAAGGTTGATTATTAAATATAGATAATTCATTAACTCGACATTGATATTTATTGTTTCAACAATAACAGTCTCTGCAACCAACACGTACTTTTGTGTAACGTATGTTGTCATTTCTAAATGACGTCAATGAAGCTTTCCTATGATATATTGTTTTATAGAACAACGACTAATTAACTCAATTTGATTTTTTAACTCGCTTTATGATTTTGGGCTTTTTTCTAAAAATTTAATTGATTTAAACTCGCCCTATTCACCAAGATCAATTAATCCATGTAGAAGTTCATCGCAGATGTTTTATAACATTTTTTTTTAAGAAACATATCGTTCACTTTCGTATATTCAGACAAAAAACCTTAATGACCTTATCCTAGTCAAATAATAAGTAAAAATGTCATTTTCTCATTGATGTCCATGACTTAAGTTTGATGGAGGAAAAGTTATATGCAAAAGGTAAAACTGAGGGACAAGCCCAGGGATTTGGTTTTGCATATAACTCATTCTGCATCAGATTTTATTCATGAACTATTCAACTCAAAAATGCGATTATGTTCATTGTAACACCATCGCAACTCTTGAAATAGTTTATTTTACTTTTTCTATGTGAAAAACATCTAAAACCCCTTTTCTGGAGGTAAAATTAATGAACAAGAAATGAAATCGTCGTTGGGATAATTTTCCTGAAGCGAGTTTTGCTTGTTTGAATGGGGTTTTACGCCATTTTGAACAACCTTGCAGTGACCCCAGTCGTAGTATGCAGGCTGAGTAGGGTCTTAACTTTACGAACTTTGCGAGCTGTTTTTCTGAATCTGAATCTAAAATGATCATTCTGCCTTACGCTATAATTCTTTAGAAAATGGGACCCCTGCCCTGCGTTTAGGATGCCAAAACGGCGGAGACAATTTGTCATTTATATCCCGCTTTGCACGCAAATGCTCGTTCAAAGCAGGGTATAATTGACAAACTGTTAGTGCCGCGTTGTCACCCTGAACGAAGGCCTGGTTCACCGATGGCGACCTTAATCACTTTTTCCAAATATTTATTTTATATAGTTCGCAGATGGTCTCTTTTCGAGTAATTGGTCACATATATAAACTGTGTGGCAGAGTTAATAAACTATGGTTATGTGTTTTATCTTTATATAACCATTCTCTTAAGATTATGAACGGTCGTTAGGGGCACTATCATTTTGGATATACAAGAGGTTAACCTATTGATCTCAGCATATATCATACAATATAGTTCCGGCTAATGTCTGGTTTTATTTTTAGTATTAAAACTAGACTATCGTAAAGCGGACTAACAGCCCTACAAGTGCTTGCCCATAAATGAAATAAACAAACAAACAAACAAAAAACAAAAAAAAACAAGAAACATTTTCCATCAAAGGGCCATAATTTTTCAATATTAATGGGTCGTAAGCAAAATATCAATAGCACACCTGTGCGTGATCCTGATCACATCTGTAAAGTTGGAATGGAATCCGCCCATTAGTTACTGTGAAATTGAGAGGAGACACGAAAAAACTACTACGGGGTGACCGAACCTTTACCGAACAGTCATCAGAGATATCCTTTTCTTTAATGCTTTTCGGTGGTTTATCGAAAAATAACGGTAGATTATCACTTGATAATCTCACCGCAAAAGCAGTAAAATTATCAAAAACTTATACCCTCTTTTTGTGCATTTCATCCTATCTGACGTCATCTATGCGGGGAAAAATACGAGTAAGTGACGTCACAATGAACGTTGCCTAGCAATCACGTGCAAAATGACGCGCTTTACGAAAATATGTCCCAGAAATTTCACAATTTGTCTTATTTTTGCGTAAAAGAAAATAGAATAATCGTTTGTTTTCGAGTAAGATCGATTAATATTTCATTTCGTGAACAACAAAAGCTATATTTTCTCGTGAAAATATAGCTTTTGTCGTTCACTCAATGACATATCAATTGATCTTACACTGAAACAAACGATTATCCTCTATGTCTTAAACATGAGTAGAATCATTTTCTAATTGAGGTCATCCTGTACTCACATAGACAATTTCTTTTCCTTTTCGTTTTAATTGATGGTAATCTCGATAAATCATAAAAAAGTAAAACGAAAAAGTATGCTCAACCAAGATATTGCAAAAAAAAAAACCTTTCAGTTTTCACTTGCAAAGCAGCCAATATTAAAGAATGTCGCTTTTTATAATCGTTATATCATTACCGTACGATGTAAGTGTTGCGGTTATTTTTTACAAATCTTTAAGCCTTTTTACGACAGCTCAAAGGTCTTACAAGCACTTTCAAACTCAAATGGGAAATGCTGTACGATTCCCTTTTATAATCGACGTAAAATCAATTGTTTTAAAACATGTCACTATTTACACCTCCCCCCCCCCCTCCTAAAAATTTTGGCTGGTCAATCTGTATCGCTGTATTTTTGATAAAATTAAAATAGTAAAGGATACGTGAATTATGAGCGGATGGGCCTTTTTTTCTTCAAAACATTCATTAATAAATCCGAAAAAAAATGGAAAATCGCTTTCAGGATAACTATGAACCCTTCTATAACCAAAGTTCATCAAAAATTATTTCAAACATATTTTGTCAGCTGAATGACGTCTCTAAATAGCCATTTAGAAATATAGACTTTTCAATTTATTAAGCCGAAACCGTGTCGTTGGCCTGAACAAACTTTTGATTTACGAAGTTAAATTTGGCCATTTAGCGTTGGTGAAAATTTGAAGAAATAGGAAGTGATCTATAGAATTTTTATGTATATTTTATTAAATCTTGAACAAAATTAGCGATATTGGATTACCACCATTTAAATTCACCAAAAACTCACCGAACAAACTCATTCAATTTCATTCCAAAATAATTCCGATATCATTCACCTTGTCAATTTAAGGATGTTTTAACAGTACAGATGAACAAACACATTCACTTGCAAACACGAGTAGCATAGACAGCCACATACTGCAATCATAAAACAATCTGATATTCTGCAGATACTTTGAGATCTTATCTAAGCGCATAGCAAAGACTCTTGACAGACTGTGTGGATACGGTTTGGTTGGAAATTTACGATTTTATTACACACATATATCAACCTTGTGAATAATGTGATGAATAAAATAATTTCTGTCTAATTATATAAAATTCGCTAAGTCAGTAGACAGTAAAAAAAAGATCAAAACAAGCCTCATTTATTTTCCAAGTAATGTTACATTTCTTATCATGGAATTGAAGGTAATTATTTTTTTTAACCTTTTATGCCTAATTTCAGTTTTGGGTGTTCAAAAATTGCAAAGCATTATGATTTGCAAAAATGTGTGAAGGATTTGACTAGTGTAAAAATCGATCACAAATTTGAAGCGGTTCAATAAAATAACTGTTAAAATAACCTCCGAATTTACAAAGATATTGTGAAAACAATTTTTTGAAAAGATCAAAATAGAGTACCTGAACTTGCACTGGAGGTTTCTCCTGTACTTGCTGAGTATGTGGACTGGACTGAAGACTCGGACACAGATGAATAGGAACTGGAGCTAGATCCAATTCCAGAAGTACCAGGACTTGAAGAGCTGTACGTGCTCGGCGACGAAGATGGCGATGACAGATATGAAGAAGTAGATCCAACACCTGAGCTTCCACTTGTTTCACCACTTGCAGAGCTATATGTACTAGGTGCCGATGATGGTGATGAATAGGTTGAAGATCCTGTACTCAAGCCTGTACTGCTTTCATACGATGGGGAACTTGACACACCACTACTTCTTCCAGATGAACTGTAGGTACCAATTGAAGAAGACGAATAGGAACTTGTTGTCGCTTCTGGTGTGGTCGTCATTTCTTCAAAGCATCCGTGAACAGCCAATCTAACCTTCATAGGTCGGTTGGAGTTTGGATTTCTGTTGATCCTTACAATGATATCATCGGCAACAGTGTTCTTGTCAAAGTTCACTGGTTTCCTTGGATTGGCTTCCTGTGGAAAAAATACAAACATGCGTTCTGTAGAATAAGAGCAAAAGAAACAAATATATGAGAGTAAAATATCTAAGTCTGTTGGTATTATCTAAAACTATCAAATAGGAGAGCAATCAAATAACCTTGATAATATATCTAATTAATATGAAAAGGTACGTAAAATGGAGAGGCACTTACCGATACAATAAGTGTCTTTACTTTCCTTGTGTTCAGTACCCAAACAGTCATAGATTCTACATTGTTACTGGTGACTAGTTCAACAGAAGAAACTGGAACTGACATCAGCCAAACTTTGATCAATGCAGTGTTTTTATTGATTTCAAACGGAGTATTGCTGCTTGGTCTGATATTTGAGATATCAGGGGCTTCTTCTTCGTCAATGACGATGTATTTGTCTCCAATCGTAAATGGGGAATCCATTCCTTCTGTTTCAGTACAAGGCGTTGTAAATCCTGTAACACATTCCGATTGTAAATTGTAAATATGAGGATATTCAAACTTCATAGATGAGTCAATTAGAAAAATAATGTTCTTGCGCTGAAATTTGTTTTTCTGTTCATTTGTTATTTTCTCCTCCCTATATTGATTCTCATTTTAAGAAGAAGTACATAAAGAATCGATTCTGCACAAGATCGTTAAAATAATCACCATTTTTAATTGTTTAAATTTACAAGTCAAACATTCGAAAAAAAAAATGTATAAATATCGATATTTCATTTCGTAATTAAACGGTTTGGTTGGAAATTTACGATTTTATTACACACATATATCAATCTTGTGAATAATGTGATGAATAAAATAATTTCTGTCTAATTATATAAAATTGGCTAAGTCAGTAGACAGTACAAAACAGATCAAAACAAGCCTCATTTTCCAAGTAATGTTACATTTCTTATCACGGAATTGAAGGTAAATATTTTATTAACCTTTTATGCCTAATTTCAGTTTTGGGTGTTCAAAAATTGCAAAGCATTATGATTTGCAAAAATATGTGAAGGATTTGACTAGTGTAAAGATCGATCACAAATTTGAAGCGGTTCAATAAAATAACTGTTAAAATAACCTCCGAATTTACAAAGATATTGTGAAAACAATTTTTTGAAAGATCAAAATAGAGTACCTGAACTTGCACTGGAGGTTTCTCCTGTACTTGCTGAGTATGTTGACGGGACTGAAGACTCGGACACAGATGAATAGGAACTGGAGCTAGATCCAATTCCAGAAGTACCAGGACTTGAAGAGCTGTACGTGCTGGGCGACGAAGATGGCGATGACAGATATGAAGAAGTAGATCCAACACCTGAGCTTCCACTTGTTTCACCACTTGCAGAGCTATATGTACTAGGTGCCGATGATGGTGATGAGTAGGTCGAAGATCCTGTACTCAAGCCTGTACTGCTTTCATACGATGGGGAACTTGACACACCACTACTACTTCCAGATGAACTGTAGGTACCAATTGAAGAAGACGAATAAGAACTTGTTGTCGCTTCTGGTGTGGTCGTCATTTCTTCAAAGCATCCGTGAACAGCCAATCTAACCTTCATAGGTCGGTTGGAGTTTGGATTTCTGTTGATCCTTACAATGATATCATCGGCAACAGTGTTTTTGTCAAAGTTCACTGGTTTCCTTGGATTGGCTTCCTGAAGAAAAAATAAAAAAATACAAACATGCGTTCTGTAGAATAAAAGCAAAAGAAACAAATATATGAGAGTAAAATATCTAAGTCTGTTGGTGTTATCTAAAACTTTCAAATAGGAGAGCAATCAAATAACCTTGATATTATATCTAATTGATATGAAAAGGTACGTGAAATGGAGAGGCACTTACCGATACAATAAGTGTCTTTACTTTCCTTGTGTTCAGTACCCAAACAGTCATAGATTCTACATTGTTACTGGTGACTAGTTCAACAGAAGAAACTGGAACTGACATCAGCCAAACTTTGATCAATGCAGTGTTTTTATTGATTTCAAACGGAGTCTTGCTGCTTGGTCTGATATTTGAGATATCAGGGGATTCTTCTTCGTCAATGACGATGTATTTGTCTCCAATCGTCAATGGGGAATCCATTCCTTCTGTTTCAGTACAAGGCGTTGTAAATCCTGTAACACATTCCGATTGTAAATTGTAAATATGAGGATATTCAAACTTCATAGATGAGTCAATTAGAAAAATAATGTTCTGTTCTGTTCTTTTGTTATTTTCTCCTACCTATATTGATTCTCATTTTAAGAAGAAGTACATAAAGAATCGATTCTGCACAAGATCGTTAAAATAGACATCCGTTTTAATTGTTTAAATTTACAAGTCAAACATTCCAAAAGAAACATATTTAAATATCGATACTTCATTTCATAATTAAACGGTTTGGTTGGAAATTTACGATTTTATTACACACATATATCAATCTTGTGAATAATGTGATGAATAGAATAATTTCTGTCTAATTTTAAAATTGCCTAAGTCAGTAGACAATAAAAAACAGATCAAAACAAGCCTCATTTTTTATTCCAAGTAATGTTACATTTCTTATCACGGAATTGAAGGTAAATATTTTTTTTTAACCTTTTATGTCTAATTTCAGTTTTGGGTGTTCAAGAATTGCAAAGCATTATGATTTACAAAAATGTGTGAAAGATTTAACTAGTGTAAAGATCGATCACAGATTGGAAGCGGTTCAATAAAATAACTGTAAAATAACTCCCGAATTTACAAAGATATTGTGAAAACAATGTTTTAAAAGCCAAAATAGAGTACCTGAACTTGCACTGGAGGTTTCTCCTGTACTTGCTGAGTATGTTGATGGGACTGAAGACTCGGACACAGATGAATAGGAACTGGAGCTAGATCCAATTCCAGAAGTACCAGGACTTGAAAAGCTGTACGTGCTGGGCGACGAAGATGGCGATGACAGATATGAAGAAGTAGATCCAACACCTGAGCTTCCACTTGTTTCACCACTTGCAGAGCTATATGTACTAGGTGCCGATGATGGTGATGAGTAGGTCGAAGATCCTGTACTCAAGCCTGTACTGCTTTCATACGATGGGGAACTTGACACACCACTACTACTTCCAGATGAACTGTAGGTACCAATTGAAGAAGACGAATAAGAACTTGTTGTCGCTTCTGGTGTGGTCGTCATTTTTTCAAAGCATCCGTGAACAGCCAATCTAACCTTCATAGGTCGGTTGGAGTTTGGATTTCTGTTGATCCTTACAATGATATCATCGGCAACAGTGTTCTTGTCAAAGTTCACTGGTTTCCTTGGATTGGCTTCCTGAAGAAAAAATACAAACATGCGTTCTGTAGAATAAGAGCAAAAGAAACAAATATATGAGAGTAAAATATCTAAGTCTGTTGGTGTTATCTAAAACTTACAAATAGGAGAGCAATCGAATAACCTTGATATTATATCTAATTGATATGAAAAGGTACGTGAAATGGAGAGGCACTTACCGATACAATAAGTGTCTTTACTTTCCTTGTGTTCAGTACCCAAACAGTCATAGACTCTACATTGTTACTGGTGACTAGTTCAACAGAAGAAACTGGAACTGACATCAGCCAAACTTTGATCAATGCAGTGTTTTTATTGATTTCAAACGGAATCTTGCTGCTTGGTCTGATATTTGAGATATCAGGGGATTCTTCTTCGTCAATGACGATGTATTTGTCTCCAATCGTCAATGGGGAATCCATTCCTTCTGTTTCAGTACAAGGCGTTGTAAATCCTGTAACACATTCCGATTGTAAATTGTAAATATGAGGATATGCAAACTTCATAGATGAGTTAATTAGAAAAATAATGTTCTTGTGCTGAAATTTGGTTTTCTGTTCTTTTGTTATTTTCTCCTACCTAAATTGATTCTTATTTCAAGAAGAAGTACATAAAGAATCGATTCTGCACAAGATCGTTAAAAAGACATCCGTTTTAATTGTTTAAATTTACAAGTCAAACATTCAAAAAGAAACATGTTTAAATATCGATATTTCATTTCGTAATTAAACGGTTTGGTTGGAAATTTACGATTTTATTACACACATATATTAACATATATAAAATTGGCTAAGTCAGTAGACAGTAAAAAATAGATCAAAACAAGCCTCATTTATTTTCCAAGTAATGTTACATTTCTTGCCACGGAATTGAAGGTAAATATTTTTTTTAACCTTTTATGCCTAATTTCAGTTTTGGGTAATCAAAAATTGCAAAACATTATGATTTACAAAAATATGTGAAGGATTTGACTAGTGTAAAGATCGATTACAAATTCGAAGCGGTTCAATAAATAACTGTTAAAATAACCTCCGAATTTACAAAGATATTGTGAAAACAATTTTTTAAAAGATCAAAATAGAGTACCTGAACTTGCACTGGAGGTTTTTCCTGTACTTGCTGAGTATGTTGATGGGACTGAAGACTCGGACACAGATGAATAGGAACTGGAGCTAGATCCAATTCCAGAAGTACCAGGACTTGAAGAGCTGTACGTGCTGGGCGACGAAGATGGCGATGACAGATAAGAAGTGGAAGATCCAACACCTGAGCTTCCACTTGTTTCACCACTTGCAGAGCTATATGTACTAGGTGCCGATGATGGTGATGAGTAGGTCGAAGATCCTGTACTCAAGCCTGTACTGCTTTCATATGATGGGGAACTTGACACACCACTACTACTTCCAGATGAACTGTAGGTACCAATTGAAGAAGACGAATAGGAACTTGTTGTCGCTTCTGGTGTGGTCGTCATTTCTTCAAAGCATCCGTGAACAGCCAATCTAACCTTCATAGGTCGGTTGGAGTTTGGATTTCTGTTGATCCTTACAATGATATCATCGGCAACAGTGTTCTTGTCAAAGTTCACTGGTTTCCTTGGATTGGCTTCCTGAAGAAAAAATACAAACATGCGTTCTGTAGAATAAGAGCAAAAGAAACAAATATATGAGAGTAAAATATCTAAGTCTGTTGGTGTTATCTAAAACTTTCAAATAGGAGAGCAATCAAATAACCTTGATATTATATCTAATTGATATGAAAAGGTACGTGAAATGGAGAGGCACTTACCGATACAATAAGTGTCTTTACTTTCCTTGTGTTCAGTACCCAAACAGTCATAGATTCTACATTGTTACTGGTAACTAGTTCAACAGAAGAAACTGGAACTGACATCAGCCAAACTTTGATCAATGCAGTGTTTTTATTGATTTCAAACGGAGTCTTGCTGCTTGGTCTGATATTTGAGATATCAGGGGATTCTTCTTCGTCAATGACGATGTATTTGTCTCCAATCGTCAATGGGGAATCCATTCCTTCTGTTTCAGTACAAGGCGTTGTAAATCCTGTAACACATTCCGATTGTAAATTGTAATTATGAGGATATGCAAACTTCATAGATGAGTCAATTAGAAAAATAATGTTCTTGTGCTGAAATTTGGTTTTCTGTTCTTTTGTTATTTTCTCCTCCCTATATTGATTCTCACTTTAAGAAGAAGTACATAAAGAATCGATTCTGCACAAGATCGTTAAAAAGACATCCGTTTTAATTGTTTAAATTTACAAGTCAAAAATTCAAAAAGAAACATGCTTAAATATCGATATTTCATTTCGTAATTAAACGGTTTGGTTGGAAATTTACGATTTTATTACACACATATATCAATTTTGTGAATAATGTGATGAATAAAATAATTTCTGTCTTATTATAAAATTGGCTAAGTCAGTAGACAGTAAAAAATAGATCAAAAAAAGCCTCATTTATTTTCCAAGTAATGTTACATTTCTTACCACAGAATTGAAGGTAAATATTTTTTTAACCTTTTATGCCTAATTTCAGTTTTGGGTGTTCAAAAATTGCAAAGCATTATGATTTACAAAAATGTGTGAAGGATTTGACTAGTGTAAAGATCGATTACAATTTCGAAGCGGTTCAATAAAATAACTGTTAAAATAACCTCCGAATTTACAAAGATATTGTGAAAACAATTTTTGAAAGATCAAAATAGAGTACCTGAACTTGCACTGGAGGTTTCTCCTGTACTTGCTGAGTATGTTGATGGGACTGAAGACTCGGACACAGATGAATAGGAACTGGAGCTAGATCCAATTCCAGAAGTACCAGGACTTGAAGAGCTGTACGTGCTGGGCGACGAAGATGGCGATGACAGATAAGAAGTGGAAGATCCAACACCTGAGCTTCCACTTGTTTCACCACTTGCAGAGCTATATGTACTAGGTGCCGATGATGGTGATGAGTAGGTCGAAGATCCTGTACTCAAGCCTGTACTGCTTTCATACGATGGGGAACTTGACACACCACTACTACTTCCAGATGAACTGTAGGTACCAATTGAAGAAGACGAATAGGAACTTGTTGTCGCTTCTGGTGTGGTCGTCATTTCTTCAAAGCATCCGTGAACAGCCAATCTAACCTTCATAGGTCGGTTGGAGTTTGGATTTCTGTTGATCCTTGCAATGATATCATCGGCAACAGTGTTCTTGTCAAAGTTCACTGGTTTCCTTGGATTGGCTTCCTGAAGAAAAAATACAAACATGCGTTCTGTAGAATAAGAGCAAAAGAAACAAATATATGAGAGTAAAATATCTAAGTCTGTTGGTGTTATCTAAAACTTTCAAATAGGAGAGCAATCAAATAACCTTGATATTATATCTAATTGATATGAAAAGGTACGTGAAATGGAGAGGCACTTACCGATACAATAAGTGTCTTTACTTTCCTTGTGTTCAGTACCCAAACAGTCATAGATTCTACATTGTTACTGGTGACTAGTTCAACAGAAGAAACTGGAACTGACATCAGCCAAACTTTGATCAATGCAGTGTTTTTATTGATTTCAAACGGAATCTTGCTGCTTGGTCTGATATTTGAGATATCAGGGGATTCTTCTTCGTCAATGACGATGTATTTGTCTCCAATCGTCAATGGGGAATCCATTCCTTCTGTTTCAGTACAAGGCGTTGTAAATCCTGTAACACATTCCGATTGTAAATTGTAAATATGAGGATATGCAAACTTCATAGATGAGTTAATTAGAAAAATAATGTTCTTGTGCTGAAATTTGGTTTTCTGTTCTTTTGTTATTTTCTCCTACCTAAATTGATTCTCACTTCAAGAAGAAGTACATAAAGAATCGATTCTGCACAAGATCGTTAAAATAGACATCCGTTTTAATTGTTTAAATTTACAAGTCAAACATTCAAAAAGAAACATGTTTAAATATCGATATTTCATTTCGTAATTAAACGGTTTGGTTGGAAATTTACGATTTTATTACACACATATATTAACATATATAAAATTGGCTAAGTCAGTAGACAGTAAAAAATAGATCAAAACAAGCCTCATTTATTTTCCAAGTAATGTTACATTTCTTGCCACAGAATTGAAGGTAAATATTTTTTTAACCTTTTATGCCTAATTTCAGTTTTGGGTAATCAAAAATTGCAAAACATTATGATTTACAAAAATATGTGAAGGATTTGACTAGTGTAAAGATCGATTACAAATTCGAAGCGGTTCAATAAAATAACTGTTAAAATAACCTCCGAATTTACAAAGATATTGTGAAAACAATGTTTTGAACAATCCAAATAGAATACCTGAACTTGCACTGGAGGTTTCTCCTGTACTTGCTGAGTATGTTGATGGGACTGAAGACTCGGACACAGATGAATAGGAACTGGAGCTAGATCCAATTCCAGAAGTACCAGGACTTGAAAAGCTGTACGTGCTGGGCGACGAAGATGGCGATGACAGATATGAAGATGTAGATCCAACACCTGAGCTTCCACTTGTTTCACCACTTGCAGAGCTATATGTACTAGGTGCCGATGATGGTGATGAGTAGGTCGAAGATCCTGTACTCAAGCCTGTACTGCTTTCATACGATGGGGAACTTGACACACCACTACTACTTCCAGATGAACTGTAGGTACCAATTGAAGAAGACGAATAAGAACTTGTTGTCGCTTCTGGTGTGGTCGTCATTTTTTCAAAGCATCCGTGAACAGCCAATCTAACCTTCATAGGTCGGTTGGAGTTTGGATTTCTGTTGATCCTTACAATGATATCATCGGCAACAGTGTTCTTGTCAAAGTTCACTGGTTTCCTTGGATTGGCTTCCTGAAGAAAAAATACAAACATGCGTTCTGTAGAATAAGAGCAAAAGAAACAAATATATGAGAGTAAAATATCTAAGTCTGTTGGTGTTATCTAAAACTTACAAATAGGAGAGCAATCGAATAACCTTGATATTATATCTAATTGATATGAAAAGGTACGTGAAATGGAGAGGCACTTACCGATACAATAAGTGTCTTTACTTTCCTTGTGTTCAGTACCCAAACAGTCATAGACTCTACATTGTTACTGGTGACTAGTTCAACAGAAGAAACTGGAACTGACATCAGCCAAACTTTGATCAATGCAGTGTTTTTATTGATTTCAAACGGAATCTTGCTGCTTGGTCTGATATTTGAGATATCAGGGGATTCTTCTTCGTCAATGACGATGTATTTGTCTCCAATCGTCAATGGGGAATCCATTCCTTCTGTTTCAGTACAAGGCGTTGTAAATCCTGTAACACATTCCGATTGTAAATTGTAAATATGAGGATATGCAAACTTCATAGATGAGTTAATTAGAAAAATAATGTTCTTGTGCTGAAATTTGGTTTTCTGTTCTTTTGTTATTTTCTCCTACCTAAATTGATTCTTATTTCAAGAAGAAGTACATAAAGAATCGATTCTGCACAAGATCGTTTAAATAGACATCCGTTTTAATTGTTTAAATTTACAAGTCAAACATTCAAAAAGAAACATGTTTAAATATCGATATTTCATTTCGTAATTAAACGGTTTGGTTGGAAATTTACGATTTTATTACACACATATATTAACATATATAAAATTGGCTAAGTCAGTAGACAGTAAAAAATAGATCAAAACAAGCCTCATTTATTTTCCAAGTAATGTTACATTTCTTGCCACGGAATTGAAGGTAAATATTTTTTTTAACCTTTTATGCCTAATTTCAGTTTTGGGTAATCAAAAATTGCAAAACATTATGATTTACAAAAATATGTGAAGGATTTGACTAGTGTAAAGATCGATTACAAATTCGAAGCGGTTCAATAAATAACTGTTAAAATAACCTCCGAATTTACAAAGATATTGTGAAAACAATGTTTTGAAAGATCAAAATAGAGTACCTGAACTTGCACTGGAGGTTTTTCCTGTACTTGCTGAGTATGTTGATGGGACTGAAGACTCGGACACAGATGAATAGGAACTGGAGCTAGATCCAATTCCAGAAGTACCAGGACTTGAAGAGCTGTACGTGCTGGGCGACGAAGATGGCGATGACAGATAAGAAGTGGAAGATCCAACACCTGAGCTTCCACTTGTTTCACCACTTGCAGAGCTATATGTACTAGGTGCCGATGATGGTGATGAGTAGGTCGAAGATCCTGTACTCAAGCCTGTACTGCTTTCATATGATGGGGAACTTGACACACCACTACTACTTCCAGATGAACTGTAGGTACCAATTGAAGAAGACGAATAGGAACTTGTTGTCGCTTCTGGTGTGGTCGTCATTTCTTCAAAGCATCCGTGAACAGCCAATCTAACCTTCATAGGTCGGTTGGAGTTTGGATTTCTGTTGATCCTTACAATGATATCATCGGCAACAGTGTTCTTGTCAAAGTTCACTGGTTTCCTTGGATTGGCTTCCTGAAGAAAAAATACAAACATGCGTTCTGTAGAATAAGAGCAAAAGAAACAAATATATGAGAGTAAAATATCTAAGTCTGTTGGTGTTATCTAAAACTTTCAAATAGGAGAGCAATCAAATAACCTTGATATTATATCTAATTGATATGAAAAGGTACGTGAAATGGAGAGGCACTTACCGATACAATAAGTGTCTTTACTTTCCTTGTGTTCAGTACCCAAACAGTCATAGATTCTACATTGTTACTGGTAACTAGTTCAACAGAAGAAACTGGAACTGACATCAGCCAAACTTTGATCAATGCAGTGTTTTTATTGATTTCAAACGGAGTCTTGCTGCTTGGTCTGATATTTGAGATATCAGGGGATTCTTCTTCGTCAATGACGATGTATTTGTCTCCAATCGTCAATGGGGAATCCATTCCTTCTGTTTCAGTACAAGGCGTTGTAAATCCTGTAACACATTTCGATTGTAAATTGTAATTATGAGGATATGCAAACTTCATAGATGAGTCAATTAGAAAAATAATGTTCTTGTGCTGAAATTTGGTTTTCTGTTCTTTTGTTATTTTCTCCTCCCTATATTGATTCTCACTTTAAGAAGAAGTACATAAAGAATCGATTCTGCACAAGATCGTTAAAAAGACATCCGTTTTAATTGTTTAAATTTACAAGTCAAAAATTCAAAAAGAAACATGCTTAAATATCGATATTTCATTTCGTAATTAAACGGTTTGGTTGGAAATTTACGATTTTATTACACACATATATCAATTTTGTGAATAATGTGATGAATAAAATAATTTCTGTCTTATTATAAAATTGGCTAAGTCAGTAGACAGTAAAAAATAGATCAAAAAAAGCCTCATTTATTTTCCAAGTAATGTTACATTTCTTACCACAGAATTGAAGGTAAATATTTTTTTAACCTTTTATGCCTAATTTCAGTTTTGGGTGTTCAAAAATTGCAAAGCATTATGATTTACAAAAATGTGTGAAGGATTTGACTAGTGTAAAGATCGATTACAATTTCGAAGCGGTTCAATAAAATAACTGTTAAAATAACCTCCGAATTTACAAAGATATTGTGAAAACAATTTTTGAAAGATCAAAATAGAGTACCTGAACTTGCACTGGAGGTTTCTCCTGTACTTGCTGAGTATGTTGATGGGACTGAAGACTCGGACACAGATGAATAGGAACTGGAGCTAGATCCAATTCCAGAAGTACCAGGACTTGAAGAGCTGTACGTGCTGGGCGACGAAGATGGCGATGACAGATAAGAAGTGGAAGATCCAACACCTGAGCTTCCACTTGTTTCACCACTTGCAGAGCTATATGTACTAGGTGCCGATGATGGTGATGAGTAGGTCGAAGATCCTGTACTCAAGCCTGTACTGCTTTCATACGATGGGGAACTTGACACACCACTACTACTTCCAGATGAACTGTAGGTACCAATTGAAGAAGACGAATAGGAACTTGTTGTCGCTTCTGGTGTGGTCGTCATTTCTTCAAAGCATCCGTGAACAGCCAATCTAACCTTCATAGGTCGGTTGGAGTTTGGATTTCTGTTGATCCTTACAATGATATCATCGGCAACAGTGTTCTTGTCAAAGTTCACTGGTTTCCTTGGATTGGCTTCCTGAAGAAAAAATACAAACATGCGTTCTGTAGAATAAGAGCAAAAGAAACAAATATATGAGAGTAAAATATCTAAGTCTGTTGGTGTTATCTAAAACTTTCAAATAGGAGAGCAATCAAATAACCTTGATATTATATCTAATTGATATGAAAAGGTACGTGAAATGGAGAGGCACTTACCGATACAATAAGTGTCTTTACTTTCCTTGTGTTCAGTACCCAAACAGTCATAGATTCTACATTGTTACTGGTGACTAGTTCAACAGAAGAAACTGGAACTGACATCAGCCAAACTTTGATCAATGCAGTGTTTTTATTGATTTCAAACGGAATCTTGCTGCTTGGTCTGATATTTGAGATATCAGGGGATTCTTCTTCGTCAATGACGATGTATTTGTCTCCAATCGTCAATGGGGAATCCATTCCTTCTGTTTCAGTACAAGGCGTTGTAAATCCTGTAACACATTCCGATTGTAAATTGTAAATATGAGGATATGCAAACTTCATAGATGAGTTAATTAGAAAAATAATGTTCTTGTGCTGAAATTTGGTTTTCTGTTCTTTTGTTATTTTCTCCTACCTAAATTGATTCTCACTTCAAGAAGAAGTACATAAAGAATCGATTCTGCACAAGATCGTTAAAATAGACATCCGTTTTAATTGTTTAAATTTACAAGTCAAACATTCAAAAAGAAACATGTTTAAATATCGATATTTCATTTCGTAATTAAACGGTTTGGTTGGAAATTTACGATTTTATTACACACATATATTAACATATATAAAATTGGCTAAGTCAGTAGACAGTAAAAAATAGATCAAAACAAGCCTCATTTATTTTCCAAGTAATGTTACATTTCTTGCCACAGAATTGAAGGTAAATATTTTTTTAACCTTTTATGCCTAATTTCAGTTTTGGGTAATCAAAAATTGCAAAACATTATGATTTACAAAAATATGTGAAGGATTTGACTAGTGTAAAGATCGATTACAAATTCGAAGCGGTTCAATAAAATAACTGTTAAAATAACCTCCGAATTTACAAAGATATTGTGAAAACAATGTTTTGAACAATCCAAATAGAATACCTGAACTTGCACTGGAGGTTTCTCCTGTACTTGCTGAGTATGTTGATGGGACTGAAGACTCGGACACAGATGAATAGGAACTGGAGCTAGATCCAATTCCAGAAGTACCAGGACTTGAAGAGCTGTACGTGCTTGGCGACGAAGATAGCGATGACAGATAAGAAGTGGAAGATCCAACACCTGAGCTTCCACTTGTTTCACCACTTGCAGAGCTATATGTACTAGGTGCCGATGATGGTGATGAGTAGGTCGAAGATCCTGTACTCAAGCCTGTACTGCTTTCATACGATGGGGAACTTGACACACCACTACTACTTCCAGATGAACTGTAGGTACCAATTGAAGAAGACGAATAGGAACTTGTTGTCGCTTCTGGTGTGGTCGTCATTTCTTCAAAGCATCCGTGAACAGCCAATCTAACCTTCATAGGTCGGTTGGAGTTTGGATTTCTGTTGATCCTTACAATGATATCATCGGCAACAGTGTTCTTGTCAAAGTTCACTGGTTTCCTTGGATTGGCTTCCTGAAGAAAAAATACAAACATGCGTTCTGTAGAATAAGAGCAAAAGAAACAAATATATGAGAGTAAAATATCTAAGTCTGTTGGTGTTATCTAAAACTTTCAAATAGGAGAGCAATCAAATAACCTTGATATTATATCTAATTGATATGAAAAGGTACGTGAAATGGAGAGGCACTTACCGATACAATAAGTGTCTTTACTTTCCTTGTGTTCAGTACCCAAACAGTCATAGATTCTACATTGTTACTGGTGACTAGTTCAACAGAAGAAACTGGAACTGACATCAGCCAAACTTTGATCAATGCAGTGTTTTTATTGATTTCAAACGGAGTCTTGCTGCTTGGTCTGATATTTGAGATATCAGGGGATTCTTCTTCGTCAATGACGATGTATTTGTCTCCAATCGTCAAAGGGGAATCCATTCCTTCTGTTTCAGTACAAGGCGTTGTAAATCCTGTAACACATTCCGATTGTAAATTGTAAATATGAGGATATGCAAACTTCATAGATGAGTCAATTAGAAAAATAATGTTCTTGTGCTGAAATTT
The DNA here is from genome assembly GCA_948146395.1 of Fragum whitleyi. Taxonomy (NCBI): domain Eukaryota; kingdom Metazoa; phylum Mollusca; class Bivalvia; order Cardiida; family Cardiidae; genus Fragum; species Fragum whitleyi. The sequence goes on from OX411556.1 coordinate 45,857,758, forward strand.
GGTTTTCTGTTCTTTTGTTATTTTCTCCTCCCTATATTGATTCTCATTTTAAGAAGAAGTACATAAAGAATCGATTCTGCACAAGATCGTTAAAAAGACATCCGTTTTAATTGTTTAAATTTACAAGTCAAAAATTCAAAAAGAAACATGTTTAAATATCGATATTTCATTTCGTAATTAAACGGTTTGGTTGGAAATTTACGATTTTATTACACACATATATCAATTTTGTGAATAATGTGATGAATAAAATAATTTCTGTCTTATTATAAAATTGGCTAAGTCAGTAGACAGTAAAAAATAGATCAAAACAAGCCTCATTTATTTTCCAAGTAATGTTACATTTCTTACCACAGAATTGAAGGTAAATATTTTTTTTAACCTTTTATGCCTAATTTCAGTTTTGGGTGTTCAAAAATTGCAAAGCATTATGATTTACAAAAATGTGTGAAGGATTTGACTAGTGTAAAGATCGATTACAAATTCGAAGCGGTTCAATAAAATAACTGTTAAAATAACCTCCGAATTTACAAAGATATTGTGAAAACAATTTTTGAAAGATCAAAATAGAGTACCTGAACTTGCACTGGAGGTTTCTCCTGTACTTGCTGAGTATGTTGATGGGACTGAAGACTCGGACACAGATGAATAGGAACTGGAGCTAGATCCAATTCCAGAAGTACCAGGACTTGAAGAGCTGTACGTGCTGGGCGACGAAGATGGCGATGACAGATAAGAAGTGGAAGATCCAACACCTGAGCTTCCACTTGTTTCACCACTTGCAGAGCTATATGTACTAGGTGCCGATGATGGTGATGAGTAGGTCGAAGATCCTGTACTCAAGCCTGTACTGCTTTCATACGATGGGGAACTTGACACACCACTACTACTTCCAGATGAACTGTAGGTACCAATTGAAGAAGACGAATAGGAACTTGTTGTCGCTTCTGGTGTGGTCGTCATTTCTTCAAAGCATCCGTGAACAGCCAATCTAACCTTCATAGGTCGGTTGGAGTTTGGATTTCTGTTGATCCTTACAATGATATCATCGGCAACAGTGTTCTTGTCAAAGTTCACTGGTTTCCTTGGATTGGCTTCCTGAAGAAAAAATACAAACATGCGTTCTGTAGAATAAGAGCAAAAGAAACAAATATATGAGAGTAAAATATCTAAGTCTGTTGGTGTTATCTAAAACTTTCAAATAGGAGAGCAATCAAATAACCTTGATATTATATCTAATTGATATGAAAAGGTACGTGAAATGGAGAGGCACTTACCGATACAATAAGTGTCTTTACTTTCCTTGTGTTCAGTACCCAAACAGTCATAGATTCTACATTGTTACTGGTGACTAGTTCAACAGAAGAAACTGGAACTGACATCAGCCAAACTTTGATCAATGCAGTGTTTTTATTGATTTCAAACGGAATCTTGCTGCTTGGTCTGATATTTGAGATATCAGGGGATTCTTCTTCGTCAATGACGATGTATTTGTCTCCAATCGTCAATGGGGAATCCATTCCTTCTGTTTCAGTACAAGGCGTTGTAAATCCTGTAACACATTCCGATTGTAAATTGTAAATATGAGGATATGCAAACTTCATAGATGAGTCAATTAAAACAAGAGGACCATGATGGTCCTATATCGCTCACCTTCGTCTCTTTGAGTTCTCCCTTAGCTAAATTGAATGCTTTAAAGATCAAAAAATGACCATTAGATTATTCAAAGAAAGACATTATTCTTTTCCTATGATCACCGCACATGTTTCTAGCCTTTTCTAAACCAGTTTCATGTAACCTGGCCAACATTCTGCCCAAGTCTCTTGACTATTGAACCAAATTAGTGGCCTCTAGAGACTAGAGTGTAAACATACGTTGTCAGGCCCCTTTTCCCATGATATGACATGTATCCTTCCCATTTTCAAAAGGGTTCATCCTTGAGACCTGGCCAACATTCTGATCAAGTTCCTTGGAGATTGGGCCATATTTGTGGCCTCCAGGGTGTAAACAAGAAAATTGGCATTAAGGCCCCTTTTCCTGTGATATGGCATGGATCCTTCCCATTTCCAAAAAGGTTCCTCCTGGTGACCTGGCAAACATTCTGATCAAGTTTCATGAAGATTGGGCCATATTTGTGGCCTCTAGAGTGTAAACAAGAAAATTGGCATGAAGGCCCCTTTTCCCTTGATATGGCATGGATCCTTCCCATTTTCAATAGGGTTCATCCTTGTTACCTAGCAAACATTCTGACCAAGTTTCATGAAGATTGGGCCATATTTGTGGCCTCTAGAGTGTAAACAAGAAAATTGTCCTTAAGGCCCCTTTTCCCTTGATATGGTATGGATCCTTCCTATTTTCAATAGGATTTATTCCTGTGACCTTGCCAACATACTGACCAAGTTTCATGAAGATTGGGCCATATTTGTGGCCTCTAGAATGTAAACAAGAAAATTGTCCTTAAGGCCTTTTTTCCCTTGATATGGCATGGATCCTTCCCATTTTCGATAGGGTTCATCCTTGTGACCTGGCAAACAATCTGACTAAGTTTCATGAAGATTGGGCCATATGTGTGGCCTCTAGAGTGTAAACAAGAAAATTGTCCTTAAGGCCCATTTTCCCTTGATATTGCATGGATCCTTCCCATTTTCAATAGGGTTCATCCTTGTGACCTCGCCAACAATCTGACCAAGTTTCATGAAGATTGGGCCATATTTGTGGCCTCTAGAGTGTAAACAAGAAAATTGTCCTTAAGGCCCCTTTTCCCTTGTTATGGCATGGATCCTTACCATTTTCAATAGGGTTCATCCTTGTGACCTGGCCAACAATCTGACCAAGTTTCATGAAGATTGGGCCATATTTGTGGCCTCTAGAGTGTAAAAACTAAGATTGTTGACGCCGGACGACGCACGACACACGACGCACGACGCACGACGGACGACGGACATTCAATGATCACAAAAGCTCACCTTGAGCACGATGTGCTCAGGTGAGCTAAAAATAATGTTCTTGTGCTGAAATTTGGTTTTCTGTTCTTTTGTTATTTTCTCCTCCCTAAATTGATTCTCATTTCAAGAAGAAGTACATAAAGAATCAATTCTGCACAAGATCGTTAAAATAGACATCCGTTTTAATTGTTTAAATTTACAATTCTAACATTCAAAAAGAAACATGTTTAAATATCGATATTTCATTTCGTAATTAAACGGTTTGGTTGGAAATTTACGATTTTATTACAAACATATATCAATCTTGTGAATAATGTGATGAATAAAATAATTTCTGTCTTATTATAAAATTGGCTAAGTCAGTAGACAGTAAAAATAGATCAAAATAAGCCTCATTTATTTTCCAAGTAATGTTACATTTCTTACCACGGAATTGAAGGTAAATATTTTTTTAACCTTTATGCCTAATTTCAGTTTTGGGTAATCAAAAATTGCAAAGCATTATAATTTACAAAAATGTGTGAAGGATTTGACTAGTGTAAAGATCGATTACAAATTTGAAGCGGTTCTATAAAATAACTGTTAAAATAACCTCCGAATTTACAAAGATATTGTGAAAACAATGTTTTAAAAGATCAAAATAGAGTACCTGAACTTGCACTGGAGGTTTCTCCTGTACTTGCTGAGTATGTTGATGGGACTGAAGACTCGGACACAGATGAATAGGAACTAGAGCTAGATCCAATTCCAGAAGTACCAGAACTTGAAGAGCTGTACGTGCTGGGCGACGAAGATGGCGATGACAGATAAGAAGTAGAAGATCCAACACCTGAGCTTCCACTTGTTTCACCACTTGCAGAGCTATATGTACTAGGTGCCGATGATGGTGATGAGTAGGTCGAAGATCCTGTACTCAAGCCTGTACTGCTTTCATACGATGGGGAACTTGACACACCACTACTACTTCCAGATGAACTGTAGGTACCAATTGAAGAAGACGAATAGGAACTTGTTGTCGCTTCTGGTGTGGTCGTCATTTCTTCAAAGCATCCGTGAACAGCCAATCTAACCTTCATAGGTCGGTTGGAGTTTGGATTTCTGTTGATCCTTACAATGATATCATCGGCAACAGTGTTCTTGTCAAAGTTCACTGGTTTCCTTGGATTGGCTTCCTGAAGAAAAAATACAAACATGCGTTCTGTAGAATAAGAGCAAAAGAAACAAATATATGAGAGTAAAATATCTAAGTCTGTTGGTGTTATCTTAAGCTTTCAAATAGGAGAGCAATCAAATAACCTTGATATTATATCTAATTGATATGAAAAGGTACGTGAAATGGAGAGGGACTTACCGATACAATAAGTGTCTTTACTTTCCTTGTGTTCAGTACCCAAACAGTCATAGATTCTACATTGTTACTGGTGACTAGTTCAACAGAAGAAACTGGAACTGACATCAGCCAAACTTTGATCAATGCAGTGTTTTTATTGATTTCAAACGGAGTCTTGCTGCTTGGTCTGATATTTGAGATATCAGGGGATTCTTCTTCGTCAATGACGATGTATTTGTCTCCAATCGTCAATGGGGAATCCATTCCTTCTGTTTCAGTACAAGGCGTTGTAAATCCTGTAAAACATTCCGATTGTAAATTGTAAATATGAGGATATTCAAACTTCATAGATGAGTCAATTAGAAAAAAATGTTCTTGTGCTGAAATTTGGTTTTCTGTTCTTTTGTTAATTTCTCCTTCCTATATTTTCTCATTTTAAGAAGAAGTACATAAAGAATCGATTCTGCACAAGATCGTTAAAATAGACATCCGTTTTAATTGTTTAAATTTACAAGTCAAACATTCAGAAAGAAAAATGTTTAAATATCGATATTTCATTTCGTAATTAAACAGTTTGGTTGGAAATTTACGATTTTATTACACACATATATCAATCTTGTGAATAATGTGATGAATAAAATATTTTCTGTCTTATCATAAAATTGGCTAAGTCAGTAGACAATAAAAAACAGATCAAAACAAGCATTTGGAAGTATTGCATGGCAATACCAAGTCCCCTACCGGATTTATAAATATATCCCTAGAGCAGTATCTTTTTTGGTGGTAAAGGTATAACTACCTATCCAAAATATTAGTTGTATCAGATTTTTTGTAACAGCTCAATATCTCTGAGGATAAAAAAAATCCGGAAATTTCCTGGTATTTTTTTTAGTCCGGCATCCGTATCTTCCACAAAAATCAATGGACTGGAAGCAAATTCAAACTTGATCTGTAACTCATTGATGCGGACTCATATACGTAATATCTGCTCAATATCTCCAATGGTTAAGAAAAAAAACCCGGAAAACTGAAATTTCCTTGTAATTTTCTAAGTCCAGCATCCGTATCTTCCACAAAAACCAATGGACCGGAACCAAACTCGAACTTGTTCTGTAACTCAATGATGCAGACTCACATTCCAAAAAATCAGATCAATATCTCCAAGGATTAAGAAAAAAAGTCCGGAAAACTGAAATTTCCTTGTAATTTTCTAAGTCCAGCATTCGAATCTTCCACAAAAACCAATGGACCGGAACCAAACTCGAACTTGTTCTGTAACTCAATGATGCAGACTCACATTCCAAAAATCAGATCAATATCTCCAAGGATTAAGAAAAAAAGTCCGGAAAACTGAAATTTCCTTGTAATTTTCGAAGTACAGCATCCGTATCTACTATAAAAATCAATGGACCGGAACCAAACTCAATCTCGTTCTGTAACTCATTGATGTAGACTCACATACCAAAAATCAGCTCAATATTTCCAAGGGTTAAGAAAAAAAGTCCGGAAAACTGAAATTTCCTGGTATTTTCTTAGTCCAGCATCCGTATCTTCCACAAAAATCAATGGACCGGAACCTAACTCAAACCCGTTCTGTAACTCATTGATGCAGACTCACATACCAAAAATCAGCTCAATATCTCCAAGGGTTAAGAAAAAAAGTCCGGAAAACTGAAATTTCCTGGTAATTTTTTAAGTCCAGCATCCGTATCTTCTACAAAAATCAATGGACCGGAACCTAACTCTAACCCGTTCTGTAACTCACTAGTGCGGACGCACATACCAAAAATCAGCTCAATATTTCCAAGGCTTAAGAAAAAAATCCGGAAAACTGAAATTTCCTGGTAATTTCTAAGTCCAGCATCCGTATCTTCCACAAAAATCAATGGACCGGAACCAAACTCGAACTTGTTCTGTAACTCATTAATGCGGACTCACATACCAAAAATCAGCTCAATATCTCCAATGGTTAAGAAAAAAAGTCCGGAAAACTGAAAGCCGGACAGACAGACAGTCGGATGGACGGAATGAAGGACGGACGGACGGACGGACGGAGCGCAAACCTAAAGTCCCCTTCGGCTTTCGCCGGTAGGGGACTAACAAGCCTCATTTATTTTCCAAGTAATGTTACATTTCTTACCATGGAATTGAAGGTAAATATTTTTTTAACCTTACATGTCTAATTTCAGTTTTGGGTGTTCAAAAATCGCAAAGCATTATGATTTACAAAACTGTGTGAAGGATTTGACTAGTGTAAAGATCGATCACAAATTTGAAGCGGTTCAATAAAATAACTGTTAAAATAACCTCCGAATTTACAAAGATATTGTGAAAACAATGTTTGAAACATCAAAATAGAGTACCTGAACTTGCACTGGAGGTTTCTCCTGTACTTGCTGAGTATGTAGATGGGACTGAAGACTCGGACACAGATGAATAGGAACTGGAGCTAGATCCAATTCCAGAAGTACCAGGACTTGAAGAGCTGTACGTGCTGGGCGACGAAGATGGCGATGACAGATATGAAGAAGTAGTTCCAACACCTGAGCTTCCACTTGTTTCACCACTTGCAGAGCTATATGTACTAGGTGCCGATGATGGCGATGAGAAAGTAGCAGAACTTGAAGAACTATATGTACTTGGAACTGTAGATGGCGGTAACGATCCTGTACTTAAACCTGTACTGTATGAAGGGGAACTTGATTCCTCAGGAACACTTTCAGATGAACTGTATGTAGCTATTGAAGAAGAAGTCGCAGACGTAGAAGGACTTCGTGTTTCTTCTTGTGTAGTCGTCATTTCTTTAAAGCATCCAATGACCGAAATTTGAATCTTCATTTTCCTGTTTTTATTTTTTCTCGTAACTTCAATTATTACATCATCAACTATCGGGTTCTCTATAAAATTGACTGGAAAGTTAGGTTTTACATCCTGCAAAACATATTAAAGAGTTTATTATTGTCTGTTTGTAAGATTTTGTTTTTCATTTTAACCATAAATATACACTTCCTTTGCTTCCTTCCTTCTCTTTTTAATGGATGTCTAACTTTGAATGAGTGACTATGATCATTATGTAATAGTTTGATTTAAAATTTAATTTTAAATTTAATTTTAAAATTAATTTATTTACAGAAACGAGATATTTGATATTCTTGGAAACATTATAAAAACAACCACAATTGTTTTTTTGTTAGAAGCTTATTTTTCTGATTGCACATAGTTTTCAACACAAAAGATCTCAGATAAATTGAACTATTATTTCGAAGAGTTACTGTTAGAACTGTTAGAAGCCAAAATAGAATTGGTTTTAAATTCACTGAGGTCTGTCACCAGAGCTGTCACGAGGGCTGTCCCAAAAATCAGCAAAAGTTCTCCTTATTACTTTTTTTATATAATTTAATACCATTTGAGCCTGTACGTGACATTTCAAATTATTTGACATGTGTGTAAGTTGCAATATCTTAGTAACCAAGACAGCCATATAGGGCAATTAGAAGATTGTCGATTTGTTTAAAGATACTTTGAGACCTTATTCTATCGACAAAGAGCAAAGGGAAAACAATGGACAGGCTGTAAAGTTGCACTGGCCAGTGTCTTTGCTTAATACACATTTGGAGTTGAAAATGTCACACACAAGCTCTTCTTTACTTATTATACCATTCTACACTTTCATCCTTAGTTTAGGAAAATGATAAACATGTACCTTTAGTACGAGAATCCTTCGATTGTTTGGAGTCAAATAGTACACTGATATTTTGTCCACATTATCCAGTGTTGTTAATTCGACGGAATCTATTCTTACGGACATCATCCATATTTTGATTACAACAAATTGACCATCTATGACGTATGGCTCGTCACTGTCCGGTCGAAGGTTTCCAATGTCTTTCGTTTTCGTGTTGTTAACCCGCAGTTGCTCGTCCGGAATTAGGTTCGGCATATTCATTCCGTCCATAAGTTCACATTCTTCTTCAGACACTGAATAACAAATGAAATTATGAATTGCATTACCAACAAATTCTAAAACAATATCGCATTATAGGATAAATTCGCGTATTTGAGGGCGTTAACATTTGCAGAGACCCGAACTCGGGCGTTAAAGCATTTGGAGGGTCCCTGCAAATGTTTAAACCCGAAAAAATTCGGATTGACGCTATTATTGCATAAAAAAATGAATTAAAGTATAAAAGGAAACAGAAATTGCGAAATAATTTCATAGAAACGATATAAAATCAGCTACAAACCATACGAATATGCCAGAACAATTACGTCGTGCATTACACCGTCGTTTTTGTTACATACATTAAACCGATGTGACCCGTTAATTTTTGACGTCACACAATTTAACGCGGGGATAAGAGCAACGTCTTTAGGTACGCTCTACGGTAATATTGGACATGAATCATTTTCACGCGTTTTACTAATCAATGCGTTCAGTCTTCTAGATCTTATTTTGTTGAATTTTGAACTGAATGCATAAAACATCCTATATTGACAAACTAATATGACAGAAAAATACAAGAAGCATTGAAATTTATTAAATTGTATAAGCCCAAATTGCGGATATTTAAGTAAAATAAAAGCCGGGCGTTAACGGCACATGAATTAACTTATTAATCCACGTTTTCTCCCGTTAACGCCCTGTTTTTTCGTTAACGCATACCTATAACGACCCGAAAACGTACATTTTATGAAATGATCAGTGTTCAACGTGCGGCTATGGACTTACAGTCTCTGATCACAATCGCAGAACATTTTGTTTGCACTGCGTGAGTGTTCAGTCAGCCCAATGTTTCTCCATAATGCATAACTGAATTTGCTGTAAATGTTGCACACATACATGAATTTTGTTTTATAAGGTTTTAATGAAACTAGTGACAATTTTTCATTCGCGGTGGCTGGAGCACCTTACTTCCTATTATTTCTTGCTCATGTATATCTCTTCCTAGTCTCCAGTTGCTAGACTTCTTAGTTATACGTTTAGCAATCCATTAGAGAGACAAAATCTAAAAAGGAACATGTGTCATAGCAGAGGACATTCGGAACACCACTCGGCCATTTCCGTAAACTACAACATACCTCGGATGTATGTAAGGCGGATGGGTATACCTTAGAATTATATCTTATACAGTAAATGACGGCTGAAAAATCTTAATTTTTGAGAATGATAAATCATTCTCAAAAATTAAGATTTTTTCAGCCTTTAGTTAAGAGTCTTAAGATGTTTATATTAGAATACGTCACGTATTCACGTCAGTGACCTAAACGAGTAGCGTTGAATGTTTTCACCTACAGTTTCGAGGGCTTACGCCATTTTAACTGATGTCATCGAGTTTTTCCAAAGTTTTTTCCGTAATTTTTAAAAATAGTCCGTCTATGTACATCTGAGCTTGATCGTGAGATTTGCCGAGTGGTGTTCCGAATGAGCAGAGGATTGAATCCGTGATTAAAGATTGGGAGTCAGGCCAACTATTTCCCGCGTTTTTTCGGTGGTCACACTAAAAAAGAAATGTTTCGGGAATTTCCTTAATTTTCAATCAAGATCGATCAGACCATGATGTAATAACATTACATTGTCGACAATAAAACAGATAAGCGTCATCAGGCCTTTTTGTTGTGACTTGCGACCGTCACAAGAAATACTTAAGGCACTTATTCTTAAGAGCCATGGGGACGTTGATGGAATCAGTTCTCTTTATCAAGCCGATCATGTGTGTTGTTTTTAATTGTACCTATTGTACCAAACACTCGCTCAAGCCATTCAAAAACGCCCAGACCCATCGAAAAATATAGAACCAGCAACGTCATTCAAAATAAATTTTCATGTTGAACCTGAACAAAATTTGCGATATAGGATTACCTCCAATAAAAATCACTCAAAACTCGCTCCACGCCCTCATTCAATTTTATTCTTAATTCATGTCAAAATCATTCACCTTGTCAATTTCACGATGTTATTAACTGCAGCTATCAAGTCAACATACCTGCCGTAGAGCTTGTAAGCTCTTCACTTGAGGAAGAATAAGGGGAGGTAAATATAGACAATTCTGTTGTTCCAGTTGAAAAGGTACTTGTTATTTCTGCAGTTGTCGTTCCTGTCGATCCTGAGCTTTCGGTGCTAATTGGTGAAGTAGATGATGCGGTTGTTTTTGCTATAAGAAAATTAGATTATAGACTATATAAATTGGTTTATAAGATTAAGCTAATAACGCCGTTCTCAAACACTAAATCTTAAACTCAAGCTGATTATCAGCAAACTTTACTATCTAAACCCTCTTTGAACCAATTGAAAATCGAAGCATAATTCAATCGGGATTCATTTTATTCTTTCGGCGGATCGGGCCAATTTTCTAAAGGAACAACCCTTGTGATAGTGCAATCATTCAGATCAAGTTTGAAGTCAATCGGGTGAAATCTCTGGGCTTGAGAATCCTAACGAAGATTTACTAATTTGATTTTAATTAGACTCCTGTTTCCAAGACGCTTAACGGATCTGACCCACTTTGAAAAGAACCATCCTTGTGTTAGTACAATCATACAGGTCAAGGTTGAAGACATTCGAATGAAAACTCTGGACTTTATAGCCCTAACGAAGATTTTCTAATTAGATTTTGATTTTTTTTTACTATGACCATAGACGGATCTAACCCGTATTGAAAGACACTATTCTTGAAATGGTCTAATCCTTTTGAGCAAGTTTGAAGTCTATCGGATTAAAACTGTGGCCTTTAGAGCGTTAACGAATATTTTCTAATGAATTTTTCATTTTTCAATTTGGCCCCTTTCCCGTGAAATTTTGACGGGTCAGGCCCATTTCGAAAGGAACCATCTTTGTGATAGTACTATCATTCTAAGAAAGTTTGAAGACAATCAGTTGAAAACTGTGGACTTCAGAGTGTTAATGAGGAATTTCTTATTGTCTTTTTCAATTGTTTTCATTTGGTCCCTTTTTGGTGACAATTGATGGATCGGACCTATTGTAGAATGGAATCATACTTGTGATAGTACAATCATTCTGCGCAAGTTTGAAGTCAATCGAATGATAACTCTGGACTTGAGAGCGTTAACGTGGATTTTCTTATTGATTTAAAATTAGGCTCCTTTTCCAATGACGCTTGACGAACCTGACCAATTGTCGAAACAACAATCATTTTGACCAAGTTTGAAGACATTCCGATAAAAACTGTCGACTATAGAGCGTTAAAAAGCAAAGGTTAACGGCCGGACAGACAGTCGGACAGACATATAGACAACGACGGACAGGGAAAAAAAACAGTATCGCAATACCTCTTCTGACCTTCGGTCAGTAGAACTAAAAGGGAGTGTTCTTTATCTTATAACTATTCAAATATCCGTATGATAACATCCCGTATGATATTTTTTATGATATCACATAGTTATTTTTAGAACAAAAATATAATGCGGTTATTTTTAGAAACTTGCATTTCAGTTAGAAACATCGACGAAAACAAGACAAATAGAGGTTATAAGATAAATATAATACATACTTAGTGTATTGTATGAAAAAGTATCGAACTCAGTTGTGAGAATTGATAATTGTCTCGGCAGAGCCTCGACAATGATCAACTCTCCCAACCTCGTTAGTTATTTCTTTTCATATAATACACTTAGTACGTATTATATATAACCCATATCACGCTAAAACGAATATTGGCAATTTGAATAAAAAGGCATTTCTCAGAGCAATGGACTATTGACAAGTAGACAAAGTATGAGTCAGTATTCATTTTTGAAAAACAATTTTTAGAATAACTCTTGAATTAAAAGAAAAATCACGTTGTATAGACTAAAAGCAATTTTTACAAACAGGTAGAATTGCGATCCCCATAACTCAAAACAAGTTTTTTTCCACAACACTGTGTTTTACCTTAGCAGCTTTAGATTGACTTAACATCACATACTTGTCCTTATTGTGAATATATATTTTTTTAATTCTTGGCTTTTAATAATGAAAATCTTATAAATTATGTCACGATAGAAAAAAAATTGCATTTATTTATTGGAACGATTCATTTCGTTTTTTGAAAATATTTTTGATCGTGTGACTATGCTATCTCTAATGGGTTTTTAGAGGTTTTTGTATCTTATTTGAATTGATTAAAAAAACAAGTTATCTTCGCGTAACAAGTCGTACTGTTACAGCTATTTTAATAAGAAACGATCATTTAAGCTAGAAATGTAATTTCCAAGGGTTGTTTCAAAACACAATGAGGAATATCGGCCGGTTGTCTCCCTTGAAATACTCTGAAAGGAGGTTACCTTGGGTTTTATCCTTATTTCCTTTGCACTACAATAATTAAAGATAAGCTCTAAATCAAATATTGTACAATTAATAAGATACATTCGAGGTAAAATAAACATTAACTTTTTACTTTACTACTGAAATCTTTAACATATATACGAATTGCAAAAATAAGAATTGTGTATTAGCAAAAATAGAATTCGCAACTTCCCCATAGAAAGCATGGATAAAATCCAAGGAAATTTACTAAACGTACCGCTAACGATTTTGGAGCATCTCAGATTTAACCCTAGGAAAAACAAGGGAGATAACACACAAAAGTTCCCCATGACATGAAGCATTCTACATCATAAGTGGTTTATACTCTATGTCGGTAGTGGTCTGGTCCTAGTCAGAATTATTTGAATATCTATGCAAAGGTCAAAAATATCTTTATATAAACAGGGCATTTAGGCGTGTAAAAATGTAAAAATCACCCCCCCCTTCTTTCAATTACAGTCTCGTACTACACAAAAAAGAGAAAATCAACCGATGTTGCAATGATACAAATTCGAATGTCTCACCTTCTTTAAAGCAACCGATTACCGAAACAGTTACTCTCAAAGTCGGCCTGTTGGGTCGTTTTGTGATCTCGATAATAACTGTTACGACTTCATTGACAAAGCTCTTCGGTAATTGAACAGTTTGATCTGGCGCAAAACGCTGTAATCATTGAAATAAGAATTGAAAAACTGTAAGAATCTGCTTCTTTTTCTTAATAGTTAATAGGAGGATGGACAAAAGACACTGAAAAATCAGGCATCTCCTTTAACTAAGAGCAAATTGAATAACAAAAGTGTTTTACAATCACTTCAAACTGTGTCGATTGTTCCATTTATTCATGTTTCATACTTTGACAAGGGCTTATATTCCTGCTTCGAAATTCTTCTCACGTCAAGATAAATACTTGTTCATAATTTTACTTCGATGAAAATATTCTAAAACTATTTTTCCAACCCAGAAAAATGTAATAAAATGAAGTTCAGAATTGTGATCTTTTTATAATAGATATAATTTCATTTTCGATTAAATGAGTCCACAAATAAAGTCTTTTGGTGGACGGACTATAGGCAAAACAAATTCCTGGAGCTTTGCAATTGGAACTCACTCTTTGTATATAAATCCTCCTTTATCAGACTTTATCATTGCCACATTAATCAGGAAATAAAATTGTTTCGCAGATAAATAGGTAGAATTTAGAAGTGGTACATACCTTGCCATTTTTAATTGGCATGGTGCGCCCTCTCTTTGGCTTTATTTTGACAGTGAAGTCTTCGACATTTACGTTATCTGGGAGACTGACTTCCATAATCGGTACGTCAGGCACATTGATTGTAACAACGATCTTATCACTCTTTGTTGTTAGTGGATTGCCATCATCGGGTCTAATAGACATATGAAATAAGAAAAAAAAGAAAATCCAGTCACTTTTATTAAGCGACGTCCATGAGACTGTGAATAAGTGGTTTTTAAAGAAAACGGTCGTTTGATACACTTTTTTACTTTCAAATAGTAATGTCCAAGTTATGTGCAGATATATACTCTTCAAAAAAAGTTCTTTGACATTTGATCTATATGCAGATTATAATTTCGACATAAATATCTGTATTTAGAGCAAATCATTCAATGAAGGTGAAGTCAATGCATCTTCACACTGTATTAAAACAAATTTACTTTTTTGATCAAAGATTTTCTTTCAGAGACGTTGATTAAGGACGTTACGTCGCACGTGTCTTATAGTGGCAAACTTGACATCTTTTATCTGGTTCCACACTTTCTCACCAGAGATCCAACTTAGACTGGAGACCTAAGTGTTCCCTTGACGTAGCAGTTAAATTGAAAAATCCAAAATATTGTTACGTCATTTGACGTCCTGGACAAACGTTGTTATCCAGCGTCAGAATGATCTTGTTCTAAACATAACGCTGTGAGGCATGTTATAGTGGTGCAAGAGGTACAAGATAGTCTGTCCGGAAACAACAAAGTCATTTGCAACGGCTTGTCTTATAGAGCATTCTTTGTGGCGACCAAAAACTTTATGACGTTGTTCCTCCGTTCGCTTAAAATGTTTTCATTACAGAAGTGTGCCTAGAAGTTCAATTTCAAAAGCAATCAAGCAATGGCATTTCATTCACAACACAATGGAGAGCTATCAAGACTTTTTAGTTAATCTTGAACTGCAAGTGCTGAATGTTAATTCAGATTTTGCGTTATTTGACGTTGACGTCTCTATTGAGAAGCGTGGTCGACTAATTTATCGCAATTACATGTGATACATCCTACTTACTGTTCACGAATCAATCAAAATTTATCGATTTTTTTTACATGAACTCAGAAAAATCGAAGGTTAAATCAGTGTCAAAGAACTTTTTTGAAGAGTATAGAAACAGATCCTGCTTCATTTGAAAAAAATCATTTGATGTTTAAACATCAGGGGGTCATTATTTTACGATTAATGAAAGATAATTAAAAAGTGTACATTTAAGAGATTTCTCTGCTGTTAAAGGGACATTTTCGCTAGAGCCCCTTTATAGAAACTACGGTTCATAGAGATGGCTGCTTCAGCAAGATTCAGATGTTTTTATATTTAACCCGGCCCGCGAAAAGGGACCATCTTAGAACTCTGTAAAATGTATATTCGAAAAAAAGTTTGTGTCTAGAACAGGCCAACCAGAGGTCGCATTTCAAAACTGCTTTCACGGGAAGGTCGAATGATTATGCTAGATTTGGAAAATTAGTAAAGTGTGAAAAGTTTTTACCCTAGTAAGTCTGTGCAAACCGCGCAGTCTGACAAGGATCGACACTTTACTCACTCCTCAGAATGTCCCTTAGCGGGACGAGTCACATATTAAGACTACTGAGCTGAGAGACCCATTATGCAAAGTGAACGATTTAAGAATTGCGAAAAAATGTTTCACATTTTTAGGCTTTAAGTATATTCCTAAAGTCTACAAAAAATGATTATTTTATGCTGCTTATTATAGACAAGAGGCACAAAAGGGCTTGTATCGATCCACTGGCTTTCAAATAAATCAATGAGAAACTCAGTCAGCTACGAAAATCTCCACGGAAATTGAGAAGAGGCCAAAAGATAGACAGAAAAGTCAATTTAGTGTAGGCTAAATCTTATATAAAAAGCCATTTTCAAAAGAAACATTCATGCCCTGTTTCATTTATATTAGCGCAATGGTTATGGAGAAGAAGAAATTTCAATGTTTATAGTGAAAATAAGCCCCGCCTTGCCACACCCAATTAAAATTTGTTTACATATTAATAAAATGTGTCACTCAATGAACATCTTGCTAGGTTTTATTGAAACAAGCGAATGGTTAGGACAAAAGGACAAAAACAAGTAGCCCAAGAGAGCCAGTATCGCTCCCTTTGCACTTTATGATGATCTAAAGTTTAAAGTTATTTTTATCTGAAAGCAGATCATCAACAAACATGTGGAAATGGTGATGCATTGTCAATCATCCAGTATTTTTTGTAATTCTGAAATAGCTGTAAAAAAGTATTTCAAAATCTTGATCCTTTTTTCAATGACATCCAATCACAAGTCCAAACACCAGAAATTTGCCCATGGGCAGATGAAAAGTAATATTCTGGGAAAATATCGGGAAAGTTCATCATTGAATATAGAAAGATTAAAATAAAAAATGAATTTTCATAAAGGCTCCTTTTTACATGACACAGAATAAGATTGCAGAATGACTACAATTTCTGCAAGGTCACATTATGAGCAAAGAGTTAAAGTTTCGTGAAAATTCATCTAAAATTGTATGAGAAAAGTTAGCTTTAAAACTTACTCCATGAAAGCACATTTTCCAATGACGCGACAACATATCACGATTAAGCAAAGAAATCTGAAAGAGTTCCATTAGAGAAACTATTCTGCTAAGAATCATCAATATTTATTAATCTTTTTCAGAGAAGAAGACTCTTTTATATTTCACCATATACGGCCATTTTTGTGACTCAATTGCCCACAGCACCAATGATCAGGATTAAAAGCAGGAATCTGAAAGGGCATCTCCTAAGCATCATTCCTGTGAAATTGGGTTTGTTTCAGGTATGTGGTTTCAGAGAAGATTTTTCCATATTGCACCATCTCGGGCCATTTTTTGTAACTTGACAGCCTAAGTAATCATTCGGAATATCACTCGGCCATTTCCGTAAACTACAACAGACCTCGGATGTATGTAAGGCGGATGGGTATGTAACAAAATCGTGGATTTTGTTAGGCGGAAACAGTGTAAGAAAAACTAGCACTGTAGATTGGTATCTTTTACAGTAACGACTGAAAATCGTAATTTTTGAGAATGACGAATCATTCTCAAAAATTAAGATTTTTTCAGCCGTTATTTAAGAATATAAAGGTATTTTTTATTATGATTCGATGGTTTCAAGTCAGTGACTTTAACGAGTAGCGTTGGCGACGTTGAATGTTTTCACTCACAGTTTCGAGGGCTAACGCCATTTTAACTGACGTCATCGATTTTTTCAATGGTTTTCCCGTAATTTTTAAATGTAGTCCGTCTATGTACATTTGAGGTTGATCGTGAGATTGGCCGAGTGGTGTTCCGAATGCCTAAGTAATCAGTGCATCATTCCTCTAAAATTAAATTGAGTTTCAGAGAAGATTTTTTTTATATTTGACAATATGGAGCCTTTTTTTGTGTGTCTCGATAGACCAAAGAATCCATATTATCAGCCTGATCCCGATTTAGAGATGGAAATTGAAAGAACATCTCCTAAGCACCATTCATGTAGATTTAAATTGAAATCTGTCGAGTAGTTTCAGGGAGGAAGTTTTTTCTTTTGTATTTCATTATATGGGGCCCTTTTTTATGACTCAGCAGCCTGAAGCACCAAACTTATTAGCTCAATCAGAACAAGAGCCATGTCGGACATGGCCATCCCCCGCCGAGAAAGCTTGATAGTAAACTGAAGCCTAATAGATTAAGGCTTCTACTTTAAGAAATTAAGCCCCTACAAAATCTAAGTCTTTAAAATAACAAAGGGCAATAACTCGAAAATAATGCAAGCCAGATTTATAGTTCTTGTGCACTGCACTCCTCTTCCATGGGATCTATCCACCCATAAAGTTTCAAGTTGATAGCTATAATACTTTAGGAGATATGCTCCTGACAAAATCTAAGTCTTAAAAATAACAAAGGGCAATAACTCCAAAATTATGCAAGCAAGAGTTGTAGTTCTTGTGCACTGCACTTCTCCTCCATGAGATCTATCCACCCATTAAGTTCCAAGTTGATAGCTATTATACTTTAGGAGATATGCTCAGGACAAAATCTAAATCTTAAAAATAACAAAGGGCAATAACTCCAAATAATGCAAACAAGAGTTGTAGTTCTTGTGCACTGCACTTTTCCTCTATGAGATCTATCCATCCATTAAGTTTCAAAGCGATAGCTATTATACTCTAGGAGATATACTCCGGACAAGTTTAGTGACGGAACCTCGGAAGGACGGAATGACGGAATGACGGAATTGCGGAATGACGGAGAGCATTACTCTATCTCCTCGCCGAAAACGACGGGGGATAATAAAAGTAGGAATCTGAAAGAGCATCTCCCTTTTTTATGTTTCACCAAATAGGCAAATTTTTGTGGCTCGACAGCCCTAAGGGCCCAAGTTAGCAGTCTGATCAAGTTGTCCTTTTGGCATGATCGGGGTAATATGTATTTTCACAATTTATTATTTATTTGTCTTAATTGCTAGACATGAAATTCTTCAAATATACTGACATAAAAAAGAATAGCAATGTTTAAATCTTCTAAAACAGTAATCCCTTTATATTACATTCAACGAAAATTCAAATTGTTTCAGAGATAAAGCCATACCGTAAACTCCCCCTCGACGAATCATCCGGGTTGACAGAAATATCCTCGTCTGGAATATAAATTGGATCGTCCATGCCATCTTCTTCTTCACAAACTGTTGTAGAAGTCATAGACTCGGGTGTAGTCATCGACGGTGATGGTGTAGATTCACTTGAATAGGTTGATACTGGACTTGAAATACTTGATATTGAAGGTTGACTGTAGGTCGACGAAAGTCCAGTAGAAGGTTGACTGTATGTTGAGGAAATTCCGGTCGAAGGTTGACTGTAGGTCGATGAAAGTCCAGTTGAAGGTTGACTGTAGGTCGATGAAAGTCCAGTTGAAGGTTGACTGAAGGTCGACGAAGAGCCAGTGGAAGGTTGACTGTAGGTCGACGAAGAGCCAGTGGAAGGTTGACTGTAGGTCGACGAAAGTCCGGTCGAAGGTTGACTGTAGGTCGACGATAGTCCAGTAGATGGTTCACTGTAGGTCGACGAAAGTCCGGTCGAAGGTTGACTGTAGGTCGACGAAAGTCCGGTCGAAGGTTGACTGTAGGTCGACGATATTCCAGTTGAAGGCTGGCTGTAGGTCGATGAAAGTCCTGTTTCTGCTGTAGTTCCAGTACTATATGCAGTGCTTGAACTGATGGATGGATATCCTGTCGTAGTTGCCGATGTAGAAGATGCGGTGGTACTTTTTTCTGTTTAAAGAAAACCGAATTAATCTTATTGTGTGCTGTATATTTTTTTACATTAAATGATGTAAAAGTAAAGAACACAAATAGTTAGAAAATTTAATAAAAGGAAATGCGTTTTCTACGTAGAATCAATTGATCTCTTACTGTTTCCATTTCTGAGTAATATATTTAGAGAAAATAATACAATGCCAATGCATGTATTCTTCACATGAAGTTATTTTTCGTGTAGCCACTCAAGATCAACTAGCTTTTATTGTCAATGGTAGGATGTGAATTAATATTATTTCTTTTCTTTGCAACTTCAAATACAATGCACAAAATTCATCTATCGAAATATAAGAATGATTTTAAATACGAAAATACCAATGTAAAAATGCAATCCTAGTTTTATTGTTCCTCGAAGGCGGTACCGATCCTACTCTTGTAACTTCATTTGGTGTAAAATAAAAAGTAAAATTAAGACCTGGCGAACTACATGTATGCCTCACAATACTAACCTTTAAAGCATCCGACAATTGCGACAGTAAACTTCATATTTGGTCTATTTGGCCTTCGTCGTATTTCAACTGTTACCAGTCGTATACTTCCCTTTGGTAATCTAACATTGTCATCAGGTTCAAAGGGCTAAGAATCAAATATAATATGATAAAATATAATAAAATATAATAATTCCTAAACAAGGTGCCAAATTGTCACAAGATACGCCCGTCACACTGCTAAGTATTAACTGGGGGATTGAATAGAACTGAGATTATTTTGAATGAATATTTTTTGCACCCATGTAGTTTCATTATCCTAGCTATTATACTTTTACAGATATACTCCGGACAAGATTCAAGTCTGAAAAACAACAAAGGGCAATAACTCAAAAAATAGGCCAGGTAGAGTTATGGTTCTTGTGCACTGCACTCCCCCTTGATGACATCTATACACCCATGAAGTTTAATGATCCTAGCTATTATACTTTTACAGATATACTCCGGACAAGATTCAAGTCTGAAAAACAACAAAGGGCAATAACTAAAAAAATAGGCTAGGTAGAATTATGGTTATTGTACACTGCACTGCCCCTTGGTTAGATCTATACACCCATGCAATTTCATGATCCTAGCTATTATACTTTTAGAGATATACTCCAGACAAGATTCAAGTCTGAAAAACAACAAAGGGCAATAACTGAAAAAATAGGCCAGGTAGAGTTATGGTTCTTGTGCACTGCACCTCCGCTTGGTGAGATCTATACATCCATGAAGTTTCGTGATCCTAACTAATAAACTTTAAGAGATATACTTCGGACAAGATTCAAGTCTTAAAAAAAACAAAGGGCAATAACTCAAAAAATAGGCCAGGTAGAGTTGTGGTTCTTGTGCACTGCACTCCCCCTTGGTGAGATCTATACACCCATGAAGTTTCATGATCCTAGCTATTATACTTTTACAGATATACTCCGGACAAGATTCAATTCTGAAAAACAACAAAGGGCAATAACTCAAAAAATAGGCCAGGTAGAGTTATGGTTCTTGTGCACTGCATCCCCCCCCTTGGTAAGATCTATACAGCCATGAAGTTTCATGATCCTAGCTATTATACTTTTAGAGATAAACTCAGGACAATATTCAAGTATGAAAAACAACAAAGGGCAATAACTCAAAAAATAGGCCAGGTAGAGTTGTGGTTCTTGTGCACTGCACTCCCCCTTGGTGAGATCTATACACCCATGAAGATTCATTATCCTAGCTATTATACTTTTAGAGATATACTCCGGACAAGATTCTAGTATGAAAAACAACAAAGGGGAATAACTCAAAAAATAGGCCAGGTAGAGTTATGGTTCTTGTGCACTGCACTCCCCCTTGGTGAGGTCTATACACCCATGAAGTTTCATGATCCTAGCTATAATACTTTAAGAGATATACTCCGGACAAGATTCAAGTCTGAAAAACAACAAAGGGCAATAACTCAAAAAATAGGCCAGGTAGAGTTATGGTTCTTGTGCACAGCACTCCGCAATGATGAGAAGAATATAATTGCCAAGTTTGAAGTCAATCGGACTTCAAGTGACAGAGTTATGCCCCGGACAAAAAAGTGGACGCCGCCGGACGCCCGGACGCCCGGACGCCCGGACACCCGGACGCCCGGACGCCCGGACAACCGGACGCCGGACGCCACGGGTGATCCCATAATACGTCCCGTCTTCGACGGGCGTATAAAAATAATAAAATATAATATGATATAATACAATAAATGTGAGACTTATAATTGACTTCTTCAATGACCAGTATCGACAAAGAAATAACATTCCAGAAAGCAAAAAAAAACAAAAACAGGAAAGAACATGAGAGGTTAGTCTGTGTATCGTAGTGAAATAAATGTTTGAAAGAAATGGCCAAAAGGGCCGTATCGCTCTACTGGCTTTAAAATATTTATCATTAAGAACTGAATGTTTTGGTTTTTTTGGCTGAGAATTTGAGAAACTTGGCCTTCAGAGATTGAGCTCAGCCGAACCACATGATCTTTATTGAGTATCTACAGATTATTGCGACCTAAAATAATGCCACATTTGATTGTTTTCTTCATGATTTGACTTTAAGTAATTGTCAATGTCAAATGTAAAGTTTGTGCAGAAACACAAACTGACAGACAGACAGGCGATAATTGGTAAAGCAATATGCACCTGATCTCACGATACGACGGCATAAAAAAGACAAACAAAAGAGGATTGTAAAACAGTTATACCCTCCCCCTTAAAAGCAGGCAAAAGGCAAAAAAAACCACAAAATGTGATGATTAGTGTTATGGTTCTTGTGCACTCCACTTTTCATCAATTAGATCTATCGACCTGTGAAGTTTCATGATTCTAGCTTGCACACTTTTTGAGATATACTCCGGACAAAAAACTGTCTACGTATGGACCGACTGACCGACCGACCGAACGACAAGTGCAAATCACTTTTTTCAAAGGGTGCATGATAATAATAAAAAGCCCTTACCCTTCCATTCTTGACTGGTCTACGAGTTCCATTTCTTAATGTGATTGTAACAGTGAAATCTTCGACATTTGTGTTATCTGGAAGGTAGACATCTGTTATGGATTCATCGCTGGGAACTCTGACTTTAACTACAACTGTCTCACTCGTAGTTGTGAGGGGTCTCTCATCTCCTGGTCTATAGATTAGATTAGAATAGAATAGAATAGAATATTCATTTATTTCCATAAGGGCCCAAACTGGGCATATATACACAACATTATATTACAAAAAAAAAATTGACAATAACAATTGCAATTTGAAAGATAAAAAGGGGTATTCAAGCTATAGATATATAAGATGAAGTTGATACAATCATTATTGCATAAAATGTATGTTATCAGGTCGTTAAAGGCATACGTTAACGGAAAAAACCCGGGCGTTAGCCGGAGAAAACGTGGATTAATCAGTAAGTTCACGAGCCGTCAACGCCCGGATTTTTTCTTACTTAAATATCCGCGATTTCGGCTCATGCAAATTAATCAATTACAATAATTCATATCAAATTTATACTCTTACTATCTTTTTTATGCAGTAATAGCGTCAATTTACATTTTTTCGGACGTTCTCAATTACAGAGACCCTCAAAATGTTAACGCCCTCAAAAACGTGAATTAACCCTATATTAAACAAACATTTATTATATTTAGTCATTAAAACTAAAGACTTTTTAAATTACCCTGATATGTTTGTTAAATCTCTTTCCAAAGTATAGGTAATGTTATAACTTGCATACATTGTGAGTCATTTCATTATTTTTCCTAGACTTGATTTCAAAATAATTTCCTGAAATAAAAAAACTTTCGTGTCGCCTATGGATTCTTACTTATAACTGCAAATACCGGATAGTAAAGAACTGATCAAACATTAAAATAATTAGTATAGTAATAGTATTTTCGATCATAATTCAATAGCGTAAAACGTATGTTTCAAATACCAGGATTTCAAATAGAAATTCATTTCTAAAACATTTTTATTTACATTTCATTTATTTTACTGTGTACAGCACCATCAAAATGCATTACTATTAATGAGTAAATGCCAGTTAGTACTTTTAAATTCTTCCTTTTCACGTTCACCTTAATGTGTCCTTGAATAAAGTCTTACGGAAATTGAATTCTATGAAAAGCACCCCCCCCACACACACACACCGGACTTAGACCTCGGATTTTACCTTTTGCATATAACTCTTTCCCCATCAGTTTTTGCAAAAATCTTTTTTTTTTTTTTCATAATGATAGCATATGACAGGTGTGAGGTATTTTTAAAGTAGAATATACGTGGTAACAAATTTCAAGGTATCCTATTTCGGATTCAAATTACCATATGCGTTGAAAAGCTAAAAACAAGCGTTTATTGAGCATACAGTTAAACGAAATCAATTCTAAGCATTCTTTGTTAACGATATTTTATTCATTTTTTTTTTCAAAAAATGAATCATAACTTAGTAACAAAATCGAGTCTAACATAGCATTGTGACCCTAGACCAATCCAATTTCAAAGAATTTCAAGATTTTAATTCAATGAGGCATTAACTCTTAAATAGACTGAAAAAAAAAAACATTGAAAAGGGGGAAAATTGCTTGAGAAAAGGCTAGTTTTATGAATAATAAATTTTGCCATTTTAAAGAATTATGGTTCAAGTCCATTGTCAATATCATTTTCATTAACGCAGATTTTTATTGAGAACAGATCAAATGCATGTAAAATATACCTGACACTTCCTTTTACATTATCATTAGGCTCAACAGAAATGTCCTCATCCGGAATGTAGGCGGGACTTTCCATTCCAACAACCAATGGACATTCAGTTGTAGTAGATGATGTCATTGACGAAGAAACCTCACTCGAATATGTTTCAACTGAAGCTGAACTTGAAAATGTTCCAGTGGAAATCGAAGGATAAGAAGCAGATGATGATTCACTTATAGTAGTTGTTCCAGTACTGAACGGGCTACTAGTGCTAGGTGATGAATAACCCGAGGTAGTGACACCCGATGAATAACCAGTGGATTCACTCGAGGTCACTCCTTGAGAAGAACTTGAATAAATTCCCGTGCTAGTCGATGGTTGGCTGTAAGTTGAAGGGGTTTCAGAAATTGCTGTGCTACTTGAAACCGAGGTTGGATATCCAGTTGTTGTGATTTCAGAAGTGGTTGAAGGTGAGGTCGATATTTCTTGAAAAAAAAAACATTCGTCATGGTAGGAAGACGGTTTACCTTTACAAAATTGAATAGAAATGTATCATACGTACTTAGTGTTTCGTATGAAAAAATATCTAACGAGGTTGGAGGAATTGATAATTGTCGAGGCTCTGCCGAGACGATTATCAATTCCTACAACCGAGTTAGATATCATTCATATAATTGACTTAGTATGTTTTATATTCATCTTATAAACTCTTTATCTTGTTTTTGTCGATGTTTCTAACAGAAATGTAAGTTTTTAAAAACCAACCGCATTATGTAATTGTTCTAAAATTATCCATCTGATATCATAAAGATATTATAAGGGATGTTTTCACATGAATATTTGTATAGTTAAAAGATAAAAAAAAAGACGTTAGATAAGTATGTTGTACAAAGGGTCTTTAAATGTTACCCAGAATACTCAAGTAACTTTCAATGATATATTGTTATGTGACGTACAAATATTTATTTCAACGGGAAATACGAGGGTTGTTCTACATGTATGGTTTATTATAGGTTATTTTAGGTATATTCAAATCAAATAGTAAAAGGAAATAAGATCGATTCAAAGTTTTTTTCTGTCATTTTAAAGAATAATCTTAATCCCTGAATCTATTACTGAAATGACCGACAGTAAGTTGATTTAGGTATACTTCTGATGCACAAACCAGCGGCTGAACCAAGTGTCTGTCATTACTTGAATTGATGATTGGATATTGAATTAAAAGATAAAAAAGGATGCACTGTCAGTTTCGCTTTAATACTAAAAGGTCTTCAAGTGCTTGATGATGAAAAACCTTATGTAGGAACACCCGTTGAATTACCAGTGGAATTACCTGTGGTCACTCCTTGAGAAGAACTTGAATAAATTCCCGTGCTTGTCGATGGTTGACTATACGTTGATGGAGTCTCAGAACTTGCTGTGCTACTTGAAATGGAGGTTGGATATCCAGTTGTTGTGATTTCAGAAGTGGTGAAAGGTGATGTTGATGTAACTTAAAGACAAAAATAGAAAGTACGTAATTTACACTTATCATGGTGAGAGGAACGATTACCTTAAAAATGAATGAAAAGGACACAAGAGGTCAAATATACATGTACTACAAGGTGTCTTCAAATAATCTTTTATTCTCTATTTCTATTTCAATGGAACATACTAGGGTTGTTCGATATGTATGGCGTATTTCACATTATCTTAAAAGCATTCGGTTAAAATAGCCATAGGGACACTATTTCCCTTCAAAGTCGTCTCCTTGATTTGAAATACATAATTCTATATCTAAATCCATTTCAGCAATTCGTCACAGTGGGGCATAACTTTAAGCCCTTTATTAATTGCTGAGACAAGAGCTTTCGGTACTTGTCTTGACTCCCAGATAAGAACTTGTTTATAATTTTGGTGCTAGAGCCGATCCAGAGAGAAGGGTTGGAATGGAAAGGCGGTCACCTTTACAGATTGGCTCTCAGGCTAAGAAATATGTGATGGAGAATTATGATGAAGCAGGCGAACATGCCGAAACGCCGACACAGGACGTCGTTTTAGATAATATTTCTTGATTTTTATTACATTTATTACATTTCGGTAATACAAACTGGAAACACATTTGCCATATGGTACAGGAAATCTTACACATCACAGAAAATGATATTAAAGAAAAAAAGTCTTTTTGTCCATTGTCTTTTTTCCAACTACGGGACTTCTATGTTGTTTGGTAAGCGTTCTTTTGTCATCAGTATTTTCGGAAATTGCCTAAGCAGTTGTTCACGCTCCTTTTTTTGTCATCTGTCACCACGAGGATTATCCTTCGGGCAGAAATCATCCTAGTTTTATAAATACGATTCTAAAAGAAATGCGTCCGCAAAGGCGATATGTCAAAAGCTTTGGTAATATCACTTAGTAACTTTTGATAACTTTGTCTTGTATTTAGAGTCGCGGGTCTACCAAATATTGCTGCGTCTTTGACGTACACTCTACCAGGCAATAATTTAGTCTCCAACTTAAACCAACTTCTAATCGGTCACTCAAATAAAGCACGGAAAGTACTGTTTAATAATGTTTAAGATGCAAGTGTTTGATGATTTCCGATAGCCCATGCACTTGATCGATAGCAAAACCAAAGTGCATCAACTAATTCTCCAGGGAAAGCAATTAAACTGGCATGAGAACATGGATACCCTCAATTTCTAAATTAACATTGATGGGTGGGGTAAATTTATCAAATTCACCTCATTTAAGCACATGAACGTCTAAAATAATGTTTTCTTTATATATTTCTATTCAGCTACCTTTAAGGCATCGAAAGCATATTGATTTTTCAACAACATAACGGTATTTCTTCGACGAAAATTTTGAAAATTCCCTTCATTATGCGAGTTTTGTGACTTTTTCAAAGTAGGGTTGGTGTCTTCTCTTGTTTGCTACAATCTTCCTGTCGGCCCTTTTTACACAATTCTTTGACCAAAATCCTTAAAATTCATTTGTCCTTGCATGAACCTAATGCTCTATTCAATTCTGTTTTTGTAAATGTGTGGAAAGAGGAAAACATGCAGTGACCGATTAGAAGTTGGTTTCAGTTTACAAACTTGCATTTAAGGTAACTTTACAAACGCATTTTCCTCCACTAATAAAGTAAAAATCTATTTTACCTAATCATTGAGTTTTGAGCGAACTTTTACATACGCTCTTGGCTCTTAATATCGTCAACACATTTTCGAACATTTTTTTAAAAAATAGTCTACGACTGGCTCTATTTCAAAGATGATTATCGTCGTTTTTCTACCAAAACCTCGTAACTACAGCTTTAAACAAAGTGTAGTTACGAGATATTAGCAGAACACCGACGTTATATTCATAACAATGTGCAATTCAATTTCTCACCTCCTTTAAAGCAACCAATTATCGAAACAGTCACTCTCATATTCGGCCTGTCGGGTCGTTTCGAGATCTCAATGATAACTGTTACGACTTCATTGACAATGTTCTTAGGTAATTGAACTGTTTGATCTGGCTCAAAACCCTGTAATCAGTAAAAATGAGTTAAAGAGACCGTAAGAACCAGTCCTGCCTTCGCGATGACAAAGTGTTTACCAAGTATATCTTGTTTTTCTTGTGTACTTGTGTGCAAGGCGAGGTATAGTTGGCAAACAGTTAACACCGTTTTATCATCGCAAACGTAGGTCTACTTCAGGTTTTGGCTTAATGTTTTTCTCACAACAGGGTGGATTAGAGAATCTTAATAAATAGACTTTACTTTTAAGAATAAAACGTTTAACGAAATTGTTCTAAAATCATTTTACGATTACATCCATTTCATCTATTTATCCCTTAGAAATAAATTTAGCTTAACACATGTTAAATTCGAGTAAGTAGAGCGATTAACTTTCAAATTAAAGTCACTGGATGTGTAAGTCATGCCATGATTGATCTTTTCGGTAGACTTTTGTTAAAAATAAGTAATAAATAGAATAAATTACGATTGATTAATACTTACCCTGCCATTTCTAATTGGAATAGTGCGCCCTCTCTTTGGCTTTATTTTGACAGTGAAATCTTCGACATTTACGTTATCTGGGAGACTGACTTCCATAATCGGTACGTTAGGTACATCAATGGTAACAACGATCTTATCACTCTTTGTTGTCAGTGGATTGCCATCTTCAGGTCTATTTGTCATGCGAAATAGGAAACAAATATTAGAAAAGATGTTTATAATAAAAACACATAGAATTAGAGGTCCATCGGGAAAAGAAGAGCAATCTATGAAGAGCGAAAACTTAGACCTTATTCAGACATTTAATGTTAGACAGATTCTGCCATTTAATTTTCAGTAAATCTGTATTTTCTGTATCAAAAATGATCTTTTACACTCCTTTTTAATTATGTTCCAAAATGCGTCACTGTTTACATTTGCTGCATTCAATTTTTTTTTTTCAAATATTTTTGTATGTTTTTTCTTTTCTAGATAGTCGTTACTGCAGTGTTTAGTCATATATTAATTTACAATAAGTTATTGTTTCTTCCGTATTTCAAGGTCAGAACTTTCCAAATGAATTCGTTGTTGTTTGTCTACAATAGATATCTAACACATTCCTCGAGAGAAAAGTCAAATTTTGTTTACATGACGAAAGATTTTATCATCGTGAGAACAGATAACTACAGTCTTATTTAAATTATTCACAACCGTTTTAGTGAATAGTCCATACCGTAAACTCCCCCTTGACGTGTCGTCAGGGCTGACAGTTATATCCTCGTCTGGAATATAAATTGGATCGTCCATACCATCTTCTTCTTCACAAACTGTTGTAGAAGTCATTGACTCAGATGTTGTCATAGACGGTGATGGTGTAAATTCACTTGAATAGGTTGATACTGGACTTGAAATGCTTGAAGTAGAAAGTTGGCTGTAGGTCGATGAAAGTCCGGTCGAAGGTTGACTGTATGTTGAAGATAGTCCAGTAGAAGGTTGACTGTAGGTCGACGAAGAGCCAGTGGACGGTTGACTGTAGGTCGATGAAAGTCCAGTTGAAGGTTGACTGTAGGTCGACGAAGAGCCAGTGGACGGTTGACTGTAGGTCGACGAAGAGCCAGTGGACGATTGACTGTAGGTCGAACTGCTAGACGTTATGGATGCATATCCTGTTGTCGTAGAGGTTTCAGTTGGGATGACTGTTGTCTTCTCTAAGAAAGTAATGAATGTATTTTGATTGATAATTATTTCAATGGGAATGATTCTTAGTTACTTTAGTTTAATTTGATCTTTTATTTTTTGGTATGCTACTCAGACACATATATCAGTACTGATTTTAGAGATTAAAACATGTATCGATGTTAAACTTTAGTTTTAAAAACGGTTTATTTTCTTGCTGCTTAAACTTTGGATCAAATTTAGACTTTATAGACTGAATAAAAACGATTTAAGCTTTATGGATAGACACGTAAATAATCGGGTGAAATTATGGCCTAATCAGTTTCGATTGGCCCGCTATGATGATGCATAGACGTTTTATGTTAACAATACATACATGTATAGGTCGATTTCGATTAGTTCTAATCGTAACTAGATAAATATTGTTCAAGTTGAATGGTTTAGTTGTCATGTTAGGTTTAACCTCTCCCATGACAAGTTGCTTTAAATTTAACATTTAACATTAATCAACATGAAATTCTCATCCTTTTGGCCCAAAAGCAATCACAATGCTTGCATAGTGCTAAATTAATAGCGTTATAAAAATCTTTCTCAAAAAAGTTCAAAATGCTCCGAAATATTTCTAAATAGTGTCTTCAAACGCCATGTGCAACATTCCTTAAGAGATATCGTAATGCACCAACACATGACTTCCTGTTGTTTCTCACTCCAGCCCTGCGTTCAGGATGAAAACGTTAGCGAAGCGCTTTCAGATGATAGCTCGCTTTGCACGTATGTGCACGTGCAAAGCGGGGTAAAATCTCAAAGCGCTTGCGAAACGCTTTTACATCCTGAACACAGGGCAGTACAACCACAACATTTCATCGGAACCACCAGCTGATATTCCCATTATTGGGTAATTTATTCTAACTAACCCTCATTTTATCAAATATTATCGTTTCTAAGTGAAATTCTACAAATATCTTTTACGGGAAATATCGAAGTGTTTAAACCTTTTTTGCAAAAAAGATTCTTGTATCAGTCTTTTAGAACATTGCCCTAATCACTTTATTCCTTTTCTAAACTTTGCATGATTTTATTGGTTAGTTCTTTTGTCAAATTCGATAGAATACTCAAAAGAAAAGTCAGGTAATTGCGTCTGAGATAGAAAAAAGAGGTTCACAAAGAGGTTGACAAAGGTTTGAGAAATTTTACCCTGCTTTGACAGTGTAATTCTGCAAAATGGAGAACATTTTCAAACCATGTTTTTATTTCATTTTATTTCATTTTATTTTCTTATTTTTTTCATCTTGAAAGTAGGACTAGTATTTCTCACATAGCTACTCCTGTCTTCTACAATTAAGTACACCGTGAAATTGACAAGATGAATGATTTTGGAATGATTATGGTATGAAATTTAGCGAGTATGTGAAGCGGGTTTTGAGTGAATTTAATGGGAGGTAAACCAATATTTATTTATTACCTCCCTTGAATAAAATATGCATAGAAATTATATAAATAGCTTCGTGATTCTCAAGGAACCCATCAGACGCTTAAAATTTCAATTATGTCAGTGAAATGACGATTTTCTACTATTTCTATTAATTTTTAACACAGTCGTTGATTGTATCATTTTAGTGATTTTGGGGCGTTTTTGATCGATTTGGGTGAGTGTTTGGAACGAAGAATGGAGCACTGAGTAAGTGATTTAGATTGGTTTTGATTGAGAGGAATGTCAATTTCACGATGTAACTAACTGTACATTAAACATCCATCGGAGATAACCTTGTCCTACTCATGTGTAAGAACACTACGAAAGACCGGTGGCGACTTCATTTATTCACACTTCACGCTTCACACTTAAAACATATTTTCTTTGAAATGTGAACTCGGAAGCGTGAACTGGTGGTAATATATCTTAAATTCAAACTTCAAACTTGACACTTCAAACATAATATCTTTGAAGTGCGAAGTGTGAACTTTGAAGTGTGAACTTTGAAGTGTGAAGTGTGAAGTTTGAAGTGTGAATTGTGAACTTTGAAGTGTGAACTTTGAAGTTTGAACTTTGAAGTTTGAACTTTGAAGTGTAAACTTTGAGATATGAAGTTTGAAGTGTGAAGTTTGAAATGTGAACTGTAAACTGGAAAGTTTATATGTCAAATTGATAAACTCCAACTTTCATCTTCACAGTTCAAAGTTCACACTTCACACTTCAAACTTCACACTTCAAAGTTCACACTTCAAAGTTCACACTTCAAAGTTCACACGTCATAGTTCACACTTCAAATTTCACACTTCAAAGTTCACACTTCAAACTTCACACTTCATAGTTCACACTTCACATTTCATATCATATGTTTGAAGCGTGAAGTGTGAATAAAAGAAGTCACCACGGGTCTTTCGTAGAACACATCCTAAATGACATCACCACGACGTCATTTAAGCAACGTCATGACGGTATATATAAAAATAGGAATAAACGTACAAAACTGGTGATATTATTAAAAAAGAATTTGTCACTCGATTTCATTTGAGACAAGCTGATCTTAACCTCGTAAATAATAGAACAATTATAAAGATTGTTTAATAACATTTTTATTCTAGTCTCGGTTAAGATCAGGTTACATTACGGCAGATCCGATAATATATCTTACCTTCCTTAAAGCAACCAATTATAGCAACAGTAATTCTCATATTGGGCTGCTTCGGTCGTCGTCTGATCTCAACAATTACTAGCCGGATGTTGCGATTGATCGCTCCTGGTAAACGCACATTCTCATCTGGTTCAAATCGCTGGAAAGATTGTTTTTATTACATTTTTATGATATAGATTGAATAAGTGATCACAAAAAAACTAAATTTATTAAACGAGTCTTGCATAAACAGCATAAACAGATGCAAACGAGGCTTAAGCATGGTCAGATTCATTAATTCGCGTAACATATAAAGCTGACTCATACAATTGAAATGATATCATTTTAAACTCTTACCCTCCCATCTTTTAAAGTATACGATCGCCATATCAGCCCTAAGATAAGAGACAGCGCAAAGTGTAAGTCAATGATACCTAAGCTCTTACCTTACCATTTTGACGCTTCTGCGATTACGGCTAATGCTTTCAATATTTCAATATAATTCAACATTTATTTTGCCTAGCAAGTTTTAGCCCGGGTCTGCGATTACTATCGCTAGTTACAATCGTCACATTAAAGTCTTCAACATTTTGATGTCTGGCAAGTTGACATTCTTACCTTTCCGTTTTTGACGTCTACGGTTGCCATCTCTAGCTACAATCGTGACATTAAAATCTTCAACATTTACGTTGTCTGGTAAGTTTACACTCTTACCTTTCCGTTTTTGACGGGTCTACGGTTGCCATCTCTAGTTACAATCGTCACATTAAAGTCTTCAACATTTGTGTTGTCTGGCAAGTTTACGTCTGTTATCGGTACGTCTTTGGGAACTTTGACTCTGACCACAATTGTACTACTCCTTACTCTAAGCGGGTTTCCGTCATCCGGTCTGCAAGGAAAACAAATTCTAGATATAACTTTATTCAGGAAATAAAGGCAATATTGCCTATCAAACCACATATTTACAAGCAAAACATCATAAGTGCAGTCAATGGTGAACATATTTAAGGTCGAGTGATTGAAATATGAAAACGATTTTTCCATATTTTGTGGTGATTGTGATGGTTACGTAACATTTGAAACGTTTGAAAGAAATACGAGAGAAGGCCCTTTTTGACGATTTGAAATATAACCTTTGTAGATGAGGTTGTGCTGACACATATATTTCTTTTTTTTTTTATTATTTTTTTTAATTGATTTTATTTTCTTATTTTCTGAAGATGCGAAAAACAAACTGACATAAATTTGATCCGGCGGTGCACGATAATCCATCAATTTGACCAAAATATGGAAGAATAGTAAGTTAGGGAGGTAATCAAATTATTTTTGCATTCAAGTATAAAAGCGTTATTCCCCTTTGACACCGATATCAATCGATGAAGGGGAATAATCCGATTTTAAAGTTATTCATAAGTAGGACCAAGTTTTTTCCCTTACACAAATACTGACACAGACATACACGTTTAAAATGTTAACCCTTGCCATACTGAATAAATAATCTAACAAAATTAAATAGGTTTAAGGTCGTTGTTGACGGCACTTTTTTGTTGTTGTTGTTTTCTTTCTTTTTTTTTCGTTTGATTTTTCCATTCTAAAAGGTGGTTAAGGAGTTAAAGACCAAGATCAGATTGTACATATGTTCATGCTGATCCTTGTCTGTACTTCCTGTCAATACTAGTAAGTATCAAATTATACATATTAGGTTAAGTATCAAATTATATGTAATAGGTTAAGTGGCCAGTCACCAGACCCAGTGAAACCTTATGTAAATCATAAGAATCCACAGCCATCCTGTGTCTGGCCCTCAATGTTAAAGGAATGGATACTTATGTCCCTTAGTCCTCTCTTACCCGAAACAAAAAGGCAAGATAGAGGTTGTAGAGATTTTGTAGGCTGAATTACAAGTAAAACATTCAATTTAAGGGTTGCAACATAACATTTGAAAATCATTATTATTATTTTCTTTTTTATTATTCTAATATATTAATATTGCAGACTTAACTTATCATGCTTTAGGAGTAATATATCAACACCAGGCAGCATAATTCATGCAGTATGGCCCTAGTAAATATCCTTCCTGTCAGTATCAATTTTAACCCTTTCCTGTTTTACAAAATTTTGGACCTGTCCAAATTCAAAGGTTTTGCAGACGAAAATTAAAAGTGGATTTAATTTGAAAAATAACCATTCAGTAGGGTAGAAGAGAGTGTGGAAAAAGAAGAAATTGCTTGTCAGAAGTCATCAGCAAATATTGAGCCTACCCTGAAAGCTAAAACATGTTCATAACCTTCTAGATAGTTAAAATTTTGTTCAGCAAAATGCAAAAAGTAAATAAAAGGAAAGATGGCTCATTGATTTTCAGATGAGTTAATTTCCTCTCTGCGTTTAAACCCTTTATATATAAAAGTAGCTAAGTTTGTTATAGTTTTCACA
This sequence comes from Fragum whitleyi, assembly GCA_948146395.1. Taxonomy (NCBI): domain Eukaryota; kingdom Metazoa; phylum Mollusca; class Bivalvia; order Cardiida; family Cardiidae; genus Fragum; species Fragum whitleyi. The sequence continues at coordinate 45,891,778 of OX411556.1, forward strand.
TTTTCACATTTTAGTAATTCTGAGAATTTCATCATACTTGGGTTTTTCCAAAAATACTTTTTCACATAACTTATCCTAAGGTCCTTATAAAGAGTGCATTCCAACAGAAAGTGCATCTCATCCTCTATTACATTACAAGTCTTGCATTTCCTATTTTCTAATGGTGTTTTTTGTGGTTTATGCCATCGTCCTGCTTCTATTTCAAGTCTATGGGCTGAGATTCTAAATTGTGTGTAAGCTTTTCTAATTTTTTCTATATGTATGAAATCAAGATACGGTTGGAAGGAAAAATTACAGAATGTCCTATATGTCCTTGCTCTGTTGGACTCTAATAAATTTGCATTCCATTCTTGAAGATACATATCCTGAGCTCTCTGTTTAAAAATAGCCAAAAAGTAATTTGAGTTTTCTACTCCTTGGTTTAACCATACATCATAAAAGCCATATTGTTCAAGAATGCTTTTGACATTTGTAGCCCAAGATTTCTTGTTTGGGTGCAGAACAAGGTCATCCAACATTAGATTATACACATTTTTTTCTCGTTTTAAATCATCAGATTTAGTAATTTTGAGCCAATACTTAATTACTCTGGTGATCAATTTCACTTTTAAAGGATATCTTCCCAGCTCACTGTAAATAAAAATATTTTGGCTTTGTCGACGCACACCTAGTATATTTTTGTAAAAGCGTAAATTGAGATTTTCAAGCTTATATATCTTATTTACTGCCCATGTCTCACACCCATAGCTTAAAATGGGTTCAATGAGTTTTTCGTAAAGTTCTAGTTTATGGGATATTGCGAGATTGGGGAAATTTATGAAATAAGATTTAAGCCTGCTCATTGCTTTTAATGCTCGTCCATATAGTAATTCGTAGGTGTTTTTGAACGATCCACCTGTAGTAAAGCTTATACCAAGATATTTGAATTCATTCACAATTTCCAATATTGTATCTTTATATTTAAAAATCATATTGTTACAAATCCTAACCTTTTTGAAAATCATGATCTTTGTTTTACTTATGTTTACTTGAAGCTTCCATCTGTCACAGTAAGTTTCTAATAGATCTAATCCTTGTTGTAAACCAGTTGCTGTCTCAGAAACCAAAACGATATCATCGGCGTACAAAAGTAGGAAAAGTTTCATCATTCCCAGTTCTATACCACCAAAGCCTTTTGTAATGAAGTGTTCTTCAATATCGTTTATGTACATAGAAAAAATAAATGGTGACAAGCTCTCCCCTTGTCTCACCCCAAGAGAACAAATGAATGCTTCACTATCTTCATTATCCAGCTTGATTTTGCATGTTGTCTTATAATTTTCATACATGGATTTTATTATATTAAGCATGTGTCCTCTTATTCCTAATTTTATGAGTTTATACCAAATGATATCTCTTACTATATAATCAAAAGCCTTTGTAAAGTCTATAAAAGCTGCAAACAATTTTTTGTTTCTATTTAATAAGTGATTTATAATTCCATGTAGAATGAATATTTTATCTACTGTTCCCATATTTTCCCTAAACCCTGCTTGAGCTTCTATATAAACATTATATTTTTCTGCCCATTTTGTTAACCTACTGTTCAAAATTTTAGTAAAGATTTTACCTAAAGTACTCAAAAGAGTTATTCCCCTATAATTACCCGGTTCATTTGGATCCCCTTTTTTTAATATTGGGATAATTAATCCTTCAGACCATTTGTCTGGAAAGTACCCCATAAGGAATAAATGATTAAAACGTTTTGTTAGACAGTTTTAAAAAGTATTATTTTCCACACCAAATTTAAAGAATTCATTGATGACGAGGTCCGGGCCTGGGGATTTACCCATATTCAGACCTTTACAGGCTGTGAGTGTAACCAAGCCTTGCGTTCAGTAGAACAAATCGCTTTCGAACGATAGAATTCGCTTTCCTGCTTTCCTTTATGGAACGATGGACTTGCTAGAAGTGCTCGAAGTAAATAGCTAGCACGGTCACAAACTGACTTGCAAAGCAAACAAAAAGGCTGTATCGATTTCTCGAGCTTCTCCTTTTCGTTTTGTTTGGTCATAAGTTATCTGAAAGTAGGGATCTATGAATAACACATACGTTTTGCTACATAATATAAATCTATTGGTGTTTTCTGATGGTATTGGGATTTAGCATTGTTGCCTAGTAACTGGTCCTTTTTAGAAAGCGCTTAGGATGGGTTTAAGACAGATTGCTTGCTTTAAAAGCGGCGAGCTTTTGGAGAGACCTCACTTGAATTTCTTCCGGAGGTCATTGAATGGTAAAAGTAGATCCTTTAGAAAAAGTATTGCGACATTGAAACATTATTTTTGAGAGTGAAATAGTAACCCGTGTGCTCGTTTTTGTTCTTTTCACCTAGTTTTGTATCTCTTCTTTGAATTAACGCTTGATTTCACCTTCTATGTGCACGATTTCCTTTGCAAAAGGAAGGATAACGGGTTTGGGTCGTACCCAAAAGAATTGTCCTCTTTAAAGGTGGAAAAAGGCGGTACCTCTTCTTAAGCTTGGGTACCCCAAAAATTGAAGGGAGTTTCCCGAGTTTTTTTTTACTTTAAAGTAGGACATTGGACGAAGATGAAGGGCTAAAGAGGTCAAAGGTCAAATCTTTCTGTGGAACCGACCAAAGCGCCAGAAAAGAGTGCAATTTTATATAGAACAAAGGAGGCCCAAAATCCGGTGGGGGTCACTCCTTCTTCGAATCCTTAACGCAGAACAGGAAAACCTGCCTTTGTGATTTTTCTTGGTAATTTAAGGCAGATAGTATCGACTAAAGTGAGCCTGCAAAGGCGTTCTGTCTGATCATAATCTACTCTGCCTTATTTCGACTTATAATTACTTTCGGGAAATCTTCAGCCAGCCAGGTTGAAATGACACAATATCAATGAATGATTTTAAACAAAATGTGAGCCGTCGCGCGAAAAGGGACCATCTGGAAACTCCGTAAAATATTTTTCTAACAAGAAATTGGGTACAACAAAGGTCAAACAGAGGTCACATTTGAAAAAAAAAAACTTCCAAAGAGAGGTAAGTTGATCTTTCTTGATTCAGAAAATAAGCAAAGTTCGAAAAGATTCGACCCAAGTCAGTCCGCTCTATCCGCGCAGTCTGACTAGGATCGACACTTTACGCACTAGGTCGTCCCTTTTCGCGGGTCAGGTAACTTTTTTTCAGCATTATTAATACCCATACCTGATGCTGCCTTTCGGACTATCCTCTTCCGGTTCAATAGTTATGTCCTCATCAGGAATATAGGCGGGGCTATCCATTCCAACAACCAATGGACAAACGGTTGTCGGTGGGAACGTCGACGTTGTCTCACTTAGAGTGGGTGTAGCCTCACTAGAATACGTCACCACGGGGGAGGAACTAGAGTAGATACCTGACGATATGGATGGTAGACTGGACATCGTGCTAAATCCGCTCTCTGACAATGTTCCGGTTATAACTGTAGTTTCTGCAAAGGAAAATAGTTTTGGTCCAACTTTATTTCAGCTTCCTATATCTAACTGAAACCTTTTTATTGGCAAAACCTTCATGTAAATAAATCGAAACCCGTATCTAATTGTATAATCCTAAAAATGTTTAAAAAAAGCGTTTTAATTGATAACTAAGAGTGAAGTAATAGTTAAAGTAAATTTCTGACAATTTACGTGATATAACCTAAGCGGAGCTATAGCGGAGCGAAAGGTTATACGCGCAAATTTTAAGAATATGAACTATAACTGTTTTACCGATCGACTTATTTTTTCGCCAAATAACGCTAGATCAAATGAGTTGCACGTCAATCAATGATGTCATTCATATTTGTTGCGTCATACTTTCTTTAATCAAATCGAGGTAAATAAAATGTGGGAGGAGCGAATTTAATCTCGATCGGGTTTCTGTAAATTTTTACAAAGTGCAATAATAAAAATATATTATTGCACTTTTATTATTTCTTTTCATAAAAACAAATATTAAAGTATGGAATTTACCGGAAGCCGTAGTTTCCTCCTCGCCTGTTGTCACAAGCCAAGACGTAGATCCTGACGTGGTCGGGCTCGGCGAAGTTGTTGTCACTGAAATAAATATAATGCAGAGAGTTCATTCATTTGAGTTTAAACCTGACATTTTTAAAGAACAAAAATTCTTTGACACACTGAGATGCCTAGGTAGCCACGCATGAAAATAGGGAAATATTATCTAAATATAGAATAGTTAAATTTCTAGACAGAAGGAGTGGAAGCAAAGCCCTACGTTCAGGATGAAAGCGTTACGGAAGCGTTTTCGATATGATACCCCGCTTTGCACGTATGTGCACGTGCAAAGCGGGGTATCATATCAAAGCGCTCGCGAAACGATTTTACATCCTGAACACAGGGCAGGTTTGGTAGAATCTTCACCAAGATGTCGATCCTTACACTGATGAGTTTCTTTACTTTTCAAGTATATACATTTGATGTGGATGATTGCATAATTTTGTGATTAAGGACCGTTATCTCATGCTTGCTAAATTTCAATTCAGTCCACCCTACTCCAGGCTATATGAAAATCTCCCGCGTTTTCGAATACCGAGTTTCGACTATGATATTGCATTGCACTGTTATGTATATGTAAATCCGTTACTGCCATACATGTATGTTTAAAGATAATATTTGGTCACCCATATGAACGTGTACATCGATTCATTTATGAAGTCTACTACTTAATAACTCTTGAATGCGGGTGATGAAATTTATTCTTTTGCCCCTTATACTATCTAATCAACACATACAGCATTTCATACAATTGAACTTCAAGTCCATGCTTGATCGCCACGTGCCAAAGTATCTTCGGAATCGTATTCAAGAGCCTAATTGTGTATTCTGCATAAAGGTAAGGTTTAAGTCAAAATGCCATCGTTGTATTTACCCTTCCAATCGTTCGCATTCATTTAACCATTTCCAAAACAAGAGTGTATCGCTTTATTCATCTGTAAAATATTCTCTCGTTGACTTAAATGCTTCAGTTTTCCAAATGAGTTTTGTACTTGCATAAGAAAACGGAAAATCTAGATTTCATAACATCTATTGATGGTACGCTTCATTCTGTACGTATTCAAGGGCGTAACACCCATTACGCAAAGTACGCAAGTGCAAAAAAGAAATAATTCTCTGTTGTAAAATATCGTTGATGAATGATCACAACATCGAAACTACAGCTTATTCAAGCTGTAGTTACGGTGTTTTGATTAATCACCAACCCTCAAATCATAAAAAGGGAGCGGACAGAGGACATGCATCATTTGTTTGTCCACATATCGCCTTTATCCTATAAATTCTTAGGATGCCGCCTTCTGAGTGCGAATAACTTTTAAAGTCCTAGTTACGCATATGGTATTATTCATTGAAATGTGTCTGACGCTTTGTCTCCATTCCGCGTTGAGCAGATCCAAAACCGACAACTTACCTTGTTTAAAACAGGCCTTTATTTCTAGTTGAATCCTGAAAGGCCTTGATCCGAGAAGTTCAAGGTCGATTTCGATAACAGTTCGGTCTACAGGAATAGGAGCATCCGGTGAGAATTTCTGAAATTACACACAAGCCGAGATTTCAATTATCTGTTCTAGTTTCTCCGCTGAAAGAATTATGTCTTATTCCTTCTGATAAAAGTGACCTTCCTAACAGTAGAATAGTAGAAGTAGTATTTGATTTTAACAAAATTGATATTCTACATATAATTTGACGCGATTTTTTGCGATAAATCGTGAACATTCAATAACTTTATTGAGTCAAGTTATTCCGCGAAACGTATAACGTCGTTTGCAAAATAACGCCAGCTAATGCAATATGACATCTGGGGCCCTGATCACAGTGATAGAAATATGTCGAGAGCAACCGTTCAGTTGTAGTAGTGTGAATTTCGTATAGATCTAGTGCAGCCGCTGTCATAGCACAGTTTGTAATATGACCTACGTCGCGGGAGGGAAATTGGATATTTTTGATATTACACGAGTGTTTATTACACTAGTGGAATAACTATGCAAATGAGCTATAAACGAATAGCAACGCTATTTTGTAACCGCGAAAATGACGTCATAATGTGTATATTGTGACGTCAGTTTTAAACAGCGTTATAAGTTTCGCGGAAAATTGAAATGTTGAATTTCAATAATTTTGGCAATTTTTCGCCACAATTCGGGTCATATCATAAATAGGATATAGAATTCGTGCTCATTAAACACAGAATTTATTAAACTCGTCATCTAAAACAGATAAAAACTCGAGCAGCCTCATTTTTATCTGTTTATAGATGACTCTTTTAATAAATTCAGTATTTCATGACCACTCATTCAATATCCTCTATTTATAAGCACAATGGACTCCTGATTTTCAATCCTGGTGGTCATAGGTTCTATCCCCGGTAGCGGCTGACATCCTTTCTGACATTTGGTAATAATTGATAACCAATTGTGCTCGTATTTGGACTAATTGCCTGACACTGGGGAAATGACGAAATGGTAGCGCTGTTGCGAGGAATGCCGAAAACTTATTGCAAGGTGCTGTAGCTGCTAATAAATTTGAAAACGGTATAAAGCACTCTACAACCTAACGTTCATTACAACATATTACAGGTACGAATTGAACGACCCGTTATTCAATAGAATGATAATAATAATTACCTTGCCATTTTGAACTGGTCTGAGTGAATTATCAGTCGGACCTCTGGTCGACACACGTACAAAGTTGACGTTTTCGTTTGTCGGCAGCTCGATATTTTCAACGTATATTCCCGGAAGGAAAATCTTTATAATCGGGTCGTCCCGTCTGATTACGAGAGAATTCGGACTTGACGGGCGAATATTATCGATATTTTTCATGGCATTATCATCATCGATAAAAATAGAATTCGATGGAACGTAAAGTGGGTCGTCCATTCCTTCGATGACGTCACATTCTTCCTGTGTCGTCAAAGTTTCTGATGTAGTTTCCATTTCAGTGCTGACTGTGGTTAAGTTGACAGGCGTTGTAGGCATTGTCGAGGTCTCAGTAGATGTCACTGAAATAATTTCGGGATAAAAACATGTATATGACACGTCATGCAAAAACAAAACCATGTGGCAATCGCGAAAAGTGCAGGTCTTGACCAACCTGCAAAAACTTCACAGGCTGGTCAGGTGCGAATTGTTTACTTTTTTAATATTTTCTGATCATAGCATTCAATTGTTTATTTAACAGAGATCCAATATTGTTTCTTAAAGTTATGTGTTGCAGGTCAACTAAAGACATTATACATTTGCTAAAAGGGCAATAAAAGGCACAAAGACCTATAAATAATGATTTTTATATAAGATTCAATTTGAACAGAAACTGCTACAGATATATTTGATTTTTTATTATTTTTTAGAAAAAAGAAAGTGGTTTGCACAATTAACAAAATTTCAGCAATTTATACTTTTAGCACATTATTTCTCAGGTATAAAACTACAGAGACGAAAAATCAAGTTACTGTTAAGGATATCCTTTGTTCGTGTGTATGGTAGTTGTATGGGATTTAAGACAATTTTCAATTTTAGTTTTATTTCGGTGGCTCGTGCACCTATCAATGTTTTCCTGTAGTTTCTCACACCAGAAAAAAAGAGCCGTTAGAGACGAATTATGCTCCCCGAATAAGGCATTGTCACAAAAACAAGAGCCATGTTGGACATGGACATCCCCCGCCACGAAAGCTTGATAGTAAACTGAAGCCGAATAGATTAAAGATTCTGTTGTACTGTCAGAGATTTACCTCCAATAAAATCTAAGTATTAAAAAAAACAAAGGACAAAAACTCCAAAAGTATGCAAGTAACAGTTGTAGTTCTTGTGTATTGCACTTCTCCTCCATGAGATCTATCCACCCATAAAGATTCAAGTTGATAGCTATTATACTTTAGGAGATATGCTCCAGACAAAATCTAAGTATCAAAAATAACAAAGGGCAATAACTCCAAAAGTATGCAAGCAAGAGTTGTAGTTCTTGTGCATAGCACTTCTCCTTCATAAGATCTATCCTCCCATAAAGTTTCAAGTTGATGGCTATTATACTTTAGGAGATATGCTCAAGACAAAATCTAAGTATCAAAAATAACAAAGGGCAATAACTCCAAAAGTATGCAAGCAAGAGTTGTAGTTCTTGTGCATTGCACTTGTCCTCCATAAGATCTATCCACCCATAAAGTTTCAAGTTGATAGTTATTATACTTTAGGAGATATGCTCTGTGGTTAGATTGCAAGGACTCAAATAAGGTGTTATCTTATACAGCTAACATAAAGGTAACAAACATTTAACCCCCTTTTTGCATGACATATTCTTAGACACACATTACAAATAGTTTATGGTAAAGGGCATCTGATTTGCTACTCAAATGTGAAATTGCATCAAATTCTGAAGATAAGACTAGGAGACATGAAAGAATAACTGTATTTTACACGCTAACGGACAAACATTTAGACCCCTTTTTTCCATGATATATTTTTTAACGTTAATTTCAAATTGTTTATAGTGAAGGGCATCTGATTTGCTACTCAAATATGAAATTTCACTAAATTCTGACTGTTAGACTAGGAGAAATTTGAGAAAAACTGTTTTTTACCCTAATTCCCTTTTTCTCGTGAAGAGGCCTCAAATCCAAAAACTGTCACAGATGCATCAACACTATACAATAGGCAGTGCACATGATAAATTCATTTGATCTGGCCCAAGGGTTATAGAGAAATAGGTGGGGACGGACGGACGGACGGAATTACGGACGGGCGGACGGGCAGACGAAGCGGCGGCTATATAGTCTCCCTTCGGGAAGCATAAAAACACGTTGCATTGTTGCCATCAGCTGCTCACCCCACCTAGACATACTACTAACCATAATTCTCATAATGAAATCTAAATGACCTTATGTCACATTGACTTTTGCCAAACGTCGCATGAAAGTTGGCAGAGAGAGTCGGAGTCCGAAATTACGACCCCAGAATTTACATTCCTATATATTCGGAAGCCCGGGGCCTGTTTTCCCAGACATCTTACGATCATTTTTTGCGTAAGTCATAAATTGAAGTTGCTTCTAGATTAGAAATAAAATACAGAATTATGCCATGCACAATCTCATTGGAATCGTCTCCTAAAGACGATTCCGATGAGATATTGCAAGGCAGAATCAAACAATGAATGAAAACACTAAGTACGATTTGTGATTTTGACTTACGATCAAATTTTCATAAATTAAAGTTGCTTCTTGATTAGAAACAAAATACGAAACTATGCCATGCATAATCTCATTGGAATCGTCTTCTTAAGAATCTAACAATGAATGAAAACACTAAGTACGATTTGTTATTTTGACTTACGATTACATTTTTCGTAAGACGTTTAGTAAAACGAGTCCCCTGGTTCCCATGTGCAGGAAATGGTAAATTCACTTAAATGAGAGATACTCGACATACCTGGTTCCCCCACTTGGCATCCGTGAAGCTCGAATTGTACATAAATGTTCTTTCCCGATGTAACTCGAATTCTTATGGCGGACACTTTAACTGGGTCAATCTTCATTCGGGTTTCTTCATTTGGTTTCCTAACTCGAAACACCTGAATAATTGAAATGAATGAAACACGTTGAACCAACCTGTAAAATGTGATGTGTTTCATTGGTACTGAAGTTTAAAAGAGGGTTAAGATAATACAATTCTTATTAGAGATTATCCACTTAGGTGGACTTCGGACATCGGATGTCTGACTTCGAACTAAGAGGGGTCGTCTCAAAATGAAAGAAACAATATTCGTTGATACATCATGATTGCATAAAAAGATGAGGTATCTGATCATATTTTTAAGTGTTATTCGCTAGTACGGAGGCTCAAAAACTTGTAAAATTTCGGACATGCATGTTGTTTAATTATTTCAAATATGAGCGCATCTATCTCACCACGCTAAGTAATTTCTATACTGCAACGTAGACATACCAGTTTGTCTATCCATCTATCTGTCAGCTTATGAATCTGTTCACTCATTTTTCTTCAGTACTTCAAAGCTAATTTGATATGCAGGTGGCATGTTTTAAGAGATAACTGGAAGTGGTCATTTCATTCAAGAGCAATGTCAAAACTTTGACCTTTATCTCAAAATCTTGTGTTGCATAGCAACCTGTTATTTTTGAAAGCGCTTGCGTTGCATTCCACATAGGTTGCTCGCTATTAAACACTTCGAAACCGTGCGCGACACCGCGACACCGTATGGGATTTGGTGAACCGAACGCGGCACATTAAACTTAACCCAGCAAGTATCATTTGAAAACATTTGTTTTTTGCAGTGTTGTAAAAAGAATGATCACTGTCTAATTATTGTCTAAATTATCAAAATTATGCAGTTTGTAGGCCGACCGTATTACATCGCATTTTTGGAGATTATTCTAAATAATCTAAATAACCTGCGACACGACACTCCCAATTAGGGTTTTTTGTATGGAGTTTTACGTAGCTTTCAACAATCTTTCAGTTATATCGGCTAGAGCAATAACAATGGATTCCTGGTATTTCTCATACTAGTACTACCATTTCATCCTTTCCTAGCCTACAGCTTCTATTCCACATAGGTCTACGATTATCAGCCCATTAATGGAAGGCAAAAAGTCGAAAAGAATGAGTGCCGATGTCGGGGATCGAACCTCTAGATTGACAGTCCGACGCGCTACCAACTGCCCTCTGAGTGCGGCTTACTTTCAATGAGGATATACTGCACTAGATAATGATCTAAATGCTATCGTCAGTCTACTGAAGCGATCATTTTTTTAAAATGAAAAACGAGTAATCGTTTAAGCCACATCGTGGTATCATCGTCGTTGCTTGCGTGTTCAATCTGTTATGTGTCAAGATTTCTTAAAAACATTTAATGGTATCTCTGAAGGCAAAAGTTTAAACTTGCAATAAATATTGACTGTCCATTAAGTATTAAGCCCTTGATTTTAATTTGGATATATTCTTATCTTACTTTTGTAACAAATGTTTACCTTTTCTTTGTCTGAGATTTTTTCAGCAATCATTTTTTAAAAGGATAGAAAAAAAGAATTTAGTTAGCATTGATTGTGAAATAAGTATCAAATAAAAAGCGTAGAACATATGAGAATCAAGTATAAAGCCAATACAGCATTGTGCGAGAATAACGCATTTCTTCATTGCTTTTCAGTGGCTTATCAAGAAATGACGGTCGATAAAAAATTGAAAATCCCACTCAAACCAGTAAAATGATTAAAAAAATAAATAATCTGCTTTCGTTCATTTCACTCTATTTTAAGTTATTTGATCACAGCCCAATAATCAAATCTAAATGACTTCATGGTGACGTTGCCTTGTAATCACGCGCAAAACGACGCGCTTTGTCATTTTGTCTAATCGTTTAATCATTTTAATCAAAGAAAAAGAGTAATAGTTTGTTTTTCGGGTAAGATAGAAAAATACTTCATTTCGTGACAAGCAAAAGCTATAATTTCGCTCGGCGCCCCCCCCCCCCACCCCCAATTTTGAAAATCTAGCTTTTGTTGCTCAACCAATGAAAAAAAGATCGACACTGAAAAAAAGGTTTTTTTCCTCTATGTTGTTGAATTTTTTATGCGTCGGCCGGACGTCGGCAATTATACAACAAAGTATGAAATAGCTGACGTGACAACGTCTTCTTACTTGACCAGCGATAATGCACAAATTAGGATGAGGCAGATATTGAATATCGGTTTAAAAAACTGAGCCACCGAATAGCGACCAATACGCCGGCGAGGCGTCGTTAATTTTGACGGAAACCAAATTTCAAAACCTAAAAAAGTACGGCTGCGATGGAACAAAATCGACAGGTCCACGGCAGATGACCGATTGTAGCACGGCCGTTCGCCAGCGATTTGTGGTCGATACAGTCGGATCCCATGGCAATTCAAATTTCGGAAAGGTTTAAGTAATGATACGAATTTTTGACACCCATGACTCTTACATATGTTGATAGATTTTATAAAGTAGACTAAGTTTATCAACGCCTCGCCGATCTAACAAAATCGCGTTACCTATATTGAATCGGCTGATGCACCGATGACTTGCAGGCTAGTCGCAGACTCTATCCCCGAAAACATCGTCGAATCGATTTGGTGAAACTATATTTTGAATTTATTCCACCCCGTTAAAAAGAATAGTAAAAGATTGAACAAAATGTGTCAATCTCAGTCTTTGCTGATTTGCAGGATGGCTTATATTGGAATGGAACGTGTTTTCGTTGAAGATATTTTCTGAATCTAGAAATAATCGTTCTCTGTTGCCGTAAATCCGTTCGGACAGGCCATTTTTAAGCTGACTTCTGCTGGACCCAATCTCTTCTTCAAGAACTTGTTTGAGATGCAAAGACGTTTCCAAACGCTTTGAAATGGCTACCCGCTTTGTACATTAGTGTATGTGCTCAAAGTGTTATTTTTTTCGAACGTTTCAAGAACGTTTACAGTTTTCTAGTAATATTACGCGTCCTTAACATCATAGAATCATAGTACTTTATTGTAAAAATCGGCGAAAAATCCATACCTGCAATACATATACATATATTTATATTAGTAAAGGGTTACAGGTATAAGTTGTTTGTGTATTTTGAGACATCCCCCGCTATTTTAGTAAGTCAGATGTCTAATCTCGGAGTTCACCTAAGTGGATAATGTCTATTACGAATGGCCCTGCTGTTGACACTATGATAGTCAACCCAGGCGATACTATTCATTTATGACAACATGAGATCGCTTAAGGTAGTGGGCCCGTATTCATTCCGCAACATTTCGGATCTCATCACCTTTCAAAATTTTAAGCGAGGTGTCCTAATTAAATCATTGGCGAACCTCTGTTAACAATGTTAATGTTCATGACGACCAAAACTTTGCAAAACTATCGCGGGTCCAATTCCTTAACCACGATCCTTTATGTTAGACTTTTAAGTTCATCTTTTGAATTGTAAGCGACGAAAATTTGGTACAGATAAGAATATCGTGAAATAAATAAGATGGATGATTTTGAACGATTTTGTAATGAATTTGAACGAGTGTGTGGAGCGAGGGTTGAGTGAAAATTCGTGGGAGGTAATCCAATATCGCTAATTTTGTTCGGAATGAGCAAATTTAGAGATACACATATTAATTACCTCCCTTTAATAAGACATTCGTACAGGTTCCAGAAATAGTTTCCTTACTCTTCAAGGACCAATCAGATGCTTGAAATTTCAATTTTGTCAGTGAAATCGGGATTTTACAAAAGCTTTATTTATTTTGAATGTAGTTGTTGATCTTATCTTTTAAGTAATTTTGGGGCGTTTTTGAATGATTTGGGTGAGTGCTTGGAATGAATGAATGAATGAATGAATGAATGAATGAATGAATGAATGAATGAATGAATGAATGAATGAATGAATGAATGAATGAATGAATGAATGAATGAATGAATGAAGCGCTGAGTGAGTAATTTAGAATGGTTTGATTGAGATGAATGTCAATTTCACGATGTAACTAACTGTATCTGAAGCCTAACTCAAGCATCAGATACAACATTATATAGTCGCCAAACAAAGTTATGCTTTTGAAAAGCAAATTATGGGCCAAGTTATTTCAGGCCCGACCGGGGCCCGTTGTTGTTGTTTTTCCAGCTTGAAACCAGTCCTGCGTTCAGGATGACAAAACGGTTCAAGTTATACCCCGCAGGGCTGGTATCAAGCTGAAAAAAACAACAACAACGGACCTGGCTGTGCCTGAAATAAGTTGGCCCAATGATTACGGTCTGTTAATATGAAAGCGGTCAGTATATATGTTGGTGGTCAATATTTAGCAATATTGATGTACCTTTGGTCTGCTATCGTCGTCAAACTCGGTCTTCCAAGGAGAATTCAACGGCTTGAATTCCACGATGAATGTCATTGGGCCGCTTTTAATTGTTATTTCATTAACAAGCGTCTCCATTCCGAAGATTACGGTCACATAGGGGCTTGAATCATTGGGTTTGGGGAGCCAGGGCTCGCCGTCCAGGGTACCATCGCCTGAGTTCGGTTTCTGTGAACTGTATTTGATGTCTTTTGATTTTAATACTAGGTCTTCCATACATACAGCTGTGAAAGAGATGAAACATTGTATTATTGTGAATTCAATTCTTACAGACATAAAATGAATATCAAATGATTGGACGGTCTGACTAGAAACCAGAACTGAATATCAATAATAAGAATGACAAGTAAAGCAATTTTTCCTATGGTATTATTTATTGTAAAATCACATATAGAAGTTGATTAACAGTAATAACACTTATTTTGTTCTCATTTCGTCCTTAAATTACATTCTTGTATGATTTGTTAATAACTGCAAGACTGGTTCACGAGCCATTGTAGCTATATCAATACGTCAAACAATTATCATTTCACTGAGGTTCAGTGCTGAATGTGTACAAAATGATTTATGTATGTGTATGGGTGTTTTGTTGTTACTGTTGTTGCTGTTTAATTTCTAAAAAGAACATGTCCCAATATAATAACATCTGACAACTATATAGATTATCATAGTTTGATGACAATCACTTTTTTAATCTAAATGACACAAGAGATTAGAGTTCGTCAGCAATAATCGAAAGAAGTCTGATAAATAATAAAATGAAGTATTAAAAATACAAAGTGTCTAAAAACTGTTTAGTGAAAATTATATGGCCTGGAAAATAAGTAGCTACGACGTTTAGGGCGCCCATTAACGAATTGCATTTTGCATTTTGGTTTACGTCTGTGAATATATACTTTGCAGCCAAAACATGTTTTGACCTACAGTTAACAACATCGTGAAATTGACAAGATGAGTGGTTTTGGAACGATTTTGGAATGAAATTGAATGAGTTTGTGGAGCGAGATTTGAGTGACTTTAATGGGAGGTAATCCAATATTGCAAATTTTGTTCAGGATGAACAAAATTAGCAATATTAATTACCTCCCTTCAAAAATTAGCTTATATGATCTAAAAATAGCTTCCTATTTCCTCAAGATCTAATCAGAAGCTTACAATTTCAATTAATCTAGTGAAATCCCGACTTTTTTCCCAGCTATTTTTATTTTGAACGAAGTTATTACTATATGTTTTTTCAGTGAGTTTGGAGCGTTTTTGATCGATTTGAATGAGTGTTTTTGAATAAATGAATGGAGCGCTGCGTGAGTGGTTTAGAATGGTTTTGATCGAGATGAATGTCAATTTCACGATGTAACTAACTGTATGAGGCCTTCTCAGATATCGGAGGTCAACAATTCTGGCCGGCGATCCGTAAATTATGACGAATGACTTACTAGTACTTGTAATAATTTGTGTTGTATATCCTTGCTTGGTTGTCGTGCCGGAGGTTGTCGGTGTCGGAGTCTCACTCACGGTTGTATGTTCGATCGTGGTCTCTTCCGGCGTAGTTTGTGACATGGTCTCGGAGACTGTAGTCTCGGTTATTATATATGGTGACGTGGTGACGGAGGTCGGGGTTACATATGGGGTGGAGGTGGTCTGTGTCTGGCTGGGGGTTGGGGTTACATAAGGGGTGGATGTACTCTGTGTGGGGCTTGGGGTTGGGGTTACATACGGGGAGGAGGTTTCCATGGATGTGGTAGGGGGTGGGGTCGGTACAGATAGAGTTGTCACTGTAATTGAAAAGAAATTCACCATTAAACAAATAAATATATAATACGTACTTAGTATATTGTATGAGAAAAAATATCTAACGAGGTTGGGTTGAGATTGATCATTGTCGAGGCTCTGCCGAGACAATTATCGATTCCCGCAACCGAGTTAGATATTTCTTTCATACAATACACTAAATACGTATTATGTTTATCTTATAATTTCTATTTGCCTTGTTTTCATCGATGTTTCTTACTGAAATGTAAGTTTTAAAAAATAACCGCGTCATATCATTGTTCTAAAAATAACTATGTGAAAAGATAGAAAATATCAAATGGGATGTTATCATACGGATATTTTCATAGTTATAAGATAAACAAGGAAAACAATATAAATACGGCTGTCTTATTAAAATTGATTGATGGAATTGAGTTTTGATCGACTTTGATAATTTTATTTATTTCGTTATTTACCAGAGTCTAGAGCATCTTACTATATATTCATGGTATTTCTGTTGCTGATTCAAAGAAAACACCCTATCCAATCGTCAATTGCTCTGATTAAGTAGAAAGGTAATTAAGGCTTGTAGAATCAAAATATGTATCCTTTCATTTCATTATTATCCTTTAGTGTTTAATCTTTTTTTAAAAAAAAAATGATAGACACTCTCTTACCTGACGGGTGGAAGCATGCCTTCACAACGAGTCCACAGACTCGGGGGTTGCGACCTTCCGCGGCGATCACTCTAATTTTGATTACTTGCGCAGGCTTGCCAGCGGGATTCGAGAATTCCACATCTGAGTTCACAGAGGGATCACTAATAACTCGCATTGGCTGAAAATAGCATGAATATTGATTAATCACGTTTGCTGAAAATATAAAGATTTCTGATTGCTCGCATTTGCAGAAAATAGAGTAAGCATTGATTAATCGCATTGATTAAAAATGGAGAGATAAATGATTACTCGCATTGGCTGAAAAGTAAGTGATTACGGATTACTCGCATTGGCTGAAAAAAGAATAAAAAACTACTCGCATTGGCTGAAAATAGAATGATTACCGATAACTCCCATTGGCTGAAAATATAGTGATTTATGTTTGCTAGCATTAGCTGAAAATAGAATCATTTATGATTACTCGAATTGGCTGCAAATAGAGTAATATCGATTACTCGGATTGGCTTATTATAAATGGGTTACTGATAAAGTTGTCTAAAACCATACTAATTATTAATTGATTACTGGCACAAAAGTGATTAATTATTTATTACATAAAGAGGCTATTAAATAAAAATGCGATTTTCCAATAACTGAACTGAATTGAAAATAGATTGATTACTGTGTTTTATTTCCACAAGTTCAACGTTGTATCGATGATGTTTCAATTTTTACTCATTTACGGCGTTCCTAAGTGGTCCTTCTTTGCGAGGATGTTCACATATTTTATAAATAGCCTCAATTTATTTTTCCTTTTCAAAAACCTACCGGTGTAAATGAACTTGGTAGATATTCTACTTCAACTAAGCTGACCCATTTCACGGTCAGGTATATATGTGTTACTAAAGCGTCTCCGTCACTGAGAATTGTCACTGTTAAAGCGTCCGCCTCATCTGGACGATCTCTCAACGCAGGTTCCCAACACGTTTTGCTGTCTTCATTATATAGAGCGTCTTCGGGTTTGGTACCAGATTTTGATGACGTGGCTCCAATTTGAACGAACGGGGAATCACTATCAAGCATTTTCTCGGTGCATTCTGGTGGGATAAAGGATATGTAGATTTTTTGACTTATACAATTACACCTATCTCTACATCAATAAAAGTTATACATTTCACAATTTACTTTTGATAATAAAGGAATATAATACTGATTTTTAAGTTTGTATTGCAAATTAGACATTTTAAAAGTGTGTTAAAAAAACACAAAGTCCTATTTATAAAATCAACATAAAAAAAAATCTACAAATGACATATAAGTATGTTTTTATTACTTCACTCGAAATAGAAATCGTGTGCATTTCAAGACTTAATATTTCTGACACACTTTAATTCTAAAAAGACTTAGAGAGTGTACAGTTGATTTTCTTATTTCAATAGCGGGGTATGCCACTCCGTCAATATGTGTAACATTTGTTAACAGCATATTTGTGTTGTGCACCAAAAGTTAGCAGTCAGTACAGACTAGGATCAGTCTAAATATACGTGTAGTCTTATCTTATCCTGCATTGACAGCTTTCTATTTAATATTTGTGGGAAACTTACAAAAATTTAAAACTTAGCAGGATACTGTCAATCACATCGTGAGATTGATATGCATGTCGACCACTCTCCCAGAACTCCAATCATTTATTTCAATACATTTACTCAAAACCCTTAAAAACGCTCCGGTTTTTTTTATTAAAGTGCATTGAAATCGTTAAAAATGACCAACATTTCAATCTTATTGACCAAATAATTGCATTGTTTTAATTGGTTGGTGGTGATCTTTAAGCGTCTGTTTTGTTCGGTAAGACAAAAATCGGAAAAGTACGAAGATTTTATTAAAGGGGGGGTGTTAAAAGAAATATCGCTTATGTCGGGCAATATTATCGATGATGTTTTACTTTCCATGAGAATCATTTGAGCCCCTGTGTGACATTTCCAACAATTTGACATTAGCGTAAAGGACAAACATTAAGTAGTCAAAAAGCTGTGTAATCCAAATAGAAGATTGCTTGATTGTCTATAGATACTTTGAGACCTTATCTATTTACAAAGTGCATAGTGAAGACTTTGGTCAGACTTCGCGGATGCACAGACCGGCTAGAGATTTTGCTTGGCGCACATTTTAAATAGTTGGAAATGACATGCACAGGCTCATTTAAAACATGTTCAACGCCCTCATTCATTTTCTCTCCAAAATCATTCAACCTATCAATTTCACGATGTTCCTTCCTGTAATACAGTTAATAAGATCGTGAAATTGACAAGGTGAATGCTTTTGAATGATTAAGGAATGAAATTGAAGCTAGTTTTGTGTGAATTTAATGGGAAATAATCCAATGTCGCAAATTTTGTTCAGGATGTATATGTGCATACAAGTTCTTAAGATAGCTTCATATTTCTTCAAGAACCTAATAGACGCTTACAATTTGAATAATGTCAGTGAAATCGCGATTTTTCTTTACCCAAATTGATTTTGAATGAAATTGTTGATTCTATATTTTTCAAAGAGTTTGAGCGTTTTTGAATGGTTTGAGTGAGTTCTTGGAATGAATGAATGGAGCACTGAGTGAGTGATTTAGAATGGTTTTGATTGAGATGAGTGTCAATTTCACGATGTAACTAACTGTAGCTAACACATGGGCGTATCTAGGACTTTGAAATTTATACGCACCCAGAAGGCGCGACGAAATAATATATACGATACAGGCGATATATGTAGACTGTGACAAAAGATGAACGCCCTCCGTCCGCTCCTAGTTTATGATTTGAAAGTTTGTAAATAATCAAAACGTCGTAACTATAGCTTGAATAAGCTGTAGTCTCGATGTTATGATCATTCATCAACGATTTTTTTCAACAGATGATTATTTCTTTTACGCACTTGCGTAAATTGCGTAATTGGAGTTACGCTCTTGTAACATACCTGTCGGTGTCGTTTCCGTTATACCGGCTGTCGTTGTAAGGAGGTCGCCTATAAATAGATTCATAAAATGAAAATAAAGATCCAAATTTTAGAGTATTTTCAATTGCAAACATTATATTCATATTTCATATATTTCAATCTAAATGTCAATTATGTTGTTCAAATAACCAAATATTGTTCTTACTATTCATTTTAAGGTAGTGGACCCGTAATAGTTCTGCAACGTTTTGGAAGTAATGAACTTTAACAATGTCAACCAAGGTTTCCTAATGATTTTCATTCAGAAACCTCAGTCAACTTTGTGAAAGTTCATGAGTTCTGAAACGTGGAACTATTACGGATCCAAGACCTTAGCTTACTTTTATCTGTGCGTGTAACAAAAAGACTTTCCTGATATGAAACAAAATAAGAGGCATTTGATGTTACTTTTCATGTAGATGATCAATTAAAAAGGGTACTTTCTTTTTGTAGAGATAACGAAATGCGGAAAGTTCGTGATTTTTTTATTGCCAGGAACTTCTCTACTTTTTGTATTTAAAGCAAAGCACATTCAAATTTAAGCAAAACACATTCAATTTTCGGTTTCCTTCTCACAATTTGGAATTACTCATAGGCGTATCTAGGTATTAGTAATTTATAGCAGTCTCAGAAGGCGTCAACTATAGAACATATAGGAAAAAGGCGATATGAGGACTTTGACAAAAGATGGATGCTCCATCCGCTCCCTTTTTATAAATCGAGCTTTGGTGAACAATCAGAACACCGTAACTACAGCTTGAATAAGATGTAGTTTCAATGTTATGATCATTCATCAACGGTATATTTCAACAAAGGATTATTTCCTTTGCGCACTTGCGTAAATAACGTAATGTTAGTTACGCCCTTGCTACTTCTTAAATCTCTGTTTTTGTTTAACTCTCACCTTCAACACAAGCAGATATTTCGATTTCGACATAGACGGGTTTATTTCGTCTCTGTTTGGACACAATTTTGATTGTTACACTATCGACAACTAAACCAGTCAGATCAACAACATCTGTGGAAGCGTAAATCTGAAAATACAGCAAAACTTGTGTTAATAGAACACTTAGAGTACCAACATAAAGGGGTCGTTTATGTCACTGGCTTCTTAAAACAATATTAAATGATAAATTAGAGAGGTCATTTGATAGCATAATTTGGTTGTGGCATAATTTTAACCGAATCAAATGATTTTCGAACCCATTAGAATCATCTCATTGAGATTTAAGGACTTTTTCAATGGTCGTGTTATAAAGTGGTCGCTAAAAAGAGGTGGTCACTCGAGCAATATCGACTGTGCATGAAACTTGATTTATTGAATCTCGTTTATCTTCACAACTTTAAACAGAAAACTGCATGAATGACAGACTCTTCAAAACATACAGTCATTAGCAGTTACCGAAAAATACAATTACTTGAAAGGCAGTGAAAGAAAAATATTAATATGAATCTAGTTTGCTCTATGTTGTGCATCTGTACTTGAGACGTAGTAACAAACCATTACAAGGACAGATTTAGACCGACCAAGACGTCGGTCGAATGATTTTTGTCAGTTACATCTCTTTTACAGTAAACATCAATTAGTGTTTTTGCAGATAATCGATATTTTTTTAATAGAACGCTTCTTCGAAATCAAATTGTTCACGCCTCCAACACGCTCCTGTGGATATAAATAGAGGATAATCGTTTGTTTCAGTGTAAGATCGATTTAAATTTCATTGAGTGAACAACAAAAGCTTTATTTTCACGTGTGGCAGTTCTATTTCTTTTATGCAAAAATGAGACAAAATGTGATTTTTTTTTTGACATATTTTCGTAAAGCGCGTCATTTTGCGCGTGATTGCTATGTAACGTTCATTGTGACGTCACTTATTTCGCCTCGCATAGATGACGTCAAATAGGATGAAATGCACAAAAGCAGGGTAAAAGTTTTTGATAATTTCACTGCTTTTGAGGTGATATTATCAAGTGATAATCTACCGTTATTTCTCGATAAACTACCGAAAAGCATTAAAGAAAGCCTAGTTTTTTTCGATCTTATCAGATTATCAAAACTGCCATCTGTTCAAGACTGCTTACAACAAACGATTTAATCATTTTTACAATGCTTTTTCAGACCTCTACAGCTTTTCTTCTCAAAGCGTCAAAATGCGCGATTGTTTGGGAATGTATGAAATACTTAAGGGCCGCCACCATAGCGCAGTTGGTTAGGCATAAGACTTCCAATCTGGAAGTCGTGGGTTCGATCCCCGGTGGCGGCAAATATCCTTTCCGACGTTTGTCTCTCACCAATGGGTAGATAATCGTAAACCTATGTGAGATAGCAGTCGGAGGCTAGGAAAGGGTGTAATGGTAGTACAGGTGAAAGAAATATCGGGAATCCATTGTTAGGTGCTCCGACCGCCGTGATATAACTGCGAAATTGTTGAAAGCTGCGTTAAACCCATTGAATCAATCAATCAATCTGAAAAACTTACAGCTCCATCATGTACCAATGTTGGTATATCCTTTTCGGACTCCTTGGCCTCTACCGTAAATGACTTGACATTTTCTGCTGTATATAACCAGACAGACTCGACTGGAGTATCAGAAGGAAGCTCTATAGTGATCTGTGATAACAAGGTGAGGGTTGTGATCAGTAAGTCTTACATGTGAAACATAAAAAGAAATTTTCAAAATAACTACACTAAAACGTAAATTTCTTATTATTATTTTAGGTACCAACGTTTCGGCATACGCCTTCTTCAGAGTACATAATAATGAAAACAAATAAACAATCGTGACGTCAGTAACGTTACGTTAAAATAGCGAAACATATAATACATACTTAGTGTTTTGTATGAAAAGATATCTAACGAGATTAGGGGAACTGATATTTGTCGAGGATCTGCCGAGACAATTATCAATTCCCACAACCAATTTTAGATATTTTTCATACAATACACAAAGTACTTCGGCTCAAGGCAGGTTAGAGGTTACTTTTACCTGTAATCAATTATTTATCGATTACTTTGAGTAATCGATAAATAATCGATTTCTCTAATTTTTAGCATTGAATCCATTACAAACGATTACTTTGTCTTAAGTTATCATGACTACAGGATAATTAAACTTCATTACTTGTTTTAAAAAACTTGAAAGTGAGTTAGCTCTGAAAAGAAAAAATATATCATTTATTGTCGTTCAAATGCCACTGGGTAAAGAAAACATTTTTGTAAAACACAATATTCAGATATATGTTCAAAAAGAATAATATTGCAATTTTACAGTTTCAAAATAAGTTTTCTAAAATTTGTAGCAATTCTTGAAACGGCAGTTCTTAATCCAGATACCGTAACGAACCGTATTTTCAAGAAGATTGTCATGATTTTGTAGTTGATGGGTTACAGGAATCATGAAAATGATTTTCCAACTATCGATACAGTTAGTAACATCGTGAAATTGACATTCACCTCAATCAAAACCATTCTTAATCGCTCAATCAGCGCTCCTTTCATTCATTTCAAACACTCACTCGAACCATTCAAAAACGCTCAAACCCATTGAAAAATAAAGAAATAACAACGTCATTGATAGAGAAAAATCGCGCTTTCAATGACATAATTCAAATTGTTAGGGTCTCATAGGTTCTTGAAAAAATAGGAGGCTATGTAAAGAACTTGTATGCATTTTTTATTAAAGGGAGGTAATCTTTATCGCTAATTTTGTTCATCCTGAACAAAATTTGCGATATAGGATTACTTCCCATTAAATTCTCTCAAAACTCGCTCCACACACTCATACAATTTCATTCCTAAATCAATCAGAAAGCATTCACCTTGTCAATTTCACCATGTTGTTAACTGTAGATTAGATAAATTTCCAAAGGATAGCCTAAGATAGAGCAAGGGTATATTGACTTATGATTTATTTGAGTCACAAATGAAAGTTCTGTCAATATGTTACCACTAAAGTTTGGCCTATCCATGACAAATGCTGTATTTCTAGATTTTGACATAAAAAAATACCATTTGCGCATTTTCCGTATTTTATTTTATGTCCATGATTCACCTGTAGATGTGAAGTTTTGAAAGCAAAATGATGACATATTAAAGGATATCTCATATCATAGTCAGATAGTTTTAATCTGTGAGTTCTCTATCATAACAGTGCATCCGAATTATCTCAAAAATAAAACAGAACTCACTGAATTATGCAAACTTTTCCTCGATTTATAATTCATCAAGGATTGTGTATTTTTAAAGATTTCTGTGAACTAAAATAAAACGTTCAACAAAGTTCTGTATATTTGAGACTTATCGTGTTGTACAAGTTCTATTTCAATCAGTATATTTTACACCGAAATCAACTTTTATGGGATCAACAATTTCAACACCTTTATCTGTTACAATAGGAAATATTACGTCTTTTATTCAAGGTGTAATATGTATTGTTCTTTTGCACAAAATAAACATAATTATCACACAGTTTTCAAGTCAAAGAGGTACAGTTAATAACATCGTGAAATTGACAAGGTGAATGATTTTGGAAAGATTTAGGAATGAAATTGAATGAGTGTGAGGAGCGAGTTTTGAGTGATTTTAATGGGAGGTAATCCTATATCACAAATTTTGTTCGGGATGAACAAAATTTGCGATATTGATTACCTCCCTTTAATAAAAAAAGTGCATACAAGTTCTTTGCACAGCTTCAAATTTCTTCAAGAACCTATGGAGTGCTAACTTTTTGAATTATATCAGTGAAATCGCGATATTGCTCTGTCAAAATTTATTTTGAATGAGGTTGTTGATTCTATATTTTTCAATGGGTTTGATCGTTTTTGAATGGTTTGAGTGAGTGTTTGGAATGAATAGTTGGAGCGCTGAGTGATCGATATAGAATGTTTTAGATTGAGTTGAATGTCAATTTCACGATGTTATTAGCTGTAAGATAAAGGTTCGAAATTAAATTGACAGGTTTTCTGTCAATAAGGCGATACAGACTGAACACATTTAAGTTTTCAAGTTCAGTCATTTTTCTTCAGTGAAATGTGCATTGACCATAAATTATATAGTATTAAGTTTTCAAAAAAATTGTATAGTTTTTTGGTACACGAGTATTATGATTTAGAGAATAAGAAAATACTGTAAGTAGTTGAAATTATTATAAAAAACATTTTTTTTACTGAGAAGCAGTATCATAATGTAAGATGACAACTGACTTAAATTGTTGTAGAAAAATGATTTTGATATCAAACAATTTTTCTACAAGTTATGGAAAGTGATTACAGTGTAATCGATGATTACGGCTCCTTTTTATCTGTAATCAACTAAAGTATGATAACATGTAATCGAAAATGTCTTCGATAAGTGATTATATATTCGATTACTTGAGAAAATGTAATTGATTACAATCGATAATTGATAACTGATTTTGATTTCTCCCGAGGTCTAGGTGATCCAAAATTAAAAATGAGGTTGGTATCTAAAAATGTCATTAAGTAAAAATCTATAAAACGATTGACAAATTCATTTATGGTAGATGGTTTGAATTTTGGGAATCTTTGTTTGTAGATGATTTTCTTTGGGAGGATAGTTCATTTCTCAGCATGAAAATGGGGATTGGAAACGCATGTAAAGTTCACGTGTTCTACAGTTAGTTACATCGTGAAATTGACATTAAACTCAATCAAATCAAAACTATTCTAAATCGCTCACTCAACGCTCCAATCATTCATTCCAAACACTCGATTAAACCATTCAAAAAAGCTCAAACACATTGAAAAACATATAACAACAATTTCGTTCAAAATAAAAATTGCTGGGAAAAAATCGGGATTTCAATTATTTAATTGAAATTGTAAGCGTCTGGTTGGTTCTTTAACAAATAGGGAACTTTCTATATTACTTGTATGCATATTTTATTAAAGGGAGGAAATCAATATTGCCAATTTTGTTCAATCTGAACAAAATTTGCAATACTGGATTACCTCTCATTAAATTTAATCAAAAGTCGCTCCACACGCTCATTCAATTTTATTCCTGAATCATTCCATAAACATTCACCATGTCAATTTCACGATGTTGTTAACTGTACAACTAAAACTTTACCATATCAACATTCTATTATATTTCCCCAAAATACCACAAAACCGCAAAAATGAAGAGACTAGTTCTTCTTAATTCGGCGAAAATCTCACAATTATCTATTTAAATAAGATGAACAACGGATAATTATGTAAATAGAAAAGCTTGAACGAGATAATGAGAAAGACGCACCGATAGGTCATTGGCATATGATTTGAGTGACTCCCCGCCGGGCCTCACATTGTCTCTGTCACGTCTGGCCTCCGGATCACTGACTTTTATGTTCTTTTTACGTATGGCGTTAGCGGTGGACAGTACGTTGGCATATACACATGGTGTCGTACCCATAGAGGTTGTACCGGCTGAATACAAAATAAGATGAGAATGGTTATTAATTGTCATGCTGTACTCAGAATATTCCCATTTGGTAGGAGGCACATGTCTGGTCTTTGTCTATGCAACCTGACTTTTAATTAAAAACCAGAAAAGTTGTAAATGTTAGGTGTTTTTTACATCAATGGTAAACTCACAATGAGCACATTTTGTACTTTCAGAAATATAATTTTAATGCAACATTCCTAAAGGTTTATATTCAGCATGCCGAGGATAAAGATGATAAATTCACAAATGATACTGTAAAAGATATTCTTTAACCCACATTCATCACCCAGGAAATTTCTACTCAAAACATTCCTGCACAATGTTTTAATATTTTGGTCGTTCTTTCAAAAAAGACATTGACTTTATACTAATGTTATTTAATTTACTTTGTTTAACGCTTGTCAATTAGATTACATAGCAAAAATTGATAGTATCAAAATACATTTTGGACAATTAAGGGCATTTTGATTATAAAGGCTTTACAGAAAATGTAGTATCAACGTTTGAAAAATAATCAAACATATCGTGGGTTCGGTGCAAGACTGTAGTAAGTGTATATACAGTGTATATACACTTACTACAGTCTTGCACCGAACCCTCGATATATACATTTTCTTATTCATACATACGTGTTGTTGATGACGTCATAGCACATCCCTCCTCGTCACTTCCGTCTTTGCAGTCCACCTCTCCATCACAACGATGTTTGGCGTCAACACAGCGTGAGTTATCACAAGTGAATTGTCCCTCTCCGCACACTGCAGATACACAGCAAAAAGATGATTCATTATCTATTCAAGCAGACACGAGTTGTTGGTGACATTTTAGAACATTCTGCATGTCACTTCCATCTTTCATATTTAGACTCTGCATTTCTATAACAACGATAAAAGTTTAGTTTAATTACATTGTTCCTTTTTACATTTTAAAATGTCTTTGTTACCGACTTAACAATTCTATATATGATTTATGAAATGTCTTTCGAAATTCAAATAGTTCAAGTTCCTTGAAATTATATACGTATAATCAGCATCTCCGCTCATGTTTGATATAAAAATATAATACGTACTTAGTGTTTTGTATGAGAAAAAATATCTAACGAGGTTGGGAAAATTGAAAATTGTCGAGGTTCTGCCGAGACACTTATCAATTATCACAACCGAGGTTGATATTTTTTTCATTCAATACACTAAATACGTATTATATTTATCTTATAACCTATATTTGTCTTGTTTTCGTCGGTGTTTCTAACTGAAATGCAAGTTTCTAAAAATAACCGCATTATATCTATTATTATTCATTGTTCTAAAAATAACTATGAGATATCATAAAAGACATCATACGGGATGTTATCACACGGATATTTATATAGTTATAAGATAAAATTGGGTCACTGCTTTTCAGTGGATTATCCTGAAATAAAGGTAGGTTATCACTTGATTAACTCGCCGCCTAACAAAAGTTACCACTCCCTCCATTTTAAACATTTCGTCCTATATGACGTGATCTGAGCGGAGGCCTATTTATTACATGGATGTCGCATAGTAAGTTTATGCAAAATGCGCGCTTTAACAAAAGACGTCATCAAAAATCACATTTTGTCTCATTTCTGAATTTAAGAAATAGAATTATCGTTTGATTTTCGTGATCAACAAACTTTATATTCACTCGAGACTCCGACACTGGGGAAAATAAAGGTTTATTATGCACTCAATGAAATATTAATAGATTTTACACACTGAAAAAACGATTATCCTCAATATCTTCTTGCTTATTTGTGATATGCACACATTTTGTTTCAGGGACACTTGACTGCAACAAAAGGAAAACAAAGACAAGATACTCGCTAGGACAATGGCGTTTTGCTATTTCCCTGTAAATTATTATATCAACTTCAAATAATTTTATATCTTACCACATCCTTGTTCGTCAGATCCGTCCGAACAATCCACCTCACCGTCACATTGATGGTAGGCATCCAAACATTCACAACTACCGCATGTAAACTTGTCAACCGCGTCACAAGTACAATCTAAATTACAAAACAAAAATACTGACATATCAGTCATAAAGACGGCAGTCATCTAAATATTCACAATATCTGCATGTAGAATAGCAATGCAGCGTCATGTATATACTGTTTGTAAGTAAGTTAGTTCTCCGTCCGTCTTTCAAGCATTACATCGCTAGTAATAGTGTGTCAGTAAATACATTGGTACACCATATTGGTCTCCCAACCACAATATGTGTATATTTTTTATCAAAGATATTTTTCAAAAATATTTAATGAAAGTCTAAAATATGTATGAATATCATTAATATATTAAGGTTACAATTAACGGCACATATATATCACAGAAAAACGAATTATGCAAAAAATTCGAATAATTTTAGGTCGGGATTTGAAATTCGTTTGTATTTTTATAAGTGCGAATCTCAAAATTGTGAATAGGTTCTTCGTTCAATGTCTTTAATTTACAAAAAATGGGTTTCTATTCGTTCTAAAAGCGAATCTAAAATTTTTTGAATTGGTTATTCGTTCAATTGATTTGATTTATTTGAAATATCATAACTAATTTAATTTAATTTCCTTCAATCTGACACCCCTTAAAAAGTTATGAATAAGTTGTTTAAATTCATAGACTGTTAACTTTTATACATCTAAGTGCTGCAAAGGGCTAACGTTTTAATATACTAATCAAAATCAAAACGACAACTTACTGCAGTCAATTTCGTCACTTCCGTCCCCGCAGTCATCGTGACGATCACATCGTAGTGTGTAGGGTAAACACGCGCCATTCCCACATCGGAATGTTCGTACTTCACTACATTCCGTAATTTCTGTAAAATTAGAATGTCAAATAATGTCAGACAAGTGGATTTCTGAATTTTACCAAGAGTAAATCTGAAAAAAAGTGACCTAGAGAGTAAAGAGTTTCCAGTAATAACACATTACAATCCGTCCTCCCCACACTGTCAGCATCAAAATTTCGGCACCGGTAGTTGTTATAATCGACGTTTAAACATGACAATGACCGAGTTACGACCCGTAAGTGCAAGTGTCCTTGATTTTAATGACGTTCATGAGTCAGTTCATTATGACTATGCGAAATGACGTTCCGAAAATCAATTCTTCGCTACCACAAAACTCGAAGACTTTATCTGATAAATGTTTTCACGGTTTTTCGTTACCAATTACTCGACCAACTTTAGTTTTGAACGATGCATTCGATCTGCTGTATGAGAAGAAAACATGTTTAACATGGTGACTCTGCTCAGGTGACTATGGGCTAAGATTTACCGATTCAAGTTATTCCGCAAAACATATAACGCCATGTGCGAATTGACGTCATCAAATGTATTATATGACTTCATTTTTATAACATTAGTATAAAGTTGATGTCACTTCTTAGCTTATTTGCAGAGTTATTCCACTAGTGTAATAACCGTGTAATATCAAAATGAATCAACGGGGTTATTTCACTTTCGTTACGTAGGTCATTATAAACGGAATTATATAATCATTTGGTAATTTCACCGCGAAAATTATCAAAAAATTAGAACCTACTGTTGTGTATAGAATATACCCGTATATAGATTTTTCTTTTATTTTATTAAGGGAATCTAAGAGCGCTGTGGGTTAACTTAGTTACTCTCAATTATCACACTAAAATGGGGGGGTTAATCTGTTTGTTTCAATCTAAAATTGGAACCTAGTACATTTTTTATTATTTATAAATGATGAACGGTGAACGGAAACGTTAAGGAACTGGGGAATTACTATATGATGTATACATCTATGTATTTATTTTTACTTTCTATAGGTCTAACCAATAAATCTTTATTACTGAAGCCAATAATTTTGTAAATTGTTAATCATGACATGAGTATATTGGTTCCAACCCTTTTGTCCGCATGTCAATCCGTCCAACCGTAAGTCTATAGTCTTTTTTTCGTTTCCGGTCTCGAAAAGGAATTGACTTAGATTTATGGGGGTATGTGGTCCGCTTTGCTACAGATCTAGTTTGTTACTGGCTTATTTATTCATTTCACACTTGAAAGAATAACAATGAAGTTACTTTATCAACCTTTACGCCAAAACATCCTTTTTTATTCGTATCGTCCTCTTTCACATGTTTAGTCTCAATACTAGAGTATAACCAAAAGAAGCTATGCGTTGTAATAGCTATATAATATTGTTTATTTTTGGCTTGATAGGGCAGGACCTAGGTATCGGTCCATTTTATCTAAAGCCGAGACAAAACAGGCATTTGGACTTCTACTCAGTTATGAATATATACTTCTTAAGTTGTATATAAACGTAAATCATTGTCGGGTTACCAAATCCTCGGAATTGCAGCTGTTTCAAGCTGAAGTTTCGATGATCTGGTACTTTGACAATAACTATAACTATAACTAATTTATTGGTGATTTAGGCCACCGGCCCATAACACAATTCCAATTTAACAATATACATATAACATACTGAGTACCAGAAAGAAAAGAAAAAAAGAGAAGTACAATAATTATTGAAAACAGTTGATGTTGAAGTTTCGGTTTTAACTATATTGATATAGGGATGTCAATTTATTCATATCTCTTAAGTATTATAGTCTTAGAACGATGTTATCTTAAATCAGTTCCAGAGGGCGAAAGTTTAGACTTGTCCAAATTCAAAGGTGCCGCAAACGATAATTTTAAGTGAATTTAATTTCACATTTTTTTTTTTTTCTGTGTAGAAAATATTATTGCAAATGAAGAAATTGCTTGTGCACATTATTGAGAATTCAAATTTTTGCGTGTCTTGATTAATTGATAGACAAACAGTGAAACACTTTTGATAATGTTCTGATCATTGGTTGAAATAATTCTAATAAATTCTCTTTCTTTATTTCTTGTATTTGTAACAAGGCGCCCTAAAAATTGTGTACGAATTTCCGCATAAAGCATACAATCAAAGAAAGCGTGAATTTCATCCTCGATGACTTCGATTCCATCTCGATCTCTACAGAACAAACAAAAGCGAAGGTTTCGATCTACTCCAGTTTGTCTGCCTGTTTCAATATTTAGGTAATGGCTTCCGCATCTGAAGTTTGACATGGCTTTCCTTAAATAAAATGGCAATTCATATGTTAAATAGCGTTCAACATTCAAAAGAGTTTTAAAGTGTTTATATACATGACAACGACTGGATGAGTTAATATCTTCACGCCAAGTTTGAGTGGCACAGTCCACTACTCTCTGTTTAAATTCAGATATGAAAGAATTTGTATCACCAACGGTCTGCGAGATCCAGACGAAACCGAAGCCATAACGAAATAACATATTTTTGACATTGGTTGCCCAGTTTGTACGACCATTTTCATCATGTTGTTTAAGCATAAGATACGAGTTCTTTGGGTATCTGTATTCTGACATAGTTAAAATACGGCACCAATACTTTATTACTTTAGTGTAGTATAGTGTACAAAGTGGCAGTCGTCCACATTCCCCCAGAGCCCTACTGTTATTGATAAAATCGGGTAAACCTAAAAATCTCTTGCAAAATTGTGCATGAACAGATTCTATCTGATTGGCATATTCAAATCCCCATATCTCTCCGGCATAACAGAGAATAGGTTGAACCATTGAATCGAAAAGTTTAAAGACATCATTGTGATCAAAAAATCCAAATTTCCGCTGATAGTTAAAAATAGACATTATTGCCTTTTTTGCTTGTGCAGCCAGTGTAGTTTTTGCTCGAGTCCATTTTAATTTAGGCGTAAACAGTAATCCCATGTAACGATAATGTGAAACTACTTCAATTTGTTGTCCTCTGTAAAAATCAGATCTGCGCCCCGTGCGTTTGGGCTTATCAGTAATGGGGTCATACACATAGATATCATTCTCTATTATCAGTTTATCGAATTTCATCCGGGCCCTCAATTTGTTATTACGCGCCCGTACCAATTCTTCACCCAGAACTTTTCTCGCATGACGAACCCTTGGTGTAAAGTCCTCGGCCACACGAAATGGGGATTCACTGTCCAGATTGTCTCTAGCCCGTTTGATCACAATCTCTCTGTCCTTATACCTCGAGAATTTAGCGATTATAGGGCCGTCGCGTTTCCTGTTTGGTATTCGTAATCTGTGAACGCGTTCTAGGTCCATGATATCCGCGGAAGGTAGATGTAGTTGGTTAGCCATGAAATCACGGACTTTTGATTCGCTTTCTTCCCAGCTTTCATTTGTCGGTCCCGGAATTCCGTGAAAGATCAAATTATTCCGTCTCGATTGTCCTTCAATACTGTCTATATGGGCCTCTAAGTCGTCAACCTTCTTACACAGCATTTCATTTTGTTCTCTCAACTCTTTATTTTCTGCTTTCAGAGAGTCACATGTAGCAGAGATTGTATCGACTTTATCGTTGAGCGTTCTTAAGCCAGTCTTAATTTCCCCCATGTCATGTCTTATATCCGTTTTCAATCCCGCCAATGCTTCCATAATGGCTGTCTCATTAATTGGTGCATTAGAACGCTCTTGGGCTCTTGTTACGCGAATGTCGCCAGAATCATCAGCGTCCAGAACTGACTGGTTGTTATCCACCGAAGCCGGTGCTCGTGGGGTCGCTTTACGGGTATTGGGCTTCACAGTTGGTCCTGGGTTCTGTGCCACCCCGCCTATGACTAACAACACGCCTAGACAGAGCGTAATTCTGAGAAGAAGACTGCCAGAGATTATCAGTGTCTTGCATACAAACTTATCTTTAGGTCCTGGCATCGAAAATGTTCCTATTCGACAACGCCAAACTGATATACAGACTCCCATGGTTAAAAGAGATAAGGGAGGTAACCACTCATCTACTTTTGAACAGTCAATGTTGATTTGACCCCCTTGACCAGAGTTCAATCGAGCGTGGGTCGTATGTAACAAGCTGTTTTACCCTTTATCCTATTTCTATATATAATGTCAATATACAGGTGCAGGGTAAGTTAAGGGTAATGCAAACAAAAGATGGTCGTGTAATTAGAATTCGTGGGTTGCCGTCTTCTAAATCTCAAATTCTGTCCTAACCTTCAATTTCAAGGCTCCTCTGGATATCCGCCCTGATGTATACCTCAGTCAGATGGCTCGTAGCGACCATACCATCATCTCCGAGTGCCATAGAAATAGTTAGCGTCAATTTTATTTTTTGTTGTCGACAGTAGAAAAAAATCGAGGTATTCCTCCTGGTACCCAGCACGAATTATCCACAATAAAACATGTTTACCTGAGCTAAGCATGTTAATCCTTTTTAAGTTCAGGATATTTATCTATGTGCGTTAACGATCATTACTGGCAAAACTGTTGAAAGAAATTTCTATATTGAATAGATAACTCGCCAAGCTATGTCACGGCTAGGCCACGTCCTCAATAAGGGAATATGGGACATCTACATCTACATCTACTGTTTAACCCAACAATCGATTGCCGATTATAACTGGTTGCGGGTGTGCTAATAACCGGTAAAAGAGCTGTTAAGAAAAGAGAAGATATTTTACATTGTTAAAATTCTATAAAAGAAGATAGTATGCTACAGTTAAAAAGTAAAAGCAGATAGTAGTTTATACAAGATTGACTGCCGCTAGTCTTTCGGAGAATATGCCGAGACTAGGGCTGGACTTGACACTAGTTGGTAGAGTGTTCCACTGTTTCACTGTCCTGGGGAAAAAGGAATTAGTAAAGTATTGGGTCTTTGAGAACGGAATAAGATAGTTAAGATTTCTTGTTTGTATAAGGTGACTGTTATCTACAGCTATTGTACCAGCTCTGATTTTATAAAATAGTATGAGGGAATTATGTAGCCTTCTTTCATGTAGGGATTTCCAGTTAAGGGTGTTAATCATTTGGGTGACACTATTGGTGTAGTTGTAGTCATTCATGACATACCTAGCTGCTGATCTTTGCACTCTTTCGATATTATGGGAGAGGGTTTTTTGCCAGGGATGCCATATGCATGAGCAATATTCTAATTGAGGTCTAATATATGTGTTATAGGCAGCAGTTTTGACCTGTTTGTTATTGGTCCGTACGTTTCTTTGGATGAAGCGGAGGGTTGATGTTGCTTTTGATGTGATGTTTTCTATGTGCTTAGACCAATTTAAGTCAGAAGTGATGGTGACACCTAGATACTTGGCTGCATTGGTTGCCTTTAGTTCTGTATTATGAAGTTTGTAAGGGTAGATTAGTGGATGTCTCTTCCTCGTTATTCTTAAAATTTCACACTTATCAGGGTTAAATTCCATTGACCAGGTTCTCTCCCAGTTTTCTAAGTTATGTAGATCTTGCTGAAGGGATAGAGTATCATTTTTTGTGTGGATGGTTAAGTAAACAATAGTATCATCGGCAAACATTCTAGCGTTACATTTGACTGAATCTGGGAGGTCATTAATGTATATGAGGAAGAGACAGGGGCCTAGAACTGATCCCTGAGGGACACCAGAAAGAACTGGAAGTTCACTGGAAAATTGACCTTCTACAGCAACTCTTTGGGAACGATTACTAAGGAAAGATTTGATCCAGTTGACAATTTGAGGGTTTATACCGAGTTGCTGTAGTTTGAACAAGAGGGAAAGGTGGTCCACTTTGTCAAAGGCTTTAGAAAAATCCATGACAATAACATCAGTTTGATACCCAGATTCCAAGTTGTTGAATAAATCCCTAGTAAAGTTAAGTAGTTGGGTTTCACAGCTGTGGCCTGAACGAAAACCATGTTGGAATGGACTGAGAATACTGTTTTTATCGAGGTAGGACATGAGATTTGAAACAATGATATGCTCTAAGAGTTTAGACGCAATACAGGTAAGGGAGATGGGTCTGTAATTGCTGGGCTGGGACTTTTGGCCTTTTTTGAAGACTGGAGCTACAGTGGCTTTCTTCCAGTCTTCAGGGACAGTACCAGTGCGGAGCGACAAATTAAAGATTTCTGCAAGGATGGGGGCTATTTCGTGGCTAAGTTCTTTCAGAATTCGGGGGGATATCTCGTCGGGCCCACTTGCCTTATGGGGTGATAATCCTTGAAGGAGTTTTTCTACTCCACAGGTGGTGACCACAATTTCGTTCATGTTTGTGTTTGCAGGTTTAAGTATCCTAGAGCATAAATGTGACAGACTGAGGGGTTTTTGGGGGGGGGGAGAAAACGGACTCAAATTGTTTATTGAGGATGTTGGCTTTGGAGACCGGGTCGGTATATATGACACCCTCTGATTTTAAAGGGGCTATGCCAACATTCTCTTTCTTGTTATGTTTGATATAAGTGTAAAATTTCTTATTCCTGCCTGGTTGGGAGTCATGGTTAAATATGATGTTTTCCATGTATGACCAGTAAGAAGACCTTATCAATTTTTGGATGGTAGACTTAAGGGACTTTAACCCTTCTTGCTTATGAGTATCGAACTTGTGTTTGAGCTTTGAATAAAGCTTATCACGCTTATGGATAAGTCTTTTCAGTTTAGGGGTTATCCAAGGCAAGTCAGCACGTGGCTTGCAGATCTTTGTTGGTATGTGCTTGCTACAGGAGTGGTTGAGGCTATCCTTAAATGACACCCAGGCTTTGTTAGGGTCATCATGATTTGTTTGGAAAAAATTACAGGAGAAATTGACCATGTCTGATTTGATATTGTCCCAGTTTGTTTTCTTGTAATTTCTAATTGGACGCCTAGGCTGTAGGGGGCGACCCCGGTTTAATTTAATTTCATGGAAAATTATGTCATGGTCTGAATTTGCGAGACTGGGAAGGGACTTGGTTTGGTGTACGAGAGACGGGTGGCTAGTGAAGAAAAGGTCCAAGGTGTTATTTTGCCTGGTAGGGATTTTGACCATTTGCTCAAGATTGTGATGGGACATATTTTCAAGGAAATCTGCGTAGAAGGATCTATTCTTGCAGTTATCTTTCATGGATTCCCTGTCCCAATCAATGTCGGGAAGGTTGAAATCACCTAGAAGCCAAACAATACTGTCTTTTGGAATCTTGTGGAGGGAGGACCACAATTCTTTGAGAGATGACGTGTCCAATTCATGGGGCTTATAAAAGGTTCCAACAAAGATATTGCGGATGCCTGGTAGGCTGATTTTGGACCAAGAAATGTTACAGCTTGTTTTTAATTCAGGCTGGTCTTGGCTAAATAGGGATTTGCTAATAGCTACTATTACACCTCCTCCTTGGCCGTCACATCTATCATCCCTGTATATGTTAAAATTGAGGTTGTCAGGGAAGATTTCGGAGGAGCATGTTTCAGGTTTTAACCATGTCTCAGTGAGACAGACAATATCGGGCTTTACCTGCTCAATTACTTGATGCAAGTCAGGTATTTTATTTCTGACTGACCGACAGTTCACATTAATAATTGTTAAACGTTCAGAATTCTTAAGCTTTGTTGGTTTGGGTTTGGGCTTCAGTTGGATAGGGGTGGAGGTATGTTTGGGAGACACAGATGGCATACTGGAGTTTTCAAGTGTTCCATTGGGGTCTGGCAGGTTACTGAGGGGCCAGTAAAATGAAGTGTCACTTAATGTATCAAGTGACTCAGTAAGGAGATGGTGAAAATTTGATGAACCACACAAACAGCAGTACCAACTTGGTACTGGGACTTGGTATAGGTCTAAGTTAACCCAGTTCCAATTTGAGCGACCCCGGTTTCGTTTCGACACTAGTGACGTCATTTTAAACTTTCGATCTCGATACTTCTGATCTAAGGTCGGTGTTACTTGGATTCCAACGTGACGTCGAAAAGTAGTGCACAGCAGTTCGATTACAAAAAAGATATGTTCTCCTGTACATTCCATACATTTAATTCTGGTTCTTTTTTGGTTTTGTGTCAAATAGCACGGATTTGTCAATGGGTAACGACATTTCATTTGCTAATATTAGTTATATGGTTTCTTGCCAGGGTATATGATGATTTATTCACGGTTGAAAAAAATGTCACCCGAGCCGCAGGCGAGGGTTGACATCTTTTTTTACTGTCGGGAATAAATCGTTATGTACCCAGGCAAATAGCCGTTTTAAGAATGTATTAAACTGCAAAATTTTCTACAAAATATCTATCTTTTGCCTTTTTATGGCCTTGATAAACACCGAATTCTTTGAAGAAAGAAAATCCCCCAATCCGTCTCAAATGAAAACTAAATATGTAGTGACGTCACAGGTAGTAGTGACGTCACACTGCCATACCCTGCGAGGTTATGATGTATGAAGGCGGCTCTAGGCTTAACCTGCGAGAAAATTAGCGCTCTAAATGGACAGATTGGTGAAAGGTAGGTGTATTTATTAGAACTTTAATAATATTTTACTTGTATTTTGTTAACTGACATACTTTTAAGTGTAGCATTGTGTGTAAACTCGGGTATTGTAAACAGCGAAGTGAGGGAATCGTGGCTGCAGTTACCGGCTCGAATTTTTGTCGAGGCGCCTTAAGGAAATAAAAGCTGTTATGCTGGAGCGGTCGTCTATATCAATGTTTGTAGGGTCAAGATTGGCCAATGATAATGCTCTTTTCTTTTCAGTATAATAATAAATTATTGTAGCTGAATATTTGAATCATGTTTACAAGCATCAGTAGCCAACTCCGTTCGCATGGATGTCTTCTCGCATGCGTATTCTTCCAATTGATACTAAGGAGAAAGACTTAGGCATGTGGTTTGAAAACAATCTCAAATTTGACACTCATATGACAAATACAGTGAATAGAGCAAACAAGTTAATACGATTGATTAAACGGACATTCAAGTCATTAGATATGGACTCCTTCCTGATATTGTAAAGGACTCTTGTAAGATCAGTGATAGACTATGGTGGAACTGTGTACAATCCCCAAACAAAAAAGAATATCTAGTTGTTTGAAAATGTCCAGAGGCGTGCTACACGTATTGTCCCAGAACTCAAAGTTTTAAACTATCAGCAAAGACTGAAAAAACTTAATTTTTCATCTTTATATTTTCGGAGAAAGCGCTTTGACTTAATACAGTTATTCAGAATCGTTCATGAGTACGATGATATTAGACCAGAGAACTTTTTTGAATTTAACGACAACTGCACCAGAGGACACTTATTCAGAATCATCAAACCAAGATGTGAAAAATCATTGAGACTTAATAGTTTTCCTGCTAGATGTATTAATCAATGGAATAGTTTAGATGAAATTATAGTGGGCAGTGACTCAGTTCTATCATTCAAAACCAAATTGGACAAGTTTTTAATGCCAGACAAATTTGATCTGGCTAGTATATATTAACCGGAACCGGACGAGTAAAGTTTATACAAGTAGAGGAGGGGTATACAAACTAAGAAGTTTACAGATTCCGCAGAATCAAAGAATCAAAGAATCATAATCTCCTACACCCTTTGAACTTTCATATAATCTTCCCCTATGTGTTCTTATCTATGGGCCAATTTATTTTAGCCCGGATCACTACCGGGTGTAGACTGGTCCAACTGTCAATCATCAGAATAGCCTATTATAGGCTATTTTGATGATTGACAGTTGGACCAGTATACACCCGGATCGCTACCGAGTGTAGACTGGTCAAATTGTCAATCATCAGAATAGCCTATTATAGGCTATTTTAATATGCGATCTTAGGATCAGCTTCCAACTGGTAGTCCGCTGTTTTAGAGTTGTTCTAGCGAGGCCAGAAATAGCTTGGCCCTTAACCCTTTCCTGTTTTACAAAATTTTGGACCTGTCCAAATTCAAAGGTTTTGCAGACGAAACTTAAAAGTGGATTTAATTTGAAAAATTTCCATTCAGAAGGGTAGAAAATAGTGTGGAAAAAGAAGAAATTGCTTGTAAGAAGCAATTTCTTCTTTTTTCACAATGATTTCTCAATCAAAAAAATCACAGGCACGTAAAAAGCAGGGATTAAACAGCAAAGGGTTAATTCCATACATACCGGGACAGTCTTTTTCATCCGACAAATCCTTTGGTCCACAGTCGTACTCGCCGTCACATTTGAATGATTTCGGAATACACAAACCGCTATCACATGTGAACTCATCTTCTTCACGACACGTCGGCTCTGTAAGATCGTTTAATCAAACCATAAGTATCCAGGGATAATTCTGGCTCAGAATTTCATGTGCATAAATTCTCATTCAGTCAGAACTTATGAGAAATACTGAGTTTTCAATGGCAAATTGAACCAAATCCTTTGTTAGAAATTTATTTTGCTGTGAGATTTTTCTCTCATTTAGCCAATTTGAATGAGATTTCTGGCAGAAAAATGAGAGAATTTGCACAGATCTCGCCCTAAAATGATCCCTGAGTATCGAATCGGAAACCTTTGCGAAATTATTCCATTTAAGATAGATCGTTTTCGACTGGAATTGACGTTCGTACCTTTTTATTGTGACGTCATTGAAGTTGTAACCCTTACACGATCGGTCACCGGGAGCTAACAATATGTGATTGGCATTGGAATTTTCACTATACTTGTACAGTTAGAAACATCGTATGATTAATGAGTTGAATGATTTAAATGATAAGGAAATGATATTGAATGAGAGCGTAGATCTAGGTTTGAAAGAAATTTAAAGGAGGGTATACATAGCGCTAATTTCGACAAAATTGAACAAATAATCAATATTTAACTATCTCTTTTAAAAAAAATGTACCCACATGTCTTTTAAATTATCTTAACTAACCAGTCAGACGCTCAAAAGTCTAAAGTAAATAATGTTTTCTTCAAATAAATCGAAATATTGACTATTTAACTATTTTGGAGCGTTTTCGAGTGATTTAAGTGTGTATTTTGAATGAAAGAATCGAGCGCTTATCGAGCGGTTTCGAATGGTTATGTTCGAGGTGAATATCATTTTCAGGATGTTGTTAAATGCAAGAATAGTTCCAGTCTTTAAAGGCCATTATTGCATAAAATGTGCGTTTTGGGGTCGCTATGGACATACGTTTACGGACAAAACCCGGGAGTTAACGGGAGAAAACGTGGAATAATCAGTTTATTCACGCGCCGTTAACGTCCGGCTTTTTTTACTTAGATATTCTCGATCTTGCGCCTAAACAGATAATCGATTTTAATGTAACTTTTTTTTGTAACTTTTGTTTATAAAAATTAATGCATTTTGTTGATAATACGTCAAAGATTCTTATTTGACGACTTTACATATTGCTTAGTAAAATGCGTCTAACATATTCATGGCTAACGTTAATTTAGAGCGTAACTAAGGACGTCGATTTAATTCCCGCAAATTCACCAAGCAATGGCGTTATAAACAAAAGTTATAAACAAAAGTGACGACGCAATGTATGATGCAATTTAGCCGGCGTATTCGTAGGTTTGTGGCTCGTTTTGAAGCGTTTCTGTGAATTAATTCAAAATCTCTGCTGAGTAAATACTTTAGCCTGCCTTTTATGCAATGATAGCATCAATTCACGTCTTTTCGGGCGTTAACATTTGCAGAGATCCTCAAAATGCATTAACGCCCTCGTGCTTAGCAATCGGGCGTTAAACCATTTTCCGGGTCTCTGTAAATGATAACGCCCTCAAAAACGTGAATTATACCTATGAGGTTTACTGTTTATTTCGAGTTCAATCGTGTAAAATGCATCACAACATCACAAAACATATAAAGCAATAGTAGAAATGCATAAAAGTACGTTTCCATTCAAAGTTATTGAAAAATCTTACACTGTAATCAAAGAGAATTTTCGGATAAAATTTACGTTTTCAGGTCGTTATCGCAATACTTCAATGGAAAAAATCCGGACGTAAACGGAAGAAAAAATGGATTTTTAAGTAAATTCACGTGCCGTTAACGTCCGGCTTTCTCCACATAAAATATCCTTAAATTGGGCCTATACACTTTATCAGTATCTTTTTCTAACATTCACATAGAGCATGACTTAAGACGTCGATCCTATTTCTGAGTTAATTTTAGTGACGTCATTCATTTACTAAGCAGCGTCGGTATAAACAAAAGTGACCGCTCAATTCATAACGCAATTTTTGCAGCACATTATTACTTTAGGAGCTAGTCTTAAGCGTTTCTTTTATTTATTATTATGCAGTTTCTGTTTGAATAAATACTAAAGTCTTGCTTTTTATGTAATAATTGCGTCAATTCACTGTTGTTCGTTTGTTGTTTTTTGTTTTGTTTTTTCTTGTTTTTTTTTTTTTTTGTTTGTTTGTTTGTTGTTGATTTGTGGGGTTTTTTTGTGGTTTTCGTTTTTGTTTGTTTGTTTTTGTTTTTACCAGGCGTTCTTGCTTCGCACTTGGGCGTTAAACCATTTTTTCGGGTCTCTGCAAATGTTAACGCCCTCAAAAACGTGAATTAACCCAATATTAACTTACCACAATACTCTTCGTCTTTAAGATCTAAACAGTCATAATATCCGTCACATACATTCTCCTCTGGAATACATTTACCGTCACCACAGCTAAATTCACCATCCTTACACTCGATATCTGAAAAGACAATAAAAGCGATGATCAAAGTCCTTCATTTAAGGAAGTGAACCCGTAATAGTTCCTCAACGTTTGGGTTGTCATAAACTTTAATAGTGAAACTGGGTTTTCCTAAGGATTTCATTAGGGAATCGCAGTTAACCTTATGAAAAAAAAAATGAGTTTCGAAATATTACGGAACAATTACAGGTCCACTACCTTAAGAAACCAAACCGTAATCCTAATGCGTAACAAAGGTACTGTATACTGTTGGTGTCATGTGTAAACGACTTCGCGGTTGTTGCTGTTGTTGTTGTTTTGTTGTTGTCGTTGTTATTTTTTTGTTTGTTTTTTGCTTGGATTTTTTTGCTGTTTTTTTTTTTTTTGTTTTTTTTTGAACTTGTGAAGTTTTTTTTTCGATTGGTCGATGCATTTCTCTTATCCAAACAAAGGCATTGATATGACAGACAAATTTTAACAAAGTTTTGATAAAAAGCATTGCAACAAAATTCGAAATTCAAAATTTGAAAAATCATCAAATTGACAACGTGAATGATTTTGAAAAGATTTCGGAGTAAATTTGACATGGTGAAATGAACATGCTTAGAATGAAATTAAAAAAAGGAATAAAAATGATATCGTAAATTCGATCACGGTAAACGAAATTATTATTTAATAAAATCAATTTGCTATTTCATTAATAAATTTATTTGTCATTATGGACCAATCAAACGTTTCAAAATCTACGTCAACCAATAAAGTAATGAATAATTTGCTCGATTTGTATAAAGTTTAACATTTACAATGATTGGGGAGCGTTTTGAAAGTTATTAATGACAAATGTGCGACATGTAGCAATAAAGCGCTGATTGGATTATTTGATCTTTATTTTCATTATGTTCTTAAATAAAGCAATTGAATAACCTACCACATTCCCTTTCGTCAGATCCATCATGACAGTCGTCAATACTGTCACATCTATACATAGCCATGATGCAATCACCATTGTCACACGTGAACTCTTCCTCACCACATACTCCAGTGCAGTTCTTTCCGGTGCACTCGAACTTGCCCTTTACACATGTACTGAAATTATGCAAACCAAAATTCTTAAAAAATGTAGACTACGAAATATACTCAGTTAAAAAAGAAAGTGTGCCCTTTTGAATTTTTGATATCGAACTATGACTGATGAACGGCCGTCTCCTAATTCCACAAAGTTTGTTTCGTTCGTTGACTTACAATGAAATCAATCGACGTCTGAATTACATAGATTGCCCTATGCAACGGCTTTGTTTAGCATACAAGGGTTCGACAACTAAGTGTCCTTTGAGCCTAAGATCCAAAAATATTAGGAGTCCCATTGGCTCAAACAAGAGATTCCTTCACGATATTCAGATATTTTAAAAAAGTGAGCCTGTGTGTGACATTTCCAACAATTTGAAATGTGCGTGAGGTGCAAACATTGAGCAGCATAGACAACCACCTACTGTAAATATAATGTTACCTGGTGGTGAACAAATACTTTGAGACCTAATCTATCTACTAAACACATAGTGAAGACTCTGGCCAGATTGTGCGGATGCACAGGCAGGTCAGAGTATTTGCTATGTACATATATGATATTGTTGGAAATCTCAAGCACAGGCTCAAATAAGAAGTTCATTCGAAGTGGATCCACCATCTCCAAGCCAAAATTACATAACTCCATTTTGTCGCTAACAAATGTAAGGCACAAAGTAAAGTTATTGAAAATAAGCTTGGAAAATATTATAATAGGTATATTATCTATGCTAGACACCCCCTGAATTTTTTTCGATTGGAAATCGACACCAGAATTTGTGATAGGGGGTGTCTAGTTATCATATTTTCCGCTACCCAGGCCAATAAAAGAACGAATATCTTCGCTTTGCGTGGATCTTTCGCCGAGAAATTTGGTATGCGTGTAGAGGACACATAAATGCTCTTGGACAATCACAAGAAATTAAGAATTGTCAGGTTGTTTGACAAAAAATTAATGACAAACCTAAAAAACAAGCAAGGTCACTCACTCCTAGGGCTAGAACTCGCTCATTTGGCTTAGTTTTTACCCTCTACTTTTATTTCCTAAAAGAAGAACCATTTATCTCGACAGTGATACTAAAAATTGAAATGAAAATGATTATTTCGGTTTATAAATCAGTCAAAAAGTTGCTCCATCGTTAGTTCTATATCGAAAAAATCGATCAGGTGTCCACGAACCTTCTGGTGTCGGCGTGGCACGTTATACCCTGTGAAGACAACTTAATATGTTTTCAAGTTTCAAATTTATCCATCTTGCTTAAAACCCGTTTATATCTTAAACCTTGTTGTTGCATTCTTGTGTAATGTAAATATCTTCGATTACGGGTATTTTTGTATCATATTCCCCAACGCCCATTCCTTTCGAACAAAGACGGAAAACAGGGGATATAGCCATCGCGGTACAATTTACTGTTAGTATATGATTGTCGTTGTTAATTTTGATAAAAAAATTAAAAGGGTAAACAATTATCCAAACACAAAAGATCAAATTTTAAAATCGAATTGAGACTGAAACGTCGTAACTATAGAATACTTAACCTGTAGCTGCGATGTTTAAGTCCCCAGCAGCATTTTTTGTCCCTTAGTTTTACACTGATAACAAAATATTTTTCTTCAAAGTACTTGACATAGTAACTACAACGGTATAGTAGCGCTTCTTTCCCTCGGATGAGTCTAAAATTTCCTCAATCCAATCATTCATCTATTTGTATTACCGGAAGTACTTAAAATATTACAAAACGCACGAAATTTGGATTGTGAATCAATCGCCCGTAAACTGGAGCACCTAAACATGGAATATGGTATTTCTCGCACCAGAACTAAAATTTGCATACATCTGCACATAGCTGCCATCT
Organism: Fragum whitleyi; assembly: GCA_948146395.1. Classification (NCBI taxonomy): domain Eukaryota; kingdom Metazoa; phylum Mollusca; class Bivalvia; order Cardiida; family Cardiidae; genus Fragum; species Fragum whitleyi. Next base: position 45,935,841 of record OX411556.1, read on the forward strand.
GCTACCCTCTTAGGCTTTCGATTATCTGCCGTTTGGTAGGAGAAATAGAATTTAAACAGCGACTAGATTTTGACAATTCATTAGCAGTACAAAATGCAAACCTACATAAATCGAATTAAAATCTCGTAAATGCTTGATCGATTTTAAGGAAAAAGATGAGTCTTTTGAATACATTAAATGGACTCGTTTTTGTTTGATTAGGGTTTTACGCAGGTTTCAACAATATATTTCAGATATATCGCGGTGACTGGAGTAACTACAATTAAATCTTGCTATTTCTCACACCAGTGCTACCGTTACATCTTTTCCTAGCCTCTATCTGCTATTCGATCTCGGTCTACGATTATAAACCCATAGGCGGAAGAAAAATAATCGCAAACGATAAGTGGCGCCGTCAGGGAACGAGCCCAGGGTTTTTAATGGAGCCCTGAGAGAGCGATATAGAATAGTTTTGATCGAGATGAAATGTCATCTTCAAAATGTTACTAACTGAAATAAAAATAAGCTAAATTATCTTCTGAAAGTTATCTATTATACTCACCAAAGGAACGCATTGAATGCTCGTGCTGCCAATGTGAACCACAGTGCCCGTATAGCGTATATGCAAATACCGTATACATTATACCGTATATAATCTATGTGAACTCAGCCTAATTGGGAAGCAGTTTGCACCGTTTTGACATCCTGGACGCAGGGTAAATACCGTGTAGCGAATACCGTATACATTATACCGTATACCGTATATAATGTATGTGAACTCAGCCTAATTTGGAAGCAGTTTGCACCGTTTTGACATCCTGGACGCAGGGTAAATACAAAGTAATTCGACTAGATAATTTTGGTTAGAACTTACCAGTTCATACAGTTACTAATAATAATGGTACCAGCTGGGTATTCTTGGCCTTCTCGCATACATGTACAATCATCTGCCGGGATACATTCATCTCCTTCAAAAATAAAGGAAATACATTTATATCAATAGTATCACTCAATAAAAATTTAATACGAATACAACATTCTAGTGATATAAACTGGGTCTATAAATCGAAATATAAAAAGGATTTTTAAAGGATTTACCCTACCACGCAAACAATAAAAGAAAAAACGAATTTGAAAAAATTTGAAAAGGCATGTTTTAAAAGAAAACTTATTATCTTATAGTAGGACAAAAAAGAAAAATAATACTATACCAACCCGCTTGTACGTATCCGTCTGGACAGAAACAGCCCTCTACACAGGTGGCGCTGTCACAGTAAGATTCTGGCTCGTCGCCAATATTTCGACATGTTTGAGGACAAGGCGACCCACAGGCTGTATATACCATACCATTGTCACACTGCATGGCTGAAGTGGCAATGAAAATTTTACTTGAAATGTAAGCAAATATTTCAAAGAAAAGATAAACATAACTAAGAAAATAACTTTTAAGTAAAATAAGTAAGAGCTCTATGTGAAAGCTAGAAACGCGTCTCTGCATGTATAACATTAATTTTGTGATTCTGAGAGGTGTCTAGGTAGTGGAATTGAAAAATAAATTTCTTTAATTATTTAAAAGGAATAAAAAGTTCTCTTCTTGAGATAAATACTTTTAATAATAATATCACATTTATACACCAGCTTTCGGCGGCACAACCGCTTTCATCAGGTAACCTGATGAAGGCGGTTGTGCCTCCGAAAGCTAGTGTATAAATATATTATTATACTTAAAAGGACATTGAAAAGGAGGGAATTGTATCTACTTACGACAAAGCCTTTGATGTCTCCAGCGTACAGCCACACCAAGTTCGTTACATTTTTCGGCAAAATTTGCAATAGCTGTACATAGACAGTCGCAGTCACCGCCATAGTCACATCTAGAATGGGAGAAATTGTCAACAAGTGAGAATAAAGCTTACTGTTTGATTCGGTGATTATCTAGCTAACAGTTTGTTTCATTGTTAATCTAGCTTGCGGATTTTTCTGTGTTAATTTAGCTAACCGTTTGTTTTGGTATTGATCTAGCTTACCGTTTGCTTCGGTGATGATATAGCTAATTGTTTGTTTCGGTGTTAGTCTAACTTACCGTTTGTTTCGGTGTTAATCTAGCTTATCGTTTGTTTCGCCATTTATTTAGCTTACCGATTGTTTCAGTGTTTATTTAGGTTACCGTTTCTTTCGATGTTAATCTAGCTTACCGTTTTTTTTCGATGTTTATCTAGTTTACCGTTTGTTTCGGTGTGAATCTAGTTTCTATGTTAATCTAGTTTATCGTTGTTGTTTTTTTCGGTGTTATTCTGCGTAATTAATGAACTGGTAGGGCGGGGCTTAACCGTGACGTAATTTGGCGAGTTTACTTTTCAATAGTTTGGATTCTTTCGAATTTCAATCGGTAATCATCGCTAACGCGTGCAAATAACTGTATCCTAAAACCTAAAGGATTCTCGTGCTTTGAGAGAGTGAACACATGTCATCGTTAAGTTACCAAGTCCTCGTAACTTCAGCTTGATTAAGCTGAAGTTACGAGGATTTGGTTACCAATCTACGATATAAGGTCTCAAGTTATTTATGTTGACCCTCTTTAGAAGTAGGTTATTTTAGATAAAAGTTGATTTCCCTTAACCTTAAGTCCAACGACCCGTTACCCAGGCTCCGCCCTGCCAGGGCATTAATCATGGATAATAATCTAGCTTACCGATTGTTTCAGTGTTAGTCTAGCTTACCGATAGTTTCGGTGCTGTTGTTTTTTCGGTGTTTATCTAGCTTAACGTTTGTTTCAGTGTTAGTCTAGCATACCGTTTAATTCGATGTGTATCTCAATTTCATTCATAGCGAGTGAATATATGCAACTATATGACTTGATAAGAAAACGAAAAGATGTTGAAAAGACTAAACATACAAATATATATGTTTATCAATAATAGTATATCAATAAAGGGTTTATGCTCATTTGTTTTCGATCTTATAATTTCATGTAATATTATGTAAACCGGCAGCCGCCTCGGATTTGATAGAGATAATTGCTTGTTTTAGTGTAGTATCGATTTTCATTGAGTGAAAAAAAAACATATTTTCACGACTGGTGATAATATAATTTATATTGTTCACTCACGAAATGAAATATTAATCGATCTTACTCGAAAAGCAAACGATTATTGTATTTCTTTAACGCTTAAATGAGACAAAATATAAAAATTGTAAGACAAAATTTCACCAATCGCGTCATTTTGCACGTGATTACTAAGCAGCGTCCAAAATAACGTCACTCTTTGATGACGCCATTTGATTCGAAATGAAGTTTTTGATTATTTCACTGGAAGGCCTAAGGCAAAATGATAATCTACCGTTAACCGTCGAAAAACCGCCGAAAAGCATTGAAGAATCAAGAAGTAGTTATTTGCCTTACCTGCAAGCGTCAAAGAGACAATCTTTATAATAATATTCCTCCATCCAGTCTTCCATCTTATCTCGGCAACCTTGGAACGTGTCACCTGACTTGATTAGTGCACACGACTCATAGGCCCAGGTCTTACGATGCTCCACTCCCTGTGTATAAAAAGATGGAAATTTTAAAATATCAGTTTTATTCTCTTGAGCTTTGTTACTTAATTCTATGTTTATTTACATTGTGTCTCTCTCCATCCTTGGAACGTGTCACATATCTTGATAAGTGTACAGGACTCGTAGGCCAGGGTCTTACGATGCTTCATTTCATTTATAGAAATGATAAAATAAAAAAAAGTGCAATCAGAAATATCGTATACATATTTGTTTGACTACGTTACTTAATTCAAGATTGAAATCTATTTTAAGAACATGAACGTGTTTATCCCAACATCACTGGAACATGTCACCTGACTTAATAACTGAACACACTCGTTTGTCACAGTCGTGCAGTTCCCCACTTCTATAAAAAAAATAGAGGTGTTCCCACCATTTGCTAAAGATGGCAGGAAAATACAACACATAGGTTTACAGTGTTTTCATTATTATTATTATTGTTATTATTTTACGATTATACGTACGAAACACGGTTCCTCCTTTTTCGGGTCCACATACGGGGCATCAGCACATCTAGACATGGTTTTCCATGAATTACCAAAGTCGACGGCATTTGCTTCACCACTAAAATCGTTGCCTTGACGACCGTCGTAGTTTCCACAAAGACCCTCGATATTCTTCTTCCATTTGGAGCCAAGATGAACAAACACTCGAGTTCCTGTTAGAAAATTGTTAAAAGAGGATATTGAATGAGGATACCGAATTTATTAAACGAGTCATCTATAAACAGATAAAAACGAGACTACGCCGAGTTTTTAGGCCTATCTATTTTAGATAGCGAGTTTAATTATTTCTGTATTTAACGAGCACACATTTTATATTCAATTCATAATATGACCCGATTTATTTGCTAAAAATCGTCAAATTCTTGAAATTCAATATTTCAATTTTTCGCGAAACTTGAATCGCCGTTTAAAACTGACGTCACAATATATACATCATGACGTCATTTTCGCGGTAACAAAATAGCGTCGTTATTCCCTCTAAGCTCATTTGCATAGTTATTCCACTAGTGTAATAACACCCGTGTAATATCAGAATATTCGGCGGGGTTATTTCACTCCCGCGACATAGGACATATTATAAAGTTTATTATTTAGAGTGTAGATTAGTTTTGTAGATATCTAAATAGTTTCTCATTCTACCTTTTTTATGTCATAACTGTAAGAACTAGCTATAATTTAAACTAGATTTTCTGATATAATCGTTATAATGACCATTTTATAATGAATTTATAATGAGAAAACCACGATAGTCCTCCGTAGGCTAGCAGTATATGTTGCCAATCAGACATTAGATTCATGGTATTGCATGTTGGGTTTTTTATTATTCATTTTATTTTTACCATTTTATTGATATTGTTATCATTATTATTATCATTATTACTATTATGTATAGCAACACATTTATCTGATGTTTGGATACATAATAAAATAATGCGAGGGCTATTATTCTCATGTATAAAATAAAAAAGAACGCCAACCTTTTATAATGCTTCGCAAAGTTGTTATTCAGACAACGAATGATCATATTATTCGAGATACTCTCCTACTTTTCATCATTTGCTAAAGAACTTTTTTCCTAGTTTATTGATATGCATAGTTAAGCTTATTGAACAAAAACATTTCATTATTCAGAATTTTACCCATTTCAATACTAAAATGGTGTAGATTTTAAGAAAACGTACCTTCATCATATTGGACAGTCAGTTTGAGTTTTTTAGAATGTACAAACGTCCACAGTCCCGACCTGGTGATACTGAGTCCCCGTGTACGGTACTCGTCCGTAGAAATGGTGTAGTTATCTATCTGTGGTGGCATACCCCTCAATAACTTTACGGTCGTCTTGAAAACTCGAATTGTCACACTTTTGGTACATGTTACACCTACAAAAACATCAATCGTTCAAAATCTCTTGCATGATATGGACAACTAGTTTTTCTCTTTTTTACTATCATTTTGATAGGAATATTTTAAACAGTCGTTGTATATTTAATGTATTAGATCTTTTGGTAATAAACTGTGTCTAAATATTGGAAACATATTTTATTATTGATTTTACTTTTTAAAAAAAAATTAAAGACATATCTAGAGTGTCTGTCTTTGCATGTAAAACTCAAATTTGAAAAAAAAAAAATCCTCAAATCTGAGTAATACCAACAAAAAACTAAGTTTATATATAATCTATCATATTTCTGGAAGTTAACCTCATATTTTGCCAAGTATCTTGGCATCTAATAGATGCGTGCCTGGCACGTCCGGGGGGCACTGTCTTGAAATTACCCTATACATATATATTAGAATGAATTCACGAGAATCAAGATAAAAATATCAAACATGCCCACAAAAAACCATCTCCATTTCAGACTCAACCCTCTTCAAAACATACAACTCCTTTGAAGTTGAAAGTACAAATTTTAGATCTTCAAGAAAAAGTCATATCCTAGAAATGTGGAATTAACGAATACTGTTAAGTTGTTAATACGTTTAGAGGAATCAAATGAGCATGTGCGTGACATTTCTAACAATTTCACATGTGAGCAAAGCAAAGCTTCTGGCCAGCCTGTGCAGCCGCACATTCTGACCAGAGTCTTCACTATGCATTTTAATGATAGATGGGGTCTTAATTGCTCTCTAGGCGGTCAGCATATATTCTTAAAGCATTTTGTCATTGTCTGAGCTACTCAAAATTTGTGCCTCGTAAACGTGTAAAATTGTTGGAAATGTCACGCACAGGCGTTTGATTAAAATGTGTTTTTGCTTTTTAAAACAAATGCTGTATATTGAAAATATCTTTTCTCCTTATAATTTGTTAATTTCTAGAAAACGATATCCTGGAGAAAATTAGAAGACTTTTGCTGAAATCTGTTCTCTACGCTGGTAACAAATGTTCCTAATTGTCCATGTGTCGGGTTAAATGTAATTGTTTACTCCACCCACCTGTAGTACCACAGGGCACATTCTGTACTGTGATATCAAAGGCACTTCCCGATGTGGTATCTCTCACCATTGTGTACGCACAGACACCTTGGAAGGAGTAATGTTTGCCGTCAAACGTCGTGTAATGGGGATCTCCAGACGCCCAGCATGTACCGGGGCAGTCCTCGTCCTTCACAACAATCCATCTGCGACTTGCGCATCGTCTAGTAGAGAAAATAACAGACGTTGTTTAACCCTTTCCTGTTTTACAAAATTTTGGACCTGTCCAAATTCAAAGGTTTTGCAGACGAAAATTAAAAGTGGACTTGATTTGAAAAATAACCATTCAGTAGGGTAGAAAATAGTGTGTAAAAAGAAGAAATTGCTTGTCGGAAGCAATTTCTTCTTTTTTCACAATGTTTTCTCGATCATAAAATCACAGGCACGTAAAAAGCAGGGATTAAACAGCAAAGGGTTAAAGAATGATTATCTCTAAAATTTAAAAAAAATATCATTAAATAAAATCATTCGACAAATCTTCAATCTAATCCGGACTCTATCAAAAGTATTGCTATTGGTTGACGATGTAGTTATATTGGTCAACATATCGATCAACTGGTGCACTTATATAATATTACGTATTTGCCTCTTAATTTTTTTTCTCGATTTGTATTGTAGCAAGTGGGAGTAAAAACGTTAATAAAGTCAATATTCTTCGGATTTCTTTTTCTTTTTTATAAAAACAAATGAATTCTATTAATTGCAAACTCGGAAAACCAAGGATTTTTACTTTCACTGGATTCATTGATAGCGAAAAAAATCACGGGGTTTTCTAAGGCAAATATACATGTATGACTTTTTCACATAGAAGTTCGAAAAAAAAATACAGAATGCAGTTTGAAGCTAATCCTTGTACATGCTGAACCCGGAATATTTCTGCTGTGACAGGAGGTATAGACAAAGATCAGCCTGCACATATGTGCAGTCTGATCCTAGTTCATACCACCTGAATTCCATTCTTAATCCAGAAAGGTGCAAAACAATACATTTCCGAAATCAATACTCACTCACTTGTGGTAACTTCCAGTGGTTCTAGCACTTTGATTTTATACCCATCTTGCAAAGATTTTTATTCAGCATAACAAGGGTTAAGATACAAGTTTTTAAATGTTTGTGTTTAAGTATTGAATATAAACAAGTAATGTATACTTACAATACTTTACACCCGACAGTAACAACTTTACCAGCTTTATACCATTCTGTGCCGTATTGACAGGGGCATTCGGACGGCTCTATACAACTGCCCTATGTAATTATATATGACAACATTTTATGTTAGAAAAACAGAAATGAATGAAGGTACGACATTATGTGTTGTTATAAAACATTACGGTAAAAAAAAATGAACGATCCGGGTAAAATCCGAATTCGATTCGTTTTGTCGGGGTCTATTAAATTTGATAAGATTAAATATATGAAATAAGAAAACCGTTTTATATCTATTTCATAATTCACCAAAAATTGAATTGTTTCGTTAAAAACGTATTTGATTTTACGATTACAAATATAAGTACCTATAAAATGAAATAAATTACTATGTATTTCGAGTAGGACATATTATATCAAAAAGTGAAACCGAACACTTATCTAAATATCAACAGGAAAAATCTGTTAAAAAGCGTTGATGTCAAATTGTGTTTTTTATGAAAAAAACAGTTGAAAAAAAAACAAAGTTTGACTATAACTAAAGGTAGATAATTACGTCTGGGGCCATGGTCAATCCTCTCTGACATCCACATCCGGTATATCTATATTTAGAATCACACTTCATTCCGTAATTCTCACATGTTGTTTGGCATGCTCGGCTCTCTTCCAAATACACTTGATTACGCGGACAAGTGACGTCACTTAAACAGTCATCCATATGTTGACACTCCCAGGCACCATCAACACATTTACTGAAAATAAGGAATGGGAAAAGATATGTAAATCATTTTCATTAAAACACGATTATTAACCCTAATTAACCTACTTGATTAGAAGGAGGATAATTGTTTGTTTCAGTGTAAGATCGATATATATTTCATTGAGTGAACAACAAAAGCTATATTTTCACGAGTGGCAGAGCCACGAGTGAAAATATAGCTTTTGTTGTTCACGAAATGAAATATTAATCGATCTTACTCGAAAAACAAACGATTATTCTATTTCTTTAATGCAAAAATGAGGCAAAATGTGAAATTTTTAGGACATATTTTCGTAAAGCGCGTCATTTTGCGCGAGATTGCTATGCAACGTTCATTGTGACGTCACTTATTTCGCCCTGCATAGATGACGTTAGATAGGATGAAATGCACAAAAGCAGGGTATAAGTTTTTGATAATTTCATTGCTTTTGCGGTGAGATTATCAATGATAATCTACCGTTATTTCTCGATAAACCACCGAAAAGCATTAAAGAAATATTCATTAACACTGTCACTCAGAACATCCATTGACCAATCCAATCATTTTGATATGTTTGGGTTCTGACCTTGGATATTCTCCTCGTGTTTACGTTACTCAAACCATAGTAACAAAATTAATATTTCCTAAATCGACTTTTTTACTGTCGGCAATGCGTTTCCTAATTTGATCGCTTGTGATTATATGAAAAAAGATGGTCGTGTCGATTGTCAAGAATAGTGGCTAGCGATTCAATAATTTATGACAATTTGTTCTAAACAAATTGTCATTTTTAGTTGCAATTAATTTAAAACAGACTAAGATAAGGCTGCAATTATATACCAGTGCTTTGTATAGAGCAGAAACATGACAGAAGCCATCAGAGAATGGAAAAATGATATGCTCTGGCACTTTAGAATGGTATTGATGTGTGCTGATGATTGGTGTATTTGTCAAGTTTAATGAATGTATCCATCGATGGTCTGGAAAAAAAGCGAACAAGAGGACCTGTAAGTCATAACGTTTGCGTAATTTGAATGATGCATTATACGTTCCACCTAATTTTAACTAGTGTCAAAATCGAACAGGCTTTGCTAAATAATATACCACTCAAAGAGTTTTTCTTCCCAATATATCTGGAGGTGTCCAGGAGCAATATCCCAGCTTATTTTGATAGTGTTGTTGGTGTTATTGTATATCGTGAAATCAGCTCCTTTTCTTCATAAAATCAAGGAGAAACGTGCAAAAGTTGACTCCATTACTAATCATTTTTATCAATTACATCCAAATGGTCACATGGCTAGGTGAGGCACATCATACAAACATAGCATATGCAGACCATGTTCTCAATATTATTGGAAAAAGAAGCCTTTTCATTTCACTTCCGCCTGATTTCTTTCCATTGTCCATTCATGCCGGAGGTATGGTAATTTGATTTCTTTTCAGTCTTGACAAGATCACTGTGTGGACTTTATTCTCTCGCTTTTTATGTCTCGTACCAAATACATCGCAGCATCTCCGGAAGGCGAATCTATCGGAATTCCAAATTTACACCATTCCTTCCTCAATCTGTATGCGGTTTGATCAATGGTAAATATTCTGAAGAATCACGCAAGTTCTCACACCTGTCTTCTTTTTGATAGTGCTTTCTCTCTATCCTGTTGTGTCAGCCGAAGCAGACACTGCCGGACAACAGCGCAAACGTTTAAATCTCTTTGTCACTGTGTGTCGACAGTATCCACTGATCGACTAAATTATCTGACGAATGGGATAAAAAGTTATATGCCATTTCTCATTGTGTTTCTCCTTTTGTGACCTATCATCAGTCCTCTGGAAATAAGAATCGCCCTTCTAGGTGAACATCAAGTATACAAAGTTATACGTCCTTGTTCCATTGTGTTTCTTCTTTTGTGACCTATCTTCAGGTCTTTGGAAACAAGGGATCTCCATTCTTGGCTAACATCAAGAATAAAAAGTTATACGCCATTGTTCTATTGTGTTTCTTCTTTTTGTGACCAATCATCAGGCCTCTGGAAACAAGGGATCGCCATTCTAGGTTACCATCAAGTATAAAGATTTAAACGCCATTGTTTCATTGTGTTTCTTCTTTTGTGACCCATCTTCAGGTCTTTGGAAACAAGGGATCGCCATTCTAGGTGAACTATCAAGTATACAAAGTTATAAGAATGTGTTTCTTCTTTTGTGACATATCTTCAGGTCTTTGGAAACAATGGATCGCCATTCTAGGCCAACATCAAGTATAAAAGTTATACGCCACTGTTCCATTTTGTTTCTTCTTTAGTGGCCTATTTTCAGGTCTTTGGAAACAAGAATCGCCATTCTAGTTTAACATGAAGTATGAAATGTTGTATGCCATTTTTCCATTGTGTTTCTTCTTTTGTGACCTATTATCAGGTCTTTTGAAACAAGGGATCACCATTCTAGGCTAACATCAAGTATACAAAGTTATACGCCATTGTTCCATTTTGTTTCTTCTTTTGTGACCTATCATCAGGCCTCTGGAAACAAGGGATCGCAATCCTAGGTTAACATCAATTACGCAAAACAGGCTTTTTGTCGTCGTATATATAAGTTGGTTAAGATTTTAAACGTATGAACCGTGTTTATTGTAAAATGATAATAATAAAGGATATATGAGCGTGTACGTGAGATTTCCAACAATTTCAAATTTGCTCAAAGCAAAGACTCTGAACAGTCTGTGCATCCGCACAGTCTGACCAGAGTCTTCCCTATTGTTAGATAGATACAATCTCAAAGTATCCACAGGCTATCTGGTAAATATATATTTACAGTATGTGGCTGTGAACGCTACTCAATGATTGCACCTCACCAACATTTCAAATTGTTGGAAATGTCACGCACAGGCTCATATATTTATCTTGTAACTATACAAATATCCATATGATAACATCTCGTATGATATTTTTTTATGATATCACAAAGATATTTTCAGAACAATGATATAATGTGGTTATTTTTAGAAACTTGCATTTCAGTTAGAAACATCGACGAGAAGAAGACAAATAGAGGTTATAAGATAAATATAATACATACTTAGTGTATTGTATGAAAAAATATCTTACTCGGTTGTGAGAATTGATAATTGCCTCGGCAAAGCCTCAACAATTATCAATTCTCCCAACCTCGATAGATATTTTTCTCATACAAAACACTAAGTATGTATTATATATTTATAACATCTATGGATTTGGCACCATTCATCGATGAGAACCTTGTGAAATTTTCATTCGATGTACTGGTGTATACGTATCCGATGTTTACAATTATGATGAGTATATATGATACGTACTTAGTGTTACGTATGAAAAAACATCTAACGAGGTTAGGGGAATTGATAATTGTCGAGGCTCTGCCGAGACAATTATCAATTCCCACAACCGAGTTTAATATATTTTCATACAATACACTAAGTACGTATATATCTTATAACCTCTATTTGCCTTGTTTTAGTCGATGTTTCTTACAAGTTTCTAAAATAGCCGCATTATGTCATTGTTCTTAAAATATCCATATGATAGCTTAAGAAATATAATACGGGACGTTATCACACGGATATTTGTATAGTTATAAGACAAATACATGAGCAGCTGGATGTAGTTATCCATCATATCCATTCTACTTTGTGGTTGAATTGGTAGTAGTCTGTTTGAAGCCCTTTTTATTTTGTATTTCTGTAATATAATATAGAGCAAACAAGCAACGACAATTATGCGTTTCAGCAAAACTAAGCCATACTGTATGTGTATGTATTTCCGTTTATTTATCGTCGGTACCGTAGCACATGCCCATATAAGAGACGCCGCCGAAAAGACGGTTAGTTGTTAAGGGGGATAGTGCAAGGATACATGACAAAACTACTGCTGAGATCTGCCATGGTTCTTTAACGTGCTCGGTGTAAAGCACCGTCTCACGGGGCCTCGGTTTAACGTCTCATCCGAAAGACAATTAGATTGTTAGTGTGCCAGCCTGGGTTTGAACCAACGCCGTCGAACTTCAATGGTTTTGAAGTCCGGTGCTCTACCAACTGAGCTAATCGGGCTGACGATTTAGCTCTACTAAATAACACAGTTCATACATACCACGACTGACAGTTTCTCTCTATAACGTCTCCTGGATTTCTTATTTGATCGCCTTCTGGTGCATATTTGTCGTGACATGTACAGTTTTTCAGTCTGACGCAGTCGCCATTATCGCTCATCAATTGTCCAGGGGGACATTGGCAACCCGAAATGCATTCTTCTGAACATGAACGGTCAGCGATTTCCATATCTCGACAGTGTGCACTACATGTTGAGCAACATTCGCGATATACAGTTCCACCATATGAGCCGCATTGCGTAAGGTCATCTAAAAACGGAATATAATAAGTTAATATTTTATGATTTGCTCCATAATTCATCCATAATAGGTTTATTGCACTCTTATTAATTTTACAAAAACATAAAAAACACATTTTGAATGAATTGCACACACTTGATAATACATTCCTATTTAAATTGTTACAATATCATCTCCCTCCTTCAAATGGCTTATTATAGACAGAAAGGACTTCACAAAATAAACCATATGAATGTTAAACAGTGAAAAGTTATGGCACAAAAATTGTACGTCAAATGATTATGCTTATCCTTTTTGTCGAGTAAATAGTACTTACTGCACTTGTTGTCTATACTTGAATGTTTCCACCAATTGTTGATTGATGCTCCCTTTAGAGCGCACTCACGTGCGACAACAGCGAGAATGACGCACGAGGGCTCTGTGATGTCAAGTGAAGACACGGAACATACGTCACTGATACATTGTTCGTAATACGCGTTGAAGTCGACAAGGTCTCTACATTTTCTCCATAAATCGGATGAATCTCGGACGGGTTCGCAAACACTTTTGGCGTATTTCATCTGAAAATAATAGAAATGACCTGATTAAAATTGGAAGCAACAAATCAATTATGAATTTTATCCAAAATCTTATTTTTCATTAATGGTAATGATTTCAGCAACAGATGACTTGTTCTTGCAATGAACAAAGTTTGAATGATTTAGTTTGCTTACCTGAACAGAAAACAAGGAGTCTTTCACAGTGGCGGAATATATTGCTTTAAGTTACATTTATAATATGACCTACGTCGCGGGAGTGAAATAACCCGGTAAAATATTTTTGATATAATACAGGTTTTATTAAACTAGTGGAATAAGGTTCTGTGCAAATGAGCTAAGAACAAAGAACAACAATATATTTGGGGGGGGGGGGGGTGGTGACGTCATAATGGATCTGCTGACGTCATTTTGTAGACGGCGTTTTATGTTTTTGCGGAATAACATGAATCGAAAAATATCGCAATTTTCTCGTTTTAACGCCAAAATTCGGTTCGTATTATGAATAGAATATTAAGTTTGTGCCAATCAAATACCGAATTATTTCAACTCATCATCTATAAACAGATAAAAACTCGGCGCAGCGTTTATTGATGACGAGTTTAATAAATTTGATATTTCATGACCACTCATTAAATATCCTCTAATATCATTTTTGTTAATTTGTTTATTACCCTTATAATTTCAAAGAAATTTTTATCGGCGCATAGACGCATATACTTTCACAAACATACAGACTCCATATAAACAGAGAATGAAATAAAAGGTAGAAAATGTTCTTTTATTTTTTTGGCATTTGTTTTTTATTCATGCTTATAATCATTTCCTAATTTTAGTTACATCTTTGCGTGTTTCTTATTATATCATAAGGTTACCTTCATTCCAGAACACTGCAACATGGCCGGTCTCTTTTCTTGGTTTGCACATTTAGGTGGATTCATATAGTGTTTCACAAATATGTGCGCTTTGGTTTCTGTGATCCCATTTGGTGCCATCCAATCATCGTTAGTGATGTAGTTAAACTTTCCACACAGACCTTGGATCTTAAAAAATACATTTAACATTAACATTCATGATAAAAGTACATCCTTTAATATATGCAATGATTTAATGTATCAAATGCTAATTAAAATAATCAAGTTATTGATAGACTTACGTATATATTTACATAGTAAAATGGCAGAAACTTTGTTAGAAATATTAGAAATCTTAAGTCTCTAAGTTTGTTGTAAAGGACTCCAAACCTAGCAAAACAGTACCTTGTTATCATAGAAGGGATCGACGCTGACGTAGATTCTTCTAAATCCGAATAGTACCCGGAACCCAAATCCTCGGACCATCTTAAAGATGGATGTTGCTTGTTTGACGTAAAGATTACGTGTTGAGTATGGCTTGAGTTGTATGGCTGCAGTCATGTCCTCGCCATTTATTCTGACAATCTCACCGGTAATCGTGACTCGCTCGCCCTGGGTCTCGATTCGAACCCCAGAGATGCAGCTTCTGCCGGACATGTCCATGCCACAGTCGGCATGCAGGGCTCGAATCTCTAACGAGGCTCTGGGATCATCAATGTCGGCGTCCTCGCTTGGCTGTAAAACGTTAGTAAATAATGGTAACTATTTCGAGATATGAAAAAGTGGTCGCCAAGGCCTAATTCCGATTACAATAATACTGGCATGAATAATCATACATGAAAATTTAACAATTCTGAAAAAAAACACATTATACCAATTCAACGTTAAAGAAGCATGTTATAAAATTTATCTATTTTCTAATTTCTAGTTTCAATGAAAATACAGTCCAACTTGCCCGGGCGACCAAGTCTATTAAGTAACCATTTTATTTAGAGACCGTTTTAAAAGTCCCCTTCTTTAAATTATAACATCTTGAAAAATGGCAATAATTGGTCTAAAATTGAAAAGGAATTCTTTGTTGTTAAAACCCATTTAAATCGTCCAAATGAGTTTTTCAACTAAGGATTATTTAGAAATTCGCTGGAGCATACATATTTAATCAAAATAATGTTCCTTATTTGTAAACAAAATCTGCATCAGGCGACCATTTTCTTAAACGACCGATCTTTGGAGGACCCGTAAGTGGTCGTTTAATACAAGTTTTACTGTATTTTGGAATGTGATAAAATGGCACTTACTTCCACTAGGTTGTACCCACAAGTGGCAGCCTCAAAGTCATATTCGAGTCCATCGAAGGTTTGAACATGGGACATACCGTAGTACGAACATGACGAACTACACTTGTCTTCGGTACACGTGAACTTACCCATATTACACACGCTGTGAAAAGAAATATGTTGTTTGTAAACAACAATCAAAATGTATCGACCCCGAGCGAGTTATGCTGGTTGAGTTTTATCGACTGTGTTCTATATGCGCATTTTCTAAATCAGAAATGCTAAAGATCTCATTTCATGTGTTTTTATGTGTGCTACCGAATATTGTTTATTTAGAATTAACTGAGAATGAGAACGAATGGAATATTATGAATTAAAGGATAATCTATCTTATAGTAGTGATCACAAATAAGGAAAACAACATGTGGGTATCTTCTTTTAAAAATACATTCAAAAAGTTCAATTATGCATGGTGTTACATGTACAGGTTTTGCAAATCAATTAGTCCTAAGGTTTGCTTTTTTACGAAACAATAAAAAAAATTGCATTGACCGAAATTAATAGCAATAAAAACATTGTAAAAGCTTTTCTCCCTCGTGCGCTGTTTAATTTTATGTTTGTTCGTTTTTTTTTTTCTTGTTGTTTTCTTCATCTTTTTTTATTATAAACAAGTTCTAGTATTCTAATAAACAATCACTTCTCTGTTCAAATATAATAGACTTACCATGAGTTACAGCCAATCTGCAGAACGTCTCCATTATTGAATCTATTTCTGTTATATTCACACTGACACGCTGTGGGCTCCACACACTCTCCGTCCTGTAAGAACTTCCCCGGGGGACACTCACATCCGGACACATATTCCGCTGCACACTCGGAAGACATGACCTGGTGCAGCGACTGACAGGTGCGGGGACACGGGGACATACAGTCGGAATACACGAGACCCGCCGGACAATCTTTGGCTGTTAACAAGTAATTAGAGAATTGTGATTAGACGTATATTCATAAAAAAAAAATAAGAATTTCTTGAAAACTGTGGATAATTATGGTAACTCGCCTAAATGGAGTCTTTCTGAAAAGTGCGAACAAATATTTCAAAAAAAGGGAAAAGTGGATTGGATGCAACAATGCTCACCCAGAGCTTTTTTATCATATCTTTATGATAACTTTTCTATAATTGTATGCAAATATTAAGCTTCTTAGAAGATCAAACACCGCGAGACAACTTGCACATAAGGCTGTTCACCTTTATTGATTGTAAAGAATCGTCAACGCTTGTGTGGTTAATCGTGCGTACATAAGCCTACGACGGGTAAAGACGAATATATCCAAGGCCTAAGAAATGTAATGGTCAAATGTTAGTTTTGGCCATACAAGAATACGCTGATACATAAAAAGTGACTTTTGGTCACACATTAAAACTTTTTACATGTAAAAAGATGCATGTTCATTCCACCTTTCGTTTGCTGTGATGTGCTGTGTTGTCTAATCAAACTGCTGTGCTAAATTGGTGATCTAAATTCCTCATAAAATTACCGATTTTTTATTTATTTATAATAGACGGGTGGTTTATTTCTTTTTATTATTATTATTATTATTATTATTATTATTATTATTATTATTATTATTATTATTATTATTATTATTATTATTAATTTTTATATGACTTGATGAAATGTTTTTATATTTGTGAACTGTCAGGCGAAAAGGGACCTTCTGGATACAACGAAAACTGTCGATCCTAGACAGACTGTCGAGATTGCAATAGATTTCTATGGACTAATTTTCTGAATCTTGAATTGTCATTCTATTTTTCTTTTAGTGATTTTTGAAATGCAACCTCCAGTTGACCTCTACCAGAACCTTTTTTTTTTTCACAAATGTCTAATGGAGTTTCCAGATGACCCCTTTTAGCTTTACGGGTTACATTTGAAAAGGAGATTAGATTAAGCAGAGGTGAATCAATAGAAAACAGTGTATAGGAAAATCGAATTATAATTCCTATCAGATGTATATCGATTACCATTTAAAGATTCAAAGAAGTAAATACATGTATACTTTCAGTTAGAAATACACTTCCACTTCTCTTTCCCATGAATTGCATATCACCGAAGACCAAAATCTCTAAAATGCAGTTTACATATATATGTAATTGTAGTTCAGACATTTCGGTCGTCGATAAGGATATTTTCTTATTACTTACGACACATGCTGATGGATCTCCACTCGACCACAATTCCTTGTGCCGCACATTCACGAGCATACGCCTCGGTATAGTAACATTTGACGGCCTCGCGGTCCTCGGCCGAGTCCGCAGCACAGTAATAATTCATACACATAGTAAACCAAGCATTAGAATTGATCTGAAACCAAACAATAAATATTAACATCTTTTAGCGTTTTAGACCACATATGCAGTTTTTCTCTATAAAATTTCGTATCAGAGATGCAGATAATATAATTTTCTTTCGTTGAAGTATTAAAAGAAAAAGAAAATACGTTATATTTTTCGTGTGACTACTCGTTTCATGCCTCATTTGAAATTAAATCAAACAAAAATAACGGATCACTTAAGAGTACTTCATTTGAGGATATGAAGTTGTTTTAACTTAACATCAGTCATATAACAGTTCTGTACAATGATTGCAGGAGGTCAAAAACAAAAGGAACTAATGTTGCTTGACAAATTTAATTTTTTGCTTTAAAATTGGTTCGAAAAGTAAAGTTTTTTTTCCGACACAGAATTTAATTAAATAATTGTGTAGTTTTTACTTTGAGAAGATGTTAAGGATTATCATATAAAATCCGTACATATTTATACGAGGGTCACCCAAGAAATGGTGAGACTGGTTCTATATCTCAAAAATGTACATCCATGTACATTATTTTCTTCTGCATTCATTTTTAACATCAACTAGTACATTGCCATGACGTTGTATTGGTGACGTCACAAAGAATGACGTCATGACGTTAACCATGGCCAGATGAATATCAAAATAACAGAAATGTTACGTCCTTTAAGTGTTTAATTTCAGAAAATTTAAGAAAATGGAAATGCAGTTTTGCAATGAATTAAGTATATAAATGGATAAAGTTATTTCTCACTGTACCTAATTTCTACTGATTATTGTTTTGATCAATAGTAAAATTCAATTTTAGCAAAAAAAAAAACTTCCTTTTTTCATAATTTTGATCTCAAAGACATCATTTTGCAAAGAAAATATTTGGATTTTAAAATTTGATCAAGATTTTTTTGTTAAAGCTGCCATCATACATCTTCAAGAAAGACATTTAATGCAAAATCTTTTGACAAAACTTACAAATACATCAATGTAGAATTGCATTTGGATACCCTCCCATTTTTTAGAACGACGTTGTTAGATAGAAAGAAGGTATTTGTCATAGAATTTGGCGTCATTTCTTTTGAAAATTATACAACCACTGTCCATCGCTTAGATATAATACCAGAAAACATTGATTAATGTAATTTGGTTTAAAAAAAAGTACCACAAGGTAGTTTAATATGAAGTTTTTTTAAACATTAAAACGTCAAATGGTTAATGTGGCCATTACGGCATATTGTGACTCTTCCTGTTGCCTAGCAACAATAGTTACAATGTTTGAAGGTTGGTATCTGTCAAACATTGAAGGAGATAATACTCTTAACGATAGTGGAACAATCATCTCGTATATATGAAATAGTAAGGCATTATAGCACAAGCCAAATTTTTATTGGATGACCCACGTGTACAGACTTCAATTCCTTCGTCGTTTCGCGAACGTTAACTTTTGATACATTTTGATCAATACAAGGGGCCCGTTTTAATAAACTTCTCCCGAAAAAATTATTTTTAAGTCAAAATCATAAGTCGTACTTGTTGTTTTCATCCATTGTTAGATTCTGCCTTG
This sequence comes from Fragum whitleyi, assembly GCA_948146395.1. Classification (NCBI taxonomy): domain Eukaryota; kingdom Metazoa; phylum Mollusca; class Bivalvia; order Cardiida; family Cardiidae; genus Fragum; species Fragum whitleyi. The sequence goes on from OX411556.1 coordinate 45,955,198, forward strand.
CAATATCTCATCTTTAGAAGACGATTCCAATGAGATAATACATGGCGAAATTCAATATTTAGTTACTACCGTAGAAGCAATTTTAATTTTTGTCTTACGCAAAAATGATCGTAAGATTAGTTAAACAGACCCAGGGTAACTATAAGGAACTATACGCTGACGTAAAATGTTGAACCTACCACTTGGTGACATTCTTTAAATATGGCTGATCGGACGTACGAACAGGCTTCCTCGGCGTCTCGTTTACGTTTGTTGGGTACTCCAGTGCAATAGCTTTCGACTGGACCAGTATCCGGACACTACATGTATAAAAATATGACTCGTCCAATGAAAGGGATACACTTAATAGCATCGTGAAATTGACATTCATTCCAATCAAAAACCGATCTAATCTGCACACCTATCGCTCCAATCATGCATACCAAACACTCACTCAAACCATTCAAAAAGGCTCAAAATAACGAAAAAAAAAATAAGATCAACAACTACGTGCAAACTAAATATAGCTTGAAAAAACTCGCGATTTGGCTAACATAATTGAAACTAAGCGTCTGATTGGTTCTTTAAGAATTAGGAAACTTTTCATAGAACTTTTATGCATATCTTATTAACGGGGGGTTATAAATGTCGCTAGTTTTGCTTATCCTCATCAAGTTTAGCGATATTGGATTACCTCCCCTTAATTTTCATTCAAAACTCACTTCTCGCACCCATTCAATTTCAATCTCAAATCATTCCAAAATCATTCATCTTGTCAATTTCACAATGTTCCTAACTGTAGGCCTACATCTTGGTGCTTCAAAAGTATCGATCGAACCAATAGAAATGGAGGGGCTTTCTTACAACTGTTTTGTAATAAGCAGATTTTCTGAATCTATATTTCATCTTCATAAACATTCCTGACTAATCTCTTTTCGTATCAGAGAAACAAAATGTAAAGTAAACAAGCATGTGCAAGACATTCCTAATAGTTTCACACGTGCGTGAGGCAGAGACATTTGGCACCCTAAATAACAATCCAAAGTAAAGGAATTCGCTAGCTGTCTGAGGAGTGGTTTGACCTTATTAATCTACTGAACATATATTGAAGACTAAAGTAAGACTATGGGAATACGTGGGCTTATGAGAAGCTTCAGTTTATGCACATTTGAAATTGTTGGAAATTTCAGGGACAGACTTAATTTCAACATGGCGAAAGGCAAGGAGATAAATAAATTCGTCGAATACTCATGATATATATTAGCTTAGCTGATAAAAGTAACGAATTTCTATGCGTTGCCTTATGAAATGAACTCATTCAATAGTTCAAAACGCTTAAGTCAACTTTAAAAATGCATTTGAGCCTGTACGTGACATATCCAACAATTTCACAAGTGTGCATAGCAAAGAATCTTGCCAGCGTGTGCATCACACAGGCTGACCAGAGTCTTTGCTTTACACTATAGAGATAGATAAGCTCCTAACCTCTCCTCACGCTGTCAGAATGATGGTCTTATTGCATTGTGTGGCTGTTCACATAGCTCAATGTTTTAAGATCACACACACATGAAAATGTTGGAAATGTCACGCACAGGCTCATTTAGTTTTAAATAAGGAGAACTAATATCTTTTCATTTATAAATCCTCTTTCGAAACGAAAATGAAATTTTGTAATGACCAACACATATAAGTTAATTACAGTCCGTCTTGCTCAAGGGACTACGTCTATTAACAGAACATTTTAATTAAGAGACCGCATTCGAAATCCCCTTTTTAAAATCAAAACATCTTAAAAAGAAGATATTAGATATTGATGGCCTAAGAATTATCGTAAATGATTTTTTTGCTGTTAAAACCCATTAGAATCGTCTCAATGAGACGATTCTATTGAGCTTTATCAACAAAGGTTTATCGAAAAATACGCAATAAATTACCGTAGTATTCAATCATAATTATATTTTCATTTGTTAACGAAACGTGTTCATAGCGACCACTTTCGTTAACGACCAGGTGGTCCCGTAGGTGGTCGCTCAGTACACGTTTTATTGTAATTCTATGACTTACCGGTACTTCTTCATTGACGACCTTAAATGTGTTTCCAAACTGGGCGGGACTTTTTACTCCGACCATCTCATCTGCAAGGGCGATATAGAAAAATGATTGGAATGTTAGACTTTAGACTTTGGAAAAATATGCTAGTGACATTTGGATTAAAATGATCGGAATGCTAGAACTTTAGACCTTTTGAAAATATGCTAGCGACACTTGGATTAAAATGATTGGAATGTTAGAACTTAAGACTTTGGAAAAATATGCTAGTGACACTTGGATTAAAATTATTGAAATGTTAGAACTTTAGACTTTGGAAAATATGCTAGTGACACTTGCATTAAAATGATTGGAACGATAGAACTATAGACTTTGGAAAACTATGCTAGTGACACGTGGATTAAAATGATTGGAACGTTAGAACTATAGACTTTGGATCACTATGCTAGTGACACTTCGATTAGAGTAAACTTTCGTGTAGTCTTAAATTTTGTTGTGTACTGTTATTGTATAAATGTATGATATTGAAGGTTAAACATCATCGCCAAAATGATAATGAAAAGTAGTGATTGAGTATGATTCCCTTAAAATTGAAAGTAAGAAAGAAAACAACCTTGGCAAAAGATCTTAATACAAACTAACCTGCCATATTTGGAATTCCGTTGTTATTGCCGCAGAGACCACGCACGTTTCTTCCCGCGCTTTTTTCCTTGTCCAGCGTGACGTAGACAGTAGAGGCGTGGTCAACCTTGACCCTCAAACCATTCGGACATTCAATGAGGATCCAGTCACCGACAACACTAACGGTAAAACCTTTAAATGGAACAAATAATGAATTATACTGATTATTTATCATAATAAACACATTTTACTAGATCATAGACAATAGCTTAAAAACCAACAATCTTACTTTTTTTCTTTCTTTAAAGCTCTATCATTATCAGGTCTCTGGCAAATGTTACGAAATAATCTGTATCAAACATTGAACTGTTTGCTAATTATACCCCGTTTTGCACGCAAGACAGTGTACGTGCAAAGCGGGTTGTAACTCGCAAAGATTTGCACAGTTAAGTCCTTCTGTAAGCAGGGCCGTTGCATTATTGTGGTAAAGGCTTTATAAGTGTGTTTTGTAGTCGATAGAAGCGTAAACTATGTTTTCAACAGTTTAAAAATTTTGCTAAATCTTCAAATAATAAAGGGTGGTTAAAATCGCACATGTCATAAGACGGAAGCTTAATATCGTTTTTGTCTCGACGAATCATAGTATTGTAGCATACATTGGGTATTAGAATCTGGAAGCATATGAAACGTATGGGCAAAATAAAAGCGTGTGTTATAGGTTTATACGTACTTTCTTCTGGTGTAAGTACGGGTTTTCCCGGAAGAACTGTAATTAATCGTCCGTCCACATAGATGTTTCCGTTTTCTGTTTCAACAGAATCTCTGTTATCCAGGTAGACTTTCACGTTCTGAAAACATTTTTTATGTAATTGACTCATTATGTCAGTAACGGTATTATGAATTAAGTGTTTCGTTGTTCGATGAAAATTTTATAATTGGCCAATAGGTTAATCAGCCGGGATCTATTGTGTTGCGGGCCGAATGAGCAATTTGATTGGTCAATTTGCAGTGACGTTTTAGAAATTGGTCAATTTGCAGTGGCGTTTTAGAAAATTGTATTAGTACCGGAAAAGCAACCATAAGAAGTATTTGAAAAGAAAGATGACATTAACTATGTCTAAAACAAATGCTTTGTTAACTTTCTGAAAATTTAATGACAACAAAATAAAAAATAACCAAAAATACTTCTTAATCCTCATAATCTGAGCTTGGAATATTTATCGTAAATACTCTCTTATCAAATGACCAGTCATATTAATGAAACTTGAAAAAATTGAAGAAATTAAATCGTATTAAAAAACAAGATGCGACAAGAAACTTAAAGACAGTTCGGGATCAGAAAACCTCAATCATTTTGCTACATTTTCATTTGTTGTGTTTTTTCTTCGACGTAGTCTGAGTTATGATTTGCACTAGTAAAAGTTTAGTCCAATAACTATGATACTAATTCTGAGTCAACAGTGCACGATACAATGATAATACTGGTTTATCTCTGTATATCAGCGAGAAACTAGCGATAAACCTCATCGATATACTATGGATTTTTAATTCTATGTTGAATGAAGCGGATATCCGTCTTGAGCGATCACATTCAGGTATTTCTATCAAAGATAAGGTAAATAACTGAGCAGAAAAGTCGTTCTACCTTTCTGCATGTGGTCCAATAATCACAATTCTTGACTGTCATCTCCACGTGCCAACCTTCCATCACGTTCTCGGCCAGTGTGTAGGAGCACGTGCCCGCAAACTGATACTCTAGCCCGTCAAACATCCGGAAATAGCTCCGTCCGAAATTAAGACAAGTTCGGAATGGAAGGTCATTGGTTTGGATAATAACAGAAGGAGCTGAAAATAAATAAAGATATTATGGACTAAATTTTTTAATATTTTTTTCTACGAAAGTAAGTATTTATAGCTATTTCCCGGTCCTTCATATATATTCGATTTAAGAATTTCTGAGAAAAACCGATACAAAGTCATTTACATGAACAGACTATGAGTGGACGTCATCCTTGGCCATTGACAGAGTTCTTAATTACAAACAAGATTTCAAAGTGACCTACAATGAAAAAAATGTCAAGAGTAGAAATCGATCCCTTCTTTTGGCGCAGACTAAAACAAAGAAATCATTTCTGAAGTCATCATATTTTGCTCTGCATTTTTATGTTCGATTTAGAGGTCACCTTTGTTTCATAGAAATTCTTCATTATGATGTTAAATCGTTTCTCATCTTAAATGTCACAAATAATTTCCAGCAAAAGAAGGTTTTTGGGTACAACTATTGTACTTACAATAAAGTGTTTTATGGTGCGCTTAATCAATAAGTACATGTACCTCGAAATTCATTCAACAATTCTACTTGAAAGAATTGTCTTAGTTATACAATTTCTCGCTTTTAGGTATCAAGAATGTTAAATTAGGAGAAAAGTAACTTCTTTCTTACGTAATTCTCCTTCTTTAGGACACGTGACACAGGGATCCACCCCGGAAACACCGAATGACCCGCCCCCTCCGGCCTCACAGCATTTCTCCTGAGTAACTGTCTTGTCATCAAACCCCTTCATCTTGGGGCCATAGCACGTGTCTGATTGGTAACAATACTGTAGGGTCGACTTTGATTCTGAATTTAAAATACATAAATTTATCAAGGTGGAAAATTGTCACAAGATACGCCCGTAAAACTGCTGTATGTCCAAGAATGAAAAAAAGATCAAGGAAAAAGACTAGGAAAATAAGCAAGGTAGGGTATAGGTTCTAGCGCATTGCACTCACTAATCATGGGAGGAACATGGCTGCCATGTTTCAAGTCAATTTGACATAAGGTGAGAAGAGATATGCTCTAGACAAATAAATATACGCCGCCTGCCCTCAGGACGCTGGACGCTCGAACGCCACGGCTGAAAACATACGTCGCGTTTTTCGAGGGACGAATAAACCAATTAACCGGGGCAGGTGAAACAGTTTTTCGATCCTTGATGATCCTTGATGATATTTTCGAAAGAAAAGGGTTGATTTTTTAATTTATCCTTACAACTGAGTTGTTGAGCATCTCTTTTTTTCATTCTAGTTTATTACATTATGTAAGAAGTTTACAAAAATGTTCATTTCAGACACAAAAAGATATTTGCCTTAGACCCTGAACGGTGAAACATAAGCAGGGTAAATTGATATAATCACACCTCTTCACAATTAACTTCGATTCTATGTTTTAGATATTTCACCCCTATTGACAATATGTTATTCGTTCTTTGAATTTATCATATACTGAAATAGTGATTTTTCCTCAAAAATTACTTACGCAAGAGGAGATCATCACATCTGTAACCGGTATAACCTTGTTTGCATTCACAAACACCGGGAGCCACACACTTGACGGAGTTAGCCTTGTTACAGGCCGGGTTACAGATCGCTGAAAAAGGGAGATAATGTATATGAAGGGAAATGACGTATGAAGTGAGTTTATTAAAATGAAGGGAGATAACAAAAAGGAAGGGATATAATAATAATCAAGGGATGTTATGAGTTTAAAGGGAGATAATAGAATATGGATGTCTTCGTTAAATTGAAATCCCCGCCGAAGGCTTAAACAGTGTCATCAAAGCCTTTATTCCTTTATTAGTATCAATCAAATTTGAGCATAATAACAAAAACAAAATGAGTCTAGCAGGATTTGTAGGTCGAGTTAATTTCAAAAAGCGAATACGTTTATTCTACTGTTTATATTTAGCACCTGGCGAAGAAACTACCCTCCCATGTGCTAGAATTTTGGCGAGGGTAATGGCACCCAGTGTATCATTAATTAATTCAGAAACGGAAAAAAAGCCGCGTATCGGCCATACACGGTGATAATTGTATAAAACTTACGAATATCACACCCGTCTCCCTCCCAACCTTCACAACACCGTTTGTCTTTTCTTTCCACTTTTCTGTAATAATTCAAATTCAAATTGAATATTTGTTCAATATTTCCAAGGTACAACAAATAGGATACGCACATATTTGACCTATACTGAGTCTCATTGGTGATATTGAATCTGATCTCTCAAATATTTGCTGAGAAAATTGGCGAACAAGATTTTTCATCTAAGGCCTTTATTGTTCCTTAGTCAAAAATAAGGTATGCACATCTCTGGCTAATACTGAGTATTTCTATAAAATCTAAATCAAATACCTATATAAATTACTGAGAAAATTAGCGGGCGCCGAAACGCTACGACCAACTGAGCTCTAGCTGGGTCGGAAAGTAGAGCGTCGGCTTCTTGGCCAAGGGGTTCCAAGTTCGATTCCCGAGAGTGGCTATCCATCTTTGTTCTTTCCTTGGCTTGATTTGGCGCAAGGACTGAGAGGATTTAATCAAAGCTGTAAAGACTTGTATCCCAATTGATGTAAAAAGGAATTGGTCTTTACCAAAACAACTGACCGACGAGCACACATGCTGACTCAATAATGCCGGATTTATAACGGGAAACGTCAGCGATTCTACGAAATAAACATCGAGAATAAGAAGGATTCAGCTATGAAAGCGCTTTGTTTCGTACTTGAGTTTCATGACGCCAATAATATAAACGCTCCCGCTGAAGATGACGTTAAGTAAAATAAAATTAACGAAAATGAAAACCAGGCAAATCCTAATTCAATAACAAAACACAGTGTTTTACTGAAGATCTCTATAACGATCGAAAAACACATAGCTTTTTTTTTTCTCTCACAAGCATTTTGTACAAGTTAACCTTATAAATGACCAATTATTACTAAAATGCTGTCATATACGGCATTTATATTCGGTTTACAGAAAAGTCCGAGTAATGTTACTAGTGTGCAGAGTTTTGAGCGGGAAAAAAATACACAACAATTTATGAAGTAATAAAATTAATAATTTCACTTACTTGAAAAATTCGCACTTGACTTTGGTGTCATTTGTCACCATTTTGTCTTTTATAAAGCTCTGTAACTCTTTGTCCGACATTCCGCCAAGTTTCGACTCTTCACGATCGAGTTCTTTCCCTTGGATGACCATGTTTGTGAACTGTGAACAAGGGGCCGTCTCATATTTCTTTTCCATGACCGAGTATTCGCATATTCTGAAAAAAAAACAAGAATGTGTTGATTTAGAGGATAGGCCGTTTCTTTCAGTGAAAGATCGATTTATATTTCACTGAGTGATCGAGTACATTTACCAATAGGCCACCGAGGCAGTCAGGCCACCGCGGCAATTAAAGAAATTGATATAATGGTAGACGAATTACATCCTTTAATAATGGTTATACTACTGCAATAAATAACTGAAAGCCACTTTTAGATGCTGCAGTCACTGAGATAACAAAAGCGGCGTTAAACTCTATGTAAAACAATTCAGACTTTATTTCTGCTTTTGTATTATACTTTTTTTGCATGTCACATATGCATCTTAACATGTATCAATATTCTACGCAAAAAAAGGTATCGATGCAATACCGGATTTGCCCTACGCAAAGTTAAAATTCTTACTTTGCCGGGCTTAGTGATGACTCTTACATTGCGAAGTTCGATGACGGTAATATTGTCCATGCGCAAAGACAGTGTTAGAATTAACACTATTGAATCACCCGACGGTCAACACTGTTCAGGACGAAGTATAGGCACAGGTGCCGAAATAGTGTTCTGCGTAATTAATGAAGTGGCAGGGCGGGGCTTAACTGTGACGTAATTTGGCGAGTTTACTTTTCAATAGTGTGGGTTCTTTCAAATTTTAGTCGGTAATCATCGTTAACGCATGCAAATATCTGAATATCTTAAAACCTAAAGGATTCACGTGCTTTGAGAGAGTGAACACATTTCATCGTTTGGTTACCAATGCCTCGTAACCTCAGCTTGGTTAAGCTGAAGTTACGAGGATTTGGTTACCAATCCACGATTTAAGGTCTCGAGTTATTTATATCGACTCTCTTTGGAAGTAGGTCATTTTAGATAAAAGCTGATTTCCCTTAACCTTAAGTGCAACGACCCGTTAATTAGGCTTGCCCTGCCAGGGCATAAATCATGGATAATATATTATTGTGTTGTTTTGTAATGTTGTTCTTGTGGTAATTTGTTACAAGACCTTTTATAAGTTTCTTAATTATAAATTTTAAGTAATTACCGTTTAGTATTTTGAAAATAAGCGGAATTTCGGGCTCTACGATAAGAACGTTGATTTTAAAAGCAAAGATATGTTTCTATTTTTTTCCATTGAGATTTGAAACTATAATCTTAATCACTCTATACTTCCAATCACTCAGTATGACTCTGAGGAACGAATGAGAAAAAAGTCCATTTCAGTTCGAATAAGTTCAAATATTATAAAATTGCTCGCGAGCTTAGCACATGTAATTGGAAATGTACTCAAAATAATGTCAATAAAATCATTGGCAGATCTTTCGTCATACCGAACTTTTACGCTAATGAGAAAATAAAAAATGGTGATAAGATTAGAGCCATGAGGTTCATCGAAGAAAAATAGAATTATTTATGACATAATTCAATTTTAGATGATTCAACCAATTTCGTGCATTCTGATTGGATGAAAAATTGGTTTTGATTCCCAATGAAAATAAGTTTGTGTACCCAGCTATTTTGAAAGCTTTCAAACAAGTAGTCTCGTACGAAATTGCTTTCATTATTGTTGAATGTTTCATTTATGCTTCGTGATATTAAATTATTATACCTTCGCGAATGCATACAGTGTGATTAGGCTTTTAGTTTCATACCCCAATAAAATCAACAAATACTCTCTTCGTCTGTTAAATGAAATATTTTCAAAATAACTTATCTCAATCTGAGAATAACTGTTAACTTAATTCGCAAATCGAAATTTTCTGTTTATCCATTTTCAAAATATAATTTCGTGAATTATATTAAAGACTGAATTTATACAATAAATATAATAATAAAGAAATAACAGACAAAAAAATCTGTAGATAAAGGAAACAAAATATCTTGCTAAGAATGACAAATATTAAAAATACTCACGTTCCGGTAACGCCTTGTCGTGTTGCAAAGAGCATCCATAGTAAAAGACTTCCGAGAAAAGACGGAAAATTTCCCGCCATATTTATTTTGTAAAAAATAGTCCCTTCTATTTGGGAGTTAGGAGTTCGCTAACTCGAATTCTCTTTTTAAAAACTTGTCCCAATAACTACTTGTTCCTTTCTTAAAAATACACTCAACGAAAAATAAAATTGTACAATTGTCCCTCTCTTCGTTATAATCGTTGTCTCTGTCTCTTGTCTAGGGACTATTGCCGGTCAGACAAAAATGGGTTCGGTTTTATACTCGGGCATTTACGTAAGTTCGCATCAATATTCAGATTTTCTTAATCCGGGAAATAAAACGCGGTATGTGTAAATGAATACTATTTGTCTCTCAGAATGTTTTATATAACGGACTACAAGTTCAATATCCTTGAGATGAACAAAATTGTTTGTCGTTTATTGGCTTCTCAATCTATTTAAATAAATATTGTTCATCAAAAGATGAATCGCCGCTGCCTATAGAAAAATAAGAAAAATGTCGAATCATTCATTTTGACAAAAAATCACTGTTGACCTCCGTTATTCGCCGTCATTTTGTTTCAACCAATTTGGGAAAATAGGCGACGTCGTACAAATTCTCAGAAAGGTTTTAGCCTGTTATCAGGTTTAGTTCACCAATCAACGTTTTGGTTTCAGTATGATTTCCACGATCTATTATCACCGTGTAGAGAATAATGAACGGGTAGCTCGCTGACGTCACGACCAACGTCTTAAGATATCTAAAAACGTCATTTTTTCTTCACGTTAACAAACAGCGCATCATTGGAATATGCACATAATGTTTTAAAAGAAATGACGGAAAAGTTATGATTTATTTATTATTATTTTATTTATTTTCTCCCAATCGAATTTTTTTATTGAAATCGGCAATCTGTAAACCTTTTGCTCGCGTAAAAAAATCGATTTTACACGAAACGAATGATTATTCTAGCTTACTAATATAAATAAACAAATTTCATATTATTTCTTGAATGCAAAATATGGAGTTGAATAGAATATGTTTGTTTCAGCCCTAACGACAAGATGGCGTGACCTTTTCTTTGTTAGTAGGAATGGATCAGTCTACCATTTTTGGTATTTTCCCTTGTTAAGCGGTGATAATGATATCTTGGTGTACCATATTTTTCGTGAATGTCAAAAAGAACTAATGTAATCTTAAAATCAAGAAGACAACAACAAGATGACGTGACCCGCAAGGCTTTTTTTTTGGGGGGGGGGGGGGGCGGGGGGGGCAGGGGGTCAATACGCTGAAGTTCGATTGATATAAGATGAACATCAGTAGGAATGAATCAATCTACCATTTTTGGTAATTTCACTTGTTAAGCGATGAAAATGATATCCTGGTGTATCAAATTTTCCGTGAATGTCAAAAAGAAATAATATAAGATCTTAAAATCAAGATGAGATATTGCTCAATAACTTATTATTTTTAAAACATTATGCAATCATTTAAGTCACGCGTTTTAAATTGGAAATATTCATTTCAATCAAGTTATTCAAACTTTCATAAATGACCCATCAAATTTATCAGTGTCGTGTCTCCGTGAATCTATCATTCGGCAGTCCGTTTAACATTACTAGAGCATAGTATAGTCTCAAAATTTTTACCATAAGTCAAATAAACATTTCTCATCACCATACGAACATAGTAGATTTTAAGGATCTTAGATTTTAGACTTACGGTTTACAAATACAACAAGAGTACTAAAGAAACAATGACTTTTATAATATGACCTACGTTGCGGGAGTAAAATATATTTTTGATATTACACGGGTGTTATTACACTAGTAGAATAGCTCTGCAAATGATCTCAGAGCGAATAGCATCGCTATTGTAATCGCGAAAATGACGTCATAATGTACGAGGGTAAATCAAAAATTACGTAGACTAGCGTTGCAGAAATTTTGATTTCACAGACGTTGAAGAGAAAACTACATTGTTATCAAATTGAGGCATTTTTCTTTTTGTCATGTAAATTTGGATAAAATCCAAATAGCTGGTCACCTGTAGCAACCATTCTAAAACATGTAGTCATTTGGTACCGGCGCACGGTAACGATGTCAATATGACGCTGCGGTATTGATAACTTCCGTCTCGAAAGTCAGCACTTTTCAAAATACTCAACTCAACAATAAACACGATTTCTGCATCACCTATCCATTGGATAAGTACTATTTTCATATCCATCTGATCCAAAACGATGATCTTAAATGTGTAATGTGTCTAGACGATTCTAAACTGATGTTGTTCTGTGACAATAACAGATTAAACGCCGAACAGACGTTTTCCATTCTTCCGAGTGTCATCCTTCAGAAACACTCTCCATTCTCAAACAAACCTTTTAAACCATTTAAAAAGAAGGTATCTGCTTACATTTGAAGACCTTTTAGCATATTTTATCATTTTTAACCTCTCGATTAGGTTTTCCAAAGTCCAGTAGAACTTTATTATTGTCCGGTTGTCTCCGGCTGCGCCGGTACCGTCCTTTTGAAGTTCAAAAATTTAAGCGTGCCCTTAGTTTACTGCATTTAAATTCGAAAAAAGCGAATGGATTATGCTTAAATTTTAAATATCCTAACTCATAACGTCAACACGTAATTAGGCGAAGTTTGGAAGTGTTTGGTCCAAATTGAGGGGACAATTACGGGTAGTAACACTAGGAAGTAACGTTACAAAATGGGTTGCGCCGGTAGCACCTACCAATGTATATCAAATGTTGGATTTTTTACGTCAGCGTCATAGCAGACTCTTGTAAATTTGATATTTTGTCAACATTAAATGATTTGAGACGTGTGCAAATTCCATTGATTTCCGTCGGGAAATACCAAAGTTATAGTAAAAGTCCACGTATTTTTTTTATCCACCCTCGTATATATTGCGACGTCAGTTTTAAACGGCGTTATAAGTTTCGAGGAAAATTGAATAGTTGAATTTCAAGAATTTTGACGATTTTTCGCAAAAAATTCGGGTCATATTATAAATAGAATATAAAATTTGTGTTCATAAAATACAGAATTTATTAAACGAGTCATCTATAAACAGATAAAAACTCGACACAGCCTCGTTTTTCTCTATTTATAGATGACTCGTTTAATAAATTCGGTACTCCATGACCACTCATTCAATATCCTCAATTTGGAGGATTTTATAGAGTTTTAAGCAGATTTCATATGGTGTATGGCAATTCATAAGTATTTTCTTTCATGGAATTATTTTTTTCTTGGCCTTTTATCGAAACATGATAAAATTATTTCTGAAATAACAGTGAGTATCTCAAATTGGTGATTCGCGGAAATACTCACGGAAATAAGGGACAACAGTGATTATCTATCGACAAATCTTCTTAACTCACCGGAAAGTATTTAAAAATGTAATTTGAATTTTTGGCAATTTTATTGATAGTGGGCGGTTTTTATTGATAATGTACCAATATACCCAAAAGGCGTAATTACCATTACTCGTATAATGTTTAAATTCATATGGTCCCCTGTTTTGCATTCAGGCTTTTAAAGTGTCCGTTTTAATCTTGGTACCGTTTCACTATCGATCTTATTTTCAAGGGTTTAGAAATGGAATAGGTAAAACAGAAATTTCATATCATGCATAAGAGTGTGCCATTTTTTCAAATATAATTTCAAGTGGTTTATATATCAAGGGCGTTTGCTTACATCTGAGATGGCGTTTCAGGTGCCCAACAGTAAAATAAAACTAAGTATATTACCCCGAATCTACTTTAGTCTGTACGAATAACAAAATAATTTTTCTTATAGCCCTTTCAAAAAGGCCTTATCAAAGATAAATATCAGATCGAAATAAGTGAATTTGTCGCTGTGCTATACGTTTCCATGTAAAAGCATTTCTGCGGTAGCATGTGTCGACGTTAATCCGATCTAGATTTGGATTAGGGCATGTTTTGTGTATTAAGCGTATTACTCCGCCGTCATTTGCATATCATTTACATATTTTGTAGAGCCGCTATTGCACCATATGGTCTGGATTTAGACTTACCGAAAACAAATTACTGAGACATCATTTTTGTACGGACAGAATCATTTTTGTAAAGGCAGAATCATCTCATGTTAAAGGTTTATAACGAGGTGACTAGCATCGCAAACAAAAATTGGCGAATCATCTTAAAAATGCCAAGACTTTTAAATAACATTTTATACTTCATTTATACTTCTTTGCTGAAATCTAAAATGCATACTGTGAGTATAGTTTGGATTAGGCTATCAGTCGAGTCACTTTTTTTGCCAAGCAACCTGTCGTCGTTTTGGAAGGCGCTCGCGGTGCGCTCAAGATAGACTGCTCTCTATGCTGGTTCTACTGTCCACTAGTGATGTTAAAAGACATTGGCACCGGTCTAGATTGCTCGCTATAATTTGTTCGCGGCGAGTATTTTATGTATCTAGTGTGCAGGATCTCAAATTGATTCAAACTGTTTGCCATTATTACCACGCTTTGCACACAAGATACAATTTGGTTACAGTTTCTTAACGGAACAAAACACCCTTAAACACTTCGCAGACTGATCTTTGTCGGTCATTTCTTGGCCCGATGTTATAAAAATTTTCTCAGGCTCAATTCTAAAATTTCTCAAATTTCAATTTGAGATTAAAGCTGTAGCTCTGTTTTAATACTCATATTTATGTATTAACACAAAAGGCACTATTAATAAGTTGCTATAGATAGCAACTTATTAATATCATCTTTTATTTGCATACATTTATCTTAATTTAAAATTTGATAAAATTATCACTCGAGCATGAGAAAAGTTTTATAACCTTGGACCCTGATCATCATGGTCATCGAATTTCAGTATGCTTCAATGCCAGTAAAGTAAATGTAAGGTGATCTAAAATTTTGTGTGGAATTCATTATTCTAAAATTTTAACTGCATTTTAAACTCGAAACGATAATAATTCATATATGGTTAATATAGTTTTCGATATAGCTTAAACAGGCCTATTTTAAGCGAAACGCTTCTAAATGATCCCTTTGATACTGAGAAGAGAGACAGTTTCTCTCTCTCTCTCTCTCTCTCTCTCTCTCTCTCTCTCTCTCTCTCTCTCTCTCTCTCTCTCTCTCTCTCTCTCTCTCTCTCTCTCTCTCTCTCTCTCTCTCTCTCTCTCTCTCTCTCTCTCTCTCTCTCTCTCTCTCTCTCTCTCTCTCTCTCTCTCTCTCTCTCTCTCTCTCTCTCTCTCTCTCTCTCTCTCTGTTTTTTTGTATCGTGAAGTTTTTTCACCACTGCTACCCATTTTCAGCTGGACGAACTGAGGCGGTGATTATAATGTGTCTGGCCCAAAGACACAGCAAAGCCGCTAGCATATTACGGTACCAGGGAATAGGGTTCAAGAGATTTAATGGCATTTATTTATTAGCAAATTGATGTTTTGAATGATCGGGTTTAGGCCCACCTTAATGGGGAACTTTTCCTCATCGAGGGTTCTATTCTTAGATTGGCGGTAGGCCTAATTGATGTCATTGTTTGGCTTTTCGTAGCATGTATCCATTTCTTATCTATCGTTGCATGCGTGTGTAGTTGCATCGAAATTTTCTTGTTTTATGGTTTAATTGAATGTAGTTTTCTTATAGTAGTCTGTAAATGTGATCAAATGTGCTTTTTTAAAGTTCTGAATTTCCTTTAATTTTAATTTTCATGTAGTGCAATCAGCATTTTAATTTTGCCATTATTCTTAGTCTTACATACAAGATTCAAGATTTATGTCACTCAATTGCATATCCAGGATTTCGGTCAAGGGGGTCGAACTTGAGTAAAAATTCCAGGATTTGGCGGGACACAGATTTTACGAGACTAAGACTCGAAAATAAGCCGAACACGGACACTTGAAACTGTCTGATACCCTCAGGAAATTTTACCCAGAAAAGAATTGAAGTCTGCTTGAAACAGTCTTCAATTCTTTTCTGAAGAAGATCCCCAAAGTTCATTGTATATCTAAACAACACCTCGTGTAGTTCAATCCATAGAATAGTTCATTATTCTCAACTGACCTCTAATTCAGTAATTACCTTACCACGCCATACCAAACCATACCTCACCCGAGTTACCTCGCCTTACCTTTCCCTACGTTACCTCACCTCTCCTTACCTTATATTACCATACCTTACCTCACCTTGCCGTCTCACCTCACCCGTACCATAAGTTACCTCACCTCGCCTCAGCTCACCTTCCCTTCCATTACCTCCGGCACCTCGCCTAACCTCAACTGATCATCAGGCTCGCCTCATCTTACCTCATCTCACCTAACATTACCCTACCTTCCCTTTCCTTGCCTTACCTTACCATACCTCACTGCACCTCACCTCACCTCACCTCATCTTACCTTACATTTCCTTTCCTTACCTTACCCTACCCAGTGACTCTCAATGTTTAGAGTTTTTAAATATTACCTCATCTTATGTTTTAATTTCGATCAGTAGTATGATTTTGTGTTTTGAAGAAAAAATAGCTCTGAATAAAATCGTTCCTACTTAATCAAAGTTTCCAGTCTAATTTCTGTTTTGGAAAGGTATAAAGTACCAGTCTACATCATTTGGGAAATTCCCTTAAATTTTCCAACTGAAGATGCAGTGATGCAGAAACAATGTAGAAACCGTGAATTTTGAACAACTTTTGACGTGAATTCATTTTTAAAACTAGATTATGTTTGCTTACGATGTCACATAAACAGAAATTGAGGTGAATGTGATACTTTTTATAGCCCGACTTAAGTTTCAAAGATATTTTGGTAACTTGTTGTGTCAAATCAACCTATCATAAATTCTAACTCACAATCGTCCCAACAATTCAGCCAGATGCAGAGTTCTACTCATACAGCAGGGATCAACGCTAACACCAGTCCTCGGACCCGGGACCTGTGGATTTTATGGAGGACTGGTAGAGTAACCATGCTGCAGGTCCTTCAGGCCTTTTGTAAATTAGAACTAAGTATTTCAAACCCGTCAAGTTTTGAAAAATAATTGCCTTTCCGATACTTAAATTTTCAATACCATATGGAAATAATTGCTGAAAAAGAGAAATTGCATGTCAAAAGCAATTTCTTCTTTTCCAAAGATATTTTTCTTTCAATTTCTCCCTTGAATATCATAATCAAACATGATTTTCATGCAGGACCTGTTTTTATCAGGGATGACCTTTAATTTAACAGGTCCTTCAGGAGTTAGTATCAAATTCTGTACAGGATTAGAATGTACTTGTTTGCAAAATAAAGAAGAAAAGATAAATTTAAAGATAAGACTGATAAGGGTGCATGTTTTCCTCTCTTTTGACCCCTTCAAAACCAGTTTTGTCCTAGAATTTTATGGTCAAGGGGTAGTGATGGACAGATTAATCAATAATAATTGATAATCAGTGGGTTTGGGCTTCAGATTGTGTTAATCGACTCAGAAATTTCGTAATCTATTAATCAGTTCCTAACACATAAATGAAAGTCATTACATATTGCTTTCAAAACTGACATCAATTTGATGGCTCAGCTTCAAACAGTTGTAACTGTCTATATATGTTTATAGGCAGTTACAAATGTTTCTTGCTGAGCCTTGAAGTTGGTACAAAAATCTGCAGAAAGAGTCTTCACTAGGTCATGAGTTTTAACTAAACTCTCACATTCTATTCTTCAAAGAGTGCTACTGGGAGTTCAGAACTCCCATTTTAGTTTTTAAAAAAACAATTGTACAATTGATCATTAGTTGATGTACTCTTCCAGCCCAAAACCAATTATCAATTCTGATTTGAAACTGATTGCCCAACACTATCGAGGGGTCAAGGACTCTAAAATTTAAAAAGCTAGCACAAACCCTGTTAGCAGTTGGATATGCAGCTATTGTGTTTGGGATAAAATATTGTGGTTTTACTGGTTTAAAAAAAATTTAAAAATCTAAAATTTAAAAAGCTAGCACAAACCCTGTTAGCAGTTGGATATGCAGCTATTGTGTTTGGGATAAAATATTGTGGTTTTACTGGTTTAAAAAATGCCAGGAAGCAATTTTTGGTGCTCAAGCTGCCATGATAAAAATTGCAATTATGTTGAACTCAATCCAAAGTAATTTATCTATAAGCAAACCATGCATGGCTAACAATTCACCCTATTATTTTGGTTACAGAAATGTCTGATTTGAGTGACAAAAAGACACAGGAGACTCACAGAAACCCAACATCAACAGGATGTATCTGTTGGGCACAAAGATGTTGTGCAAACAGGACCTCAAACTTTGCAAAGTGGTGAGCAAGCAGGACCCTTAACTATGCAAAGTGGACAAATTAACTCAGAGATGTCTGAAGGAGAATTGAATCCCCAAAATAACCAGGATGAATCTGATGAGTTTAAACAGGCTGTGCAAACAGGTACCCAAACTATGCAAAGGGATATGCAAACAGGACACCAAACTATGCAAAGTGATGTGCAAACAGGACACCAAACTATGCAAAGTGAACAAAATGACTCACAGATGATACAAGAAGGTAACAATAGCCAGTTTATGCCTACCAGTGCTGACAAAAGAAATATACAAATTAATCAAGGTATGTCGATCCATTAACCCTTCTTATGGATGGATAATTTTTGTGTGCAATATTGAGAAATTCTCTCATGTTTCTGCTACAAATCTCATTGAAACTAGCTAAATGAGAGAAAAATCTCAAAGAAAAATGTGAATAAGTGAAGGATCTGTAAAATTTCTTGACCAAAAATTCTTAATTTCTCATTAGATTGGGCTAAACGAGATATTTCTGCATATGATTTTCTGAGCTAGAATTATCCCTGCTTATACTGTTCCTGCCATGATACTGCTTGGCACTGCTGTATTGAAAGCTTATAAATTAAGACATAATAGACCTACCCATAATAGACTAAGATCATCCTGCACACAAGTGCAGTCTGGTCTTAGCATATTCTGCTTGCTATGTTCGCTCATCTTAGCACATTGTGCTGTGGGTGAGCCTTAATGATCAAAGAATGTCTGTCTTCTGTCGTGCGTAGTGAATCTTTAACAATTATTTTGTAAACACTTTAAAGGCCACAATCTTTGCCCAATCTTCATGAAACTTGGTCAGAATGTTTTCTGGTAAAAAAGATGAACCCTATTGAAAATGGAAACGTTCCATCACATATCACTGGGAAAGGGGCCTTTTTAGTCAAAATTTTTGTTTGCACTCCAGAGGCCACAACTTTGTTTCAATTTTCATGAAACTTGGTCAGAAAGGTTTTTGGTCACAATGATGAACCCTTTTGAAAATGAGAAAATTTCATTGCGTATAACGAGAGAAAGGGCCTTATTGACAAAATCCTTGTTAGGGTTTTACAAGCAACAATTTTTCCCCAATGTTTATGAAACTTGATCAGAATGTTTGTCTTGTCACACTGATGATCCCCATTGAAAGTTCTTTCACATAACTTGGAAAAAGGGGCTTTAATGATAATATAGAGGCCACAATATTGTCAAACCTTTATGAAACTTGGTCAGAATGTTTGTCTGGTCACAAGTATGAATCCTATTGAAAATGGGAACATTCCATTGCATTATCACAGGAAAGAAGACCTTAATGACAAAATCCTTGTTAGGACTTTGGGACCCCAATATTGGCCCAGTTGCCATGAAAGAGTAATTGTCTGGTCACAAGGATGAGTCCTAGTGAAAACTTATATGTTCTGCTTGAAATCACAGGAAAAAAGGGCCTTTGGGACAAAAACCTTGTTAGTGTTCTATTGGCCATTTTTTTTCCAGTCTTCATGTAAATTACAAATAAGGAGTTTAAATCTTCTTTTAGGTAGATCCCTTAGCAGTCTTTAACGAAAATTGTTACATTTGTGAAGTAATAATGCTAGTTAATATTTGTCTCCGTGAAATCAAGGTAAAGTCTGTGAGTGTTGATCCAAAAGTTCGTTAAATGGGGTTATAAATCTACATAAAATGTAACTATCAAAATAAAAATTGTACCAGTCTTCTAATTCATCATCTGAGTAATTAACGTTGAAATTTCTAAATGTTTATGTTCAATAGCTGCCATAAAGTGCAGAAATCAAGAGAGAGACCCCTGGGAAGGCGGGGAGCAAAAACGTCAAATGCGACGTCATTATTAACTCTCTTCTACATAGTCTCCGCCAACTCTTATGCCTTTCTGTGCCTGATACATCAACTATCTATCTATACCATTTGGAATCAAAAATTTGTGTACAATTTCTATATGCATGGTATTTCTAGTTAAGTGGACATCAAGATGCATGACCTTTATTTTGGGAATAAATGAGAATCAATTGGGACTAGTTCGTTCGTTGAAACTCTATTAGACCATTCTAATTTCTCCTATGAAGCCTGGCCATCTTTAAATATAAAAAAATATAGAAAACTTTTCTTCTACAATTTTTTATCATTTCTCTAAATTATCTGAAATGTTTGGGTTTGTGAAAAAACATAGATCATGACAAAATTCGAAAAATAAACGGTATTTATATTTTGGTGTTGTCATGTTGTCATTTTCTCCGGAATATTCTGTATTATGTAAACTTGTCTGTATCTGTAAAAAGTCTCACAGCAAGCTTTAAGATATGACAAATAATTTTCAATTTTCGGCTTATTTATTTTAGCCAGAGAATTTCAAGTAAAGTTTTAGAAAACTTCCAGAAAACCCGATTTATGTAACGAAATTCAAATATTTTTTCACGCTCCCCCGCTAACCGTATTCTTAGGCCGCTTAAGATAATTCTGCATAAGTAATAACATTTATGCTCTCCGTAGTTACTAAACTGCATATTCACTAAGTTATATACATAACATGCCAGAAATGCAAAATTATTAGCTTATTATGCGAACTTTTGGATCATCCCCCGTACATTGAGTAAAGAGGGATCAAAATGAGGTGAAGGGGTCAAAGCTAAAAAAATATTGTGTGCACTCTAGATGCCACACTTTTGGCTCAAATGTCTTGGTATTTTTATGCCCCCGCATCGATAGATCGGGGGCATATTGTTTTACTCGTGTCCGTCTGTCTGTCCGTCCGTCTGTCTGTCCGTCCGTCCGTCTGTCTGTCTGTCTGTCCGTCTGTCCGAAAACTTAACCCGAAAACTTAACCTTGCCAATATCTTCAAGCCTATTCAAGATACAAAGCTAATATTTGGCATGATGATAGATCTCAATGATCCGCATCCGCTGGTACCAAAGTCAAGGTCATGTGACAAGGTCAAGGTCAAACTTTGAAAAAAAATGCCGTTACGGGGGCATTCGTGTTTCACAAACACATCTTGTTCAAAATGTTTGTCTCCATGTTATCTATGTCAGGTTTAAATTTGGGTCAAGTGAGGTATAAAATGAGGTCACTGGGTCAAATTTTAGAAAAAACTTGTGTTCACTCAAGAAGGCATATTTTTGGCCCAAATGTCTTGAAACTTGGTCAGAATGTTTGTCACAAATAAATCTAGCTTAGCTTTGAAGTCTGATCAAGAGGGTAAAAATTTGGTTACTGGGTCATATGTTTGAAAAAAGAACCTTGTGTGCTCTGTAGAGGCCACATTTTTGGCTGAAATGTCTTGAAACTTGGTCAGAATAACTGTCTCCATGAACCAATCTTGGATGAGAAAAAAAGGTCAAGTGGGGTCAAAAATGAAGTCAATTGGTAAAATTTATGAAATTTTTTGTATGCACTCTAGAGTAAAATATTTTTGGATTGAAGATATTGCATCTTGGTTAGAATGTTTTCCTTGAAAGATGGTAAATAATAAGGAAACATCTTCAAATCACTCCCCCCCACCCCTCTAAAATATAAATAAGTACATAAGGGGCACATATATTACACAAATGTTTGTCTTCTTGATATCTTTGACTTTTTTTGAGGCAGTCATGAATTTTAAATAAGAAGTGATGACACTTAATGTCACCTTTGTCAACTATATGCCTCAGGTGAGCCCCATAAGGGCAAATGGGCCTCTTGTTTATTCAGAAGGATAAATGTTTAGTCAAATTTTCTTTTTTATCTTTTGAATTTCATACAATTTGATCAGAGATTTTGTTTGAAACTACTACAACATACAGCATCAGGCAATAGATCAAACATTTTGACTTGATATTAATTATCAGCCATTACCAACATTGTTTAACAATGTTGAATGATTAACAATATTCCCTTGATATATTTGCCTTTAGTGAAATTTAAATCTGAAAAAAAAGAATGTGAAGTAATTCAAAAACGATTGCCTTGGACAAGGCCTTTCTGTTGGCACCAAGTTCAAGGTCATCAGTCAAGGTCATTTTTATGGTCAATTTTTAGCTCCACTGGCTGAAAGCCACTGGGGCTATTGTCATGGCCTTGTGTCTGTCATGCGTCCGTCCGTGCATCTGGTTGTAAACTTTTTCTTTAAAAATCTTCTCCTCAGAAACCACTGGATGAATTTCAACCAAACTTCACAGGAATAATCCTTGGGTGACCCTCTTTCAAAGTTGTTTAAGAAAATTTGATCCAATGAAAAACATGGTTTAATGGGCGTGGCTAATTTCCAAATATGGAAAAAAATGAGTTTTCTCAGATTTTAATTGATGGATACCAATTAAATTTTACATGAATGATTCTTGTGTGACCCTTTATCATTCTACAAAAAATTATTGTGATCGGATGAAAAATATGTATTTTATGGGCGGAGGTCATTTCTCTATATGTTATATATTGGAAACTTTCAAAATCATTTTCTCAGAATGTAGTAAATGGATTTCAACCTAATTTTACTTGAATGATCCTTGAGTGACCCTTTATCATTCTACAAAAAGTTATAGTGATCGGATGAAAAATATGTTTTTTATGGGCAGAGGTCATTTCTCTATATGTTATATAGTTGAAACTTTGAAAATCATTTTCTCAGAATGTAAGTGATGGATATCAACTAAATATCACTGGAAAAATCCTTGAGTGATCCTTTATCAGTCTACCAAAAATTATTGTGATTGGATGAAAAATATGTATTTTATGGGTGGAGGTCATTTCTCTATGTGTTATATAGTGGAAACTTTGAAAATCATTTTCTCAGAATGTAAGTGATAGATACCAATGAAATTTCACTTGAATGATTCTTGTGTGACCCTTTATCATTCTACCAAAAATTATAGTGATCGGATGAAATTAATTATGCATTTTATGGGCAGAGGTCATTTCTCAATATGTTATTCAGTGGAAACTTTGAAAATTATTTTCTCAGAATGTAAATGATGGATATCAATCAATCTTTTTTAGTATGACCTTTGGATGACTCATTATCATGCAGCCAAAAATTATTGTGATTGGATGAAAAATATGTCTTTTATGGGCAGAGGTCATTTCTCTATATGTCATATAGTTGAAACTTTGATATTCATTTTCATCATCAGTAGAATCCAAAATATCTAAAAATCTAGGCAAAACTTTTATTGCTATACAAAAATTTCAATCCTGTGGAGCGACTCAAGCCATTCATGGCTTTCTAGTTTGTAGTTAAAACTAATATTAGCTGTAACTTTAGATTGGTAAGTCATAGAGCCTTGAAATTTCACAAGTGCATTCCTTGTGTCAAGACAGTCACATGCATGAATTGTCAAGGTCATTGGTCAAGGTCATTTGATGAAAGTCACTCATTTATTACATAAAACTTCACAACTTGCTTAATCTTTTGATTGGTAAAGATACTTACTGTTGGAAAGTAGTCTCTAGAAGCATTTTGTGCAAATAATGCCCCTTTTTCGACTTGGGTCTTTTAACTATGCAGCATTTAACAGCCAAGCATAGGCTCTGTAGGCAGTGGGCTTGTTTGTTTATCCACCAAAAAGCATTCAAGAAAATGTTTTATTCGCCTTAGCATGAGCTACTGTTATATTTATTCATTAGTGACAAACACTGGTTTGAAATATATTTCCAATAAACATGTCTTTTAAAAGACACTTGGTTTTATATCTGTACATTGGTCCTAAACTTTTTCTCAAAAACACTGGGAACCCTTCAGCATAAGCTTACCAACAAGATATCATGGTAAACTGTTTTAAGTCAATTTTGAATGAGATTGAAAGCATTCTTAATTATCAAGCACCTTTTTGGGGAGCATTTCCCATCACCAATGGTTGTAGCGTAACTAAAAATGTATTAATAGTAGCATCAAGGCTATTCATGGTACAATTCTGATATTTTGTGCAATGATAGATCTTAATAATATGCATCTGTAGAGTCCAAGGATAGGATCATGTGGAAAGGTCATGGTCAACTATCATGGTCAAACTTCTGGAAACCTTAAAGAAACAAGATGTGTTTGCTAAAAATCAATGACCAAGGCAATGGCAATTTTACATATACATTGGTTTTGAAACAATATAGTAATCATATTTAAACTTTTCAACATATTTCATTCTGATAAAAGACATTGGCCTAGTCTTATGACCTTGAAGTGGTTAGAAACAGAAATGTCTTGTCACAAGTAATTCACAATAAATGTGAAATATAACCATTCCAAAGTTTACATCAAATTGGGCAATTACAAGTTTTTTTGGGGAAAACAGATAAACAGGCATGACAAAAAATTAAATGACCCCCTTTAACAAAAAAGCATAGCCCATTATTTCAAGCATTGTCTAGATTTAGCTCACCAGAGCACATTGTGCTCAAGGTGAGCTTTTGTGATCATTGAATTTCAGTCGTCGGTCATGCGTCGTCAGATGTCAACAATTTAAGTGTTTACACACTAGAGGCCACAAATATGGCGCAACCTTCATGAAACTAGGTCAGAATATAGGTCAGGTCACAAGGAAGAACCATATTGAAAATGGGAAGGATATGTGCCATATCACGGGAAAATGGGCCTAAATGACAATTTTATTGTTTTCACTCTAGAGGCCACAAATATTGTCTAATCATGATGAAACTTGGTAAGAATGTTTGTCAGGTCATAAGGATGAAGGAAATCCAAAATGGGAAGGATCAGTTTCATATTAAGGGAAAAGGGGCCTTAATGACAATTTTCTTGTTTACACTCTAGAGGCTACAAATATGGCCCACTTTTCATGAAACTTGGTCAGAATGTTTTCCAGGTCACAAGGATGAATCATATGGAAAATAGGAAGAATCCATGCAATATCACAGGAAAAGGGGCCTTAATGACAATTTTTCTAATTTACGCTGTAGAGGCCACAAATATGGCGCAACCTTCATGAAACTAGATCAGAATGTTGGTCAGGTCACAAGGATACACCATATTGAAAATAGGAAGAATCCATGCCATATCACAGGAAAAGGGGCCTTAATGACAATTTTTCTAATTAACGCTCTAGAGGCCACAAATATGTCGCAACCTTCATGAAACTAGGTCAGAATATAGGTCAGGTCACAAGGAAGAACCATATTGAAAATGGGAAGGATATGTGCCATATCATGGGAAAAGGAGCCTTAATGTAAATTTTCTGGTTTACACTCTAAAAGCTACAAATATGGTCCAATCATGATGAAACTAGGTCAGAATGTTTTTCAGGCCATAAGGATGAACCCTTTTGAAAATGGGAAGGATTTGTGCCATATCATAGGAAAAGGGGCCTTAAAGACAATTTTCTTATTTACAATCTAGAGGCCTCAAAAATCGTCTTTTTATTCATGAAACTTGGTCAGAATGTTTGTCAGGTCACAAGGATTAACCCTTCTGAAAATGGGAAGGGTCCATGCCATATCACAGGAAAAGGGGTCTTAATGATAATTTTCTTGATATAACTCTAGTGGCCACAATTTAGGCCCAAACTTCTTGAAACTTGGTTTTATGTAGAAATTATCTCCTTTATGACATCTGCCTATTTTGGTGTGATGTCCCAGGGGTCAAAGAGACTCAGGTAAGGGATATAGGACCATCATGGTCCTATCGTTTTGTATGACGACTGCTTTCAAGGATTAGTTCCTATACAAACCAAACTCAAGATTGTGTGGCAAAGTCATGGCTAGCTGTCAAGCCCAGACATCTCAAAAACTTGAATAAAAAACTTACCTACAATTTACTTCAAGCCTATTTAATTTCGATAAATATCAATGATCATTAACCAATCATTATTTTGTTCATTGTAAAAATTCTGTAAAAAGTTAAGCAAATATAATAATAATAATACGATTTCCAATTTTTTCAAGCCTTTTCAATTTTTGACATGGTCAAGGTCATCTGTGAACAATTAAGTGAGGAAAAATTCTTTTTTGGGAACTTGTGTTCTTTTCTTCTCTACCAATTACCATTAACTGAACATGATTTATGTCTAATCATTATCAAAACAAGTGACATCAAAATAATGGATGGTTCTTAAATATGTCTGGTATTCTTTGAATGCATATGAAATATTGTTTTGTAATTACAGGTGGAGATCATGCTCATAATTTCCAGTCATGTGGTGTTGTGAATATTTATAATGGACCAGTTGTAATTGGTGGCAGCTCAGAAGGTAATTTCATTTGATTCCCTGGAAACAAAGTGCTAAATGTGAGCTATTGTGATTGATCAATGTCTGGCATTGGTCTGACTTTTTGTCTGTCTTTCACATTTATGTTAAAAAAGAAACTTAACTATTAAACAGCATTTAGCCAAACTTCACTCATATGATCCTTAGGTCATGTTTTTCCAAAATACTTCATAAATTTGGAATCAGGGTGAATTGATATTAAAAAGTATGTCAAAAGGTCAAATCTTATTTCTGCTACAGATGTCACAATTTTTTAGCTCACCTGAGCACGAAGTGATCAAGGTGAGCTATTGTGATCGTAGAATGTCCGTCGTCCGTCGTCAGTGGTGCGTCATCCACAATTTCTTAAAACATCTTCTCCTCCTAAACCAGTGGACCAATCTTGATGAAACTTAGCAGGGATGTTCCTTAGGTCAAGCTCTACCAAGGTTGTTAAAAAAAAAATGAAATCCACCCTTAACTTTCCCTTTACCCTTAACAAAAAGGGTGAAAATATGAAAATCTTCAAAAATCTTCTTCTCTGAAGCCAGAAGGCAGACAGCTTTCATATTTGGCATGTAGCATCATCTAGTAGACTTCTACCAAGTTTGTACATATCAAGACCCTGGGGTCATATTGGGCTCCACACGGGCGCATGCCTTTTTACATAGAATCAAAGAGCGAAAATCTTAAAAAATCTTCTTCTCTGAAACCAGATGGCAGACAGCTTTCATATTTGGTATGAAGCATCACCTAGTGGGCCTCTACCAAGTTCATATTAAGACCCTGGAGTCATATTTAGGCTTTGCCCGGGGGCATCCCTTTTAGCTCTTCTGAGCACAAAGGGTAAAAAAATGATAATCTTCAAAAATCTTCTTCTCTTAAACAAGAAGGCTGACAGCTTTCATATTTAGTTTGTAGCATCATCTAATCGACCTCTACCAAGTTTGTTCATACCCTAGGGTCACATTTTGGCTCCACCCGGATGCAACCCTTTTTATATAGAATCAAAGAGCGAAAAGGCATATCTGCCCTGCTCTTGGCTGAAAACATTTCATGATATTCATCTTATGTAGAAAGTGTCTCCTTGTTGACATCTGCCTATTTAATTAATGTGATGTCCCAGGGATCAAATAGACTCAGGTGAGCGATCTAGGACCATCATGGTCCTCTTGTTTCAATCATTCTCAGAATTGGCTAGAATGTCTAATTAGATGATATTTAGGCCATCTTTAGAAATATATCATACCAGGTCAAAAAGTAATTTAGGCCATCTTTAGAAATATATCATACCAGGTCAAAAAGTAGGTTACAAGGTCAAATCTGAGAAAAATCTTTTTTTTTGCCCAAGAGGTTACAATTTTGGCTCTATCATTCTCAAAATTTGTCATTATATTTGTTTTGATGATTTCTATGTCAAGATAAAAAAATAGATGCTATGTCATGAAGTTCTAGCTCAAATCTATCACAATTTGAGCACAATTTATCATCAAAATTTGTCAGAATGTTTATCTTACATCAGACCATGTTTAGAAATTGCTCATGTCAAGTCAAAATGTAGATCACTAGATTATATCTTGTAGTTTTAACCTTATATATTGAGGGTTTAGCACAAGCGTTTACTAAGTGTATATACATTGTATATATATACACTGTATACTTAGTACATTTCTTGCACTGAACCCTGGATACGCTCAAATTGCAACAATTTCAAGTCATGTTCTAATATGCATCATTAGGTGTTAAAAAGGTTGAACAGTTTTTTCAAATCTTCCCTGAAAACATCTGAAACTGTAGATTAGTGTACATAGTACATTTTAGGTTATTCAAGAGGTAACATACATACTTTTTGGGGTCAAAACCCTGGTTTAAGGGGCAAAAACAAGCCCTGGGTATCTTTGTTACATCATGAGTAGGCTTTAGATTGGATATGAATGTCATATTTTTGGACTTGTATGATCACATGTAAATTAATACAAATAATGTTTTAGGTAGTCAAGTAGCTCACACAAGACGAACTGAACCTGTTGATGGTGGACTGAATCAAAATTCTTTTATTGACGATGAGTATCGAGACAGGAGAAACAGTAAGACTTTTTGATTATACGATGCTGGGGACATAGATAAAATTTATCTTTTCTATATGTTCATGTCTTGTTAACTAAAATGCTCCTTCATTTCTGCATGTATTTAATGAAATTTTCACAGAATGATCTTCATCACATAAACATGCATATATTGTCGACATTTGTGTGATACTATTTTTGAAAAAGGGGTCAACATTCAAATTTTGTTTGTTTAAATTCGGGTTTTACGCTGCTTTCAACTATCTTTCAATTATAATGCGGAGGATGGAGTACCTAACATTGGATTCCTGATAGTTGTCACATTCATTCCCATCCTCAAGATGCTATCCCACAAATGTCTGCGATCAATATTCAAAGTGACAGAGCATAGGTCAGGTCATCGATTTTACAACGTCATCGTACCAGGCTTTTGTAGGAATTCACTTTTGTGTGAACTAAACAACAGTTCAAGGTATTAGATGTACACTTGTTCAAAGAAATATGACATATAAATGAAAAATAGAAGAAAATTAAAACACAGAAATTGATTCATTTACAGTTCATCACCCTAAATATTTATGTCATGGCCCTGTGTCCATTGTGTGCTGTCCGTCTGTCTGTGCAGTTGGATTTTTTTCTTTAAAAAAATCTTTTCTTTAGAAACTATAGGAAGAATTTCAACCAAGCTTTATAGGAATTATCCATAGGTGACCCTCTTTTATTTTTTTTCATGAAAAACATGGTGTAAAAGGGTGTGGCTAATTGCTTAATATGGTAAAAAGTGACTTTTTTCTGACCCTTATTGATTGATACCAATTAATCTTTACATGGATGAATATTTGGTAACCCTTTATCAGGCTCCACTGAAATAGTGTAAGTGGATGAATTTATTATATAGTGACAACTTTGAAAATCATTTTCACAGTAACTTATTCATGGATATCAATTAAACATCACATGAATGATCCTTCGGTTACCCTTTAACGGGTGATAATATGTCTTTTATGGGGCGAGGTCATTTTTAGCTCCACTGGCTGAAAGCCACTGGGGCTATTGTCATGGCATTGTGTCCGTTGTGCGTCTGTCCGTCCGTGCGTCTGGTCGTAAACTTTTTCTTTAAAAATCTTCTCCTCAGAAACTACTGGCTGAATTTCAATCAAACTTCACAGGAATGATCCTTGGGTGACCCTCTTTCAAAGTTGTTCAAGAAATTTTGACTCAATGAAAAACATGGATTTAATGGGCGTGGCTAATTTCCAAAAATGGTGAAAAGTGAGTTTTCTCAGATTCTAATTGATGAATACCAATTAAATTTTACATGAATGATCCTTGGGTGACCCTTTTTCAGTCTATAAAAAATAATTGTGATCAGATAGAAATTATGCATTTTATCGGCGCAGGTCATTTCTCTATATGTTATATATTGGAAACTTTCAAAATCATTTTCTCAGAATGTAACTGATGCATATCAACCAAATTTCACTGGAATGATCCTAGAGTGAACCTTTATCAGTCTACCAAAAATTATTGTGATTCGATGAAAAATATGTATTTTATGGGCGGAGGTCATTTCTCTATATTTTACACAGAGGAAACTTTGAAAATCATTTTCTCAAAATCTAACTGTTGGATATCTATCAAATTTCATTGGAATGATCCTTGACTTACCCTCTATCAGTCTACCAAAAATTATTGTGATCGGATGAAAAATATGTCTTTTATGGGCGGTGGTCATTTCTCAATAGGTCATATAGTGTTAACTTTGAAAATCATTTTCTCAGAATGTAATTGATGGATATCAATCAAACATTTTTTGTATGTTATTTTGGTGACCCATTATCATGCAGCCAAAAATTATTTTGATTCGATGAAAAATATGTCTTTTATGGGCAGAGGTCATTTCTTTTTATGTTATTTAGTTGAAACTTTGAAAATCATTTTCAACATCAGTAAAATATCTGAAAATCTAGTCAAATTTTTATTTGTTTTTACAAGAATTTCAAGCCTGTGGAGCGACTCAAGCCATTCCTGGCTTTCTAGTTCTATATGTTGTATTGTGAAAACATTGAAAACCTTTTTCTAAAAAAAAAAGTGTTGGATATGAACTTAACTGTACATGAATGGTCCTGGGTGACCCTTTATCAGTCTACAAAATGAAAGTACTGATGGTGAACATTTCTGAAGACATTTCAGAGTCACATATTAAAAATGGTTGTGAAAAAAGAAATTATTGCTGTAAATATAATTAAGGGAATGTGTCTCGACAAAATATCGGCAATTCTCACTGTTAATACATTTTTCTCTCACCAATGGGTTGAATAATCGTAGACCTATGTGAGATAGCAGCAGGAGGCTAGAAAAGGACGTGAAGATAGTACTGAATAGGAATCCATTGTTAGGTACTCCAGCCGCTGAAACATTGTTGAAAGCGGCATAAACCCCATTCAAACAAACAAACTCACTGTAAATTCAATGTCCAATTAGCTTTATAATGTTACAATACGAAAGAAAAAAATGGAAGACAACTTTACGCAACAGGAAAAATTCTGTGTTTTGTTCCGAGTTTGTTGTTGTTCTTCTTTTTAATTTATGTTTTGGGTCATAAAACAAACAGAATTTAATATTATTTGCTGAATATTTTTTAGCTCACCTGAGCACGAAATGCTCAAGGGAGCTATTGTGATCTATCAATGTCCGGGTCAGACTGTCAATCTGTCCGTCTGTCTGTTACAGCATCAACAACTTCTTTAAACGACATCTCCTCCTAAACTTGTGAGTCAAAATCAACCAAATTTGGCAGAAATAATGCTTGGGTGGTCCCTTGAGGTTGCGAAAATGGAAAGGATTAGTGCCATATCACAGGAAAAGGGGCCTTAATAATAATTTTCTTGTTTACACTCAAGAAGCCATAAATCAGGTCCAATCATCATGAAACTTTGTCAGAATGATTGTTAGGTCACGAGGATGAACTCTTTTGAAAATGGGAAGGATCCATGCCATATCACGAGGAAAGGGACCTTAATGACAATTTTCTTGTTTACACTCTAGTGGCCACAAATATGGTCAAATTTTCATGAAACTTGGACAGAATGTTTGTCATATCACAAGGACGAATCCTATTGAAAACGGGATGGATTCGTGCCTTATAATGGGAAAAAGGGCCGCAAAAAATGTCAATTTTCTTGTTAACACTCTAGTGGCCACAAATTTGGTCCAATCATCAATAAACTTGGTCAGAATGTTTGTAAGGTCATGAGGATGAACTCTATTGAAAATGGGAAGGATCCGTGCCATTTCACGGGAAAAGGGGACTTAATGACAGTTTTCTTGTAAGAGCTCCAGACGCCACATATATGGCCCAATCTGCATGAAATTTGGTCAAAATATTTACCAGGTCACAAGTATGAACTCTGTTGAAAATTTGAAGGATTCATGACATATCACAGGAAAAGGACACGAAAAAAACAACAGGTAGAAAGGTTATTCAATTTCCACTGGTCATTTCTCTTTATGTTATAAAGTGGAGACTTTTAAATCATTTCGAAGATGCTAATCGATGGATATCAACAAAATTTTACTGGTACGATCCTTAAGTCACCCTTTGTCAGCCTACCAAAAATGTAATCAGAGACAAAATATGTCTTATGGACGGAGGTCAGGTTATAAAGTCGACACTTTGAAAATTGTTTCTCAGAACCTAAGCGATAAATTATAAGATATCAACCAAGTATCAATGGAATGATCCTTGTGTGACACTTTATTAGACTACAGAAATATTGTGATTAAATCTAAAATATGTCTTTTATCGACCGCAGTCATTTCTTTATTTATTGTTTGATGCAAACACTGAAATCAATTTCTCAAAACCTAAAAGAAAGATATCAACCAAATATCTTGCCTGTGGAGCGAATCAGATATTTAATTTTGAATTAATGATAGTCACTTTATGTGCTGATTTGGCAAATCCTTCTTTTGACATAAATCATATAATGCAAGGACTAATGTAAATCGTCTCAACGAGATGATTCTATTGAGTTTCAACATATCGGGGCTTCAGTTTAAGAAAAAAAGAGTGCAGTTTTAAGAGACTTATTGCTTTTGTCAATTGGAGTTTTGGCATTGAAACATTGAAAAGATGATTGTGTCTTAAACTTGTATCGTTTCAGACTTTCAGAAAGAATTGGTAGAATATTATACATCAATTGGACTAACACGTTCGCCGATTTCAATACTGTTTGACGAGGAAGGCATAGATGTAGAAAACATATTTGTAATGCCACAGATAAAAAGAAATGAAAGGCAAATGACTGGGTGTACCACTAAAACGAAACCTGAAGTTGTTTCTATTGAAGGTATTTTACAGAGAGAAGGTAGGCCAATTAAAAGAGCGTGCGTTGTAGGCGATGCAGGATATGGGAAGACTTTTCTGTGTAAGAAAATTGTGTCTTCATGGTGCAGGATACATTCTAATGAACAAACTCAGAAACTTGTAGACACTGATATAGCCTTTCTGAGATCGTTTGATTTCTTGTTTTATTTACCTCTTCGTAATTGTAAAATGGCGGACGTTATGGAAATGATTAAAGAGCACATTGTACGTAAGGCATTACACGGTAGTTTGCAAGAAATACTAGATAAGGAGTCTGAAAAATGTTTGATTGTATTAGACGGCCTTGATGAATATTCTTCAACAGTCGGAATTCCAATTGTTGATAAAAGAGAGAAATACAGTATCATATTGACTTCCCGGCCGTGGAAGATTGAATTACTTCGACCTACCGAGCATGATATAGGACAAGAACTCATCTTGGAGTCAATGCAACAAAACGATGCTTTGATTAAGGATTTAGTACAAAGTTTAAATGAAAAGTTTGGAGAACAGAGAGACTGGAAAAAATTTAAACGAAGGGATGAGTATAAGAAGATGAAGCGGTTTGCGGAAATTCCAGTTATGTTGATACACATGATTTGCATGTGGTATGATGGGGAAAACGTCGGTAACACGCGAACAGAAATATACATAGAAATGCTGGAATACCTATTCAAAGTTGCTCACAAAAGAAGACCAATGCAGATGGGGTACATCTTACAAAGGCTAACTCCAATTTCAAATCAAGAAAATGAGTCGAGTTTAAGTCGGTTTTACGAGTTCAAAGGGTTGGATAGTCTTGAAAACTCAATCATGTCAAAGCTTGCTGATTTAGCTTTCCATACACTATTCTGTCAAAGGAGAGAAGAAGCTCTGATCTTTAGTCATGATGATATGGATATTTACAAAATGTCAAAAGAGGAAGTTGAACTCTGCCTTACTGTCGGTCTCCTATCACAGGAAAAGATTCACAGAAAAGTAACAAAACAAGAGAAACTACTTTCTTTCATACACAAAACTTATCAAGAGTTTCTTGCTGCCATGTATATTGCCAGTAAATATAGAATATTTACCGATTTGTTAGATGTCTTAGATTCGTTAAACAGCGTTTTAGGAATGAGCCAGGTATTGCAATTTCTAGTTGGATTAAAGCCAGAAGTTATATGTGAATTGAGTCTTCACATTGCTGATATATTAGAAAACGATGGAGAGATCATACATTTCAGAAAATCATTGCGAAAGAAGAATTTTGGTTTAATCTACCCAATTCAGAGTTTTATTTGGGACTGTTTTGAGGAGGTGTGGAAGGATATCAAGCCAAGGGATAGAATATTGATTGAGTTACGGGACATTGATATTGATAAATACTTATTCCTCTTAGATAAGGAAAGAGAGAAACTTGCCTGGGAGATGATCCACCATCTCAACGTCCATAATGTAAAATCACTATCTGTCACTTCCCGGTCTTTCGATAAAAGGATATTTGGTTATAGATGTATGGAACAACTAGAGAAATTGGTCCTTGGGGTTATATCAGATATTGATATCAACCTTGCGAGTAAAATATTATCCAGCAGTACATCAAGTTTTGCTTGTTTTGAGTTGCAAGGACTCGTTAAAGGATTGAGGGTGGATGCATCTGACTTGTTTGATAAACTCTCATTCAAGAGTAATCTCACTGCTCTTAGACTTAAAAACCTTGAACTTAGCCTTGAAGACCTCACTCGCATGGGCATTTTGTTTTTACACTTTACACAGTTACAGCAACTCTTCCTTGGAGACATCAAATGTTCAACACCTGTTGATGACGAGTATGAGTATAGTTTAGATTTAAGACAGAACGCTAAGCTGAACTATCTAGAGTTGACTGGTATAGATGGGGACATAATTCTGGATGGTCAGACTCCGTTAGAATACGTGGAGATAAATTCTTCAAAACATTGGTTCAAAGTAGTTGGAAAATTAAAACATTCCGTCACTTTGAAACATTTATGTGTAAAATTGATTCCCAACTGTTCCGTCTCGTTTCAAGAGAATAATATACTTTCGGCTGGTAAAGTTTTTATGGAGCTTCTGCCTACTTTACAATACCTGGAGACGTTAAGTTTGGAGCAGATTGATCTTAATGACAACGTTCTGACCATATGTCAAGCAAGGGAAATGGAAATTGTTCTTGAAAAGATTGTAATGACATTTGACTGTTTGAAAAGATTATTAGACAGTTTATTACAATCCCCGTATGAAAAAGAAGTTCGCTTGACGGAAGTGTACATAAACCCAGAACATGACCTATATGCAGCAGCACAGTACATAAAAGACCATTGTCATATAAGATTTGATGATTCTAAATTAAGTGATGGTGGCTACATATTTCTTAGATTTACAAACACCAAATAAGTTATTTTCATGGCTCACAACTAATATTTGCTCTTGTTCTAACGTGAAATAATAAGGATATAAATCAAGCAGACATCATTTAACAGAGAATGTAGAGAGAAAAATATCATTCTTAAAATGACACCTGTCACAACAGGTAGTTTATATATATATATAATACGTACTTAGTGTTTTGTATGAAAAAAATATCTAACGAGGTTGGGAGAATTGATCATTGTCGAGGCTCTGCCGAGACAATTATCAATTCTCACAACCAAGTTAGATATTTTTTTTCATACAATACACTAAGTACGTATTATATTTATCTTATAACCCCTTTTTGTCTTGTTTTCGTCGATGTTTCTAACTGAAATGCAAGTTTCTAAAAATAACTCATGATACTATTGTTCTAAAAATAACTATGTGATATCATATAAAATATCATACGGGATGTTATCACACGGATTTTTGTATAGTTATAAGATAAAATGCCATTGAATCATACGTATTAATTTCAGGAATGTAAAAGGTAAATGATTCTGTCAATATGTGACTAATTTCAAAAAAGTTTTAAAAGGCAGAAAATGTAAGGAATTTACTGTATGTTTCAGATCTTATAAAAATCAGATGGAAAATGGGTTTTGAGAACCGTTTGAAAATTTCGGGAAGGCGAAAATCAAATGCAACGCAATAATAACCAGCCTATCTAAATTGACAGCTTTCCAGTTTCTCAACATAAAATCAAAATTGCAGCATTTATGTCGTCATTCCTCTTATTGGTTGTGAAATGAACAATACCTTTGTTTTGTAATAATTATAGTAAACACAAAGAAAATTTGCTTACCTTTTCAATATGACTTAGCTTCGACAAACTGGAAAGGAGGATCAGATGATGATGAAGATGATGATGAAAGAACAACACAACGTTCATTACAAGTCAGATTAATAAAATAGCTCTGTTGTTATTTTATGTAGGTTTATAGTCAAGTGAATAGGGAAGCCATGTTTATATCTAGAATTTACATTTATAATAGTTTTATTGTATATACAAATTTTGTTTGTTTTTTTCTAAACGAAACAGCATATAAGCAGAAGAATACGAAACTAAGGGTAACCAATTGTCACTACACCTGATGTATCTCGCTTATTACCATGTGTTCATGATAAACGCAAAGATACTCGACGACCTTCTGGTGCTGTTAAAAAGGTTGTATTACTTGGCGTAGGTCGTGACTTATATGCCGATATTTATGCCCCCTTAGAAGAAGGGGGGGGGTATGTCGCTTTGCACTTGTCGGTCGGTCGGTCGTAGACCGTTTTTGTCCGGATCATATCTCAAAAAGTATGCAAGCTAGAATCATGAAACTTCACAGGTGGATAGATCTCATTGAGGATAATTGCAGTGCACAAGAACAGTAACTCTGCTCATCATATTTTGTGAGTCATTGCCCTTTGTTAATTGACAAAGAATAGGCCATTGATCCGGCTTTTATTGGAGGCATAAATGTTTTTAAAACATCTCTTGTTTGAATTGATTTCCAAAATAGTAAACTGAGGATCTCCGGGCTATACGCTGGTTGGGTCGGTTGTGCGTAAAATATAAGATTGTTTTCTTCAGTGAAATTTATTTTTACCAATTTAATTTTATGAAATATATTTACTATTTAGCTTACTATGGAAGGTGAAGATTTGATTTTAGATTTACAATTGTTAAGTTGTCGCCGTAAGAGAATATTTTGTTCACTTTTTTTAGTGTTAAGCTTCCGTCTGTTGTGCTTCTAAGAATATATCATATTGCGATCAGAATAACAAACGCAAGATCTCCAAGGTTTAAACATACATTATATACGCGTGTAGTTTGTGCTTTGATATCCTTAATGCAGAATTATCCTACATTTAGAGTTACAAAACGGTGCAAACCATTTGCAAATTATACCCCGCTTTGCACTTGCACTAGCGTGCAAAGCGGGGTATAAATTACTAACAGTTTGCACTGCTTTGTGTCATCCTGAATGCAAGGCTGATTTATCCTCCACTTCAGGTAGAGGTAGAGGGACACTGTTTTTATCCTCCCATCCCGAGTCTATGCTAGCTTAGATTTCGACATTTATAATTGGTTCCAATCTTTGGCTTCAGGTAGTATACTCCTAATGAAATTGTTGAATTCGGATCGATGTCATAAAGCTTTGGAATACATTGTTATATTTTAATTTTCAAGCAAACTGGCCTTTTGGAACTTGGCTCAGGATGTTCACTTAGTACAATCTTGTTTTTATGATAAATTCCACACATAGTACGGGATGCTCTTTAAAGTTTCACAGGATGATTTGAGGAACTTTCTAAAATGGTAAAGATCTGTTTGAAAACGGGGAAAAGTTAAAGATTCTCACCCAAAATATTATATTGCCATTTTATAGAACATGTAGGAAAGCGTTTAGTCAAGTTCAGACTTTAATGTTAAATTCAACCTTTAAGTAAGATAACTGGAGTTTTAAGATGAATTTTGAAATTATGGAGCGCAGTCTATGGTCTAGTGGAAAGTTTTTGGACTTCAAATCAGAGGTTCAGGAATTCCGAATGCTTTGCCAAAATACCTGTAAAAATATTCATTTTAAAACTTAAATTTTGAGTTAAAGGTTCAATTATTTAGGTAAGTACTTATATGTCAGAATATGGAAACTCTAAATGATGTGTAATATCTTCAACCATATGTGTTTCAAATAATTCGTGATTGTGCCATATTTTTCTAACTTTCGTCCATTTAAAATGTTTAAGGGCCAAAATGCCCCATTGTGTTAATACTTTCATCATCAGCATCACGGTGATGCTACCCTTGTTATTTGAACACTTTTTAGACCGCTGTCGAAGACGGGACGTATTATGGGATCACACATGGCATCCGGACGTCCGGCAGCGTCACTTCTTTGTCCGGAGTATAACACTGTAACCTTATGTTTGATTTTCTTCAAATTGGCAAGTATATTCTTTTTATCATTACGGAGTACAGTGAACAGGACGATAACTCTTCTGAGCCTATTTTGAGTTATTGCCCTTTGTTATTTTTTATGCTCCCCGAAGGGAGAGCATATAGCCGCCGCTTCGTCTGTCCGTCCGTCCGTCCGTAATTCCGTCCGTCCATCCGTCCGTCCGTCCGTCCGTCCATTTTCACCTATTTCTCCATAACCCTTGGGCCAAATCAAATGAAACTTACCATGTGAACTCCCTATGATATAGTGATGATGCATCTGTGATGGTTTTTGGATTTGAGGCCTCGTCACGGGAAAAGGGGACTTAGGGTAAAAAACAGTGTTTCCCAAATTTCTCCTAGTCCAACAGTCAGAATTTAGTGAAATTTCATATTTGAGTAGTAAATCAGATGCCCTTTACTATAAATAATTTTAAATTAACGTAAAAAATATATATCATTGAAAAAGGGGGCTAAATGTTTGTTACCTTACGTTAGCATGTAAAATAGTAATTCCGTCCATCCGTCCGTCCATCCCCACCTATTTCTCCATAACCCTTGGGCCAAATCAAATGAAACTTATCATGTGAACTTCCTTTGATATAGTGATGGTGCATCTGTGACGGTTTTTGGATTTGAGGCCTCGTCACGGAAAAAGGGGACTTAGGGTAAAAAACAGTGTTTCCCAAATTTCTCCTAGTCTAACAGTCAGAATTTAGTGAAATTTCATATTTGAGTAGCAAATCAGATGCCCTTTACTATAAACAATTTGAAATTAACGTAAAAAAAAATAATTCATGGAAAAAGGGGGCTAAATGTTTGTTACCTTTACGCTAGCGCGTAAAATACAGTTATTCTTTCATTTCTCCTTGTCTCATGCTCAGAATTTGATGAAATTTCACATTTCAGTAGCAAATCAGATGCCCTTTACCATAAGGTATTTGATATTTGTGTCTAAAAATATGTCATGCAAAAGGGAGTTTAATGTTTGTTACCTTTATGTTTGCTGTATAAGATAACATCTTATTTGAGTCCTTGCAATCTGACCACAGAGCATATCTCCTAAAGTATAATAGCTAACCCTTGGGCCAAATCAAATGAAACTTATCATGTGAACTTCCTTTGATATAGTGATGGTGCATCTGTGACGGTTTTTGGAATTGAGGCCTCGTCACGGGAAAAGGGGACTTAGGGTAAAAACAGTGTTTCCCAAATTTCTCCTAGTCTAACAGTCAGAATTTAGTGAAATTTCATATTTGAGTAGCAAATCAGATGCCCTTTACTATAAACAATTTGAAATTAACGTAAAAAAAAATAATTCATGGAAAAAGGGGGCTAAATGTTTGTTACCTTTACGCTAGCGCGTAAAATACAGTTATTCTTTCATTTCTCCTTGTCTCATGCTCAGAATTTGATGAAATTTCACATTTCAGTAGCAAATCAGATGCCCTTTACCATAAGGTATTTGATATTTGTGTCTAGAAATATGTCATGCAACAGGGAGTTTAATGTTTGTTACCTTTATGTTTGCTGTATAAGATAACATCTTATTTGAGTCCTTGCAATCTGACCACAGAGCATATCTCCTAAAGTATAATAGCTATCAACTTGAAACCGTATGGGTGGATAGATCTTATGGAGGAGAAGTGCAGTGCACAAGAACTACAACTCTTGCTTGCATAATTTTGGAGTTATTGCCCTTTGTTATTTTTTATACTTAGATTATGTCTGGAGCATATCTCCTAAAGTATAATGGCTAATGGCTCTTGTTTTTGTGACAAGGCCTTATTCGGGGAGCATAATCCGTCTCTGACGGCTCTTGTTTTTTCATATTTGGATCTTTATCGGAGCATATCTCTAAAAGTAAAAGCTATCACCATGAAACTTCATAAGTGGATAGATCTCACCAAGGGGAAAAGCAATGCAAAAAAACATATATCTACCTCGCTTATTTTTTTTTTTAGTTTTTGCCCTTTGTTGATTTTCATACTTGGATCATGTCCGGAGCATATCTGTAAAAGTATAGTAGCTAACATGAAATTTGATGGGTAGATAGGTCTCATCAAAGGAATGTGCAGTGCAAAAGAGCCATAACTCTACTAGGCGTATTATTTGAGTTA
The DNA here is from genome assembly GCA_948146395.1 of Fragum whitleyi. Lineage (NCBI taxonomy): Eukaryota > Metazoa > Mollusca > Bivalvia > Cardiida > Cardiidae > Fragum > Fragum whitleyi. The sequence continues at coordinate 45,995,221 of OX411556.1, forward strand.
TAACCCTTTGTAGTTTTTCATACTTAGATCTTGTCCAGAGCTTATCTCTTATAGTATATGAGCTTTGATCATAATAATAATATCATACTACTACAATTTTTCATCTGTTTGTACACAAAAATTGTCTAAAAGATATTCATTAAAAATCACTTCAATTCTACTCTGAAGTCTTTACCCAAAGTTATATCAAGCTGTGTGACAGGCGTGTTTTGTGACAATTTGGCACCTTGTTATATGACTGTCGAAAGACCGAACATATTATGTGAACGCGGGTGACGTTCTCTTCTTTGTTCGGAGCATAACTCTGTCCGGTTGACTTGAAACTTGGCAGTTATGTTCCTCTCGTGATTGCGGGATGCAGTGCACTAGAAATGAAAATTTGATTTTTAAGTTATTCCCCTTTATCATACTTTGGCATCAAGCAATGTTAAGGGTGTTTCTTGTGACAATTGTCCACCTTGTCTTTCATTCATACAGTTAAGAACATCGTGAAATTGACAAGGTGAATGAAATTGGAATGATTTTTGAATGAAATTGAATGAGTGTGTGGGGCGAGTTTTGAGTGAAATTAAAGAGACGGAATCCAAAGTCGCTAATTTTGTTCATGATGAACAAAATTGGCGACATTGGATTACCTCCCTTTCATAAAATGTACGTACTTTTCTGTAAATGTGTCATCGCAGACAAATCAGCCACTTTAAAATCAACTCCGGCCAATAAAATCAAATAATAATTTGATCGATTTGATTTAAATACATATTCTTTTGAACGATTTCGAAATGTTTTCAAATAAAAATGTTTTTGATCGATTTGAGTGAATTATTGGAATGGGTGAATGGAGCGCTGAGAGAGTGATTAATAATGATTTTGATCGGAATGAGTGTCAATTTCACGATGTATTTACAATGTAACTATACCTTTTGGTCATGGTCAGATTTTCTAATACTTGATTGCTAGTCGACCAGTGTCCGTAGTGCATCGTAAGTCGCCAATGTTCTATATTACCAATTCAGACAAGGGCGTAACAACCATTTCGCAAGTGCGTAATAGAAATAAATCCTCTTTCGAAAAATATCTTTGATAAATGATCATAACATCGAAATTACTGCTTATTTAAGCTGTAGTTACGATGTTTTGATTATTCAAAAACGCTCAAATCATAGAAAAATGAAGCGGACGGGGGATATTCATCTTTTGTCACAGTCCACATATCGCCTTAACTTATATATTCTATGATGGTTGCCTTCTGAGTGCATATAAATTTCAAAAATCCTAGTTACGCCTATGTCAGAGATTACAATTTCAGCTTATCAATTCTCATGCTTGATGGAAATTTTTGTCGGGTCATAATGAAGATCCTTATAGATTACGAGAGCAACCTTACGTACGTCACGGAAAAGGGAGAATTAATGCCAATGTCCTTGTGACCACTCTAGCCTTATGGCAAAAGATTTTGCTTAATATCTAAAACTTGTATGAAGTTTCTGTAGATTATTTCGGTATTCCGACTGACGTGTTGGTAAAAGGAGCCTCTTGACAATGGGTCACAATTTGATTTATCTTACTGAAACTTGCTGAAATGGCTATATGATCATGAGGAAGATCTCGTTGATTTCGGCAGCTTTCTGAGGTACACACATTTCACAGGAAAAATGCCTTAATGACAACTTCTATGCTACTACTCTAGAAGTCATTGTTTGGCTAAAACTTGCCGAAAATGTATGTATGGACAAGACAGAAAAAACCCTTTCCAGTGGCATTTTGATCATTTACAGAGGAAAGGGCATTTGACATTGAAAGGAGAAATCGGCTGAGCGATATAGGGCTATCTTTGGCGTCTTGTTTAATTGCATAATTATGTGAATTGTCATTTTAAACGAAATTATTGTATTACTGTGATATCATTTTACTCTTTGTTATACAAAATTTATATGTATGCTATAGGTATGTTCATATTTTTATTATGAATAAACAGGATACATGTATAAATGAATCTTTGAAAAAAGTTATTTGTTCCCTTAAAGGTAAAGCGTGGATCGAATTTCAAAGGTATTTATAAATACCGGAACATTAAATGATCACTAAAGATTCAGGAAATCAGTCAATGGCAGAATTGTTTCGAACGACCTTAGCCGCCGTCATAGAGCAGTTGGTAGCGCGTCGGACTGTTAATTTTGGGGTCCAGGATTCGATCCTCGACGGTGGCCCTCATCCTTTCCGACTATTTGTCTGCCACCAATGGGTTGATAATCGTAGACCTATGTGGGATAGCAGCTGGAGACTAGAAAAGGATGTGATGGTAGTACTGGTGTGAATAAATACCAGGAATCCATTGTTAGGTGCTCCAGCCGCGTGATATGACTTAAATAATGTTAAAAGCGGCGTAAAACCCCATTCAAACAAACAAATCGAACGACCCTAGTCAGCTGTATGCATTACCGATATAGTTCCTTTACGCCTAAGGGGTCACATGTATTTACTTGTTTGTTTTGAAGGACGAAGAGAGTATTTGTTGATTTGATTTAAGTATGAAACTATAAACCTAATCATATTTTATGAATGCGCGTAGCGGATTCATTCATGATTGTGATAAGTTTAATACCTCCATGGAATTGAAAAAAAGTACTATTTTCATATCTTATGATTTAATATCATGAAACAAATAATTATGAATTTTTCTATAATTAGACACATTGCTTGCGGGACTACTCTGTGTGCAAGCTTAAAAGTAGCTACGCTCAAATTTCTCAGCCAATCAGAATCTACGGAAATTGATGGAAACAAATGATGTTAAATAATTCAAAATTCGAACTTTATTTTTAACACATTCTAGATATTTGGCAGTATACTAAACAGGTCGTTTTTCGTGTTATTGATAAATGTCCTGTGTTATATTCAGGATGTCAAAAAGATGCGAACTGTTTGCAAATTTTACAAACTACGTCCAAAGCGGGATATAATTTGCAAACTGTTAGCATCGTTTTGTCACCCTGAACGCAGGAATGGGGGATGGAATTTATATTTGGCCTCGCCCATCACAAATTCCTCAAATATTCAAACGTTATTGGTGTGCAAAATATATAGACATTGACAAGAAACAAACTACAGAACGTTTGAGGTCGACCAAAACGTAATATGTACTGCTTGTTTAACGTAGTTGCGACGTTCAAGTCGTCTACTCACAGAGTTATAGGGAAAGTATCGACATTTAAGAGCCATCCCATTGTAAACGAGTGTTCAAATTTGACAATTGATTTTTTGATTGAGAGTGGCGACCTGTTAATTATTACACGCTTTAACCAGCAGTTTTTGGACGGTTCTTGAACATGGTGTTTTCACTCTTTCTTAGTTTTCCTGCTAACAGTACGTTTTTCCGACATGCACGAGAAATCTGTTCTTTTAACAGTATGTTTTCCTTGTAGAGGTCGTCATAATTCTTACCTCTGAACCTGAAAATATATAAAAAATATTGCCAGTGTATCATCAAAACTTTAAAGTAACTAAAAATAAGCAAAGCGAGACAAACGAATGCCCCCATTTGTATTTTCGAGCCCCCTTTTGAGAAGTGCTACCCTAAGTTCAAAATAAAAAAAAAAAACAAACGTTGGAACAGTGTGCAAATTATACCCCGCTTTGTACGCGCAATTGTGCGCAAAGCGGAGTATAATTTGTAAACAGATTGAACCGTTTTATCATCTTGAACGCAGGGCGAGGTCTATAACAGATTACATAGATGAGACCATTCAAAAGTCTAACTCTGTCGATTGGACTTGAGTAAAAGAGAAAATAACACGGACCGTATCGATAAACTTAGAATAAAATACGTCTCAGAAAACTCACAAATTTACACAGTAAGCCGACTGAACATTTACTAAAAGAATAAAATTTGTGATTAGCTAAAACACCAGGCTTTCAATACTCGAACCTTTTCTTTGACTCTAACAATTGATAAACATTTGGTTTTCTTACCTTTTCGTTTCAATTTAGCTTCAGCATTTACTTCGTTAAATTTAAACATGAAATGATTAACGACTAACTTACGTGTTCAGCTTTAAAATACGCAAATATTTTCTCTGTTGTATTTAAACTATTTGTTCAAGTCTACATTTATCTTACCCGTCTAGTTCTTTTAACAATCGAACATTCTCTGTGTTAGATTTCAACAGTTGGTTGACGATTAACTTCATCTCTTTGTCTTTTTCCTTTATAACTTTCTGTAGATATTCGGCCTGGTATTTTGAGGCAGATTCAACCAAGTTTCGTCGTTCTGTTTTAGGCTTTTCCCACTCAAACTCTTTATTTCTGAAATTACGAAGACGCCAAGTTTGCCACTCATGTAACATTCTCAAGGAACGTTCATGAATGCGTATATATAAAGGACATTCCAACCCCTTAATTTGCACAAAAGAATAGAATTTCATTTCAATAAAGTCCAATTCACTATTACTTATTAATGACTGAAGTTATTTCATACGGGAGCAAAGATTAATTATAGTCTTTGAAGGATGTATAACACTTCACAATTTCCAGAGATACGGCCGATAGTAGAGGGCAACGTGTCTAAATTCTTAAATTCTCAACAAAACAACATGCCTTGTTTGAATTGCCTCGACGGGGCCCTCATCACAGAGTCCGCGTTTGAATGTGGAAAATCTACGTAGTGTTTTTTTTTTTTGTTTGTTTGTTTGTTTTTTTTTTAATTTGAAATGTCTCATCGAGGCGATTCGAGTGAGTACTGCGTTTTGGGTATTGTTGATTATTTTTAATCTATAAACCGGAGTTGCACCTCTGTAAATTATCGAATGTCATATATACAAAGTAATTGTAGCACTTTTTTTTCAAACAGATAACCTGAGAAATTGTCAAGTTTTAAATATACCCTGTGTTCTGGATAAACGTTTTAGAAATGATATCCCGCTTTGCACGTGTATAAACGTGCAAAGCGGGGGAATCTTTTCAAAACAGTTGAACACGTTTTTGCAGCCAGAACGCATGGCTTATTCTTTGGTGCTTTGTAACAAACATGTATTTATTGTACGTATATAAAATCGCCAACATCGGATTTAGTTTACATGTTTTCGCGATTTTGCGCAATCATTGGTGTAACTTACTTTTCTGTTCGTGGTCTAGCTGACTGGGGTATTTTCCATACTCCATTATAGTTCGTGTCGGTACGAGTGAATGGTTTGGTTATTGTGGCAGACTCGAATATGGACTCCTGTTTTAACAGAAGCATATAAACTAACATCAACCCTTTTCTTTGAATACGAATTATCTTTGCAATTTATATGAAGCTGTTCAAGGCACGAAACGCTTAGAATCGTTAACCTGTTTTTCACACAAACAAAACCTATACTTGAGGTTCCCCTTTAGTCTTCATTTTAGAAAGACGTTGCTTTCACCAACAATATATGACATTTTATAGTAAATTCCCTTATATGGCCTTACTATACCATTTGTATGTAAGCAGTGGTCGCTATTTTAAATTCTTGTAGACGTTATTTGCTTTACTTAGTTTATTACAAAATGCAATTCATTACAGTATGGAATTCAATTCTAAATGACTATCTTGATACAAAATAATGATGATTTTCACATTTTAAAGTTTTATAAGAGAAATTACCTGGAGATCTTTGTCAAGTTCAATTCGTGGCGTATGGGAACTGTCCATTTTCTGTAAAACAAACAAATAATAAATAAATAAATAACGTTTAGACGAGGGCAAAATGAGATGGATTGATATAAATACAGAAATTTAAACAAACTCAAGTTAAAAGATAATATTATCGATATTCGTCTTTTACTGAATTTCATATATGAAGGATCCTGTTTGGTCAAGCGATAAAATGAATATTCTTCGAATTCACAGAGTTATGAATCTAAAAGGCAAATCACACAAAGTATGAATACACGGAGAAGATGCATACTTGAGGATATGTGTGTGTTCTGTATTTGCTCCATACTTCCATGAACTCAAAAGATTTTAATATTTTGTGGTAACGTAAATAAGTGTGATAGGAAAAACTATTCAAGTGAAAGTTCACGTAAACGCCCACTCAAACGTGAATGCATATTCCGTCAATACAAAAATATTTATCTTAAAAGTTTACAAATATCCGTGTGATTATATACCATATGATATTTTTATGATATCACATGGATTTTTTTTATAACAATGATATAATGCGGATATTTTTATGAACTTGCATTTCTTTTAGAAACATCGACGAAAACAAGGCAAATAGAGGTTATAAGATAAAGAGAATACATGCTTAGTGTATTGTTTGAAAATATATCTAACTCGGTTCTCGGAATTGATAATTGTCGAGGCAGAGCCTCGACAATTATCCATTCCCCAACCTCATTAGATATTTTTTAAACAAAACTCTTAGTACGAATTATATATGAGCCTCTGCGTGAGATTTTCAACAATATCACATCCGCTGCGCGAGTTACAAACGTTGGGTAGGCTAGCGTGGACAACGACACAACGCAATAAGAATAAATGCTGACCGATTGAGAAGCGATTAAAACCTTATCTATCTAAATAGTGCAAAGTGAAGATTCTGGTCAGACTGTGCGGCTGCGCAGGCTGGTCAGAAGCTTTGTTTTGCACACATTTGAAATTGTTGAAAATTTCTCGCAAAGGCTCATTTTTATTAGCTCCACTGGCTGAAAGCCACTGGAGCTTTTGTCATGGCGTTGTGTCCGTCGTGCGTCCGTCCGTCCGTGCGTCCGTGCGTCCGGTCGTAAACTTTTTCTTTAAAAATCTTCTCCTCAGAAACTACTGGATAGATTTCAACCAAACTTCACAGGAATGATCCTTGGGTGACCCTCTTTCAAAGTTGTTCAAGAAATTTTGATCCAATGAAAAACATGGATTTAATGGGCGTGGCTAATTTCCAAATATGGTAAAAAGTGACTTTTCTCAGGTTCTAATTGATGGATACCAATTAAATTTTACATAAATGATCCTTGGGTGACTGTTTATCAGTCTACAAAAAATCATTGTGATCGGATGAAAAATATGTATTTTATGGGCGGAGGTCATTTCACTATATGTTATATAGTAGAAACTTTGATAATCATTTTCTCAGAATCTAACTGATAGATATCAACCAAATTTTACATGAATGATCCTTGGGTGACCCTTTATCAGTCTACTAACAGTTTTTGTAATCGGATGAAAAATGTGTATTTTATGGGCGGAGGTCATTTCTCTATATGTTATATAGTGGAAACTTTGAAAATCATTTTCTCAGAATCTAACTGATAGATATCAACCAAATTTTACATGAATGATCCTTGGATGACCCTTTATCTGTCTACCAACAGTTATTGTGATCGGATGAAAAATATGTATTTTATGGGCGGAGGTCATTTCTCTATATGTTATATAGTGGAAACTTTGATAATCATTTTCTCAGAATCTAACTGATAGATATCAACCAAATTTTACATGAATGATCCTTGGGTGACCCTTTATCAGTCTATCAACAATTATTGTGATCGGATGAAAAATATGTATTTTATGGGTGGAGGTCATTTCTCTATATGTTATAATCAGTAGAACCAAAAATATCTAAAATTCTAGCCAAAACTTAGATTTGCTATTACAAGAAATTCAAGCCTGTGGAGCGACACAAGCCATTCATGGCTTTCTAGTTTAACTTACGCTTAGTGCCGTGGCATTCACCAAGGATTTAACATCAATGTTTAAAACTGTCCCTGGTGTCTTTTTGACTGCGATAAACTGTAAATAAAGTTCTTTTGAAAAAATGCGTGTGTAATAAATAGAGGATATCGAATGGGTGGTAATGAAATACTAGGCGAAGTTCACATGACAGTCCGAGGGAAGCGAGAGATGATGTAATAAATTAAAGATATACCTTGGTTACTTTGACCCGACTTTGACCTTTGCGGAAAAAATGCTTAAATTGCAATTACCGGCATATTCAGTTATCCATTAACAAAATATCTATTTAGTTCAATACCGTCTGTTATTTATTCCTATGAATGCACGTGCAAAGACAAGTATGGATAATCACAGATTTTTATTCATCTAAAAGCAGGGGTCGAATTCGGGTCAAATCGCACTATAACTGTAATATGCATGCGCAAAGACGACATTCATGTGAACGGAGTAACCAGTTCACGGTAGTAAGCGTGATTCAAGATTACCGCTACAATAATTAACTTATATTAAATAATTCTTTTGTTCATTTACAAATAGATAAGCCAGTGCAAAACACGTTTTAAAAGAGAACATAAGTAATTTCTATTCAATCTTAAGAAATACAAGTATTATTTGTGACCGAACTGTTGTGCACTACTTTTTGACGTAATTCGGAATCCAAGTAACGCCGGCCCGACCTGGGATCAGAAGCGTCGAGGTTGAAACGTTAAAATATCATCACTTGTGTCGAAACCGAGGTCGTTCTGATGGAAACTCGGTTAACTCGGGTCAAAACCGAGTCCCATATGAACTTCCCCCTAGATATTTAACGAGTTATCTATAAACAGATAAAAACGAGGCTTTGTCGTGTCACAGTTTTTATGTTTTCGATGAAGGGTGTAATAAAATCGATTTTTAAATCGGAGATTTATACCGGTTTCCAGAAATCCAGTCTGTTTGACCCAGTACATTTTTACCTTTATCTTCTGAGCAATGTGTTCAAACCAAATAATGTGTTTTCAAACACCGAAGAAACGGCCTTTTCAGTCACAATCTACAAACTTTGTTTTTATCTTATTTACTTTGCGACAAATAGAGAAGATGCTAATACAAAATTTGATGTAATTTTCGCTTTTAGTAATTACCAGTTAGTAATTTCAGTGTTTATAACAAGATTTTCGGTTGAGTAAAGGAGTTGAAACGTACAATAGGTTAACTGTAAAATAAATTTGTAGCACTTACAATATTACTACTCTGATTTTTTTCTCGAACGGTCATTTACCAGTTGTAGGGCTGACAACCAATCAAATTCTGTTATGATTATCACTCGGTCAAAACCCACGCGTAAATTCACACCACGTGGAAGATGCAATGGACATCGTCTGCTCGAAATGTGTCAATTAAGTTGTTTGTCATTGGTCAATGGTCGTCTGCACTCTGACAGGGAGCGTGGGAAGTCTACTGGTGGAATGAGTACTGTTGACTATGTGTAAACAAATAGAAATAATTTTGTAATTTTGAAATATTTGATTTCAATGAGCACTCTGATCACGCTCAAATCCTATTTACAATAAATTAAAATTTGAGTATGAAGAAAAATTATTCAACAACAAATAAACCGACAAAAACATACGATAAACTGATATAGGATAGCAGTAAGAGAGATCTATTTTTAGAATAACTCATGAATAATCATAGAGTGCTGCTAGATTTAATCGATTGGTCAGAACCCAAAGATATAAATAGCATAGTTGCCGATTTCACGTGTTTCTTGAGGGAAAATGCATTTATAGTATTTGGGAAAACCCAATGCTTGAAAAACAAACATGTTGGTAATCAAAATTGTACAAATAGTTTAATGAAAATGTTTTGTTGCTAAAACTCTAGAGTGAGGAATAATATTATCAGACAAGCTTTTAGCTTGGCGTGTGCTCATTATAACAACGTAAAAAAATCTGCTAAGAAATAATTTAGACTAGCAGAGGGCTATCGAATCAGCAAACTTTCAAAATCGGACCCACGAGGTTGGATGAGCTGGCGATGTCCTCGAAAAGATGAAGTGTTAAGACAAAAAACTCACAAATTGGGCAAATATTTTACCAACTTTTATTGTCCAAATTTGAGCCCTTTTGATTGGCGAACTATTGCACTATCCCAGCCTCTCAATGATATCCGATTTACAGTGCTGACAGCACTTTGATTTATTATCCCCCGCCGTTTTCGGCGAGGAGATATAGTAATGCTCTCCGTCCGTCATTCCGTCATCCGTAATTCCGTCATTCCTTCCTTCCGAGGTTCCGTCACTAAACTTGTCCGGAGCATATCTCCTAAAGTATAATAGCTATCAACTTGAAACTTTATGGGTGGATAGATCTCATGGAGGAGAAGTGCAGTGCACAAGAACTACAACTCTTGCTTGCATAATTTTGGAGTTATTGCCCTTTGTTATTTTAAAGACTTAGATTTTGTCCGGAGGATATCTCCTAAAGTATAATAGCTAACAACTTGAAACTTAATGGGTGGATAGATCTCATAGGGGAAGTGCAGTGCACAAGAACTACAACTCTTGCTTGCATAATTTTGGAGTAATTGCCCTTTGTTATTTTTAAGACTCAGATTTTGTCTGAAGCATATCTCCTAAAGTATAATAGCTATCAACTTGAAACTTTATGGGTGGATAGATCTCATGGAAGAGGAGTGCAGTGCACAAGAACTATAACTCTGGCTTGCATAATTTTGGAGTTATTGCCCTTTGTTATTTTAAAGACTTAGATTTTGTAGGGGCTTAATTTCTTAAAGTAGAACCCTTAATCTATTAGGCTTCAGTTTACTATCAAGCTTTCTCGGCGGGGGATGGCCATGTCCGACATGGCTCTTGTTGATACAAGTTCGATATTGTTTATGATATGACTTTATCTTTGTGATAAAAAAAAATAAAATAAAAAAGTCAACCAATTGAATTCTTCCACGTAACAACACATTAATACCCTAAAAAATGCAGCTCTTCTGGGGCATAATGTTTTAAAATTCGATGGTAGAGCATAAAATGTGGAGTCTGCGTGTATTCATCCCCCACTAATTGGTTAAAAGTTACAATATCTTCACGTTACTTACGAATTTTCCCACACGTAAAGCCCCTCTAGCTTTATTCCATCTCGAAGTAGCCGTATCTTTCTGTTTTTCCCTCCATCCGTTTAAACTTGAATCATAATAAAACTTGTAGTGGGCGGGCGGCTGGAAGAACGATTCACACGAATAACGGCAAGTGCGGGAAAAACGGGAAAAGTATATTTAAGATGTGAAGAGAGTACTTATTGATTTCATTGATGTATGACACTAAAAACGTACTGGTACTGTATTAATACGCGAAGCGGATTCATACAAAAATGTGATTAGGTTTTTAGTTTCATAACTTCATGAAATCAATTTATACGTTATTCATGTCTTATGATTTAATTTATCTGTTAAGATTTATTAATTAAGAAACTTTGATTTTTTGTAATGGGAATACTTTGTCCCAAGCTTACGAAATAGCTGCGTATTCAAACAATTTCGTCATTGAGGAAGAAAAACTAACTTTTCAGCCAATCAGAATGCACGATTCTTTATGTACACAACTCAAATTAAATCATTTTAGTTTATTTATAACATGTCACACAGTTACAAATGTACGCACATGAAAAGAATAAAGGAAACCTGTGTTTTCGCTCAAATTGACAAAAAAATCTTATCACGCTCTGTAAGTATAATTCTGACCTGTCACACGAGAAGGGACCATCTCGGAATTTCGCCGTAAAATTAAACCACGAAAAAGCTATTTATTCCACTAGAGATCACCCGTGGATTACATTTCAAAAATTCTTATACAGAAATGAATCTAACGATTATTCTAGATTTAGAAAATCGGTAAGGTGTGAACAGTTTCGACCGAAGTCAGTCTGCGCAATCCGCGCAGTCTGACTAGGGCTGACACTTGAATCACTTCTCAGTAGGTCCCTTTTCGCGTAACGTTTTATATATAGATTTTCTGAATTTAGAATGGGTTTTCTATCTTTCATTTGTTAGAATTTGAAATTCGACCACCGAAAGTCCTCTACTGTAGCCAATTTATTTTACACATACAGAATAACTTTCCGAAAAAAATCGATGTAATGTATTTCCAATTTATGAGAACATTTCTAAAATACATTAAATCCCCCACCAGAATGACTGTTATAAATGAACGTAGAGAGTACAGTTAATATTAACAAAACATGGTTATCAATAGCAGGTTAGGAAATATTTAATTTAGTTATCAGGGTTCGCGTCAGTTTATTTACAGGTTGAAAGAGTTAATGCCTGCCTGATAAATTGATTAAACATCCTAGGTAGCTCAAATACTTCACATTGCTATTCTGGATTATATTTTCAACTTGCAGGGCGTGGCACAGCCGTGACGTAATAAAGCATGATTGTACTTTTTTAAGGGACGTTTCACATTATGTCAATATTTCTTTATCACCACATCTACCGACCTTTATTCTATTAAAATGGCTATGGGGTTCGGAGTTAACAAAATCTTTCAAGTGTGTTTGTGTGTTCTGAGATACTAACTATCTTTCCGAGTACGAGTAAACGAGTCTGTTGGATGACCTGCCTCTTTCGATTACGAGGTACAGTATGTGCGAGTTAACCAACCTTCTTTGAGTGGGATTGGTATGGCATTCATAGTTATAGTTTACAACATCGTAAAAATAGTCGAGCTGAGTGAAAATGGAATGGTTTTGGAATGAATTTGAATAAGTGTGTGGGACCAATTTTGGGCGACATTAAATGCAGGTAATCCAATGTCGCTAATTTTGTTCCTTTATTGAAATATACGTACTTTTCTGTTTGTCTATCTTCGTGGACCAATCAGAAACTTTAAAATTCAAACCAGCCAATAAAGTCGTAGACTGATTTGATCGATTTGAATTAAATGTTGATCATCTAGAACGATTTCAAAATATATTTTTTTAATCATTTCGGAACGTTTTTGATCGATTTGAGTGAGTGATTGGAATAAATGAATGGTGCGCTGAGTGAAAGATTAAAAATAAGTTCGAGCGAATTGAGTCACAATTTCATGATGTTTTTAACTGTACCCACCTTTTTCGAATGCGAGGGATATGGTGTTCGAAGTTTGGGTTTTGATGTCTGTTTACCGAGTAGGTCTAACATGGTGGACCTTCGACTGCTGGTATAAACCGGGATTATACCTTTAAAATATTCAAAAGGTGTCCTAGTTTGGTCTATCAAAATCGAGAACTCCGATTGGTCAAAACTTCATCCATACCTCCATGAAAACGTAACAAAAATGCACGCACGCCTATTGTTCAGGCTTGAGTACAAAAAAGTTGATCGATTTAAATGATATGAAGCAATAAAATGGTAAAATCACGAATGCAAAAGGTTAAAAATATGCCGCTTTTGGAGAAGAAAGAAAGGTTGTAATAATAATAATAATAATAATAATAATAATAATAATAATAATAATAAAAATCTTTATGTAACGAAAGTAACACATTAAGAAATTATTCAAAAGACCAATTTCTTATTTTCAATATGGCCTTCAAACGACAACAATTCTCCTCAAACTAGCATACATATAGTTCCGCAAGAAAGAGCGAGGTTCAAGAAACCGTTATTCCTATCATTTTCAATGTAAAATTGATCTTTGATCACTCACTTGAAATTGAAGGTCTTTACACACATACATAATCATAGTTTTTACAAAATGGAATATCTGATCAGGTTAAACGCGACTTATCATCTAGTAATTACGGTATAGGCTATACTAATCTAAGAACAACTCTATTTGGTCCTGTGTTGGTCGGCGGTTTATGTGGTGGACACTTGTCTGAAAGGTGTCCTCTGTTCAATAACTAGAAATGAACGGCTTGTGATTAAAGACTGTAACAAGAATTGCACTACCTTTAGATTCTGCACTCGAAGTTTTGGGTTCTTCTCGTTTCACTTGCATAATTCCACTTTTAGAAACAGGCGAGCTATAAACAGACAGAAAAAAGATAGCGAGGAACTATATTGTTTAAGAAATATATTCCGCTTAAAATGTGCATATTTTGGTTTAAATCTATTTATTTTACCTCGATTAGAAAACAAGTTCTAACAACTTTGATTGGTCTTTCTCGATTTTTCTCCCTGTGAAGTTCACTAGTACTCGCCTCGTATGTGTGGGCCAATGAAAGCCAAGATCGAAATCGAAAACTTCTCCCGGATATCAAACTCGGAACTTCTTGGTCAAGAAGCCGACGCTCTACTTATCAACAAGGACATCACATCTATATGTCTTAAGAAAACTATATACATGTTTTCATGTAAACTCAATTTTAGAAATAGGATTGTGAGAAAGCGTGAAAGGAATAAAATGTCAATTGCGCCATTCAAAAAATATCAGTCGGAAAAGGGGAATAACTTTTACAAAGATGCTTTTCCAGAGTTATCCTTCTTAATAGGCTGGATAGCTCTTGTGATGATGAACACACATGCCAAGTTTCATGAACATATCTTCGATAACAAAAGACTTATGAACAAGGTTTAAGTTTGTCACGCCAACGCAAACGACGCCAAGGTGATCACAATACCTCGGGTTTTCTCCGAAAATGTCCGAGCTAAAAATGTTCGGAATTTTAAATAGACAGGATATTTAAAATCATATTTCGACATTTCAAGCATGCGGATACAGATAGAAATAAATTATATCAAAACAACATAAACTACGTTACATACCTGTAAGACATGTTGGGCTACGCACTTCAATATTGGCCGATAATGTAATTAATATTTAATACCCGACTTCGGCTAAGATCAATATCTATATTGATATTTCTCTGTAAATTTCTTATTAAACAAACAATAAATGCTTAGTTTTCAAAGAAAAGCCTTGCGTATTATGATATAAAAAAGTTTGCAGACGTTATAAAATTAAGAGGCCAATCTTTCCTTGTTTTCAAACCGATGCGCCCCATTTTCAAAAGGACCTTTGCTTATGACCCTACAATCATCCTAATAAATGTCAAAGAAATCCGACATTTGTGGACTTAATCGCGTAAACGAGAATTATCAGAGTACAACACATCTTACGCAAAAATTAATCGTAAGTCAACATAACAGACCGTATCTGCTGTTTTCATTCACTGATAGATTCTGCCTTGCAATATCTCATCGGAATCGTCTTTAGAAGACGATTCCAGTGAGATGGTGCATGGCAGAATTCCATATTTAGTTAGATCTACTAATCTAGAAGCAACTTAATTTTTTGACTTGCGCAAAAATGATCGTAAGAAGTTTTGTAAATCGGGTCCCGGGAATCCCGTGTTTTCCAACGGCTTTTATCAACTTTCGAAAGGAAACTCCTTATGATGCTACAAACACCTGTGAAAGTTATAAGGAAATCCGATATTATCTGTGGACTTTTCCGCGTGTTCCTAAATCGAACCCATTTTTGGCGACAGAAACCTTCTTTGTCCCTGTGAATGTTTCGAGTACATCAAATAAGATTTATGGACTAAATAGAATAAATAAGAATTGTTTGAACGGACAGACACAACGCCATCGCTATAGCATTACAAAGCCAATCTTGCTCGAGAGACCACGTCTTTCAAGCGACTAATTTCATTAAGCGACCGTTCTCAAAATCCCGTTCTTTAAATCAAAATTTCTTAATACGTAAGTATTGTAGGTCTAAGAATTATTGAAAATGAACACGATACTGTTAAGCTTGCCGATTAAACGATTCTATTGGATTTTGACAACATAGAATTATTGAGAATTTCGCGATAAATTGCATATTCAATCAAGAAGTATGTTTATTATTTGTATACAAAACGTTTATTGAGAGGCATTCTTCTTTAACGACCGCTTTTTTGTGGTATCTATAGTGGTCGCTTAAAACAAGTTTTACTGTATATCGTAATCGTACTGCGTACTTTATTATTGCAATTTCTTTAATGCTTTTCGGTGGTTCATCGAGAAATAACGGTAGATTACCACTTGATAATCTCACCACAAAAGCAATGAAATTATCAAAATCTTATACCCTGCTTTTGTGCATTTCATACTATCTGACGTCATCTATGCGGGGCGAAATAAGTGACGTCATAATGAACGTTGCATAGCAATCACGTGCAAAATGACGCGCTTTACGAAAATATGTCATAGAAATTTCACATTTTGTCTCATTTTTGCATTAAAGAAATATAATAATCGTTTGTTTTTCGCGTAAGATCGATTAATATTTCATTTCGTGAACAACAAAAGCTATATTTTTACTCGTGGCTCCGCCACTCGTGAAAATATAGCCTTTGTTTTTCACTCAATGAAATATAAATCGATCTTACTCTGAAACAAACGATTATCCTCTATATGTCATAGGTTGTAACAGTTCCCAATGTGTGATTATTGAAAATTCGTATTTACATTCATCATCACTAGTAAACGCGAAATCTTTTATAAATTTTAGATCTTTGAAATGTTTTATTATTCAAGTTATAATTAGATCGGTACTAACAAACTCTTTTGTATGGGAAGATTTTTGCGGTGAGCAGTAAATTCAACCTTTAACCTTTAGATTCCCGTCCTTTTTTCTCGAAATATACTGAACGACAAAAATAACGCATCAATTTTCAATGACAAATAATTTTACCCTGAAATCGATCAATTTACTGATATGATATTACTTTAGTTTGGCCGGCCACTAGGTACACAATTGTGATGAAATTTGTTCCTGAACTCATACTCAGTTGAGTTAAGACACTTGAATGTGATAAACATGTTTTCTGCTCGTGCAACAGATCGAATGCATCTAACGAAAACTAAGTGAGTATTACAGCAAAAAAAGGTGGTAATGAAAAACAATGTATACATTTATCAGATCAAGCAAAGTCTTTGAGTTTGGCGGCGGCGAAAAATTGCATTTCGGAACGCCATAGCGCATGGTCATTTTGAACTGAATATTGATTCAATAAATCATGGACACGTGCACCTGCCATGAGGGATCATAATTGGCCTTTGTAAGGTTAAAACATCTATTTAAACAGCCCTCGGCGCCATACTTTGGATGCTGACACGATGAGGAGGCTGTATTATAAGGTGATAAGTTGATATGACCGGAAATTCGTTCTATCTATGTCACAGTTTTTTTTCAGATTTAATTGGACTAGTGATGGCAGTGAACCACAAAAATTATGAATCTGAGCCGAGTATCTAATCCTTCAGTAGCTCTAGCCATATGTAACACCCCATGAGCAGGTCAATGTTATGGTCCATTTAGCTCATGCAATTATGGACTTTCTTCGCGAACACCTTTTTAAACCCTTTGCTGTTTAATCCCTGCATTTTACGTGCCTGTGATTTTATGATTGAGAAAACATTGTGAAAAAAGAAGAAATTGCTTCTGACAAGCAATTTCTTCTTTTTACACACTATTTTCTACCCTACTGAATGGTTATTTTTCAAATTAAATACACTTTAAATTTTCGTCTGCAAAACCTTTGAATTTGGACAGGTCCAAAATCTTGTAAAACAGGAAAGGGTTAAGTGATACCAATGTCTAATCTTTCACCAACCAACTTTATCTCAAGATCTAGCCCTTCAAATACGTGCTTGCAATGAGAGTCAAAAAAGAGCACGAAACCCCAAGGTTTTCAGTCAGATTCAGGCAGCACGCACAGCTAATAATGGATAGCCACATAAAGAGTAAGTCTAGATAAAATTCAGAAATCCACGTGTCAGACATTCTTTGAGTGCTATTTTGCACATGGATTCACGCGCTAGTGACTTTTACTGAGCAATGGAAACCTACTCTAATTTCAAAATTTTGATTTTGTGGGCTATCGCCTTTATGAGTGTGTAACTCTTCAATGGGTATGTATACGTTGTTGACCTTTTTGTCACAAATCAATAATTGGTCAACGTTTATTTTTATATAACCATTCTTTCAAACTTTATATCATGGAAAAAGTTATATCTTAAAAATGAAGCGATGCGTTATTTTTGTTGTTCAGTATAGATAAAATAGCTTAAAACAAAAGACTTTATAAAGTTACAATTTATACTTTTAAACAGAAGTTATTGCTTGTCTTAAATCACACGGTTTACTCATAACTGTACTTTCATACTTGAAGTGGAAGAACCAGATTCAATTCCTATCGTATGCTTTTTCAATATACCCCGATATATTTATGAACATGGACTTAGCCTACGCAAGAGCTCAGTTTTGAAAATACACCTATACATTTTATACTCCTAGCTAAAATTAAAGCCTCGATTGAGTGATCTAGTGCTTAACAAAGACGATTCCCAAAGTGTAATTTAAAACAAGGGCACCGCCTTCAAGTGCAACGCCCGAAAGGATGGCATAGTTCTTACAAAAATAGTTCAAGAGTTATCCCCCTTGATAATCTGGATAGGTCTTGTGATGACAAACACATGTAAAATTTCATGGTGTTATCTTCAACAAGAGCCATGTCGGACATGGCCATCCCCCGCCGAGAAAGCTTGATAGTAAACTGAAGCCTAATAGATTAAGGGTTCTACTTTAAGAAATTAAGCCCCTACAAAATCTAAGTCTTTAAAATAACAAAGGGCAATAACTCCAAAATTATGCAAGCCAGAGTTATAGTTCTTGTGCACTGCACTCCTCTTCCATGAGATCTATCCACCCATAAAGTTTCAAGTTGATAGCTATTATACTTAAGGAGTTATGCTCCGGACAAAATCCAAGTCTTAAAAATAACAAAGGGCAATAACTCCAAAATCATACAAGCCATAGTTATAGTTCTTGTGCACTGCACTCCTCCTGCATGAGATCTATCCACCCATAAAGTTTCAAGTTGATAGCTATTATACTTTAGGAGATATGCTCCGGACAAAATCTAAGTCTTAAAAATAATAAAGGGCAATAACTTCAAAATTATGCAAGCCAGAGTTGTAGTTCTTGTGCACTGCACTTCACCTCCATAAGATCTATCCACCCATACAGTTTCAAGTTGATAGCTATTATACTTTAGGAGATATGCTCCGGACAAAATCTAAGTCTTAAAAATAACAAAGGGCAATAACTCCAAAATTATGCAAGCAAGAGTTGTAGTTCTTGTGCACTGCACTTCTCCTTCGTGAGATCTATATACCCATAAAGTTTCAAGTTGATAGCTATTATACTTTAGGAGATATGCTCCGGACAAAATCTAAGTCTTAAAAATAACAAAGGGCAATAACTCCAAAATTATGCAAGCCAGAGTTGTAGTTCTTGTGCACTGCACTTCTCCTCCATGAGATCTATCTACCAATAAAGTTTCAAGTTGATAGCTATTATACTTTAGGAGATATGCTCCGGACAAGTTTAGTGACGGAAGGACGGAATGACGGACGCAGAGCATTACTATATCCCCTCGTCGAATACGGCGAGGGATAATAACAAAGAGATATGACCAGTAATAACGTTTTTACGCCAACGACGCCAAGGTACTCATAACACATCGGGTTTTCTCCGAAAACAGTTGAGCTAAAAAAACCAAGGGGCCAAAGTTGCACTTTATGGCTAACCTGAGTGAACTGTCCAAAACACATCTCAAGCAGCAGGTTTTGAAAAGTTTTTTTTGGCTAATTTTCCAGCAAAAAATCTGACTTCAAGTGCGTGTTCAGGTTTTTCTAAGATTTGACACAGTGAACTAGCTTTTGACCCCACTTGACCTGATTTTGAACTTGTTTCGTGTTTAAGCAAGACGATCATTCTGGCCGAATTTAATGTTAATTTGGCAAAAATGTGACCTCTAGAGTGCATACCAGGTTTTTCTAAGATTTGACCCCGAAACCTTATTTTTGACCCAACTTGGCCCAATTTTGATCTTGTACAAGATTTTATAAAGACAATCATTCTGACCAAAAATTGTTCAAAAATGTGAAATCCAGGGTGCATACACGTTTTTTCTTAAATTTGACCCTGTGACCTCGTTTTTGACCCCACTTGCCCAAATTTCAAACTCATCCGAGATTTTATCAAGACAATCATTCTAACTAAATTTCAGGTTGATTGGGCAAAAAATGTGACCTCTAGAGTGCATACAAGGTTTTTCTAAGATTTGAATCATGACCTAAATTTTGACCCCACTAGACCCAATTTCAAACTTGTTCAAAAGTTAATCAAGACAATCATTCTGATCAAATTTCAGGTTGATTGGGCAAAAAATGTGTCCTCTAGAGTGCATACAAGGTATTTCTTAGATTTGACCCTGTGACCTAATTTATTACCCCACTTGACCCAATTTTGGACCTGGCCGAAATTTTATCAAGACAATCATTCTGACCAAATTTCAGGTCGATTGGGCTAAAATTGTGAGTGCATACAGGGTTTTACTATGATATGACCCGTGACCTAGTTTTTGACCCCACTTCATCCAATTTCAAGCTCATCGGCGATTTTATCAAGACAATCATTCTGACCAAATTTCAGGTTGATCAGGCAAAAAATGTGGCTTCTAGAGTGCATACAAAGTTTTTCTAAGATTTGACCCCGTGACCTAGTTTTTGACCCCACTGAATCCAATTTCGAACTCCTCCGAGATTTTATCAAGACAATCATTCTGACCAAATTTCAGGTTGATTTGGCAAAAAATGTTGCCTCTAGAGTGCATACTAGGTTTTTGTAAAATTGGATCCCGTGACCTAGTTTTTGACTCCACTTGACCCAATTTTGAACTCGTCTGAGATTTTATCAAGACAATCATTCTGACCAAATTTCAGGTTGATTGGGAAACAAGAGGACCAAGATGGTCCTATATCGCTCACCTGAGTCTCTATGATCCTTGTGGCAATCCCATTAATAAGATAGGCAGATGTCAAAAAGAAGATAATTGCCTAAGATCAATACCATGGAACGTTTTTCAGCAAAGAGCAAGACAGATATGCCCTTTTGCTCTTTGATTCTATGTAAAAAGGGATGCACCCGGGTGGACCCCAAAAGTGACCCCAGGGTCTTGATATGAACAAACTTGGAAGAGGTCCATAAGATGATGCTGCATTCTAAATATGAAAGCTGTCTGCCTTCTGGTTTCAGAGAAGAAGATTTTTGAAGGTTTTCCCATTTTCACCCATCATGCTCAGATGAGCTGAAAGGGATGCACCAGGGTGGAGCCCAAATATGACCCAAGGGTCTTGATATGAACAAACTTGATAGGGGCCAACTAGATGATGCTACATACCAAAAATAAAAGAAGTGTGCCCTCTGGTTTCGATTAAAGAAGATTTTAAAAGATTTTCGCTCTTTGATTCTATGTAAAAAGGGTTGTGCCCAGGTGGAGCCAAAATATGATCCTAGGGTCTTGATATGAACAAACTTGGTAGAAGTCCACTAGATGATGCTACAAACAAAAAATATGAAAACTGTCTGCCTTCTGGTTTCATAGAAGAAGATTTTTGAAGATTTTCATTTTTTTACCCTTCGTGCTCATAAGAGATAAAGGGATGCATCAGTGCAAAGCCCAAATATGACCCAAGGGTCTTGATGTGAACAAACTTGGTAAAGGCCCACTAGGTGATGCTACACACCAAATATTTAAGCTGTCTGCCATCTGGTTACAGAGAAGAAGATTTTTAAAGATTTTCGCTCTTTATTTCTATGTAAAAAGGGTTGGGCATGGGCAAAGCCCAACCATAACACCAGGGTCTTGATATGAACAAACTTAATAGAGGTCCACTAGATGATGCTACATACCAAATATGAAAGCTGTCTGCCATCTGGTTTCAGAGAAGAAGATTTTTGAAGATTTTCATTTTTTTTACCCTTAAGGGTGGATTTCATTTATTTGAACAACTTTGGTAGAGCTTGACCCAAGGAACATCCCTGCCAATTTTCATCAAGATTGGCCCACTGGTTTAGGAGGAGAAGATGTTTAAAGAAATTGTGGACGACGCACGACGGACGACTGACGACTGACGACGGACATTCTACGATCCCAATAGCTCACCTTGAGCACTTTGTGCTCAGGTGAGCTAAAAATGTGGCTTCTAGAGTGCATACAAGGTAACTGTTGGCGACACGACGGACGAATAATGACGGACAACGGACATCCATCTTACCACAAAAGCTCGCCTTGAGCACTTCGTGCTCAGGTGAGCTAAGAACATTAAATTCCCTGCTACCAAAGTTCCGTTGGGACACAATGTATTCCTGTTTCAAGTAGGGCTCATCATTCTCACCAGACAAACAATCTAATGAAGTAAAATAAAGATTTGGTCATTTAAACACTTTTCCGGTGTTAACCAATGGAAAGTTTTCATTTTTAATAGGATTAACTCATGTGATCAGAAACACATTCTAACCTGGTTCAAGAAAATTGGGACTCATAATTGTACCCCATAGAATTTAAATACTCAATTTTTTTATGGATGACACACGAGGGACATTCAATTATCAAACAAGAGGACCATGGTGGTCCAAGGCCGCCTGCCTGAGTCTCTTTGGCCCCTTGGACATCACATCAATTACATAGTTAGATGTACACAAGGAGATAATTTCTATAGTCAAACAGGGGTATTCGAAAACACAGGGAAAATATGGTATAGCCAGGGGCCTCTTTCAAGAAAGGTCCTACGATTGAAATTTGGTCGTATCGCAATCGTACGATAAAAATTGGCTTTCAAGAAACTTTTTGGCTTTCAAGAAAGGCGTCGTATCGTGAAATCTACAATGAAATATACGACACCTTCAGACCAGTCGTAAATTTTACGATTTTGTCCCTATGAGCCTTAATTTTTTTCGGAATCCTTTCCAGCTTTCGCGGATGTTAGAACGATTATTTAGCAATGCACATGCCAAATTTCCAAGTACAATATAGTTTAATAAACGAGATATGTTGTAAACAACAGATGCACCATCATTTCGATGTTTGATTTTACTCTGCGATAATCGTACGATTGTCGCAGAATGTTTTCATAGTGGTATCCAGTTGTTTATTTACCGTAAGAGTCGACCCTTTTGCGATCATGACTGAAAACGTTTGCTTACCCTTCCTAGTGACACAGAAAGTTGGAGATACCAAATCAATATATTTTTACGCACATATTGACTACTTTAAAAAAACAAAACAAACTACTCTCACATTATGCAATATGGATTCCAGTGTTTCATGCTTCAAGTATGACATAAATTAACAGGAAAATTCCACAGCCTGTAATCAAAACCATACAATTCTTGATAAATAGGAGGATTTCTTATTAACAACAACAACAACTTCATCATCGACAACAAAACCGCTGCACTCGATATTTTTTCTCTTTCTTTTCGTTAAAGATGAACTGAGCAAATAATCAAATAGATACAATGATTGAATGGCGACATTAAGCCAAATGGAACATGTCTAACCTTCATGTAACTGTTGTGGTTACACGGATACAACAACGAACACTGAACTACAACCGAAGTTAGATCTATCGGTAATTTTGAATTAAAACGATTGAATATGATATCCATCTAAAGTTCATTTCAATACCACCCCTCTATAGTTCGTTTTAATACTTTCCAAATAGGCATAGAACTATACAGATTTGAACAATTACGTAACAAATACATATAAGAACAAGAGCTGTCACTGTAAGATGACAATGCCCCCGACACCGCTTTGATAGTAATAAGGAAGTTATGGCCAATATTAAAGTTTTTGGACGGAATGACGGACGGACGGACAGACGGACGGACAGACGGACGGACAAGTCAAATTTATGATGCCTCCCTATCGGGGGCATAAAAATGGATGAGCCATTTTAATCATCTTACCCTTTTAAAAATGTTGTATTCTTATACATGCTAATACTTCGCCAGAAAACAACCAACCAACCAAACAACAATGATAATAAAATATAATGATAATAAAGTCATTCACCGAAAACTTGGTGCAGATGATCATTAACTAGAACATGTGCATTTTTTTCAATGTGGTCCAATGTTCGATTGCTCCACATTCGGCGACGGAACTTTATATCAAATGATCAGCACGTGCAGATGTGAAAGATCAACTTTACGATAATCTTATGAGGGCGTATAGTCTGCGATTTTCAGCGATATTTTTGTGCAAGCCGTTTACGACCGTCTTAAATATAATCGTACGATATTTTTAAGATAAATCGTACAATATTTTTCTTGAAAGAGGCCCCAGAAGGGGTGGCCTGAACTGAAATTTAACAAGTGTGAGATAAAAGTGCTTTATTACAAATGTATTCACCTTTATACTGAAAGAGTAAAGAAACTCATCACGAAAAACACTTTTTATCCTTATGGATTTGTAATGTTATTTATCATTTCAATTTCAGTTTCTTCAAGATTAGGTTGATTTTGAAATCATGTTAGTTTTACGCTATGACACATGACATTTACCGATGTAATTCAAAGGATGGAAAAAATGCCAGTAGTTTTACATTTCTTTTTCTTTCAGTATAGTTAGAGACCGTAACAGCAAAAATGTCGTTGGTCCCAATTCATTTATATCAACTTGTCGAAAGTCTGTTTATAAACATTCGAAAAGCATGGTTTACCTATAATATCATATATTCCTAACCTTTTTGTTGCCATAGCAGCAAGAGTTAAGTGTGGATTTTAATTATTTGAACAGTTTTGGTAGAACTTGACGCTAGAAAAACCCCTGCCAAGTTTTATCAAAATTGGTCAGCTTGTTTCAGAGAAGATGTTAAAAGAAATTGTTTTGACAATGCACACAAGACATTGGGCAATCACAATAGCTGACCTTGAGCACTCTGTTCTCAGGTGAACTAGACAGCTTGTCATGAAAATGGTACACTTGGTGAGCTAACAAAAACTTTCAGACTGTGGCTTGAAAAGCTATGATCATGCTGATTTGTTCTGATCAATGCTTGTTTTTAGGCATCAAGCTAAGAAGAAACAAAAAGTAAATCATTTATATTTATTCTATTAATATTTACCAAGTTTATAATACATAATATATGCAATAGCAGGAGGAAAGCAAATAGCTGATTTGTATGACATGAAATTGACCTTATAAAGTTTTGTGTGACCTATCTCAAAGAGAAAAGGCTATAACAAAATCGTAATAGCAAGTATTACGTGTCCGACCCGGTGTACAGCAGCCAGCTATTGTCCTTTCCTTTTTCAAAAAACCCTTCATATGCAAGCATTGTAAAATATGTCCATACTTCTGAATTTTTTTTCTTTCTTTATGAAATGACACAAATAAATTTAGACTCAACAATTTAATTTCTGTCACATTCTGTCACATTAAGAGTGGCCAAGCATTTGCACTTGATCAAATATCATAAGTGTTGAAACATCTACACCTCTGTTACAATGAAATAGGGTTTAGAAAATCTTCACATTAGAATTAAGGCGCTAGACAATCTTTACATTAGAATCGAGATATATTTCAATGTCCTATTTCCCAGCATTAATTTCAGTAGTTCATCGGAAATCGGAATTTCAGTAGTTTAAGGGATATCCTGTCCATGTATAATAACTGACGATGACGACGCCCTATGACATTGTTCCGAATACTGGATTGTGACGACATATACTGGGGCCATGTTCATCATAGTCTGCCTTCGTGTGACACACTTGGTAAAACTCGGGCTAAAATAATTAATGAAAGTATTTGTAAAATGGAGCAATAATTTCCATAATGATTGTTATTGCATAAAATATACTTTTATATGTTCTTATGTAAATGCACAAAACCCGTGCATTTACAGGAGAAAACATGGATTAATCAGTAAATAATTCATGTGCCTTTAACACCTGCCTTTTTTTCATATAATTTGATATGGGCCTATATGCTTTATCAGTTTCTACGACCAAATTTTTTTTCTACAATATTTGTGTATCCCCATAAAACAATATATTCATTGATCTTGACAAGTATGAATTACTGGGGTAGTTAAATGCGTAAAAATTATTCATGGGTAATATTTTTATAGAGCATAAATAAAGACATTGATCTAATGTGCACATTCGAATTTTGAGACGTCAAAAATTTACCCAGCAACATGGGTATAAACAAAAGTCACAGTGCAATGCATATCTCAATTTTTTAGGCATATAAAGGTTTTGGAGCTAGTTTCACAATTTCTATCTGAACAGATAGTCTCTTTTTTTTGTACAATAATAGCATCATTTTATCTTTTTTTTTTTTTTTTTTTTTTTTTTTTTTTTTGGGGGGGGGGGGGGTACATTTGCAGACTCTCAAAAGGCTTTAATAAACTTAAGCTTTGCACTCGGCATTAAAGCATTATTCCAGGTCTCTGCAAACTTTAACACCCTCCTAAGTTTGTATTGACCCTATAAACAAAAAATCTTTTGAAATCAACTTCATACCAGCAATATGGTCTGTTGAAACCTTTCAGATAAAGAAACTTAAGTGTTTTTTTCATCATACTTACAGTAGAGGCCAGCATAGATCCACCAAACCACACAGCATATCTCTGCATATGATGGGTGATGACTTGAACATCTATAGGTTTGGGCTGAAAAAGATTACATATTTATGTGAACTAAAATTACACTCATGAATTACATATATAAAATGATGCAGCATATCTCTGCATATGATGGGTGATTACTTGAACATCTATAGGTTTGGGCTGAAAAAAAGTATGACAAAGCATATCACTGCATACAATAGGTATGCAGTGATTACTTGATTGATTGATTGAATGTAGTTTAACGCCACTTTCAACATTTTTTCAGTTATATTGCTGCGGCTGGAGCACCTAACAATAGTTTCCTGGTATTTCTCTCACCAGTACAACCACCACATCCTTTTCTAGCCTCCAGCTGCTATCTCAAATAGGTCTACAATTATCAACCCATTGGTGAGTCGGAAAGAATGACAGTTATTACTTGAACATCTACAGGATTGTGCCAAAATAGATACAGTCTACATGTTATTATGTGTAAACAAGGCTACACAAGCTGCCAAATAACATTCAATAAACAACACTGCCCAACTCTGCAAGTGATGTATGGTGACTTGATCATCTATGGGTCAAAGCTGAAAGTTAGCATGGTTATTTGATATGGCAACAAACTTCATCTTTGTATGTGATATAATGCTTCAATGCCCTCGTGTTTTGCACTTGGGTGTTACACCAATTTACTGATCTTTGGATTCTTTGCAAATGTTTACGCCCACCAATACATAATAAATTAACCGAATATTGATCTAACAATGACAAAAACATTTAACTTCTGTCGATTCTCACCTTAATTCTCCCCTCACTTAATTCCTCGCTATATTTAAGACGCGCGTCTACTACTCGCTTCACATCTCTCTGTATTTTTCTTCCAAAATCTTTAAACATCGTTGAACCACCAGATAACACTATGTTCTATAACAAACGAAAGAATCAGTGTGACAATTTCATTAGAGCACAAAGTCTTCAAACATTA
The DNA here is from genome assembly GCA_948146395.1 of Fragum whitleyi. Classification (NCBI taxonomy): domain Eukaryota; kingdom Metazoa; phylum Mollusca; class Bivalvia; order Cardiida; family Cardiidae; genus Fragum; species Fragum whitleyi. The sequence continues at coordinate 46,022,343 of OX411556.1, forward strand.
ATGTTAAGGTAGTGGACCCATAATAGTTCTGCAACGTCTCAGAAGTAATGAACTTTTACGGTGTTAACTGAGGTTTCCTAATGATTTTCATTAGGAAACCTCAGTTAACATTGTGAAAGAATATGTGGTCCGAAATGTAACGAAACTATTACAGATCCACTACCTTAATTCAGCTGCTAGAAAGCAACAAATGGAATTTTGGAAACACTTTACAACATAAAAGCCAAACTTATGAATTATGACCTTGACAGACAACCTTGACCTTAGCAATAATTGATATACATTTAATTAAATCAAAAACTTATAATGTGAATGATTTTGGAATGATTTTAGAATGATATTGAATGAATAATGGAGCAAGTTTGAATTAAATTCAGGGAAGCAATACAGATCTCTAATTTTGTCCAAATTTGATATTTCAAAGTCAACATATTGTGTACTAGTATATTATCAAGCTTATCAGACCCGTTGAAATCCAAAATCAAATAAAAAAAATTGTGCAGTGATTTTATACTGTTTTTGAGGATTATTAAGCATCTATGAATGTTGTAAAGGTTTGGGATGAATGGAGCCATAAATGAGTCGTTTAGAACAGTTTTGATCAATGACAGATGTTGTGATGAATGTCAATTTCTCAATATTATTAACTGTTACAGGGTAATTGTTTTATTGTAGACAAACACAAATCAAATTTTTAAATAAAGCATAATTTTGTAAATATGAATGTGATTATTCAAAGGTTCAACAAGGCTCTTGAACATAATCAAGGTTTTTCATACAAACAGTGTCTATTCTAGGAGGGGGAGGGGGCAATTGTGCATTCTAGTACATCCTTTTGAGAAATAGAACATGATGTTTTTTTCTACCGCTGAGAAAGCAGGGATATTTCTATCCTTTTAGAAATGTTTTACATTTTAATCAATATTCCCCATCCCCTTTTAGAAACCTATAAGACACTACAAACCAAGCAAATAACTAACTTCCAGGTTTCTCAGTTACTATGCTACATACATGTGAGATACTGTTGAAAATGCCACACACACTCCTATAAGCATTATTGATGATGACTGTACGGGTGATATTAGCCCTTTCTGTGAAATATGCCCTCAAACTAAAGCACTTTAACATGATAATCTACCAATTTTTGGACTATAAACAACCAAAAAGCATAAAGGAAATGTTTTTTTCTCCCTAAATATGAAAATAATTTTTGAAAGTTCTGTTGAAATGAAAATATTTCACTCCAATTTGAAATAAACCCACTTGAATATTTATTTTTATTTTGGCGTAGCTCATGAGGTAGAGCTGCTAAGGCTGTCTGCCCACTGGGGCAAAATGAACCAACCAAATAAACTGATATTAGTGGTTTTACAGAAAAAATACTATCTATCTAAGCAAATGTTATAATACCTTGTAGAGTCCACGCCTCACATCGATTGGACATTGTTGTATTACATCATCAACAACCTCAGAAATTGGTGTTGTAAAATCTGGATTTGAAAACTGAAAGACGATACAAATCATGTGTTATACATGAGGAAATGTCACCATATGGATGCAGATATAAGTGTAGACTAAAGAAGAGAATAGAATGGATTTGTTTGTTTGCTTAAACCTTTGCTGTTTTATCACTGCTTTTTACGTGCCTGTGATTTTCTTGATTGAGAAAACATTGTGATAAAAGAAGAAAATGCTTCTGACAAGCAATGTCTTCTTTTTCCACATTTTTTTTCTATCCTACTGAATAGTTATTTTTCAAATTAAATCCACTTAAATTTTCATCTGCAAAACCTTTGAATTTGGACAGGTCCAAAATTTTGTAAAACAGGAAAGGGTTAAATGGGGTTTTATGCCACATTCCACAATCTTCCAGTAATATTGAGGGGGCTTGAGCACCTAATTTTGGATTCCTGGTATTTCTCACACCAGTACTAGCATCACATCCTTTCCTAGCCTCCACCTGCTATCCCACATAGGTCTATGATTATCAACCCATTTGTGGAGAATTTGGGCTTCTGATTGTGATTATTGACTAAGAATTTTCATCATTGATTAATCAGGTACTAATACATAAATGAAAGCCATTATATTTTGTTTTCAAAGCTGACATCAGTTTGATAGCTCAGCATGAAACAGTTGTATCTGCCTATACAACTTTAGGCAGAAAAAACTGTTTCACGCTGTGCCATGGATTTGGGAGCTTTTAAACTCACTTAAATTTGCAGTATTCCACCTTGATACTGCAACAAAATTTTAATGTATTATAATCGATTGCATTCTTCACATGTTTATAGTAGATTCATATGAATCTCTTATAAAAATATAAAGCAGAAGAAATATTAAATCATCATCCATTTATTTTGTTTTGATTCCTTCAACCATAGTTTTGACCCCTACAAATTCTGTCAATGACTTCTGAATTTGTAAAGCTGGCACAAGCTCAAACATACATTCAATCTTGCTCAAGCGACCATGTTAATGAGACGATTCTTTTGAGTTTTAACAACATGGGATTATTGAAAATTTCGCAATTATATACATATACAAATAAAGCAAGAGCAAAACCTATGGGTGCCTACACTCTGCTGTTGAGTGCTTCATGGTGGAAAAAAAATCTAAGTAAAAAATAGGGACGTAATTTGCACAAAATTCATCTAGAGTTATCCACCTGGATAATAAAGATTGCTCTTTTGATGGTGAACATGTGAGCCAAGTTTCAAGTGAATACCTTCAGAAGAACAAGAGCTATCATAAAATGTCAAATTTTTCGCACAGTGACGACCACAAGGACACCAAGGCTATAGCAATACCTCAGGTTTTCTCTGAAAACAGCCAAGCTAAAAATGTGTTTCTTATTTGTATACAAGCGTCAACTAAGCGACCATTATCTATAATGACCGCTTTTATGTGGTTCCATTTGTGGTCGCTTAATACAAGTTTTACTGTATTTAAACTTGTTGAAAATGTTGATCATTTGTTTGTACATATCTTACTTCTGGATGAAAGAAAATTTCTGGCCCTAAAAATCGTTCATATCCGACATCAACTTGGAACCTCTGTTTTGAAATGGAGTTGATTCCTTCATAAGTCTTCATCCATTTTCCAGGGTCCTGGTCGTATTTGGAAAACTCTTTTGCTATATCAGGACAAACATAACTGTATTTTTCCTGAAATACAAATTAAAAATAAGGTGGCAAATTGTCACAAGATATGCCCATTACACTGCTAGTTGTCAAAGTATGAAAGACAACAAAGGGAAATAACTCAAAAACTAAGCTTGCTAGAATAACAGTTCATGCACACTGCACTCAGTGTTAACGAGAGGAACATAACTGCCAAGTGTCAAGTCAATCATACATAAGGTGACAGTGTTTTGCTTTTGACAAAGAAGTGGATACCACTTGCCCGCTGGATGCAACCTGTGATCATAAAATCAAGTGCCATATGTTAAGACTCAGATCATCCTGTGCATCTACACAGACTGATCAGAGTCTTCACTTTGTGCTTTCTAGCTCTCTATTGGATAATTTCTTAAATACTGTCCAGGATGCCCAATCACTCATATCAGAAATGTCATGAACAAACTTTAATATGAACTGTGTGTGTGAAATCTTTTATGCTATTTTGTGCAATTAGGGGTATTACCCTTGGGCATTTATGGACGATTATACAATCAACACAATACTTCCCATAATCATTATACTGTCGTAACTTATTTAAAAAGGGGGATGATTACACAAAATATAGGATGAAAACTTATCCTAGAGAAAAGCCTAAATGGTATGGAAACAAATAGAAAATAGCAAAACAACCAGAATTCCTCAGGGTAGTGGAACCGTATTAGATCCGCAACATTTTGGCACTCATAAACGTTCACAATGTTGACCGAGGTTTCCTAATGAAACACTGTTTAAGTTCATTACTTCTGAGACGTTGCAGAACTATTATGGGTCCACTACCTTGATATATAGCCTACCTTAATTGCTTTAGCAGTTTCAAGTGATTGTTCTGGGGGAATGCCTACTTCCCTTTCTCTCAATAATTGTTGTATAAAGTAGGTTATGTCTCGCCCAGCAATTGGGATATGTTTTATACAGCTGCCAATTACATAGCCCTCTGCCTGAAATAGATAAAAAAGTTATAGCCCTTGTCCAATCTGAGAAAATCCCATTTTTATAATTTCACTAAAATCAAAGTACTGACAGCACTACAAAATCCCAGAGTGTGGGGTAATCTTTCTTTTGAAAATTAAAAACAACTCTGCATAAGAAGTGGACTCTAATGAACTTATATGTGAAGTCCAGTCTTTGGTGTATACCAACTGTTTTAACATAAATATATAGGTTTCAGCATAAGTTTTTTTCTTCCTGCTTTTGGATAAAACATGTTAGGGACGATTGAATTAATAGTGTAAAATCCCTTAGCTTGACCTTTTTTTAGTAGAAGCTTATCTATGAAATGTTTCATCCAGTAAAATGGTGGTGAATGTTATTTCTAACTATTTTTAGCTGCTGGAGTATCCAGCCATAGGTTCCTAGTATTTCTCCAACACATGATGTCCTTTGTATGCTTTAAGCTGGACAGTCGAGTATCTTGACTATGTACAAATTAGAAGGGGACATTTGTCAGGAAAAAGCAAAGTATCAGCATTGTAACTTGAAAAGGCTATAAGAAATTGGCCATAATTTTTTTAGTCAAGTTTTGCAGACCGATTTATTTCTTTTATTTTTTCATGTTTTGGGGAGTGGGGGGTAAATGCTAATTCCAATATTTTTGCAGTCATATTGCAGCAGCTGGTGCACCTACCTATTGTTTCATATTAATTCTCATAATCACAAAATTTCATCAAAGCTACCAGCTGCCCATCACACTCGGGCGTTCTACTTATAATTGGCCCGTGCGAGACAAATGACACTAGGCACGATGACTTATGCAGACAGTCAAAAGGTGAAAAAATATCTCTTTAATCTTTCTATTCTAGAGTACATGAAATACTGTGCCACTTACTACAGGAATGACGTGGGTAACTCCATCCCCAGAGTCTATCACAGTTCCTGTCAGAGTTCTCTCCCCTACTTGTCTCGACGTCCACGATGCTGCCAACGCTAACACAGCCTGAAATAAAGGAATAAGTAAAATTTTAATTCCTCTCACAGTTACAGATGAAGTGTGTATTTCGGTAACCCTATGTTTTGGGTGAAAAATTGAATTGATTGATTGATTGAATGGAGTTTAACATCGCTTTCAACATTTTTTCAGTTATATCGCGGCAGCTGGAGCACCCAACAAATGGTTCCCTGGTTTTTCTATCACCAGTACAACCACCACATCCTTTTCTAGCCTCTAACATAGGTCTACAATTATCAACCCATTGGTGAGAGACAAATAGTGAGAGAAAGAATGAGCACCTGATTTAAATGTTTTTTTTGTAGACTGATAAAGGTCACTAAAGGATCATTCCTGTGAAATTTGGCAGATATCCATCTGTTTGATTCTGAAAAAAATGACATATTACCATATATACCCACTTTATCTGAAGCAATGAGAGGAATTGAAGATAATAGAGGATGTTTAATATTTGGTCATTGAATACTGAATTTATTTAATGAGTCATCTATAAACAGATAAAAATGAGGCTGTGCCGAGTTTTTATCTGGTTTAGATGACGAGTTTAATAAATTCAGTATTTTATTAGCACATTTTGATATTCTTTTTATACTATGGCCCGATTTTTTGCGACAAATCAAGGAAATTGAAAAGAAAGAAACTAGTGGATTTAAGTTATTCCGTGAAACATATAAGTCAGTTTCCAAATTGACGTCATCAAATACATTATGACATCATTTTCACAATGGAAATACAAGGTTGTTTTACGTTTTTAGCTCATTTGCATGGTTATTCTACTTGTGTTAAACCACCTGTGTAATATCAAAAATATTCAACAGGGTCAATTCACGATAGCCACATAGGTTGTTTTAAAAGAAGTGGGTATTTAGGAAACCCTATGTTGTGGCAGGGTTTGACATTAAATTTTTTGGCTGCCAGACAGTCGGACTTGTTGCTGCCACATGCTGCTGGTCCTGACCAAATGTTCACTGGTCCTGACCAATTGTTTGTATCAGAAGTTAGGAAAAGCATAATTACATGGTTTTGTTTAGAAGATACCAAACTATTCCAAGTTATTTCACCTTGAACATTTACTAAATGGTTTTGACAAAATATTAATAATGAACTCGTAGGTAGTTGGTACTAGGAAACGCAGAAAGAAAAGTAACTTTTGAACAAGTTTTATCTGCAGTCTGCTTTCATGATAAAAAAATTGAGATTTCAGTTGCTAAGTAAATTTCAAGAACTAACACTTAACACTGGTTCTACCTCTTGTCATAATCGTAAAACAAGCAGCAAAGTCTACCTGACATTTTGTCAAATCATCAATGTAAACAACCGTAAAGCGTTCTGACCTTATTATCGTAAAGCCAAGCCTCGGATATTTTCCAGCTTATAAATATACAGAAACAAATATCTATTTGCGCTTTGTAGAAATGATTATAAATCGCAATTGACAGTTGTTTCACGCATTGAAAATATCGTGTGCGTGCGGTTTGTTGTTTGGGCCTCGTTTTGGAACGCCCTTCACCTTCGAAATGTTACTATATTTAGCAAACCGTGTTTCTGCGTATTATAAAAGACGGCCAGAATAACTAATTTAAAATTTTTACACGTGACATCAAAATCTTTGTTTTCAGTAAAAATAAGAAATTTGCGTTTTTATGCCGTATTTTTGTATAACGACATTTGTGTAAAAGTTGGGATCCCAAAATAAATGACTCTCATTTTCAATGAAGAGGTAAAACGGGAACCAGTCATTTGGGATTTCCCGGACTGGTTACGCATGCGCGTCCGAAGTGGATATGATAGAAAAGTAAAATAATCATCGAGGACAATCATCCTTTCAACAAGCGAAAAGCTCAGTTTGCTATCGGAAACGAATGAATCTATACAGGACGAATGTAGATTTGAAATTAGGACGACCAGTCGGGCTTGTATCTGGCGGGTTCAACCCGACCGGACCGAGCAACAGGCAGACAAAGTCTGTCAGTCGTGGGTTAATGTCGAACCCTGTGTGGGTACCCATTTGAATCATCTGGCCAAGACCATTCCAATGGCTACAATGTAGGATTTGTGTGAGGATTGATAATTGATTTAATTTGAATTTGAAGTCCAAAATACCCCATCTATCTGTTTTTTTTGAATGATTGATTGAATGGGGTTTTACTTCGCTTTCAACATTATTTTCTTCTATCTGTAAGTGTGCTTAGCACTGCATAAAACTCATTTACTCTTTAATATTTAACAAACATTTAGGCCCCAAAAACAAATTTTTCCCATTTCCTCACAATTATATAATCAAACAAAAAAATTACCTAGATGTGCCTATATTTGGATGTCTAGTGCCAGGGGATAGAAAAAAATCTAAGAAAAGTTGGGACCTTATTGGCTTAAAATGCATCAAGAATTATGCTTCATCAGTATATGTTACTCTTTTGTAAGTAAACATGTGTGCCAAGTTTCAAGAGAAAGCCTGCTGTAATAAATAAAGGTATCACAAAATGTCAAAGTTTTTAAACAACCATGATGACAGTACCAAGGCTATAGCTTGTGACTGTGCTATGTATGAAAAAATATTACCGGTAAAGTCATATGTGTGGACCTAGATTTAAAGTATTTCACATTTTCACAGATTTTCACATTTTCTGTTTGAAAATATACCAAAGTCTTTCTTTTTATGCAATAATAGTGTAAACTTGTGCATTTTCAGGAATTAACAACTGCAGAGACCTCTTAAAAGCATTTACCTCCCAAGTGTGTGGTAAAACCAATATTTGTGTGATCTGCAACTATCAATTCTACCAAAAACCATTAATTAACCCTATATGAAAACTTACTTGAACAGCAGTACATAAACCTGGCACATTGAAGATTCAAAGATGGTTTCTGCTGTATATTCTCTGATTTCTGTATTGTTTAATGGCCATTAAAACTTTCCTGTACAGGGAAATATTAACCTGGCACATTGAAGGATTCAAACATGATTTCTGTTGTATAATCTCTGTTTTCTGGGGTGTTTAATGGCCATTAAAACACACCTGTACAGCAATATATAAACCTGGCACATTGAAGGATTCAAATATGATTTCTGCTGTATAATCTGTTTTCTGGGGTGTTTAATGGCCATTAAAACTCACCTGTACAGCAATATATAAACCTGGCACATTGAAGGATTCAAATATGATTTCTGCTGTATAATCTGTTTTCTGGGGTGTTTAATGGCCATTAAAACTCACCTGTACAGCAATATATAAACCTGGAACATTGAAGGATTCAAACATGATTTCTGCTGTATATTCTCTGTTTTCTGGAGTGTTTAATGGAGGTTCTGTCTGAAATATAAAATATAAAACATGTTTTCTCAACTGACACCCATTTTTCCTCATTCTCATATCATTGCCATTTGTCTTTTAACAATGAACCTGTTTCAGCAAATTTCTACGATCATTAAGTCATTCTTTGACAATTTGTCTGAATTGCATATTTGAAGATGATGCCTTTTGAGCAGACAACTAAATATGACATTGCTTTAAGGTTATTTCCCTCCCAAGCAAATAGGCACATTTCTCTCTCATGCAACTCTTTCATTCAACCATTCTTGATTTATCTTTTGTGCCTTCCTCAAACTCCTTCGTATTACAATCTAGGCACTTTCCCTCGATAATTGAACTGGATTTTATTGTTCCATATGATCTATGAAGCCAAAATGTAAACAAATAACAGGTCATGATATTTTATGCAATGTGCTTTTAGATCAGATATTACTAGGGATCTAAACCAATCACAGCTGATCTTACAAATTACGATTCAACAAACAGAATTTCTGGCCACAGAAATTTGAAATTTGGTCATCATCATTTAAGTTTCTTTTTCGGTTGAACTCGTTTCATCACTCAGACTTTCTCGTCTTTTCTGGGGGTCAAAACCCTGGTTTAAGGGTCAAACACGAGCCCTTGTATTTACAATAAGTGACTCACCAATAAAAAGTAATGATCCTCTGGCTCCGATCGTAGATATTTAAATATGGCTTGTTCCCAAAATCTCTCCATTAGGTCCCAGTCTTCTACAATACCATGTCGGATAGGCCACTGGAAAAATAAGATTGGTTCCCATGCTTGACATTTCCAACATATTCAAAGTTTATATATATTGTGGAAAAGAAGAAATTGCTTGTTGTAAACTAACATGTTCTTTTCCTAAGCAGAGAAAAAGACTAGCAGGGCCCAGTCGCCCATGGCCCCTAGATTTAAGGCTGGGCACCTAGAATTTTTTAGAAAATCCCTATGCCTCTAATGTTAAATATTGAACTTATGAAGCCTGGGTCCCTAAGTTGAAAATGTAAGTCATTTTCCCTGTGAAGTGTTCCTCCAATTTTTTTTTTTTTAAATACCATGGGGTGGAAACAAATTGATTGCTCAGCAAACTAGAAAGCCATGAATGGCTTGAGTCGCTCCACAGGCTTGAAATTCATGTAATCAAAGTTTTGACTAGATTTTGTAGATATTTTGGGTTCTATTTATGTTGAAATGATTTTCAAAGTTTCCACTATTATAACATATAGAGAAATGACCTCCGCCAATAAAGGACATAATTTTCATCCGATCACGATAATTTTTGGCTGCATGATAATGGATCACCCAAGGATCATACTTATGAAGTTTGATGGATATCCAATTCTGAGAAAATGATTTTCAAAGTTTCCACTATATAACAAATAGAGAAATGACCTCCGCCCATAAAATACACATTTTTCATTAGATCACAATAATTTTTGGTAGACTGATAAAGGGTCACTCAGGGGTCATTCATGTAAAATTTGGTTGATATCTATCAATTAGTTTTTGAGAAAATGATTTTCAAAGTTTCCACTATATAACATATAGAGAAATGACCTCCGCCCATAAAATACATATTTTTCATCCGATTACAATGATTTTTTTGTAGATTGATAAAGGGTCACCCAAGGATCATTCATGTAAAATTTGGTTGATATCTATCAGTTAGTTTTTGAGAAAATGATTTTCAAAGTTTCCACTATATAACATATAGAGAAATGACCTCCGCCCATAAAATACATATTTTTCATTTGATCACAATAATCTTTGGTAGACTGATAAATGGTTACCCAAGGATCAATCATGTAAAATTTGGTTGATATCTATCAGTTAGTTTCTGAGAAAATGATTTTCAAAGTTTCCACTATATAACATATAGAGAAATGACCTCCGTCCATAAAATGCATTTTTTTCATCTGATCAAAATAATTTTTGGTAGACTGATAAGGAGTCACCCAAGGATCAGTCATGTAAGATTTTATTGGTATCCATCAATTAGAACATGAGAAAAGTCACTTTTTACCATATTTGGAAATTAGCCACGCCCATTATATCCATGTTTTTCATTGGATCAAAATTTCTTGAACAACTTTGAAAGAGGGTCACCCAAGGATCATTCCTGTGAAGTTTGGTTGAAATCCATCCAGTAGTTTCTGAGGAGAAGATTTTTAAAGAAAAAGTTTACGACCGGACACACGGACGGATGGACGCACGACGGACACAACGCCATGACAATAGCCCCAGTGGCTTTCAGCCGGTGGAGCTAAAAACAGTTGTAACTGCCTATAAACATATAGGCAGTTACAACTGTTTCGCGCTGAGCCATCAAAATGTTTTCTTCAACAACTTTTGTAGTGAGTAGATCTACAGTTTTGGCAAGTGATACAGAGGAGAATGCTCTGTGCATTTGTTTTCAAAACATTCTCATAAGACCCCTGATGGACTCCCATTCTTGCAAATGAAAGAAGTCCCAAATGCTAAACAAGGAGTCTCAGAATCCTGGACTCTCCTTAGTTTCAAATCCTGTAGTCTGCGAAGTGTTCCTTCAAAGATTTTTTTTTTTTGATATACCAAGTGTTAGAGAGGAGAATGCTCTGTGCATTTGTTTTCAAAATATTCTCATAAGACCCCTGATGGATTCTCGCAAAAGATAAAAGTCCCAAATGCTAAACAAGGAGTTTCAGACTCCTGGGCTGCGTTCAGGATGAAAGCGCTTTGAGACGGTATCATCTCAAAGCGTTCGCGAAACACCTTTTCATCCTGAACACAGGGCTGGACTCTCCTTAGTCTGAAACCCTGTAGTCTGTACAGAAAATACTTACTTTGACCGAAAAACACCATAGGCCAGGAAAATTGACTGGATTGATAATGACTTGATTGGAAGATTATACTTGGAGGAAAATTCAGGTTTGTCTCAATAGAGATGGATTAACTTTTTTTTGGCCCCATGTATTTGGACCCATAATCAAGTTTTAATCGCCATTTGTGAATTTGGCGATCAGCAGCGTGAATGTTGAATTAAGCATAAGAGTTCACCATAAAAAAGTTTAACTGAACTAAAAATTTAGTTACTGAATAAATAGCAGCTACGCATGTAGTTTGACTGGGACCAGGGTCCATTTTTTCAGTTAATATGGCTCCTTTTCATGATTACTTTGATTCCAAAGACGATAGTCTGTACAGAAAATACTTACTTTGACTGAATAATTGGGTATACTGAGAGCCTCGTCTCCGATGTAGAAATCTAAATCCTCGACACCTTTACCGAGACGTTTGATTGCTTTATCTCCTACAGAGGCTGACTCCTTCACTGCTATGGCTGACGGGATGATAAACTGAGGTTCTGTGTTACCAGCATAGCCCATCTTTGTGTAACTGAAAGAAATAGAGTGGTTGGCAATTATAGATTTTTCTTGCCATGTCTTTGGACAAGTTGAGGGCAAAATTTACAAGTCAATCACAGAAATAAAGTAGCCTAAAATGTTCATACAATTGAATTTCTGAAGAAAAGTACCCAAAGACAATTTAGAGAGAAGAAATTTCTTTTTGAAAGCAGTTTTCCCTTTCTTTGAACATTTTCCTTCCATTATATATTTTTATCTCAAAATTGTAACATAAAATGAAAAATTATTTTTCTATTTTTTTCTAGCACAAGAATTAACTTAACATGTTCCTTGCTAAATGACAAAAAGACATATTGAAGCAAATTGAAAGTATTCAAAAAGAAATATTTAATGTATTTTTTAGTAGAAAACATTTTTTCACTTGAAAGCATAAATTGTTTTTCACGTTTTCTTTATCCTCCTGAATTTAGTGTAAAATATATTTTACACTTAGTTGCTTTTTTTTCTATTTCAACCACTATTGCTCTAGGTTTTAGTTTTCCAATGAGAATTAACCTTTCACCCGTTGTTCACTAAATTTGCTTATATACAAAGTGCTTTGACAGAAAGTATAGACCAAGATCAGCTCGCACAGAAATACTTTGTGATCTCACTCTTCACTGACAGCTCTCTACTAAACCCTTATCCTGCTCAATTTAAGTTTAAGACATGTTACCAAGTCCAGCTGGTTCAGGTTTTAATATTGCACAGAGCAGGCTGATCTTAGTCCACACTATCTGTTAAAACGTTGTCTTCAGCAGTAAAGCTATGAACAGCTTCAGAAGGGTAAATCATTTAACAGAACTTTATTTCCCTTTTGTGCAGAAATAAGATTTTTTTTTTAAGAATTTTCAAGCCATCTAGTGATCTATAGTTCTGAATGTAATTACATGTAATTAGTTGGACTAACCCAGTTCCATTGTCAATAATAACCGCCAATTTTTTCCCAAAAGCCATAATTAATTGACCCGAGTCACCGCACACAAATTAATCCAAACTTCAATTGTATAATATCTATAAATGCACAAAAAATTAACAATCAACAAGTCATTCACATCCTTGTCAAAATGGCTGCCTAGCCGGAAAGTGAAACACTTCACTTAACTTCCTGACTCAATACATCACTCTGAATATGCTCCAGATATAGGGAAAGGCTTCACTTTCAAAATTTAGAATTATCCTTATATGTGCAGCACAATCAAATAATCCTTAAAATTAATTGTCTTCAGTTTTCCAACTATAGAGACAATGTTCTATGTTTTAAAACCCTTGAGAAATCACTGACAAAAGTTGTTTATATCTTTATCATTCAACAAGACAGGAGCTATAATAAAAAATTGGACAATCATTTCTTGTATTGTCATCTTGTTGGCCAGTCTTTAAAGGATGCAAGTGCTAATAGGACATAAACAGACTTAAAACACTTAAGCACTGGCCACTGGTTGGTTTGTTTTGCAGTATAGGGTGTCAGAGCTACAGGTAGAGGATGTATTTTTTATTTTAGATCAAAGTATTTTAACACATTATACAACAAACCCTATGTTGCTGGTACTCATTGAAATCGTCTCGTTGAAACGATTCAAATGAGTACCCACAACATAAAGTTTCGTTGAGAAATAAAGAATTTAGACTGGTTTAACCCCTCTTATCTGTACCTCAGTGTGTACAACTGTCTATTGTGGGCATGTTAGTGTAAATAGCATAAATTTTGGTAATAAATGTCAATATCTATGTGGCAGTAATGATCAATAATACAATAAACAGAAATATTGAATGCAGGATAAACTGAAGAATCTTGATTTCAGATTTAGGATTCATAATTTTCTTGCATGCATACTGTGTTGTTGGTACTAGTAAATTTGTTCTATCAAGTTGATTGAAAGAAAATAACTAGCATAGGACTCAATGTATGAAAAAAAAAAAAAATAAAGTATAATCATTCACCATAATCTAGAGCTGAAGAAACTATTTTGGAGTGAATGCAGGACAGAGTATACATGTACTATGTTGTGAATGAAGCTTTTACCACTTAGTTTGTGCATTCATAGTTACAGATAGTTGGTTTTTCAATTCAGACTGAAAATTTTCAATTTTGCAGTTGCAACCTCTATGATTTTTGTATTCATTAGATTTTCTTGTGGAGACAACTAAAATGAGTAACAAAGGGTTTCTTAAAGAAATTAAGATTTAGAACAAATGTATTGCCTCTTTTTTATCTAGCATTTTATCTAGCATTTTTATTACATGCTTCAGTCTGTAATGTATCAACTATAACCTAATCTAATTCATTTCATGGCAATAGGTAGTTTGGTAAAATAGGATTTACCAAATCTTTCCAGTTAAACATCAGTGGCTTAGACACCTAACAATGCAATCCTGTTGCAATTCACTTTATCTTTTCTGAGCTTCCAATCCTCCTTCAGTATACATACACAAATTTATCAGTTTGGCACAAATATCAAAGAAGGCAAAGTTAGATATTTGTTGTACCTGCAGGACTCATCTTTGACCCTTAAGTCCTGGTTTTGACAAAAAAATATTTGATGAGCTCTTTCTCTTTTGATCTCTATAAAATCTGTTTTGACCCCTGGAATTAGAAAAATGTTCAGGGGTCAATGACTCATAATTACAAACACTAACACAATTCCTGACTTGTGAGTAAACTCAAAAGTCCAAGACCACAAGAATTTACAACTTATGGTGCTGATGCCAGGATAATCTTTAGTCAATATTGGGTAGAACTAGACTTGTTGCAAAGCGGACTCATAACCCCTTACAAGTTTTTGCTTGTCAATTATGAAAAGCCATTTTCCATCAAAGGGCCGTAACTCTGTCAAAATTCAATGGATCATAACCAAAATATCACTTGCACATCTCTGCCTGATGCTGATGACATCTGTAAAGTTTCAATTAAATCCAACCCTAAGTTGCTGATAAATTGAGTGAAAATGCTACAGACAGACTGACCAGCCAACAAGCAGAATCACCCCGGAACAGTTTAATGAGGTGTTATCCAGGCCTGTGTCTAACAAACTGTGAAAGCTTGGTCGGCCATTTGGGAGCTCTTATTTGTTTCAAGGTGAGCAGTGCTGTAGTTACCATTCTGTTAAATCATGACCAGGTGCCTGGTTAAATCAATCGGGGAGTGTTCAAAGGTTGTTGGTTAGAGTCCCATGTTTGGCAAATGTTTAGATCAGATCAATTCAAGTCTGGCCTATGTGGTATATATTGGCAATTAAGGATGGCTAAACACTGTCCCCTCCCCCCCCCCCCCCCCCCCAGGTTCACAGTCAACTCGGCCTGTGAATAACTCGGCCCGTTAACTCAGCCTGTTTATGTATTATGTATGACGATGCAATGTAAATATTTTGGATACCTTATGTGCTTTTTTGATAATTGATAAATATTAATTAATAAATAATCACTGGTTAAACAGGTTTTTAATAATAATAATCTTATTTTACTATTATTTGGCATTTGTGTAAATATAAGATAAAAAAGATATAATTAAATACATAATTCACCTTTTATTCAAATTTATTTTTCAAATTATTTTTTTCTAAGCACAAAAGAAGATGACAAGTTATATGCGTATTAAATATGAAGATCATAGATTTAAGTCATCATTTGTGAATTAGCACCTCCTTTAAGTACATTTCACATATTGATTAACTATCTGATAAGTGTGCTTATATATCCGTTTACTAGGCTAAACACTATATTAGTTATATACAGGCTGAGTTATTCACAGGCCGAGTTTTACGCAGGCTGAGTTTTTAACAGGCCGAGTTGACAGGATAACCCCCCCCCACACACACACACACAAATGAAGTTGATTTGCCCCTAAATTGAGGCTTGCACCCCCAATTTTTGCAACCAGCCTTCTTTGTGTTATAAAGAGGGTGTACATGCACGCTGTAACATTCCCAT
The DNA here is from genome assembly GCA_948146395.1 of Fragum whitleyi. NCBI lineage: Eukaryota > Metazoa > Mollusca > Bivalvia > Cardiida > Cardiidae > Fragum > Fragum whitleyi. The sequence goes on from OX411556.1 coordinate 46,038,100, forward strand.
TTTTACCCCCAGGTTGAAAAAGCAGTGGGAATACTTGCTATACCTAAAGAATCGTGGTTGCGAACTGTGAGCATCAAGGACCATGCATTCAAAGTCCACCTGAAGCAGGGTCCAAAGAATTCAGAAAAAGGCACTTGTCCTGCAGGGCAAGTAACTTGAAAAAGTAACTCGTCCTGGTTTGACTGTCACTCGCCCTGCAATAGGCCAAAGGATCGTTGAAGACTATGTTTTGTATCTGGAAATGCAGACGAAACGAAAGTAGAAATTTTGCGACATTCAAAAACTTTAAATTCCAGGTAATAAGTACCGGTAATATGATCGGGACAAGAAAAAAATCACTAATTTGTAAACATATAATACCATGGATTTTCGGGTAAAATTCTATGATTGTGGCTATATGCGACAAAAGAAGTAGTAAATATGAACAAAACACGGAAAAATTAATTTTTATTTCAATAATTTTCCTGATCCCGAGACCAATTTGTATTTACGAAGTTTGGGTACCGGGTTATATCATGCGAAAACCGGAAGTTTTATTTTTAGAAATCAAAGTACAGGGCTGTTTATAGTTCATGTTGTTGCGAACTTCTATCACCGCGAACTTTTTCGAAGCGTCTTTATTGTATATCTAATTTTATCCTTACATAAGACATAATGATTTAATGCCATTCCTTATTTACTCGTCCGGGAGGACGACTTCCTTAGAATTTCCACTCGTCCTCCGGGACTTCTCACTCGTAAATACGAGCGGACTAGTGGATTCTTTGGACCCTGTGAAGATCAAAGCTTTTCTATTTGATAACTTTTGAATATTTTAGCAGAAGAATATTTTTTTAGTCTCATTGATTCATTCATGCACAGTTTAAGTGGGTTTCCATTCTGGCCAGTGACCGGGTGGGTGGGGTGCAGAATGTCTGGTTGTGCTATGGGTAATCGTAACTGCGGCAATAAGGACCTTTTTTCTGTTGACGTACCCTGTGCCATTATCAATAACTACAGCTGGCATTCGCCCAGCCATCGTTAAAAGGAAAAGGTTAAGTGTCTATTGAAAACTTCCGCAACTTCAACCAGGAAATGATTTTCGTTTATTTCGGCAGGTGCCCGTTTGTAGACGCATGGGCGTTTTTAGACTGGAAGTGTCCCGAGATCAATCCAGTCTAATCAAGCATTTTACTGACCTTGATCACATTTTTAGATCTACTTTCGGTTTGCCAGCACAAGGCGATAAAATTAGTAACTGTAGGTAAGTTAAGAAGTCTTGCACTCTATAGCTTTAATTAATTATACATGATGAAGATATTCCATTCATCTACTTGTCCTTTTTTTTGTTTTGAGGTGAAGCACGATATGCTCATACATTTATATGATTTCGGATAAGCTATTATTTCGGATATAAAATGTATGGGTACAATATTGACTGAACAAACTAATATAATAAAACACAAATACCAATTATATTTTAGTCAGTTTCATGCATAACAAGATAACATTAGCTATGTGTCGCTATTTACTGACCAAAGGTCAGTCTGTTAAAATGATTTTTTTTCAAATGGGCAATTTCTTGAATAAATCAGGGTTCCAACCCAGGATTTGGCCCATGTTAGTCTACACTCTACAAGTTCCAAAATAAGAGCTGTTTTGTATAGCATTTGATTTGAAATTTTAACTAGTCATTTGTCAAAGTTGGTAAGGCTTGAAGTATGGCAACTGGACAAAATCCCTTCTGAACATAATACCCTTCACTGCTTTTTGACAGGGCATCCCCTTGGTCATTTTGATATGGCCAAGATAATCCCCTCAAATGCAATCTGTTTCATTGGGCAGATAAGATCCCCTTCATTATTTTAACAGGGCAGACATTATCCCCTTTATTGAAAACAAAAGACAGAGCATTATTCCCTCATTCATAATTATAAGGCAAACTTGTTTGGCCACAAGAATCTGTCCATGTAGCTGTGATCAATTGCTTGCAAAAGGACGCAACCATGGTCGTAGATATGATAACGTATCCCTCCTTTGATAATCTGATGTTGGATTACGTCTTCTAACAATTGATTGATAATTGTAAAAGCTGAATAGGATTATGGATAGCATCTAAAGGTTAGAAATGGTAATTTTTTACTGGTAACAGGATTCCTGGGAAATCTATTTTAAGGTGCAGCCTCTGAAATAGAACTTTAAGATAGTCAAAAGCAGCATTAAACCCTATTTAAGCAAACATTTAAAGTTAATTCTGAACTTGATGTAAAACATTCAATTGTGCTTGTCAAAGTGATGGCAAATTTTAACTTCTCTTTGCCTAATCTTTATTTTCAGGGGAAAAGTTGTCTTTTAATCTAGGGTGAAAGTGAGAAAGAATATGGCAAGGGCTACTGACAAGCTTAAGGTAATGTTATGGGAGACCACTCTCAGCACTGTCCTGTATAGCTTCATTGGTTTAAATACAATTCCTGACACCTGTGTCAGGGAAGATCTTCTTTGGCTCAGTGGTAAGCGCATTGAACTTGTAAACCAATTATTTGAATAATGTTGTCTGTGTGGGTTTGACACAGGCTCACATCCGATATTTTTCAGCTATGCTTAGGTTGAGGACAGTTCATACGTAACAATGTTTCAATGCAAAATCCCTCATAGAGCTATGTCAGGGGTTACCTAAGTGGATGCCCACTTGCCCAGGACAATGTTTTCTAAAGCAAATAGATTATCTTACTTTAATCTGATTGTTCTAAAGATGACTTTAATCGTTTTCTTCCAAACTTCTCAATGCTGATCCCTTTAGTTAACCCTTTAACCCTTGTCTCCAAAATATTACTGCATTGGCAGAAGCTATAGACAATCTATTTCACCTGATTTTCCTTTTTAGCTCCACTAGCATAAGGCCACTGAGGCTATTATCATGGCGCTATCATAGTATGTCTGTCATGTGTCTGTCTGTCTGGTAGAAACTACTTTAGACCAAACTTCACAGGAATGATCCATTGGTAACCCTCATTCTTTGATCCAATGAAAAACAAGGCTTTAATGGATGTGGCTAATTTCCAAATTTGATAAAAAGTAAATATTCTCAGAACCTATTTGATGTATATCAACCAAATTTCACATGGAGGATGACTGTGATAAGAAGAAAAAATGTCTTTAATGGGCAAAGGTCATTTCTTAATATGTTATAAAGAAGAAACTTTGAAAATCATTTTCTCAGAATCTAACTTATGAATATGAAACAATTTTCACTGGAATAATACTTGGATGACCCATTATCCAACCACACAAAATTATTGTGATTGGACGAGAATTATGTATTTATCAGGCAGAGGTCAATTTTCTATTTGTTATATATTGATCTATCATCAGGAATTTTTCTTTGCAGAAATATTTCAGCATGTGACACTTAAAACATTTATTTACTTGACATGAACATTCTTTCCAAATTCTCATCTTATCATGTCAGAAGATTTAGGCCTGTGCGGCAAATCAGCTGCTCAAGCAGCTCTGGTTTGAAAGTAGAAAAGCTAAAAAATGAAATTATCAAAATGAATACCAACGCACATTTAGTGCATCCAGTGCTTTGAGCACATTGATATGGTTGTAATTTTCTCAAGATTTTTATTCAGCAAGACAAGGGTAAATAGTGAAATGATATTTCTGCTGTATTGTTTATAACATTTACAAAACTTACTGTACTTAAAAAAGATATATAGGATTTGTCATGAGATTTTGTCTGAGACAAGCTGATATTAACTGAGTCTGGAATAGAAATGTTATCAAGCGAGCCTTGGGGAGCTTAATAACTATTCAATTCCAGACTCATTTCAAATAGGCTTGTTTCAAACAAAATCGAGTTACAGCTAGATTCTTTATTTTCCAGTTTTGTATGTTTAACCCATTTTTAGCTCACCTGAGCAAGAAGTGCTCAAGGTAAGCTATTGTGATCGTCCAATGTCCGGCATAAGTCGTGTGTCTTGCGTCTGTGCATTTTGCATCATCCTCAATTTCTTTAAACATCTTCTTCTCCTAAACCTGTAGGCCAATCTTGATGAAACTTGGCAGAGATGTTTCTTGGGTCAAGTTCTGCCAAAATTGTGCATATAAATGAAATCTGCCCTTAACTCTCCCTGAGCCCTTAACAAAAAGGGTGGAAATCTTCTTCTCTGAAACCAGATGGCAGACAGCTTTTATATTTGGTATGTAACATCATCTAGTGGGCCTCTACCAAGTTTGTTCATATCAAGACCCTGGGATAATATTTGGGCTCCACCCGGGCACAACCCTTTTACATAGAATCAAAGGATGAAAATCTTTATAAGTCTTCTTCTCTGAAACCAAAAGGCAGACAGCTTTCATCTTTGGTATGTAGCATAATCTAGTGGATTTTTACCAAGTTTGTTCATATAATATTTGGGACAATTGAGACAATATTTGGGCAGCACATCGAGACATGAAAGCATCCCTTTTCAGTTCACCTGAGCACGAAGGATGAAAATAGCAAAATCTTCAAAAATCTTCTTCTCTGAAACCAGAAAGCAGATAGCTTTCATATTTGGTATGTATCATCATATAGTGGACTTCTACCAAGTTTGTTCACCCTTGGGTTACATTTTGGCTCCACCCGGGCTCATCCCTTTTTACATAGAATCAAAGAGCAAAAATCTTCAAAAATCTTCTTCTCTGAAACCAGAAGGTAGGAACTTTTCTTAAAAGCCTCATGCATTTAATTGAATTTCATCAAGTTTATTCATTACATGCCCTCGTGTTCATATAAGGGCTGCTCCCAGGCACACCCTTTTTGCTCTTTGCTGAAATCATTCCATGGTATTGATCTTATGTAGAAATCATCTCCTTGTTGACATCTGCCTATTTAATTGATGTGATGTTTCCAGGGATCAAAGAGACTCAGGTGAGCCATCTAGGACCATTATGGACCTCTTGTTTAATTGACAGATTATAAAAAATACCTTGATTATGTATGTTACATCACCTCACAATGACGTCATTTAGAATGTGATCTTACAGATGTGTAAGACCAGGAATCTCTGATGGCTGTTGGTTACAGAAGATAAGGAGAGCTGTGTGAGAAAAAACCATGACTGTTATATGAAGGGTTACCTACCAATTTATGGATTAATTTTTGTCACACCACGAAAAATCTACACCAAGATTAAACTGCTCTTTGATGGGCAACATGGCTACAGAGGCAATATTTTGGATTTTAGATCAAAGTATTTCAATAAATTTACCACAGGCCATATATTGTTGGTACTCATTGGAATGTCACATCAAGACAATTCCAATGAGTACCCACAACCTAGGATTGATATTTCTTTAGGTAATTGAATGATAACTAATAGGTACTCCTTTATAATTAACAGGTTTTATGTCTTCATGGCTACAGGTGAGAATTTTACATTTTTACCTCAACTTTTTTTGAGAGAACCTGAGATATTGCAATAGCCTTGGGATCATCATCGTTTCCATGGTAGTGAAAAAAATATGATAAATAGAGGATAATGAATGAGTGTTCATGGAATACAGAATTTATTAAACAAGTCATCTATAAGAGATAAAAACAAGGCTGTGCCGAGTTTTTATCTGTTTTAGATGACGAGTTTAATAAATTCGGTATTTTATGGATGCAAATTTTATATTCTGTTTATAATATGACCAGAAATTTTTGCTAAAAATCGCCAAAATTCTTGAAATTCAACATTTTAATTTTCACATGGATTATGACTTCATTTTTGCGGTTACAAAGTAGTATAGCTATTCGCTCTGAGTTCATTTGCATAGTTATTCCACTAGTGTAATAACACCCATGTAATATCAAAAATATTCAACGGGTTTATTTCACTCCCCCGACCTAAGTCATATGATATTTTGTATTATCTCTTGTATTGATAATGACATTTACATAAAAATTGACATACAAGTTTACCACGAAAAAATGAAATTGATTAACTGATTCTTTTCTGGCATTATCAACATTTTGAATGTTAATAACCAATTTTTTAAATGCTGTTATGACAGACAATGTGTTAGATGATGTCGTAATGATGTCATATGGAATGTGATCTTACACATGTGTAAGACAAGGTAATCTCTGATGGCTGTTCATTATAGAAGACACAGCCGCCGTCATAGCGTAGTTGGTAGCGCATCTGACTGTCAATTTAGAGGTCCCGGGTTCAATCCCTGATGGCGGCACTCATTCTTTCTGACTATTTTGTCTCTCACCAAAGGGTTGATAATTGTAGATCTATGTGAGATAGCAGCTTGAGGCTTGGAAAGGATGTGGTGGTTGTACTGGTGATAGAAATACCAGGAAACCATTGTTAGGTGCTCAAACCTCCGCAATATAACTGAACAAATGTTGAAAGTGGCGTTAAACTCTATTCAATCAATTATTATAGAATACAAGGGGGTCTATGTGTGAAATATTTAATTCAAATTAAGTGTTGTGTATGAAAAAGATACCTAACGAGGTTTGGGGGATTGACAATTGTAATGTCTCTGCCTTGACAATTATCAATTTCCACAACCGAGTTAGATATTTTTTCATACACTACACTATATATGTGTTATATTTATCATATAACCTCTACTTGCCTTGTTTTCGCCAATGTTTCTAACAGAAATGCAAGTTTCTTAAAAATAACCGCATTATGTCATTGTGCTGCAGTGTGCTTTTGCACTTAATTCATCTGGGTGTATGTTTGGAAAGTCTGGAAATAGTCATTCATTGCTAATGTTAATGTTTTGTCACAAAACCAACTTTAAATAAAAAATTTCATGTTGTATGTTCCTACATTAATGGATGGATGTCTTAATCGCTTATGCTCTGCACTCTGATTTTACCTTGTGTAAATAACTCCTCCTCCATTTGATTTTATTCATAGACTCATCAACATGAAAATGAGATTGTTTCATAACTATTGAAAAGATTGTGGGTCAGACACAAGTTAACCTAGGAAATTATAACTTAGTAATATTTTGAATAATCTTATACTAAAACAAAGAATATATCTTCCGTATATTAAAATATTCCACCATACAAAGTTAGAAGACTAACCAATTAACATAATGTCTATTTCAGACAGAATGCACAAAGTTTTAGAGAAAAGACTGGGGCCTTTAGGAAAATACCAATTGTTAAAAAACACCTAGAATTAGGTAAGAGAAATTACTAATGGTTAAAAAATTTGAAAGAAAAATTGATAAAAGAATGTCAAAGAAGGTTAGAGTAACTACCAACTAATAAAGAAATTAATGATAGCACTGAAGGCCAATACATTTTAAGCTTTTTATACGCCGCCGGAGGCGGACGTATATTGGCGTCATCTTCTCCGTCTGTCCGTCCGTCCGTCCATCCGTCCGTCTGTCCATACGTCCGTCCACTTTTCTTGTCAACGCAACTCCTCCTAAACTTCTGGCTGGATCTTCTTGAAACTTGGTCAATGTTATCACCTCAATGGGTAGATGTGCATGAAGGAAGGATTTTATGGTTCATTGATTTTTGCCTGAGTTATGCCCCTTGATAACTTAGTCTCTGGGTCCACTTTTCTTGTCAACGCAACTCCTCCTAAGTTTCTGGCTGGATCTTCTTGAAACTTGGTCAATGTAATCACCTCAATTGGTAGATGTGCATGAAGGATGGATTTTACGGTTTGTTGATTTTTGCCTGAGTTATGCCCCTTGAAAACTTAGTCTCTGGGTCCACTTTTCTTGTCAACGCAACTCCTCCTAAGTTTCTGGCTAGATCTTCTTGAAACTTGGTCAATGTTATCACCTCAATTGGTAGATGTGCATGAAGGAAGGATTTTACGGTTCGTTGAATCTTGCCTGAGTTATGCCCCTTAAAAACTTAGTCTCTGGGGCTTATTGCCTCAGTTATGCCCCCTTAAAATTTAGTCTCTGGGGCTTATTGAAATTGCAGCCTTGTGAATGCAACTCTTCCTCAGTTTCTGCCTGGATCTAAATGAAACTTGGTGGATGTTATAACCGAAATTGGTAGATGAGCATGAAGTAAGGAGTTTTTGGTTCATTAATTTTACCCTAAATTATGCCCCCTTAAAACTTAGTATCTAGGGCTTATTGAAATTGCAGCCTTTTGAACACAACTCCTCCTTACTTTTTGACTTTATTTAAATGAAACTTGGTCAATGGCATCACCATAATTTGTAGATGTACATGGATCAAGGATTTTATGGCTCATTTATTTCCCTGAATTATGCCCCCTTAAAACTTAGTGCCTGGGGGCTTATTGAAATTGCAGCCTTGTGGAGGCAACTCCTCCTAACTTTTTGTCTTGATTTAAATGAAACTTGGTCATTTTCAATTTGGTACTGTAAAAATAGGAAGTGTCTACAATTATTTTCGTGAAACAGCAGCAAAGTGGCGGCGTATTTTGTGACGATGGCACTCTTGTTGAAAGTTTGGATCTAGTAGAAGTTGTCAATATAAGCCTGCAAAATAGCATTGGATTTCCATTATGTTACATTTGCGGGTTCCCACAGTCAGAGAAAAGTTAGGGAGAAATGAAAATAATTCAAGGTCAGGGGAATGTAAAGGAATTTTCATATTAGTCAGGGAAATTAAAAAATAGGGCATAAGTTAGGGAAAAGTCAGTGAATTTCATAGTCAAATGTAGAAAATTACAAAGAAAGTCACTAGTGATGTAAGTACAGTAAAACCTGTGTTAAGCGACCACTTAAGGGGCCACCAAAAAGCGGTCGTTTACGGGAATGGTCGCTTAAAACAAAATATTATAATAAATGTGACGGTTCATTTTGATAGCAGTCATAGATTGTCGGTCAAGTAGTACTGAATCCTATGATGTTTAAACCCATTAGAATCGTCATATTGAAACGATTCTAATGGGTTCCAACAACATAAGATTCAACAATAACCAATTTTTCGTTAAGAATGTCCTCTTTTTCAGAGATTTTGCTTACAGTGAAGGGACTTTTTATCGTGGTCGTTTAATAAAATTGGTCGCTTAATAGAAGTGGTCGCTGGAGCAATATCGCCTGTACAAAAAAATGGCTTTGGCTGTTTCTTCTTAAAAAAGGCATGGGTGTGTTTGTCATTGTATCTCATTGGAAAGCATAAATTGTTGATTTGTTGGTGAACTCATCTCTGAATTGAGTCTGTTTAAGAGAGAAAAATGCCATTGAAACAGTTTTATTTATAGAGTAGGGGAAAAAGATTGATAATTTTAACTAAGGGGCCCAGATGGCCAAAATTCAAATATAAACATTAAGGAAATATGCATTTTCTGCGATTGTTTAGGGGCCCAGCCAAAAACAAGGGTTACTTGGCCCTGCTAGTCTTCATAATTGAGCTTTGTCCCAAAACCGTTTAGGGAACTTGGGTAAAGTTCTGGTCCTTTTTGGAACAGATCTAGTTAATAAATCTGTAGATGGTAAGGGTTGGCTGAAGGGATGGAAGGAGACCAACATTGTTTTGTATCATGGTGTACACTCTGTAAATGTTGATGATTTTGGTGAGGGAATTTTGAGATTGAGTCAGGGAAAGTCAGTGAAAAGTCAGGGAATTTTACTTTATGAAGTTTGTAGGAACCCTTATTTGTACAATTCCTTTTTATCTAGAGTGAAAATAATGTAACAAAAGGGGCATGCCCTTACTACCTTGAGCATCCTCAGTGATAAAAGTGGACTCGTAGGCCAACAAATTCTCTTTGAAAATAGTTTCTTGATATTTTCTTTTCAAATTGACAATAGACAAGAAATTCACTGGTCTAAAAGGCCATCTTGATTGCTGTAAAAGAAATACCTTTTGTTAAACAGCATCTTGCATCATAAGGTTACCATCTCTCGAATCTTGTGCCCATTAAATTATTATTTAAGGTGAAGTTACTGAAATACATAATTTTGAAATCAGCCCAACTTTGGTATTTTTAAGTCTAGTAACTTCTTAGCCTTCTTAAACCATTGAAATCGTCTTGCAGAAAAAAATGATGTAGTACAATTTTCATGTGGCTAATTGGAGGATATTGAATGGACCTGCAGTACCTGTAGCCAAGTGTTACATCCGTAGGCAGTGCTCTTGTTTATTGAAACATTGACAAAAGTACTAGTAGTTGTGACATTTATCATATTTCACAAATGTGTAATGCTGATGAAAGTGGTGTTGAACCCCATTCAAAAAAAATAATCTACCTTTTCTATTTCCAGTATTTATCACAGCCCCTAACAGAGTCCCTAACCCAGAATCAGATGAACCACATAACAGTACAGGTATGTCAAGCCGCCGTCATAGTGGAGCTGGTAAGACATCAGACTCCAAAACTTCAATTAAAGAGGATAATACATGTACTTTGATTCTGTGTGAGATTGATTTTTATCTTATAACTATACAAATATCCGTGTGTTAACATCCCGTATGATATTTTTTATGATATCACATAGTTATTTTTAGAACAAAGATATAATGCGGTTATTTTTAAGAACTTGCATTTCAGTAAGAAACATTGTCGAAAACAAGACAAATAGAGGTTATAAGATAAATATAATACGTACTAAGTCTCGGCGGAGCCTCGACCATTTTCAATTCTCCCAACCTCGTTAGAAATTGTTTTTCATACAAAACACTAAGTACATATTGTATATATATTTCATTGAGTGACAACAAAAGCTATATTTTCACAAGTGGCAAAGCCATGAGTGAAAATATAGCTTTTGATGTTTACAAAATGAAATATCAATCGATCTTCTTTAGAAAACGAAAGATTGTTCTATTTCTTTAATGCATAAATTAGATGAAATAAGAAAAAAAATTAGAACACATTTACTTAAAATGCATTATTTTGTTCAGGATTGCTATGGAATGTTCATCATTGTCACTTTTTTGGTTTCATTTAGATAGCATAAGATTGGGCGAAACAAAGAATGTGAGGTATAACTTTTTAGCTCACCTGAGCACGAAGTGCTCATGTGAGCTATTGTGATCACCTTTCGTCCAGCGTCCGTCTGTCGGTCGTCGTCTGTCATTCGTCGTCGGGCTTCAATCAACAATTTCTTTAAACGACATCTCCTCCTAAACCACTAGGCCAATTAACACCAAATTTTACAGAAATGTTGCTTAGGTTGTCCCCTTCAAAAACAGCTAAAAGAATTGAAATCCATGAAAAACTCTGGTTGCTTTGGCAACAAAAGGTGAAATTTTAAGAACATCTTTCAAATTCTTCTTCTTCTCAACCAGTAGTCCTACAGACTTAAAACTTGGCATGGATGATCAGTTCATAGACCTGAATTAAGATAGCTAAAATCATATCTTTTGGGCCACCAATGCGGAGCACCAGGGGGGAGGGGGTAGTACTTTGGGTAAATTTTGTGATCTTTAAGCTTCTTCATATCCGAACCAGGAGCCCTACAGACTTGAAAATTGGCAATGATGATTAGGTCATAGACCTTAATAAAAATAGCTAAAATCATATCTGTTGGGCTGCCAGGTGCGGAGCACCAGGGGGGAGGGGGTAGTACTTTTGTGAAAATTTTGTTATCTTTAACCTTCTTCTTCTTCTGAACCAGGAGCCTGACAGATTTGAATATTGGTTTGGATGATCAGCATTTCGACCTTTATAAAAATTGCTTAAATCATGACTGTAGATTCACCAGGTGCGGAGCATCAGGGGGGAGAGGGTAGTGCTTTTGTGAAAATTTTGTAATCTTTAACCTTCTTCTTCTTCTGAACCACAAGCCCTACAGACTTAAAAAATGGCATGGAGGATCAGCTCATAGACCTTAATAAAAATAGCTAAAATCATGACTAATATGCCACCAGGTGTGGAGCACCAGGGGGGAGGGGGTAGTATTTTTGTGAAAATTTTGTAACTTTAACCTTCATCTTCTAATGAACCAGGAGCCCTTCAGACTTCAATATTGGCATGGATGATAAGCATATGGATCTAACATAAAATATCTAAAATCATGAATGTAGGGCCACCAAATGCAGAGCATTAGGGGGAGGGGGTAGTACTTTGGACCAATTTTGAAATCTTTAACCTTATTCTTCTCCTGGATCAGGAACCCTACAGACTTGAAAATTGTCATGGGTGATCAATATATTGACATTAATAAAATTAGCTAAAATCATGACTGTAGGGTCACCAGGTGCTGAGTATCTTGGGGAGGGGGTAGTACTTTGGATCATTTTTGAAATCTTTAAACTTCTTCTAATGAACCAGGAGTCCTACAGACTTGAAAATTGGTATGGATGATCAGCATAAGGACATTAATTGAATTAGCTAAAATCATGACTGTAGATTCACCAGGTGCAGAGCATCTTGGGGGAGGGGGAGTGCTTTGTCGAGAATTTTGAATCCCTACAGCCTTTATATTTGACATGGATTGATCAACTCATTAAAGAAAACTTTAAAAGTCTCAGACTCACCCTGTATATCTGGCATAGATTAGCTGAACACAGACCTTTTATGAAAAAAGCTTAAATAAATAATGACCAGGGGAGGAGCAGAGGGGGGGGGTGAAGGATTTTTTCAAATGTTATCTGATTGAATAAGTGAAAATCTCTTTTTCTGTGGTTGCATGGACATGTAACCTAGGTAATGAAGCTTTTTTCTCAGGTGAGCGACCCAGGGCCAACGGCCCTCTTGTTTGATAATTCCCCTGGTAGGGCAGTAAGTTTATCAAAATGATAATCTACAGTTATTCCTCAATAAACCACCAATAAGCATTTGAGAAATTGGAATTGGTCCCCGTTGGTGACATGTAGCCTTTCTGTCACTTTCCACCTTGAAATAGGTGGATAACCATAATCTTAAGTGGGATAGCAGCTTGAAGTTAGCTTAGTATATGATGCTCATATCAAACACTAATCAGGTAATTATCAAAAACATTTCAACCTTTATTTATCACTTATTGAGAAAGAGAAAATCCTTAAGTTCAAGGTAATGATTACACAGCACAGTTATCACATATAAACTTCTCATTCCTGATACCTCACTTTCATCATATGTTTACTTGTCATGTAAAATGTATCTGTGTAATGGGCCAGAGGCCTAAATCATGAATAAAACAGTTATAGTTATAGCTAGTGCTGATGAGAGAAATACCAGGAATCCACTGTTCGGTGCCCCAGCAGGCATGACATGACTGAAAAATTGTTAAAAGCAGTGTTAGACCCAATTCAAACAGTTGCAAGCAAACACATGTAATTTGATTTCAAAATAAATGTAACTGTTTAGGACCATCAACTAATAAGGCTTTGGAATTTACCACTTTAATCATGTAAAATGCATGCAGTGCAAGGAAAGATCAGAATGCACATCTGTGCAGGCTGATCTTTGTATATCTTCTAGTTGTACTTATTGTGCACTGCTTTTCTCCTTATAGAGATCAATATACCTATGAATTCTAAGTTGATAATATTCATACTTTCAGAGATATGCTCAGAACAAAATCTAAGTCTTTTAAACATAAACGGGCAAAAACTCCAATATAACCCAAGCAAGAGTCAGAGAACTAATAAAAGGTGTTCGCTTATGACAATGGTTGCTTAAAACAATATTAGATGATGAATAAGACAGTTATTTAATAGCATATAAAGGTTGTCACATTATAATTCTTTTTTCTTCCTATGATGTTCGAAACCAAAAGAATCATCTCATTGAGATGATTCTAATGGGTTCTAACATCATACGATTTAATAACAAACATTTTTACAATTAAAAAATGTCTACTTTTTTTGAGATTTTGCTTTTGGTGAAGGGACTTGTTATAGTGGTTGCTTAATAAAAGTAGTCCCTTAATAGAGGTGATCAGTCTAGAAATATTGACTGTACATATAGGCAGTATAACTATTTGACATTAAGCAATCAATGTGTTCATCCAACTCTCTTATTTTTATTCAGATGAGGAGACAGGTTGGTGGTTCTCAAGTCAGGACAGCACTTATGTGGCCCAGGATTACACAGAGTGTTGTCAGGGTTACAGAGAGTCATTGGAATTGGTAGAAAAAACATTTATAGAACAGGTATTATCAATATAAAGAGTCATTGGAATTGGTAGAAAAAACATTTATAGAACAGGTATTATCAATATAAAGAGTCATTGGAACTGGTAGAAAAAACATCTATAGAACAGGTATTATCAATATAGAGAGTCATTGGAACTGGTAGAAAAGACATACATAGAACAGGTATTATCAATATAGAGAGTCATTGGAACTGGTAGAAAAAAACATTTATACAACAGGTATTATCAATATAGAGAGTCATTGGAACTGGTAGAAAAAACATTTATACAACAGGTATTATCAATATAGAGAGTCATTGGAACTGGTAGAAAAAACATTTATACAACAGGTATTATCAATATAGAGAGTCATTGGAACTGATAGAAAAAAAACATTTATACAACAGGTATTATCAATATAGAGAGTCATTGGAACTGGTAGAAAAAACATTTATACAACAGGTATTATCAATATAGAGAGTCATTGGAACTGGTAGAAAAGACATACATAGAACAGGTATTATCAATATAGAGAGTCATTGGAACTGGTAGAAAAAAACATTTATACAACAGGTATTATCAATATAGAGAGTCATTGGAACTGGTAGAAAAAACATTTATACAACAGGTATTATCAATATAGAGAGTCATTGGAACTGGTAGAAAAAACATTTATACAACAGGTATTATCAATATAGAGAGTCATTGGAACTGGTAGAAAAAACATACATAGAACAGGTATTATCAAATAGAGAGTCATTGGAACTGGTAGAAAAAACATCTATAGAACAGGTATTATCAAATAGAGAGTCATTGGAACTGGTAGAAAAAACATCTATACAACAGGTATTATCAAATAGAGAGTCATTGGAACTGGTAGAAAAAACATTTATAGAACAGGTATTATCAATATAGAGAGTCATTGGAACTGGTAGAAAAAACATACATAGAACAGGTATCAATTTAGAGAGTCATTGGAACTGGTAGAAAAACATTTATACAACATGTGGCCCAGGATTACACAGAGTGTTGTAAGGGTTACAGAGAGTCATTGGAACTGGTAGAAAAAACATTTTTAGAACAGGTATTATCAATATAAAGTCATTGGAACTGGTAGAAAAAACATACATGCATATAGAACAGATATCAATATAGAGAGTCATTTGAACTGGTAGAAAAAACATTTATAGAACAGGTATTATCAATATAGAGAGTCATTGGAATTAGTAGAAAAAACATATAAAGAACAGGTATCAATAGAGAGTCATTGAAACTCATAGAATAACATTTATAGAACAGGTTTTATTAATATATGTAGATAGTCATTGGAACTAGTAGAAAAAACTTCTATATAATAGAGTTTATCTAGAGAGAGAATCATTGGAAATTGTAGAACAAAATTAAAACAGCCATTATTTATTTAGCAAGTCATAAATAGGGGATATTTAATGAGAGGTCATTGAATACTGAATGTTTTAAACGAGTAATCAATAAACAGATAAAAACAAGGCTGTGTCGAGTTTTTAGCTCACCTGAGCACGAAGTGCTCAAGGGAGCTATTGTGATCGATCGTTGTCCGGCGTCCGTCTGTCCATCTGTCCGTCTGTCCGTCACGGCGTCAACTTTTTCTTCAAACGACATCTCCTCCTAAACTTATGGGTCAAAATCAACCAAACTTGGCAGAAATATTCCTTGGGTGGTCCCTTATGAAAATTGCTCAAATGGAAAGGATCTGTGCCATATCACAGGAAAAGGGGCCTTAATGACAAATTTCTTGTTTTCACTCTAGAAGCCACAAATATGGTCCAATTTTCATGAAACTTGGTCAGAATGTTTGTTAGGTCATGAGGATGAAGTCTATTGAAAATGGGAAGGATCCGTGCCATTTCACAGAAAAAGCCGCCTTAATGACAATTTTGTCAAAAATGTCTTTAAACGACATCTCCTCCTAAACTTATGGGTTAAAATCAACCAAACTTGGCAGAAATATTCCTTGGGTGGTCCCTTATGAAAATTGCTCAAATGGAAAGGATCCGTGCCATATCACAGGAAAAGGGCCTTAATGACAAATTTCTTGTTTTCACTCTAGAGGTCACAAATATGGTCCAATCTTCATGAAACTTGGTCAGAATGTTTGTTAGCTCATGAGGATGGAGTCCATTGAAAATGGGAAGGATCCATGCCATATCACGGAAAAAGGTGCCTTAATGACAATTTTGTCAACAATATCTTTAAACGACATCTCCTCCTAAACTTATGGGTCAAAATCAACCAAATTGCTCAAATGGAAAGGATCCGTGCCATATCACGGGAAAAGGGGCCTTAATGACAAATTTCTTGTTTACACTCTAGGAGCCACAAATATGGTCCAATCTTCATGAAACTTGGTCAGAATATTTGTTAGGTCATGAGGATGAAGTTTACTGAAAATGGGAAGGATCCATGCCATATCACGGAAAAAGGCGCCTTAATGACAATTTTGTCAACAATATCTTTAAACAACATCTCCTCCTAAACTTATGGGTCAAAATCAACCAAACTTGGCAGAAATATTCCTTGGGTGGTCCCTTATGAAAATTGCTCAAATGGAAAGGATCTGTGCCATATCACGGGAAAAGGGGCCTTAATGACAAATTTCTTGTTTAGACTCTAGAAGCCACAAATATGGTCCAATTTTCATGAAACTTGGTCAGAATGTTTGTTAGGTCATGAGGATGAAGTCTATTGAAAATGGGAAGGATCGGTGCCTTTTCACAGAAAAAGCCACCTTAATGACAATTTTTTTGTTTACTCTCTAGAAGCCACAAATATGGTCCAATCATCATGAAACTTTGTCAGAATGTTTGTTATGTCATGAGGATGAACTCATTTGAAAATGGGAAGTATACGTGCCATATCACGGGAAGAGGGGCCTTAATGACAATTTTCTCGTAAGAGCTCCAAACGCCACAAATATAGTCCAATCTTCTTGAAACTTGATCAAAATGTTTGCCAGGTCACAAGAATGAACTCTGTTGAAAATGGGAAGCTTCATGCCATATCATAGGAAATGGAGTCTTAATGATAATTTACTTGAAATATCAGGTGAGCGATTTAGGGCCCTCAGGGTCCTCTTGTTACTGTAAACGGGGTAATTTTGGCGGTGGTTTTATTTTGGCTATATTGGCGGTGAAGCTAAAATGCGCCAAAATTAATCCCCCGCCAATATTTGTCATTATTAAATAAGAAATTTCTTTATTATGATAGATATGAAATCTATACATTTCAGTCAATGTTATTTAAATTTATATCAAAGATATGCAGACCATACTTATTATTATGATGACAACGTTGACATTTCGACGGGTCAGTGCAGTACCATTGTAAGTGCCTATAAATAATAGGCACTTGATATAGTAATGCACTGATTCCTCAATTTCATGATTCCAGATCCAAGTTGGTTGATACATTGTAAACGAAATCACAGCGAAAAAGTGTGATAAACTTATACACGCGTTATAACTATAACAAAAGGTGTGAAAACAAACTATTGTTAAGTTTGTAGAAAGTTGACATTACTCTATAAATTGCATTTCTTTCACTTACGTTGTTTTATGCGACGAAAAAAATGTAAAATATAGAGAAAGCGTTTAATTTTGGCGTTAACGTAAGATGCGCCAAAATAAATCACCGCCAATAAATCGTAATCGAAAATTCGCCAAATGTGGACACCGCCAATATAAAGCCGTTTACAGTATCTGTTTTAGATGATTCGTTTAATTCATTCGGTATTCAATGAGCACAAAATTGATATTCTATTTATAATATGACCTGAATTTTGGCAAAAAATCAAGGAAATTACAGATATAAATGACTAAGTTATTCTACGAAACATATTACCCCGTATGCAAATTGATGTCATCAAAGCATTATGGAGTCATTTTCACAACGAAAATAAGACATTGCTAAAAGTTCTTAGCTCATTTGCATAGTTATTCCACTAGTGTAATAACACCCTTGTAATATCAAAAATATTCAACAGGGTTTATTTCACTTCCGCGACGTTGGTCATATCATAAAGATTCATCTAGTGTTGTTGTAACAGTTTTTGAACCTGCTGACAATTTTTAGAAAAAGAACTAGAATGGTTTTAATATCACATCTATGATATGAGTGTGAGGTTGACTGTTTTGTGACAAAACCCCAGTTATTGTAATCACTCTCTTAAGAGTGGCTGTAAGCAGCAGTATAATCTTTCATTTTTGCCCATACCTCAGCTATGTTTAAGAAACTTGGCATATGTTATAAATATTCCTTGCTTGTTTGCTTAGAATATCCTCAAATCAAGAGCCTCAAGTGGATAATGGCATCTTTTTGGGCTTCTCTTGCATATAATACTATTTCTATCTAATTGCAGTAATTAAATCTCAAAAAAACAGTAATACTTTTGATATTTTTGGTGACCATCAACTTTTTGATTGGCTGAAAAATGTTATTCTTCAATGAAAAATTTGTGTACACAACTGTTTTGTAAGCTTCCACAGACAAAAGTTTGGTCAAAAATTGTTTATTTAAGATAAATACACATTTTATTTACATTTTTAGCTTCGTGATAGTAATGTATAAGATATGAAGAGGATATTTATTGATTTCATGGAGATATGAAACTAAAAACCTAATCACACTTCATGTAGTCTCTCTTTATCTCTTAAATAGCTAGACTGCTTTTGAAAAAAGAACCAAGGTATCCCATGACCTTGGTGTGGTTGGTGTTGGCATGAAAAAGTTTACTTAGGTCATATCTCTGTTGTTAGATATGATCATATAACTTGGCATATGTGTTTTCCACATCAAGAGCTACTCATACTATTAAGGCTTCGGACTGTCAATCTAGAGGTCCCCGGTTTGATCCCTGACAGGGGCACTCATTCTTTCCAACTATTTGTCTCTCACCACTGGGTTGAAAATGGTAGACCTATGGGAGATAGCAGCTGGAGGCTAGGAAAGGATGTGGTGGTTGTATTGGTGAGAGAAATACCAGGAAACCATTGTTAGGTGCTCCAGTGGCTGTGATATAACTGAAGAAAATGTTGAAAGCAACGTTAAACTCCATTCAATCAATCAATCAGATCTAGACTATCAAGGGGCATAACATGGAAAGCATTTTTGGCACTATCCAGAACCTACAGCCAAATGTTTGCACTTGCGGGCCGTACTCTTGATTCAAATCAATGTTATTTGTTCTTAACTTAAAGAATACATCATTTTTGCTTTTTTTGCTTTACAGGGTCCATTTGATGGTATTTTAAGTTTTAGTCAGGGAGCTGCATTTGGATCTTTGTTATGTGGAATACAGGAGAAAGACAAAGGTATGGTATACCAGTCACTGTATTTGCATGAAATTTCCTTCTGAGAAAGTCCATTGGAAAGCATTTATGAAAAGCAAGATATTGTCATTATATGAGGAATTTTGATGTATATTATTTAATCATGTTAATGTGAGAATATTTGCAAGGCATTAGATATGTAACAAATTTGACATCCCAATTTCTACAAAATAATTATTTTCTATCAGTCTGATAGTAACTTCAGGACATCATGAGTTAAATGTGCCCCACTTGTATAACATCAAAGAGGGACAAATAAAAGAAATCAGGATATAATGAGTGGGTATTTTCAGGGGTTTGGCGGTGAAATTACTGTGATAATCACCACAAATCATTAACAAAATATCTACCTTTGAATTATTTAATCTTTCAACAGATTCTCCAATAAAGTTCAACTTCATTATTTTTGTTGCTGGGTTTAAAAGCCGACAGTCAAGTCATCAATGTTTGTACAACAATAGGATTACCATTCCATCATTACATGTTTATGGTGAAACAGACAAAGTTATCCCTAAAGGTAAATTTTACTCTTTATCATTATGAGCTGGTCCCCAAAATATCTTAAAAGAGATGATATTGTCATGCCCCCGCATTTATAAGATTGGGGTCATATAATTTTACTGTTATCCATCAGTCTAACTGTCTGTCAGTCTGTTTAAACTAAACCAAAACAGTTAAAATAGGCAATAACTTCTGATGTATTCAAGATACAATGCTCATATTTGGCATGATGATAGATCTTATTGATACACATAGATCTGCAGATGCCAAATTCATGTGACAAAACACATCTTGGTTTAATAATTAATCATGGAAGTGAATTTAAAATTTAACACTATATGAACGTCTGATATGTTAATACATAAGTTTCATTGTGTTTTTAGTTTCACACCTACATGAGTTGAAAATTACTCCTTTCAATCTCATTATTGAATATTATGATGAAAAAAAGGGCACTTTATTTTGATAGCTTTATAAAAAAAAATTTGGACTGCTTTGTGTGCAAGCCTAAAATATAGTCACAACTTAAACTATTTGCATTTGGTGTTTACATGTATTAATTAGTCATATGATGTAAATGGTTGTTCTCTTGTAATGATACATTTTGAGCTCTATGTGTATGGAAATGATAAATTTTGAGCATTATGTGTAAATGGTTTCCATTGAGATTTATCCTCTGAAAATTTCAAAGGCAGAAGTAAGTTAGAAGCTTTTTGTGGAGCCCATTTTGCAGAGAGCAAGGCATACTGTACTTAGGGTTTATCTCACCACAGTATGATTTTTGCCAATTCACCATCCTTGCTAGGTGACGAAAATTGATTTCACCAATATATTAAGATTTTGTCATCCATACGTATAACCATAAAGATATACTATATTCACCTATACACCTGTCTACATGAGGTGTTAATCACCGTGGATAAAAATTTTATAATTGTTACCAAAATTTGAGAAATTCGGAACAACTTTATCAGTTTATCAAATGCATTAAAAAGGCTGATTATTCATGTTGAAGATAACACATATTGGCCTAGAAATAGTTGATCCTTAAATTCCTGAACATTGAAGAGAAGTTCTCTGTGTGACCTCTTCTAAAATGACCGACTTGAAAATAGATTCTTTTTCTAATTCTTATCTTAAGTGGCCAAAATAATATGTACGATAATAAAATTACTACATTTTGGGTAAATGTGTTATGAATAAGACAAAGTGAAAATATCCCATGTACAGTAGTGGTCATATTGACAGCTCCGTGTATGTTTGTTAGTAGGTCTGTCTGTCTGTCCAGCCATTCATGCATCTTGTCCAGATAATGACCCCAACTTTTATGGATGGAAATAACTTGGCACATTTGTTTTTCATTATTAGTAAATGCTCTGTTTAAAAGTAATTTGTAGTAGCTCCAAGGTCACAGGTCAAGGACAAACTCTGGGAACTCGACACAAGTTGTCCTGTGATTACCACTTACATGTAATTATAAATGTCGTTTTGCTCATAAAAAAGAAACATCTATTTTAAAACCATTTATTAAACTAGTTATCTACAAACAGATAAAAACAAGGATTTGTCGAGTTTGTACTTGTTTCAGATGACAAGTAAAATAAATTAGGTATTTAATGAGCACAAATTTAATATTCTATTTATAATATGACACGTTTTTAGCTCACCTGAGCACAAAGTGCTCAAGGTAAGCTTTCGAGGTAATCTGATGTCCTTCGTCGTTGTGTGTCGTCAACAATTACCTTGTGGACACTCTAGAAGCCATATTTTTTGTCCGAAATCCGGTCAAGTAGGGTCAAAAACTAGGTCACCGGGTCAAATCTTAGAAAAACCTTGTGGACACTCTACAGGCCATATTTTTTGCCCAATCATCCTGAAAATTGGTCAGAATGATAATCTTGATAAAATCTTGGACAAGCTGAAATTGAATCAAGTGGGGTTAAAAACTAGGTCATGGGGTCAAATCTTCAAAAAACATAATGGACACTTTAGAGGCCATATTTAAAGCCTAATTAATTTGAAAATTTGTCATAATAATTATCTTGATGAAATCTTGGACAAGTTCAAAAGTTGGGTCAAAAGAAAAAACCTTGTGGACACTGTAGAGGCCATATTTTTTGGCCAAGCAACCTGAAAATTGGTCCTAATAATTGTCTTAATGAAATCTTGGACAAGTTCCGAATTGGCCAAGTGGGGTCAAAAACTAGAGCACCAGGTCAAATCTTAGAAAAACCTTGTGGACACTGTAGAGGCCATATAATTTCAGCCCAATCAATCTGAAAATTGGTCAGAATGATTATCTTGATGAATCTCAGACAATTTCAAAATTGAGTCAAGTGGGGTCAAAAACTAGAACATGGGGTAAATTTTTTAGAATTCTAATTCATGTGAGCTATTAAGGGCCACCATGGCCCTCTTGTTGTGAAAAAACAAAGAAATTTCAGATATTTATCGAGTCAAGTTATTCCACAAAATATTTAAAGCCTTTTGCCAAATGATGTAATCAAACCATTATATGACATCATTTTCATAACAAAAATATAACCTTGCCATTTGTACTTAGCTCATTTGCATAGTTATTCCAACACCTTTGTGATATCAAAAAAATTCAACAGGTTTTTTTTCAGTCCCGAAACGAAGGTCATATTTTAATGCTTAAACCACTTGGTTTTGGATCGGACTACAAGTTATATGCATTCTCACCGTTCTGATCTTTGACAGTCATTTATATCTGTTTTCTTTCACGTATTTCCATTTCCTCACTGAAACATGTGCGTGCATGTGGTTTTGGAAAAAAAAGAATTTCATGTGTATGTTCAAAAATATGTATTTCCTGATGTATAATTGTATATGTTTTCAAATTGAAGTAACTTATAGGCCCAACGAGGCCGGGTGTTATTTAAACATTTTTGTAAATGTATATAGAATATGTAAAACACAATGTCACTTTGATACAATTTATGTACTTTCTTATTATAACAGTATTTATAGATATGTCATTCTGTTTTATCCAGAAATGAGTGAAGATTTGCTGCAACATTTTTCTAACCCAAAGACACTGGAACATACTGGAGGACATTTTATACCAGCAGCCGGAGCTCATAAACCAGTATATACAGAATTTATCGAAGGACTTCTTCAAACCTAAGGCATGTGATATTGTTATTGCTATTACCTAAACACAGAAACACATGACGTGACATTTTATACTGGCAGCCAGACCTCATAAACAAGTACAGTAGAAAAGACGACAGAATTTATTAAAAGGACTTCTTAAAATGCATTTGGAACACCACCAGACTATCTTTAGAAATTACAGGAAAACCTTAGAAAACTCGACGACATCAGTTAAGATGGCGTTGGCTCTCGAAACTTAGAGTGAAAACATTTGACGTTGCCAACGGTACTCCTTTCAGTCACAGACGTGAAAACATCGTATCTTTATATATATATCTTTAGATTCTTGAATAACGGCTGAAAAATCTTAATTTTTGAGAATAATTCGTCATTCTCAAAAATCAAGGTTTTATTTACAGTATATAAATATAAAATCAATAAAAATAAATCTAAAGATAGCGCTGGTTGTTTCTGCGCTAGTTTTTCTTACACTATTTCCGCCTAACAAAATGCACAATTTTGTTACATACCCATCCGCCTTACATACATCCAAGGTCTGTTGCAGTTGACGGAAATGGCAGAGGGATATTCCGAATGATTAAAATGGAGAAGAGATAAAAATAATTAATTTAACAGTCGGTTTAAAACCTATTTATTTTACATCAATTCGGAAATAAGTTCTTACAACTTTTATTAATCCTTTTTGATTCTGCTTCCTGGAGAATGTGTGGGCTGATGAAAGAACTCCGGACAGTCTAAAATTTGATTGCTTACTGTCAACATTCATTTTGATGGATACTGGTCTTGTTTTCACTGTTACTTTCCCAGAATAATGCTATAAATATGCTCTTTAAGAATGGCTTGTGGATTTTTGATGGTTTACCAACAAAAGTTTTGGAAAACTTGGGTTAAGTTTTGAAAAAAAAATGATATAGTGGAATACAACACAACATTGCGCAGATTGGTCCAAGGAATGGAAAAAACGATCTTATTAATATTATTATTAGATCTTTATGTTTTGAAAATTAAAGTATTGTCTATGTGTCAAACCATGGTGTTTAAGTCATCAAGTGGTGTCAAAAATTGAAATTATTGAAAATTTTCAAAGTATTTGAAGAGATGGCCAAAAAACTTCTAAAAGATCACAAAAATATGTGATTGCTGGTTAGCTCCACTGGCGGAAAGGCCAGCAAGCTATTGTCATGGCGGAGTGTCCGTCTGTCCGTGCAAACGTGCACCGCCGTGCTTAAACTTTTTTTTTAAACATCTTCTCCTCCCAAACCTATGGGCGGATTGTAACGAAACTTTGAAATAATCCTTGGGTGGCCATCTTCTAAATTGAACAAAGAATTTTTGATTTACCCCCAAATATGGGCGTGGCATGGCGTGGCATTTTTTCACTTTGAAACCTTTAAAAATCTTCTCCTCCCAAACCATTGGGCCGATTTCAATGAAACTTGGCATGGATGTTCCTTGGGTGACCCTTTACTTAAATTGATCAAGAAATTATAATTGGCCCATAAATAAGGGCTTGGCAGGGTGGGGCTTATTTTGAGCCAGAAATCTTTGAACGACATCTCCTCCTGAACCACTGGGCCAATTTCAATGAAACTTTTACCAAATGTTCCTAGGGTGAACCTTTACTTTAATTGTTTGCTTAATTTCGATTGGTCCATAAATATGGGCGTGGCAGGGTGGGGCCTATTTTGAGCCCGAAATTTTTGAACGACTTTTTCTCCTGAACCACTTGGCTGATTTCAATGAAACTCTCCCGGGTGTTCCTTGAGTGTCTCTTTTCAAAAATTATTTGCTTAATTTTGATTGGCCCATAAATTTGGGCGTGGCAGGAAGGTGCTTATTTTGAGACCAAAATCTTTGAACGATATCTCCTCTGGAACCACTCAGCCAATTTCAACAAAACTTTACCAGAATGTTTCTTGGGTGACTATTTACTTAAAATATTGAAGAAATTTTGATTATTCCATAAATATGGGTGTGGCAGGCGGGCCTATTTTGAGCCCGAAATCTTTGAACAACTTCTCCTTCTGAACCTTATAAGATGGGTAAAGGGCTGCAGGTTCATTGTGATTGAGTATTTTGGTGCAATTTGGCCCAGAACCAGTTAATAATTATAAAATAGGTCCTAGGAGATATCGGAGTGTTAATGTATTCATTTAAAGTAAGCTTTATTTAATGAAAGTCTAAAGATTTCAAAGCCAGTGGAGCGATACAGGCCCTCTTGGGCCTCTTGTTTTAAATAGAGAGTAAGATTCCTCTTTTCTGAAAATATTGTACTTTGAGATATTATTGTCACAACAAAAGGTAACAGCAGTGGCGGATCCAGAGGGGGTTCGGGGGTTCAAACAAACCCCTTCTGTATTAAAATTACTTCATTCCAGTGGACAAATACATAGAAAAACAACTCCCTTTTTGTAGTAGTCCAGCCACAGGAACTTGAATCTCTTCAATGAAAGATATCTGATTTATTGAATCTGAGCATTAAGTCCCAAATTACCCCTATCTAAATTGATAGGGATACTATGGAACTAATTGGTTAGATTTTATAGGCCCACATCAAAACCCTGTTAAAGAGAATCTGGACCGGTCCCTGTACGGTCAGATGATGTACAGAGAGATCGTGTTGATAATCACCAAATTCTTCAATAAGAACGTTTTCATTCTCATTATTCTCACCTATTTATCCAGACTTTTCAAGCCATGGTTTTATCAAATTCAGTTGTGCTGTGATTTATTGAATGCCAACAGTAAATGATGCACCCATAGTATTTGCGTTTACTTCAATTTAACCCCTTTGGCCAGAATTCTCTATCGAAATAACTACATGATCGGCTTATAAAATCGAGGGGTCAGTGCAACACTATTGTAAGTGCCTATATATTAATAGGCACTTACAATAGTGTTGCACTGACCCCTCGTATTGGAATCAACTTATCTTGGTAACAAGGTTGGTACAGGGTAATTAGGTAAATGGTGATGATTTTGTTTATTTTGGTGGAATGAGGGTTCAGACCCAGTAACTCATTACAAAATAGCTCTTAAGAGAAGTTTGTCTTCAGTCTGTTTTAAAAAGTGTGATAGTTATTTGTGAAAATTGTTTTCTTCCATGTTCAAATGCATATAAAAATTCACTTCGGATAGCCTGCAACTTGGAAAACATCGTAATCACATGTGAATGCTGGCGACTTTCATGACCAGTTGTTGTCGGAGCTAGTCGAACGATACAGGCCCTACTAAACCTCTGGTAGTCTAGTCAGGTGAAACTTTGGGACTGGTGAAACTTTGAAACTTTGGTGCCTATGAATGGGTTAGTTCGAATTAGTCTGGAACAAAGCACATAGGTTCTATATTTATGAGCTAATGTCCGGAAATTTCGGGAAAAGTTAAGTAACACCGATTAGAAATTGAAACTGTAATAAGTAAGTTTTCAATAAAATCCGTTCGAAAAGTGTTAGTAAATTTCATATTGTTTAATTTTAGTAATTGCATTTTCTCCAAGACTGCTTCTTTTGATAGCCTGTGTAGCACCACTTGTAAGATGATCCATATGATAGACAATCGTGCCACGGCTGACAACAGTAGTCCCAGTTCTTCTCTTTGTCTGTATAACACCAGAAGTACTTTTCATTATGCATACCGCATTCATGGTCTAGCCGACAGGACTTGCCAGTTATTGTTATCCTTGAGTATGGCTTGGAACAATAGGACCATTTAGATCCGGCATGACACCACTGGTACGAGTTACCGCGGAATGAACATTCATCTTTACAGCAATAATCCCAGTTATTACTCCAGTCTATGTAGCACCAGTTATATTTTTTTCCGTGTGATCCGCATGGATGATCCCCGCGACATCTGTCTCCCATTGCGCTTCGAGTGTTAGACACAGAACTGACAATCTCATAGTTATCAGTAAGAGAAGCGTCAAGATTTATTGGTCCTCCGTCATTAGTGTCTCGTTGTGTCATTATATCTTCCGTTTGCATAGTGGACTGGAGTTTTGGGAGCATTTGGCCAACAAGTTGTTTCCATGTATATTTTTTATTCCCAGAATAATTGAGTTTACCTTCGTATTTGAGGTTCTCGTTTTGATTGCTATTTAGTATTTTATTCATTTCCATGACTGTATCTGGCGAATTATTCTCAACTTTAACTGAATTCTTTGTGGCCTTTTTAGAAATCAGCTCTGAGTGTGGATGTACTAGTACCATGGAAAGATCCTTATTTGCCAGTTGGTTACTGGTAGCCTGGTGATCTAATCTCTCACAATCCATTCCCATTTCGGCATCCGATAACTTCCAATCTTGCTGTACAATAACCGAGTTCTGATTGAGGGTTTTATCAATGGTTTCAATCACTCTGACTTTAGAAGGAGGTACGGACGATTCGCTAGATTTACTCATATCCAGAAGAGTTTCGGCTACCTTCTTATTTAATGGAACTGCAACTTTTTGAAACGCCTTTTTCGAGTTTTCACTATTCTCGAAACACGAGTCTGCAAAAATGTCCAACACTTGTAAACGATACAGGCGTGCTAATCGGTTTTGCAGTGTGCTGATGCTTGCTGGAATAGCCCAGGAATCCGGAAGATTTTCTCCGTAATAGCCGAAGGAAAATCCTCTTTGTCTGTCGTTGGAATTCACTGCGGCTGAGGAATCACAGCACGCTGCAGTCCACATTACGGAAGGAACGCTAACTCTGTTGTATTCCCTGTGTTCATCCCCTTCTTTATCATCAAGTGTTGATGGAATTTTCTTGTTGGTTGGCACAGCTCCAGTCACGAAGTATCTAAAACGATAAAAAGAGGATAGGTTGGTCATGATTATTGACACATGTATAGTTACCCAATTTTAGTCTATAACCATCGTAAAAATGACACACATTTCGTCAAGCGAGAACCCTCGGCCATACTTTGGAATAGACCTCGCGGAATAATCAGGGTTCAGACATGAAAGCGCATCATATATCGTACTTTGGTTTTGTGACTTTACACACATTACGGAAGATGTCATTGCAAAAAAACATAATCAATGAAAGGTTTGAAGTTGGCATATTATAATTTGATAACAAAACGCAGAGTTTTATCGCGTTTTGTCATCAAATTAAAAATGTCCAAAAGATCTCTACAGATGATTGGAAAGAATTAACAAAATATGTTTTCTTGAAGAATATTCAATAACTTAGTACCACCAGAAGCCGAATCACCTAAAATGACTCAAAATTACTACTCTTGCGTCCGAGGTATTTTCCAGTTTACGGAAAAGTCAGAGCGATGTTCCGAGTAACCATATTTCGGGCTAAAACCATCGTTAAAATGACACTCATTTCCATTCAAAGTTTCTCGTTTTGTGCTCCATTGATAGCATTCCATTCACTTGCTCAAATAGTTCACAACGCTCCGAAATCACGAACTTTGCTTCAAAACTTCATTTAAAGGTCACAACTATTCCATGATTCAATATGCGATTTGCGTGAATTTTTTTATTGTTTCATTAGGACACGCACCCTTAGTATACAGAGAGTCCCTAATTTGGACAAACATAGCTTCCCGTAGTAAAGCAAGTATATTTTTAGAAGGGGTAATTGGATATCTCTTATTTCGTCCAATTTATATTAGGGGAAAAATTCAAAAGACACTCATCCCATAACTCGTTTTTGACAGCGAAATCATTTAAATTGTCCCCGACGGCGGCACTCATTCTTTCCGACTATTTGTCTCTCAACAATGGGTTGATAATCGTAGACCTGTGTGAGATAGCAGCTGGAGGCTAGGAAAGGATGTGGTGGTTGTACTGGTGAGAGAATTACCAGGAATCCATTGTTAGGTGCTCCAGCCGCCGCGATATAAATGAAAAAAAAATTGAAAGCGGCGTAAAACTTCGTTCAATCAATCAATCCTTTAAACGGCTTTCATTTGGTAAATATTACGAAATTGTACTCTATAGAAGTGACAATAAACTGTATTGTTTAGGTTTCTAGCTGGGTCTAGTTTTGTCTTTTACCGTTACTGTCCGAATGCCACTAGAACACGGCCATCAGATCGTTTTATGCCCATTGTCCGCACACCCGCAAACTTCCTTTTTCACGAACAGAATCGGATGTATTGATTTTAATAAAATGTCATAGAAATTATCCGTCATTGACCCTATCTTTCAGAAATCATGTTTATCAGATGTGAATCGTTTTTATGGAGATGAATAATTAAGGGAAATGGTATCATAAAATGATAATACTTTCCTTCGAATAAGGCTTTAAAGGAATCGTATATAGACGTCAGAATATTAAGAAAAAAACAAAGAAAGAAATCGAACAGAAAACGAAAACATGGCTTATTTCCCTGAAACTCTTAAATAATTGACAATAAATTATAAAGATTCTACATTGAAAGTCTTTTTTCCCCTTTTTTATATGTTTTTATGTATCTGTTTATTTTTGAATTCATGAAAAATCATATGTTTTAAACGATATTCTTAATTTAATAAATGGTGCATTGAATTTAAAAAGGCGTTCAATTTTATATAATAAACTTCAATCAAGTATAGTTTGGTCATACCTTTTAGCGCCCGGAAATGAGCAGAGCTCTGTCATGATATTTTTAGAAGTTGTTTCCATTTCTTTCCACAAGTTTTGGTTGAAGCAGGGATCCTGTGGCACGGCATTTGTAAGTGTAAAGGTGGCTGTCCTACTGTCGTAGCATTGGTAGAAGTTAGGGTTTAAGTGGCCCCTGTCATAGTTGGTGTTTCTAAAATCGCTGTTGATAGCTTGTACGTGTTTAAACGTGTTGGTACTAGGTCCAGCGGTGCCCATGTCCTTTGAATATCCTGTACCTGACAACTGAAACAAGTCAACGGTACATTTTTGTATTCATGGTGGCATGACGCTAAAAGCATAATCACATTGTATAAATGCGCGAAGCGGTTCATGCATACGTATGGTAAGGTTTTAAAGATTCATATTTAGCTGAATCTTTTTTTTTAAGTGTCTTCTTCATAACTTATAATTTAAATTCATGAAGAAATATATATGATTTATCTGTAATGAAACATGTTTATTATGGGACTACGTTGTGTACAAACTCAAAAAATATCTGCGCACTCAAAATTGTTTTCACCGGGTTATGAAATCAAATTTTCAATCGACTGGATTGCAAAATATTAATGGACACAAATGAAATTAAATAAAAGTATTAGCATATGGAATTGATTAAGTAACCATTAATATTGAGTAGCTGTTTCGCTGTCTAAGCTCTGTTGGCACACAAAAGCATAATCAGTTAAAATGAATTATAAATCATAAAGAAAATTTCTTGTCTAGCCCCTTGACCTCCGTCATACAGTTAATAACGCCGTGTAATTGACGAAATGTGTGGTTTTTGAATGATTTTGGAATGAAATTGTATGAGTGTGATGAATGAGTTTTGAATGAAATTAAAGAGAGGTAACCAAATAATGCTAATGCTGAACAAAATAAGCTATATTTAAAACCTCACTTTAATTAAATATACATACAGGTTCGTTAAATAGCGTTCCATATCTTCCCACATCCATCAGACGTTTATTGAATTAAATAAAGTCTACGAAATCAAGAATTTTTCTTGCAATTTTCAGTTTGAATGTAGTTGTTGATCTTGTCAATTTTTGTGATTTTGAGCCATTTTGAATGGTTTGAGTGAGTGTTTGGAATGAATTAATGAAGACCTGAATGAGCGATCAGAATGGTTCTGATCGCTCATTCAGGTCTCCATTGTCTCATTCATTCAATCAAATTCAATTTTTGAGAGCCCATTTCACGATGCTATTAACTGTAACAAACACCTCAAATATTAAAACGTTATCTTAATGTATAATGATAAAGTCATGAAAATGAAACAAACGGCCGCTGAATGGTGGGGGGCCGACCTAAACGTCATAAATACGGCTCATTCAAGTCGCCCCCGCGTAAATGTTTGAACCAAAATGGCAATTAGTTATATAAGTCACCAGTCACTCACATATAAATGGGTGATAAAATTACTTCTTTTTTAATAAGATCATTATAATTATCATTATACCCCCCCCACCTATGAAGTAGAGAGGGTTATAGTGGTTTCTCCATGTCCGTCCGTTCGTCTGTAGGCCTTTTTGTTGTCGGAATCTAACTCAAGAACCAAGCCTCCTCGAATCATGAAACTTCATACAAATGCTGCTTATGACCCAAGGAAGTGCCCTATTGTTTTTGCTATACATATCGCAAAGGTCAAGGTCACAATCAGCCTTTGTTCAATTGACAAAGGGATTGGGGGATTAGTCCGCTTTGCGACAGCTCTAGTTTGATTGGCGTTTAACAACGATTTTCCCGTCATTAGGCGACCATCGGAGCACCTTACTATGATATTACCAGAACAAACTTTCATTTAGATATTCTGCACAAGGGCGTAACTCCCATTACGCAATTTACGCAAGTGCGTAAAAGAAGTAATCATCTGTTGAAAATATCTTTGATCATAACATCGAAACTACAGCTCATTCAAGCTGTAGTTACGATTTTTTGATGATTCACCAATACTCAAATAATAAAAAGGGGGCGGGCGGAGGGCATTCATCTTTTGTCACAGTCCTTATATCGCCTTTATCCTATACATCTTTGGTTGTCACCTTCTGAATGCGTATAAATTTCGAAGTCCTAGATACGCCTATGCTGCATTTTATTTCAACTGGCAGATGTGGCTAAACCGTGACGCAATTTTGCGAGTTTACTTTTCAATGTTTGAGTTCTTTCATGCGACAGTCGCCAATCATCTTTTACGCGTTTAAATAACTGTATCCTAAAACCAGAGGAATTTACATGCTTTGCCAAAGTGAACACATTTTATCGTTTGGTTACCAAAGCCTCGTTGCTTCAGTCTGAGCAAGCTGAAGTTACGAGGGTTTCATAACCAAACTGTGATTTCAGGTCCAAAGTTATTTATGTCGACTACCTGTAAATAAAATCTGAATTACCTTAACCTTAAGTGCAATGACCCGTTACTAAGGTTTCGCCCTGCCAGGATAAAAATCATGGATTAAACTCGCCCCGAATTGGTTAATGAATATTCATCTACTGGTTTGAGACAAATATCGAAAAGGATGTGTGCCGACACGGGGCCCAATACTTGGGAGTCCGAAGCGCTACTATCAAAAACATCGTGAAATTGACAAGCTGAATGATAAAAGAACGGTTTTGGAATGAAATTGAATGAATGGAATGGGTTAATTTTGAGTGAAATTAATTTCTCGAAATTAAAAGGATAAAATACAATATCGCTTATTTCGATTAAGATTAATGAAAAAAGGGATATTTATCATACCCCTTTAAGGAAATGTAAAACAAATTTATAGATTCTTAACCAACCAAAATAGACCCTTCTAAATTAAAACAAGTCAGTGATATATATATATATATATATATATATATATATATATATATATATATATATATATATATATATATATATATATATATTAGGGATGGGAACGAATACTCAAATATTCGAATATTCGTTTTTTCCCGCGAATATTCGAATACGATTTTTGAATACGAATATTCGTTTTTATGAGACTGAATTTGAGCATTTGGCTTTATTTTCTGGGAAGAGAAGTAATAGAAGTGGAAATAAATTTCTCAATATTGAAACGATTTTGTCACATTTATATTCAATCGTATGTTTATAAGTGTCATGAAGGTACAATGAAAATCAATGATTATGAGAGGTTGCAAATCTTCTTATCAGCAGTCTATCATTGAAACATCAACCATGTATGAATGTGTTAATAAAGCACCTTTGGAGAGTTGAAACCTATTTTCAAATTTTCAAATACGTCGAAACAATTAACGTTACGCCTGAACGAAATCTATTTGAAAACCAACACCCGCGCAACGTTTGTTGTAATATTTTTTCTTTTGGCTCGATTTAAAAAAAGTATATTTTTGTCTTTTCACCGGCAATAAGTCAAGTGCCCTACCATGAAAGATTTGCAATAGGTCCCTCTTCGTCGGTTGGCGAACGATTGTCTTATCTAAAGGTTTTCATAAAAATAACGTCGTAGTTATGACGCTTTGACTGTCCATCGAGTATTCGGCGTATTCGGATTCGGGTTAATCTAATATTTTGTTTCCAGTGTGTATGTTCTATCGCATAACAATTTAGAACCAAAAAGTCACCAAAAAGTATAAAAAAAGTAAAGTATCGAAAAACAAATTCTAAAATATATGTTCTGGTCTGTCGACGCCAAAACATCGCAATCAGAGCTTGAATCACCATCAAGTTTCGCGAACTTTTGATAGCACATTTTACACTGTACTAATCTTCATTGTCACATGAAAAGGTAATATAGAGTAAAATCAAGACAAATACTTCAAATTTTATTGGATGTAATTGGATTCTCCAAAAAAGTTCACCATTCCACAGGCTGTGAGAAACGCAAGTCAACCCTCCTTGAAGATTCAATGACGTCTCGGGTCGCGCCTTTGGAATTAAGTATTTTTTAATTTCATTTATTTTAAGCATTTTTAAAGTTATGTTTTCATTATGCAAAATAAATCGGAGTAAAATTGAATCTCTTTTCTTATTATTCATAATTTGTACAAGTTGAAATAACCTCGAACAAGAAAAGGAATAGTGATCGGATATAATCAATACTCGGATATTTAATTTTGAATGAAACCAAAACGAATATTCGAATATATTCGAATATTCAAAACGAATATTCGAATATGAATTTTGCTATTCGTTCCCATCCCTAATATATATATATATATATATGCTTAGTGTATCATATGAAAAAAAATATGTAATGAAGTTGGGAGAATTGAATATGGTCGAGGCTCTGCCGAGACAACTATCAATTCTCACAACCGAGTTAAATATTTTTCATACAATACACTAAGTATGTACTATATTTATCTTATAACCTCTATTTGTCTTGTTTTTTGTCGATGTTTCTGACTGAAATGCAAGTTTCTAAACATAACCGCATTATATCATTATTCTAAAAATAACTATGTGATGCCATAAAAAATATGATACGGGATGTTATCATACGGATATAAGTTATAAGATAATATTGAATAGTATTTAGCTTTTGGGCATTTTAAGTGATTTCAGAACGTTTTTAATGATTTAGGTGAAGGATTTAACGGGGCACTAATCTAGAATGGTTTTGATCGGAGTGAATGTCAATTTCAAGATGTTCTTAACTTTATCTATAGACCGCGCTCCATTCTTTTCGAATAATAATGAAAAAAGTGAGTCAGAGTCACAAATTACGCCACCAAAGAGAGATTGATAATAATGGAATGGAAAATAAACGATCAAGAAGTAAAAAACACGAGGATACAAAAAAGAAAGAGAATCAGACAAAGAAGAACACAATAAATCAGCATTGCGTTCGGAATGAACATGAAGCAAAGGGTTTGACAAATTGCGCACGTTCGCACGCTCAAAGCTGGGTACAATTTGTCAAACGCTTTGCTTCGATTTCGGCATCCTAAACGCGGGCAGCTGTCCGTTTACACTAACCTGTGGCTCAACAAACCAAGTGTTTCTTCTGTCAGGTTGGTTGGCTGGACATCTATCGGTATCGAGTCTGTACGCTGAGTAGATCGGTATTCTGTACCCCGAGCTGTACAGTGTGGCGTAGTGATACTTGTTTTGGTACCTCTGGCATATCTGTTCTGCGTGCTGACTCGGAAATCCCGATGGCGGCTGTCGTTTGTAGAAATATTCATTACACTTGGTGAAGTGTAGGTCTTTAACTACCTCACAGTCTCCATGATATACATACAGAATTTCTAATGCCAGTAAGAAAAGCATAATGAAAGAAGTAATCAGTTGTCTCTGCTCCACGCACGCGGCTTACAAAATCATTTTACAAAATCACTGATTGACTTTATATGGTAAACAAGTAAAAGGATATTGATTATTTAAACGGATATTGGCTATCCTGTTTCGTGATCGATCTATCTTACTGGGATGTAACCAATTGTGTAGTTGCAAAACATCGCAACTACAGCTTGATCAAAACTAGCTACAAGGTTTTGCATATAAGCTGGTGTTAAACCTTTTGTATTTCTCTGTACCTTGTTGCCCTGGCGGATTGATACAAAGCGTATAATTTATAACACTGTGAAATTGAATTTCGCCCCTATCAAAAACATTCTAAATCGTCCACTCGACATTCCATATATGTAATTCTTACTTCTCAATTAGATCATTCAAACGCCCCATTTAAGCGTTCAAAAACGATTCGAATTTGTGCAAAACGCTACACGAATGCATTGAAATCGATGAAAAATTATTCCTCGATTTATTAGCTTGTGTGATATTAGAAAGGACCAGGGGCCCGTTTTACTAAACATCTTACGATCATTTTTTGCGTAAGTCTAAAATTAAAGTTGCTTCTGGAGTAGCAATTAAATATGGAATTCCGCCATGCAACATCTCATTGGAATCGTCTTTTAAAGACGATTTCAATGAGATATTGCAAGACAGAATCCACAAATGAATGAAAACATCACATACGATTATTAATTTTGACTTACGATCAATTTTGTCGTAAGAAGTTTAGTAAAACAGGGCCCTGATGGTCCGTGATGACACACGAATCTATTTTTAGAACAGTTCATATTTTTAGATAAAAATACTGAGGTTATAAATATCGCTAATTTCGTTCATTTGCCGTACCTGACTTCGACGATGGTGAAGAAAAGGATTTTTGTACTTCCATACCAAATAGTCAGGATGCTTGTATTGAAATGATCGGTAAACAAGAACACCCGGCGCTTTGAGACATATTGGTATCTTAAAAATGGTATAAGATCAAATTGGGCGTCAGGCGTAAAAAGGTTTACTCTACAGGTATGGTTTTGGACTTGTCTGGTTAGGCCAAGATTTGAATATTTTTATTTAGCAATTTAAATTAAGACTATCTGATTGTTATCGCCGGGTGGTCAAACAGTGTACATGAGTCGTCTCGTTGTGAAACATTTAGACATTTTAAATCAATATTAGAACAGAAAAGGATTTAAATACTGATATTCCATACAGTCAATTAAAGGCATTTGCTAAATTCAGATGTTCTAACCATAGACTAAGTATTGAAACTGATAGACACAACAATGTTCCTCGAGATGAACGTATCTGTACATTTTGAAAAGATCATCTTCATTTCAATACATTTCATGTATTGGAGATGAATACCATGTCTTTTTCAGTTGTTCCAAATATCTAAACGAGAGAAGATCTCATTTGTATAGTTGGTACAACGGAAATTGCGGTCTTAACGATTTTTATGATATCATGAACACAAAAAGTGAGTGGAAAATACAGAAAATATGCCATTTTATATATTTGATAATATATCGAACATCTGATAAGTAAATACAACTTTTCGTTGTCAATAACTGGTCAGATTATCCAGGATATATCAAAATATAAATCCTAATAGAATATATAGAGGATAATCGTTTGTTTCAGTGTAAGATCGGTTTATATTTCATTGAGTGTACAACAAAAGCTATATTCTCACGAGTGGCAGAGCCACGAGTGAAAATATAACTTTTGTTGTTCACGAAATGAAATATCAATCGATCTTACTCGAAAAACAAACGATTATTCTATTTCTTTAATGCAAAAATGAGACAAAATGTGAAATTTCTAGGACATATTTTCGTTTAGCGCGTCATTTTGCACGTGATTGCTATGCAACGTGCATTGTGACGTCACTTATTTCGCCCCGCATAGATGACGTCAGATAGTGTGAAATGCACAAAAGCAGGGTATAAAATTTTGATAATTTCACTGCTTTTGCGGTGAGATTACCAAGTGATAATCTACCGTTATTTCTCGATAAACCACCGAAAAGCATTAAAGAAAAATCAATATTGTATGTAAAACTCACAGATTTTGTATTAGTGCATATTTGTTGTATTTTGGGCCGGAGGTCTTTATTTACTTGAAATAAACTTTCATTCATATGATTAATAGGAAGATTTACTTGTAAGATAATCGGCTGGATGCTTTCTTTTGCTGCTTAGTATATATCCGTGTTTCAAGTATTTCATTTCAATTGTTAAAATGAACAATCAAACACGTACTTATAAACCTCTCGAGAAATCAAGACAATGCAATGAATACATTTGAGCCTGTGCGTGACAATTCCTAAAATTTGAAATGAGCGTGAGGTGCAAACATTGAGCTGCGTACACAGCCACCTACTATAAATGTAATGTTACCTGATGGTGTACAAGTACTTTGAGACCTTATCCATCTAAGAATTGTAAAGTGAAGACTCTGGTCAGACTGTGCGGGTGCACAGGGTGACCAGAGTCTTTGCTTTGCTTTGTGAGTTGGAAATCTCACGCACAGGCTCATTTTATTCTGCGTTATTTTTCGCCTGACAGGGCGTGGCTTAGCCGTGACGTAATTTTCTTTTTTTTTATTTTTCAAAAGTTAGTCGACAAATATCGTTATCGCGTTTACAAATAAATGTATCTTTTAACCAAAAGGAATCACTTGCTTCACAAAAATGGACACATATACTGGTCGGATTACCTAAATCTAGTTGCACAGGTTGTATAAGCTGAAGTTACAAAGATTTGTTTACTTATCCAACATTTAACATTTCCATGTTATGATGACACCTATCTATAAAAGTGAGTAAAGGTATTAAGAAAAAAACTTCATTAACCTTAACCTAAAATGCAACGAGCCATTACTTTTAAAGCTCCACCAACTATGGATTGTACAACTGAAGGATCCTAGCCCCGTAACGTGAAATTCGACAATGGCAGATCGTTCGAATATTGGCCGTGCGTTTAGGATGCAACAAAGTTTTCAATGCGTGTGCTTCAGAGAAGAACGTTCGTTTGTCTTTTTAAAAGAAAGTTGGGCGATTTCTTATACTGAAAAGAGTCTTGCGTTCAAAGATGAAAACGGCCACAGAGTGTTTAAGAAATGAGCCTGTGCGTGACAATTTCAGCAAATTCATGTGCGCGTGATTGAAAGACATTGAGTAGCCTTGACAATCACGCATTGCATTAAAATTAATTTTGGGTTGTAATTGGCGACTTTAGGTCCGTAGCCATCTTTTGAGCGCATAGTTAAGACTGATCAGACTGTGCGGCCGCACAGTCTGATCTGAGTCTCAACTTTGCGAACTTGTGAAATTGTTAGAAATGTCATGCATAGGCAGAAATAGTGCTGGGATTTACACGTGTCCTTACGTGCTACCCAGGGTAAGAATACACGATGCGGATTCATACACGATAGTGAAAAGGTTTTTAATTTCATACTTCTATGAACACAAAAGGTGTGAAATGACCCCTTAAAATACATATTTTTACCTTCTCACTCTTTACAGAGAGTGTGTGTGTATATAGCGCGTCACTCCTCTCTCTCTCTCTAACTTTATATTGGTTCATCTTTTCTGCACTGTTCTCTGCCTGTCGCATTGTCGGAGATAAGGGGCCTGTCAACCTTTAGGTAAATCATCAAAGTCATTTCGGAGATCACGGGCATGTCCAGCTAAAGGATAACTATTGGCGTTTGTCGAAGACGAGGTGCCTTTGCCTTTGAACCTTAAGGTTAATAATCGGTGTCGTGTCGAAAATCCGGGGCGTATCGAACGATAGGTTCAACTTCCGTATCTTGTCGGGTCGGTTCTGGTCCTGTATCTCAATTATAGATGACCTTTCGGATATCAATCTCCAGCTATAGGCTAATTGTCGGTGTTTCGTCGGAGATGAGAGGTCGGCCGTCATTTATAGGTTAATTGACGGTGTTTTGTCGGAGATGAGGGGTCCGTCGTCATTTATAGGTTAATTGACAGTGTTTCGTCGGAGATGAGGGG
Organism: Fragum whitleyi; assembly: GCA_948146395.1. Lineage (NCBI taxonomy): Eukaryota > Metazoa > Mollusca > Bivalvia > Cardiida > Cardiidae > Fragum > Fragum whitleyi. The sequence continues at coordinate 46,076,953 of OX411556.1, forward strand.
TCGGTCATCATTTATAGGTGAATTGACGGTGTTTCGTCGGAGATGAGGGGTCGGTCGTCATTTATAGGTTAATTGACGGAATTTTGTTGGGGATCATAGGTTTGTCAGTGGTCAAATGAGTCTTGCGTTCAATACGATTACATTCGCAAAACGTTTAATCCCGGCTTTTCACTAATACTCACGCGCAAAACAGAGAACCATTCTAATACGTTCGAAATCGATTTTTCATCCTGACCACAGGACAGAAACAAATGTGTAAATTAGGGTTATTTCGAGTATTGCGATTACTCTTTCAAATACCCGTAAAATTAGTTTATTCACCCGAATGCGAATGTGAATTGGCGCTATCATTGATTAAAACGTATAGATTCAAACAGATATTGCGTATTGTTGCATAAAATGTATGTTTTAGGATCGTTATAAGCAGAAGTTAACAGACACCAACCCAGGCGTTAATGAGAGAAAATGTATATCAATAAGTAAATTAACGTAACTTTAACGCCCGGTTTTTTCCTTAAACGCCTTTGGTCTGAACCTATGCATTTTATCTGAAAAAAAAAGAGCATAAATAAAGACGCTAAACAATTCTAAATGTATTTATGAAGCGACGTCGTTTTAAACAAAAGTGGTAGTGCAATGCATAACGCAATTTTTCCAACACAATAGTTTAGAGCTAGCTTTAAAGCGTTCCTATCAATCATTTTGCAATCTCTTTTTTAATTCAGCTTTAGTGTTTCTTTTCATGCAATTATAGCGTTTTTGATAGCGTTAAAGTTTGAGCAGACCCATTAAATGGTTCAACGCTCGACTGCGAAGCAAATGTTAACGTCACCAATAGCGTGAACGAGTTTTTTAATAATTCATTGAAACGATATGAAACGAGTATGCCGGAAAAATTGAGTCATGCAATACACCGTCACTTTTGTTAATAACGTCGATGATCGGTAGATTTATGACTTCACAATATTTAGCGCGGAAATTAAAGCAACGCCTTTAGTTATGCTCTATCATAATATTGTACATGAATATTTTTCATGTATTTTTCTAATCAATGTGCACAGTCTTCCGGATCGAACATTTAAGGTATTTTAAGCAGAATGCATAAATTATACTTAGGGGACAACGAATTTTGTAGAAAAATATATAAATCAGTTGGGGATATTCTGCGTAATTAATGAACTGGCAGGGCGGGGCTTAACCGTGACGTAATTAGGCGAGTTTACTTTTCAAAAGTTTGGGTTCTTTCAAATTTTAGTCGGTAATCATCGTTAACGCGCGCAAATAACTGTATCCTAAAACCTAAAGGATTCACGTGCTTTGAGAGAGTGAACACATTTCATCGTTTGGTAACCAATGCCTCGTAACTTCAGCTTGATTAAGCTGAAGTTACGAGGATTTGGTTATCAATCTACGATTAATGGTCTCGAGTTATTAATGTCGACTCTCTTTAGAAGTAGGTTATTTTAGATAAAAGCTGATTTACCTTAACCTTAAGTGCAACGACCCGTCACTTAGGCTCCGCCCTGCCAGGGCATTAATCTTGGATAATATTTGGGTTAAAAAGCCGTGTGTTTACTGATTAATCCATGTTTCCTCCCATTAACCCCTGCTTTTGTCCGTAAACGTATACCTTTAATGACCGAAAATGTACATTTTATGAAAACAATTCTCAAAACGTGTCGTGTTACAGTTTAAAATCGATTCAAAGACAAAAAAGAAGAAGGAAAAAAAAAACAAGAGGACCAAGATGGTCCTAGATCGCTCACCTGAGTCTCTTTGACCCCTGGGACAACACATTAATTAGATAGGCAGATGTCAAAAAGAAGATAATTGCCTAAGATCAATACCATGGAACGTTTTCAGCAAAGAGCAAGACAGATATGCCTTTTTGCTCTTTGATTCTATGTAAAAAGGGATGCACCCGGGTGGACCCAAAAAGTGACCCCAGGCTTGACATGAACAAACTTGGAAGAGGTCAATAAGATGATGCTACATTCTAAATATGAAAGCTGTCTGCCTTCTGGTTTCAGAGAAGAAGATTTTTGAAGGTTTTCCCATTTTCACCCATCGTGCTCAGATGAGCCGAAAGGGATGCCCCCGGGTGGAGCCCAAATATGACCCAAAGGTTATGATATAAACAAACTTGGTAGGGGCCAACAAGATGATGCTACATACCAAAAATGGAAGCAGTGTGCCCTCTGGTTTCGATTAATTAAAGAAGATTTTAAAAGATTTTCGCTCTTTGATTCTATGTAAAAAAGGGTTGCGCCCGGGCAAAGTCCAAATATGATCCTAGGGTCTTGATATGAACAAACTTGGTAATGGTCCACTAGATGATGTTACATACCAAATATGAAAGCTGTCTGCCTTCTGCTTTCATAGAAGAAGATTTTTGAAGATTTTCATTTTTTTACCCTTCGTGCTCATTAGAGATAAAGGGATGCACCCGTGCAAAGCCCAAATATGACCCAAGGGTCTTGATATGAACAAACTTGGTAGAGGCCCACTAGGTGATGCTACACACCAAATATTAAAAGCTGTCTGCCATCTGGTTACAGAGAAGAAGATTTTTAAAGATTTTCGCTCTTTGATTCTATGTAAAAAGGGTTAGGCCCGGGCAAAGCCCAAACATGACCCCAGGGTCTTGATATGAACAAACTTGGTAGAGGTCCACTAGATGATGCTACATACCAAATATGAAAGCTGTCTGTCTTCTGGTTTCAGAGAAGAAGATTTTTGAAGATTTTCATTTTTTTACCCTTCGTGCTCATAAGAGATAAAGGGATGCACCCGTGCAAAGCCCAAATATGACCCAAGGGTCTTGTTATGAACAAACTTGGTAGAGGCCCACTAGGTGATGATTCACACCAAATATTTAAGCTGTCTGCCATCTGGTTACAGAGAAGAAGATTTTTAAAGATTTTCGCTCTTTGATTCTATGTAAAAAGGGTTGGGCCCGGGCAAAGCCCAAATATGACCCCAGGGTCTTGATATGAACAAACTTGGTAGAGGTCCACTAGATGATGCTACATACCAAATATGAAAGCTGTCTGCTTTCTGGTTTCAGAGAAGAAGATTTTTAAAGATTTTCCAAATTTCACCCTTTTTGTTAAGGGTAAAGGGAAAGTTAAGGGTGGATTTCATTTATTTGAACAACTTTGGTAGAGCTTGACCCAAGGAACATCCCTGCCAAGTTTCATCAAGATTGGCCCACTGGTTTAGGAGGAGAAGATGTTTAAAGAAATTGTGGACGACGCACGACGCACGACGCACGACGGACGACGGACGACGCACGACTGACGACGGACGACGGACATTCTACGATCCCAATAGCTCACCTTGAGCACTTTGTGCTCAGGTGAGCTAAAAAAAACACACACACCAGAATGTATCTTTTTTTTTTTAATGAGTGATTCTGTACCGTGCTAAATATTTATTCGATGAACTTGACGTTACATTATTATTTCACAAGCTTGTATTGTCCTCTTTCTTTCTTTTCTAATTAGCTATCAATCTTAAAAAATCATACGTGTCATGCTAAAAGTGCAATTCGTCTCCTTAATATTAGACTGGTGTAACTAAAAGGTTTGCAATTTTAAGATTTGATACCTTTCATTTATCTCGTCTAGTTCTATCTGACTCTGTTGTCAGTTATTTTATTCATCTTATTTCATTTTTTTTTTTAGGTAACACATCTCATAATGTTATATCTAGTATTTCATCAATAAGTTTGGGTTGTTTATGTCACATGTCACATTTTAAGCTTTCAGTACTTCACTGTTCCATATGGGGTAATTAAGAATACTTCAATACTTAGCCAATACCGAACTTTGTACCAAGCCAAACGCTATCCGTTCAGGTATCGTTAATTTTCCACCATGATCGCAGTGACATGATAATTCGGAACATCGCTCGGACTTTTCCGTAACTTGAAAAGTACCTCGCACGTAAGTGCAGTAATTTTGGGTCATTTTTTAGGCAATTCGGCTCCTGGTGGTACTTCGGTTAATACGCATGATGAAAATCACATTTTGTTAATTCTTTCCAATCGTCTTTGGAAATCTTTTTGGCATATGATAATTTGATGACAAAACGCAGTTAAAGACTGATGATGCGCTTTCATGGCTGCGCCCGTATTCTTCCCGAGGTCTATTCCGTAGAATCGCCGAGGGTTCCCGAATGTGACATAATCTGTCGAAGTGAGACGAGATGCTGCTCTAATAATACGGGCGCATTTTTTTTTTTTTTTTTAGAGTACCCAGTATAATAGTTATATATAGTTTTTTAAACATTTTGAGTTTCCACAAATCATCGGCCCGTTTTTGACCGACGCGATGATAAAGTGTGCACAATCCATATATCTTTCGGTTTTCCATTGAACATCCCATCTTCATTTCGTCTCTTATTCTAAAATCTAATTATGACAAGAAAATTGTATTTTTTCGGCGCTTTAGTGGCGGCTTATTTCGTCTGTAATAGTTTCGCCGTCGATAGAAGAAGACTGAAAGAGTTTCCACCAACACAGCCTAAATTTGAGGTGGAAAGGGTGAGTCTGTCTTTTTTTTTTATTTTTTAAGTTTGATTCGTAAATGGTATATAAGACGAATCGCCTCAATATTCAGACAACACTTTTTAGCTATGATCTGATTATGTAGAAAACATGAATTCATATGTAGTCTTATCGTTCGGAACATCACTCGGCCATTTCCATAAACTACAACATACCTCGGATGCATTCGGAACATCGCTCGGACTTTTCCGTACCTTGAAGGTACCCGAGTGACCTCGGATATATATAAGGCAATCGGGAACCCTCGGCGATTCTACGGGAATAATGAGACCTCAAGAATAATAAGGGCGCAGCCATGAAAACGCGTCATTTCGCACGTGGGTTTATATGACGTCAGAGGACATAACTGAGGATGACGCTGTGAAATCAACGTAAGAAATTGGAATAATGATATAAAACAAAACGCAGCGTTTTACTGAGTTTTGCTTACAAATCATTATATGCAAAAATGATTGGCAAAGACGAATTTAATACATTAAATGAATATACTTTTCTTCAAATGGTATATAAGGCGGACGGGTCATTCGGAACACCACTCGGCCAATCTCACGATCATCCGAGGTCTGAGGTGCGTTCGTTAGAGCGAATAAGAGAACTCAGCAACTTTAAGATAACTACCGGTATACAGGGACCATAGGTTGTTCAAATATGCTATATTTGCCTAATTCCGTGGTTATTTCTAAAAATAGCTCTAGACAACTGTGATGACGTCTGCAAAGCAAAGAAATTTGGAGCTAGAAAATAACTTGCTCATTTTGTGTTTGTGTTGACACAGACTACTTATTTGTGAATTCCTTGCTTAAAGAATAATTGAATATTTTGATAAGGAACTATACATAACATATGAATAACTCAGTTTCCTTTATCCGTGGCCTATCAAAAAAGTAGGTTAAATTACGAACAATACTGTGAAGAAATTGGATGCTACACATGCATATTATGCCTTAAGTCTAGTCCATAAACTTGGACTTTAAAAAATGTAAATAAATACTAGAATCTGTTCATTTTAGAGGACTACCATTTTCAAATTCAGAAAATCCAAAAAATTTAGATAAAAGATAGATTATGTTGAATTTTGATTGACCAATCTCATTTTTCACAGCAAATTTGATCAAAACATATGAAAATGCATTCTCAAAATAATCTGTGGAGGAATTTTATCTTGCCTATATTCGTTCAATATTCTTTTTAATAGCCACAGATAAAAGACAACCAACGACTTAAGGCATATCAACCATATTTACAAGACAAATATTGCATGGTTTAGTGTGATGTCTCTGTAATGTTAATGAGATTAAAGCATCTACATGGTGCCGTCTCTTTAAAGCCTTTCAATTTACAGTGCTTCTTTTTAAAATTATACTTAGTTAGGTCTAAATGGCAATGTCAATTACGCCAATAAAACTGTGTGATAATTCAATGGACACTGTAAGCTGCCACATAGACATCAACTGAATTTGTGGAGATGGCAAACTGACAGACATCCTTAACAGAAAAAACTTAGGCCTAATTGCTGGGGAGGGATTCTCAGCGCATTTCTGAAACAGTTTAATTTCCAAGAAATGGTATGTGGCAAGAAATGGTCACCAGTCAGTAAATGTCTCATTACAAATGTTTTTTCTTTCGCCCGTTTTCTAGGCTATGCCTAATTTCATATTATCTTTTTCAGTAAATAATGGCTGAAAAATCTTAATTTTTGAGAATGACGAATCATACTCAAAAATAAACGTTTTTCAGCCGTTATCAAAGAATCTAAAGATATCCATATAAGGATACGATGGTTTCACGCCAGTAGTAGCCTTAGCGATGTCGAATGTTTTCACTCATAGTTTCGAGTGCTAACACCATTTTAACTGACGTCATCGAGGTTTTCCAAGGTTTTTCCGTATTTTTTTTCTGGAAAAGTAACGCAACTCTTTGCGGCTTTTCCCGCTTCTAGATAACGCGTGTAAAAAAATTAAATAATCAAAATCAAAAAGAATTTCGTGTCGTAATGGCGGCCTCCATGGAGGAGGATGATCTCGCGAGATTTCGCCATTTTGTTTTATCATTTATTTTTATTTATCTACTTTTTATTTCATTTTACTTCTGTCGATCATTATCAAAATTTAAATTGTAGTGAACATGAGAAAAGGATAAGAATCAGCCTTACATGTATAAAGTTGCACATATTTGTTTAGAATCTCGTCTGGATACGATTTCTTTTTATCCTCCGCAATGACGTCATTCTACACTTTGGAGAATTAAGACGTTACTTTTTCCCGCTAAAACAACGTCATTGTTGTTGCGTTTTAACGTAGGGGTAAAAACCGGGATAAGACTTGAAAGAGATGAAATCTATAGCAATATTCCCGGTTAAGACTTGAAAAGGATGAAGTCTATCATATAATTTGTAGTTTGATTTTTTTAAAACAAAATGTAAATACAGCTATTTTAGCTAAAGCTACGCCGGCCAACAATTTGTCGAAATCGCATCCTTTAGGATTGAGACCTGACCCAGTTTCAATAATACGTGCGCCCATATTCAAAGTACCCTCTTACATTTTTACGAAGAAAAACCAATCAGAATTGTATTCCGTATCTTTCACTCATATTAGGTTAATTTCTTCCGATGTTAGCACTTATCTAAATGACTGTGATTGAGGAAATGAATCTAATATAATAATAGGTTTAACCTATAGACGGGAAAAGTCATTCTTGATTTACTCCTTCACTCTCATTAAGCCAGAATTTAATATCAAAGCTCATGCACCCCAACTTCTTGCTGTATCGACGCGTATGAATGATGTATCAAATTCAACATTCAACATTGAAGTGTCTGTCTGTTCTGACCGTCCTTTCTTTTTTCGCTTCAATGGGGTTTTGGCCACCTTTTGTCATTTTTAAGTCATATTTGTTCTACTCCGAAGATATTGTCACTGGAAAAAAATAAGTGCAGTTGTAATGCGAAATTAACTTGCCCAAGTGCTGTGCAGAACATGCACATAATAACTTATTTTCCGAAGACCAAAATAGGCTATTTATCAAATCGATAGCTATTTGCTTTTTCTAATTTATTTCTAGTTTGATTTCCTCAGTCACAATTTAGATAAGTGCTAACATCGGAAGAAATTAACCTACTATGAGTGAGAGATACTCAATACAATTCTTATTGGTTTTTCTTCGTAAAGAGTGTAAGGGGGAATACTTTGAATATGGGCGCAAGTATCATAGAAACTGCGCCAGGTCTAAATCCTAAAGGATGCGATTCCGATAAGAGTTTGGCTGGCACATCTTTAGCTAAAATAGCTGTATTCGCATTTTTTTTAAAAATCAAAATGCGAATTTTGTTAAAGATTTCATCTTTTTTCAGGTCTAAACCGGGAATATTGCTGCAGATTTCATCTCTTTCAAGTCTTATCCCGCTTTTTACCCCGACGTAAAAACGCAACAACAATGACGTTGCTTTGGCGGGAAAAAGTAGCGTCTTATTTCCCCAAAGTGTAGAATGACGTCATTTGCGGAGGGTAAAAAGAAAACGTCATCCACACGAGATTCTAAGCAAAATGTGCAACTTTTTTCCTGTAATGCTGATTTTTATCCTAGTTTTACGTTCACTACAATCTAAATTTTGATAATGATCGACAGAAATAAAATCAAACAAAAAAGTAAATAAATTAGAATAAATAATGAAACAAAATGGCGAAATCTCGCGAGATCAGCATCCTCCATGTAGGTTGCCATTACGACACAAATTTAAACTTTGATGGTATATATGGCGTGTGGTGTGTTGCAAAATTCTATTAAAAAAATATTTGTTCAATAAAAAAATAATTATGGAGTAAAAGGTAAATATATTTATCAAATTAAATAAATATATTGTTAAAAAGATATTTATGTGGTAAAAAATATATAGGGCCTATTTATGCAATAAAAATATTTTTCTTACTAAAAAAATATTTATTCTATAAAAGATATTTATTTGTTTGAAAAAAAAAAATAAAATATTTTCAAAAAGAAATATTTATTATGTAAAAAGACACGTTATGTGTGGTAAAAAAAAATATATATATATTTTTTTTAAGAAAAATATTTATGGAATAAAAAAAATATATATTTTATGTAAAAAAAAATATATATGGACTATAATTAGGATTGTGGGATAGCTTATTGAGTAAGTAAGAGCAATTCTGATTGGATAGCGTGTTTCAATGCGTAAACCTAAATATCCGAAGCTTTTTGGTCGTTTTTATGCTAAGGAGTTTGTGTTAAAGTAGTTCCGGCCGAAAATGTACCGGTTTTCACCGATCTATGTCATCTTCATATGGCGTCCACGGCCCAGAATTTGCCCCGCATCTCTGGCGATCGCTAGGCAGGTTACCGACCCTTGAACGGCGATTTTGGTCATCTCAGTAGCCGTCGCTAGGCCGGCAGCGGGCCGATCGCGCCGAGGCGAAATATTCACGGGAGTGAGACACCCAATGCAGGGCTCGAACCCTCGTGTTGATCTAGTCAATGCCTACAATCGTGGCGAGTTTTGTTGTGTTGCAACGAAAAGCAGCGAAGCTAGAGTGATTCGTGCTAGTGCCGCGCCTCGCCGCAGTCAAGCCGCGATTTTAGCGACGCAGCGAATGCAGCTCTGCTCTCGAAACGTCGTTTTGCTTCCAGCACCCAGAATTTGCCCCGCATCTCTGTCGATCGCTAGGCAGGTTATCGGCCCTCGAGCGGCAATTTTGGACGGCTCAGTAGCCGTCGCTAGGCCGTCAGTGTGCCGATCGCACCGAGGCAAAATGATCACAGGAGTGAGACACTCGATGCTGGGCTCTAACCAATACACCGATCCCTTTGTTGTAGGTACCGTCGTGTTATTCTAGTCAAGCCCAAAATCGTGGCGAGTTTTGTTTGGATGCAACGAAAAGCAGTGGAGCTAGAGTGATTCGCGTTGGAGTCGCGGTCGAGCCGCGATTTTAGCGGCGTAGCGAATGCATCTCTGCCCTTAGAAGCGTCGTTTTGCTCCAAGTACCCAGAATTTGCCCCGCATCACTGTCGCTCGCTAAGCAGGTTGGCTTTTGTGGTCCACCATGATGAAATATACGAACCAATCAGATACGCTGTTACATACTCAGGTAGCTATCCCACAGTCTTAATTATAGTCCATATATATTTTCTTTTTATAAAAAATATATAGATTTTTACCCCATAAATATTTTTTATCATTCTTTTTATTGAATAAATATATTTTTATACTAAAAAACTATTCTTTTTTTTAAACAAATATTTTTTTCATACCACATAAATATTATTTTTTTTACAATATAAATAACTGATTTTAGTCAATATATACAACCTTTAAAAAAAAAAAATATATATATATATATATAAAAATATACATTTTTCTACCAAACAAAATATTTTTTCAGTGACATAAATATTTCTTTTTCGAATATAATTAGTTTATTTTAGTCCATATATATATTTTTTACTCCATAATTATTTTTTTATTGAACAAATATTTTTATATATAATTTTGCAACACATCACACGCCATAGGTATATGAATTTCATTTTGATTTTGATTATTTAAATGTTATACACGCGTTATCTAGAAGCGGGAAAAGCCGCAAAGCGCCCTTCGGGCGCTTTGCGTTACTTTTCCCGTATAAATAAATGACAAAAAGCAAACAGCAATCAATTTGATAAATAGCCTATTTGGTCGTCGGAAAATATGTTATCATGTGCATGTTTTGTACAGCACCTGGGGAAGTTTAATTAATTCATATTATAACTGCACTCATTTTTTCCAGTGACAATATCTTCGGAGTCAAAAAAAGTCAACAAAAGATTATTTTTTCTTTGTTTTGTTCGTATATGACATAAAAATGACAAAAAGCGGCCTTAAACCCATTCAAGCGAAAAATGAAAGAGCGATCGGAACATACAGATACATAATATTGAATTTGATACATCATTCATACGCGTCGATACAGCAGTACAGGAGCTTTATTGTTAAATTCGGTAGCTTAAGTTGAGAAAATGAGTAAATTAAGAATGGATCTTTCTTCAAATTACTTTTTCCTTCTATAGGTTGAAACTATTATTATATTAAAAATACATGTAGTCCGTCTATGTACATCCGAGTTTGATCGTGAGATTGGCCGAGTGGTGTTCCGAATGACAGCCTTGTATGAGCATGTGGGTGGCATTTCTTACAGTTTCACAAGTTCTAAAAGGAAAGGTCTAGTCAGTTCGTGCATCACTGAGCGTCCTGTATTATATTGGTTCGATCGAGATGAAAACAATTTCATGGTGTTATTAGGTATAGTCTAGGTCTTATATTTTCTTTAAGCGGTCACTAAGCTTTCTTGTTGCATTGTGTGGTTATGTCACGAAAACCGTCAATAATTCTCTTAATACATGACCATATTGTATTAGTTTTGAAGCAGAGAAGGTAGAAAATCCCGGGCATTTGCCGGGAAGATGTTTCAAAAAAGTTGAAAAAGGATAAACAAAATTAGCGATATTTATAACTTCCCTTCAATAAAATTAGAATAGAGGTTCTATGAATAGCTTTATATGTCTTCACAAACCCACCAAACGCTTACAAAATTCAACTATACAATTGAAATCTTGAATAATTCCTACCGATTATTTTTTTAATGTTGTTGTTGATCTTTTCATTTTAGTGATTTTGGGGCGTTTTTGAATGTTGTGAGCGAGTTTTTGTAATGAATGAATGGAGCACTGAATTAGCGAATTAGAATGGTTTTGATTGAGATGAATGCCAATTTTTTACGATGTAACAAAATGTACATGATATCATTTCAGGTTTTAGGAAAATGGTACATCCAGGGCAGATTGCCCTCCTGTTTGTGGTCCGGATCTAATGAATTTGACAATTGGTTTTTTATTCAGAGTATGGAAAACAACCATGTGATAGCTAAGGAAACATGGAGGTATGATTTCATAGCTTTCTAACCCCCGATCCCCGACGGCGGCACACATCCCTTCCGACATTTGTCTTTAGCAAATTTGTGTAAACGGGCTAACAATTGGAGGCAAGGAAGGACAGTAAAGAGAGTACTCGATATTCATTACCCCCCTTACATAAAATATACATAAAAGTATCTTTAACTTGCTTCCCATTTCTTCAAGAATCAATCAGACGCTAACAACTCCAATTATGTTAGTGAAATCTCGATTTTTTTCACATTTGTTTTTATTTTGAATGTAGCTTTTGATTGTATACATTTTAGTAATTTTCAGCGTTTTTGATTGATTGAGTGAACGTTTGGAATCGTAAATGGGGCGCTTGGTGGGTGATTTAGAATGGTTTTGATTGAGATGAATGTCAATTTCATGATGTTACTAACTGTACTAGCTAGATGCACCAGCCGCTGAGAGAAAATTAATAAAGGCGGTGTTCAACCCCATACCAACAAACAAAATCATCCGCCGAGCGTCAAGTGTTCATGAAGAATTACTTTTTCAAGGGCGGGCTAAGTGATCTCTTTATTAAAGTTTGGCTCCTGCTAAATCGTTATTAACGCTGTTTGCACTTTCGATGCCTTGTAGCCAAATGAAGATAAGGTAAGATAAGATAAGGTTTAGTTATAGACGGCAAGACATTACAAAAAGTACTGTCAATGGAATGATATTGAACGAGTGTGCGAATATAGTTTTGAGTGAAAGTTTTGGGAAAGAATACATTGCCGTTAATTTCGCCCGTTTTGGACGAAATTAGTGGTATTTTATTGCCTCCCATTTAAAGATCTACCTATGAGGGTTGTTCAAAAATTAATAGGTTTTTGTCTAACAAAACTTAATTTTTGAAGCAATGAAACTAAATTTAGTATCATTCGCTGTCGGATTTCAATCCACATATGGTTATGTAAAATTGATATAGCTAACGAACATAGTGCGCGCGCATCTGCCATATAAAATGCCATGGCAACGAGTACCCAGCGCAGCATTTAAAGTGATTCATATATTTGGTCTTCATAAGTAGATACTCTAAATATTCTAACTGTTGAAAAACTTGAAAATTAATTAAGTTGCTGGAATAAGTATTACGAATGCCTTGTCTGGATTTGAAGTATTTTGACAGTAATTTTTTTCGATAAGATTCTTTTATAATGTGGCGGAGTAAGTGTTTCGGAACGTTCTAGACGACGTCAACTGAATGCTTTGGGTTTTGATCTTTAATTATTCTATTCGAAATCTAGAAAAATACCGAAATACACAAATCAAATACTTGTGATGCTGAGAGGGATTGGTTCATTCTTCAAAATGCTTTATTTTAATCGGTTTAGACACTTCCTTGCCCCGTTAGATAAGAGGAAGAATGAACTGAAAGAAACTTCCCCGGGACTATCTTGCCGAGTCACTGGAAGACATCGGCGATTTACTTTGGGGTACCTTTCTGTAAACTTTGAATTTGTATTTTTCCATTTAACTTTTATACAAACCCTAAAAGCACAACTTAATTACAGGAGCTCTTAATTCCTCCTTCTTCCATGAATAACGAGCCGTTACAAGCTAAATAACACAACATCCAATGTGTTAATTCTCGACAACGCCGGTTGCGTTATGTACTGTTCGCCGTAACCTAATACCCATGAATTTTGTTTGGGTGTTAAATGCATCGTTCAACTGCTTCAGGTTTTGGCAACTTTTAGAATATAAAGTGTCCTGTTAATGTGAGTTTACTTTTTCACATAACTATAATTCAGTGATCATTAATTGACCTAATCCGGATAAATATTGAACAACCCTCGTATTTTTTTTTTGTTTTGGTGTCTTCACTATCCAAAGTAAAAATATATAGAGGATAATCGTTTTTTCAGTGTAAGATCGATTTATATTTCATTGAGTGAACAACAAAAGCTTTATTTTCACGAGTGGCAGAGCCACGAGTGAAAATATAGCTTTTGATGTTCACGAATTGAAATATTAATCAATCTTACGCGAAATTTTCTAGGATATATTTTCGTAAAGCGTGTCATTTTGCGCGTGATTGCTATGCAACGTTCATTGTGACGTCACTTATTTCGCCCCGCATAGATAACGTCAAATAGGATGAAATGCACAAAAGCAGGGTATAAGTTTTTGATAATCACTGCTTTTGCTGTGAGATTATCAAGTGATAATCTACCGTTATTTCTCGATAAACTACCGAAAAGCATAAAAGAAATATATATATATTCGATATGAGTAAATAAAATCATTTTGAACAATTTAAATGTGTTTTAAACGATTTCGGAACGTTTTAGCGTGAGTGAGTGAATAGAGCGACGAGCGAGTAAAACTGGAATGGTTTTGATAAAAATGAGTGAACATTTCACTTTGAAATATACTGTAACATTAGCTAATAGAATGTCTTTTTGAACCGACAAAGTGTAAGTTCTAATATGATAATATTTGTGAAATTCTCCAATTCTACCTTATTTAGATCAAAGACTGGCGAATGTACTACAGTAGCAACAAGACTAACCCAGAGGGTAGCCAATAAAGGGATATTCATTATTCAAGACTCGTTTGGTATGTATCAACTACATGTAATAACTTTGGACCAATTATAATTTATTTAATATTGTTGTAGCCCTAATAATTCAATATCTAAGCAAGTAGGTCTACGGTCATAGACATGGTCAAGTGGTTCAGTATGATGCCAGGATAAAAAAAAATCCCATTCCGACATTTCTTATCCGCTCAATAATGTCCTAGACCCTATAGTTATAAATTTAAGAAAGTAGGTCGAAGAGAGTGGTCTAGGTCAATGGTTCAATTTGATGCCAGAATCAAAGACAACCACCTACCAACCATTATTTTTGACTTTATACAGTCCTAGACAAAATAATCAAAAAATTATGAAAGTATGTCAAAGGTTACGGCCAGAGTCAAGGGTAAATCATGATGCCAGAATCAAAAACAATCACTTACCAACTATAATTGCCTTAACCTGTCCGAGACCTCATTATTCAATATTTAAGAAAGTAGGTCAAAGGACAAGCACTGTGTTAAGGGTTCAACATGATGCCAGATATTAAAGACAATCATATACAAACCTTTATAATTGCCTTTACACAGTCCTAACGCTAATAATCAATATTAATGAAAGGTCAAAGGTCAGGGTCAAGGGTTTATCAGGATGCCAGAATCAAAGACAAACATCTACCAAGCATTATTATTGTCTAAAACAGTCCTAAATGAAATATTTCATATACTTTGCCTAGTTTTGGACAGTAAGCTTTTTTTATTTCTCTCTTATGGCCCTTTCTTTGCTGACGTGAAAGCCTCAAGTACCCATGGTCATTGCCCAATAATAATTTAACAAAGAAATCTGAAAGAGCATATCATAAGGGTCATTTTACTGAAGTTTGGTCGAGTTCTGACGAGTAGTTTAAGAGAAAAAGATCATAAAAGACCAAGAAAGCCCATTTTTATGACAAATATATAGCCTAAGGCACCCATGATATCTATCCAATCAAAATTTAACAAAGAAACCTGAAAGAGCATGTCCTAAAAATAAACTTGGTCTTTAGTGTGACCTCGAGATTCAGAGTTCAAATCTTCTCTTAATGGGAAACAAGTTTTGCAACTATTTAAAATCCAACTTTAAATCTAGGAAAGAATGGAAGGACGGACAGACTAATATACTTACCCACTTACGCACATACAATGACTTGTCTTAGTGGCAACTATGTCGCGTTCACCGCAAACAGGCTCGACAAAAATGTCACCAGTTGTGGCAGTTCTATGCCTGCACAATGACGAAGATATTGAGTTGAATATGATAAGCCATTGTGCAGCACGCCTCTAATGCAAAGGCGGAGTTTCCTGAGTACATTTGTTCTTGCTATATCAACCACATGTCTTTATTAAATGATAATTGTCAAATGTCCCTTTGGCAATTCTAAATCTTTTAAGAAAGGGCTTTCTTTTTTTTAACTGGACCCTAAAATGTTGTATCTCATTAGGATTATTTCAATATGACCTACGTCGCGGGAGTGAAATAACCCCGTTGAATATTTCTAATATTACACGGATGTTATTAAACTATTGTCTTAACTTTGCAAATGAAATTTGAATGCTTAGAAACGTCTTTTCATTGCAGTGAAAATGACAAAATATCATTTGTGATTACCTGGTGTTATACATTTAAAGCTTTATATTTTATTCAGTGAAAAATTAAATTCGTACATTTTCTGTTATTTTGTTGGTTAATGGTAAAGTGATTTGGCCATATCATACAAAGAATATCGAAATTGTGCAAATGACGTAATAACGAATTCATTTCGACCCGTATCCAAAACATTAAAAACACGGCAAAGGCTCATTTTTATCTGTTAACACACGCGTAAAATAAATGGTATTTCATGACTTCTCACTCAATATCCTTTATTTATTTACCCTTTTACCACTCCAACTTCAGGTAATGTACTAAGTGGGGACCAGTATGTCGTAGCTACTGACTACAAGTGCTTTATGATTAATTACGGCTGTGTAAAGAGGTCAGTTGACGGGAACCAGTGTGAAGATATGTGGATCGCCGTTAGCACGCGGAAGAAATATCCCGAACCTTATACGTTTAAAGTGATCGACGCCATCTTGAACAAGTTGTTTGGTTTTGGTATTGAGTCCTTGGATAGAATCAAACATGAAAGACGTAAGTATTGGTTCATCTTGAACTAGAGCTTTTCAAAGAATACAACACTTAATACCCCCATAAGCGCTTTCAGAGAATGAGATACTTGTTGACAATAGGAACTTTAATTCAGATTTATGTCATTAATGCGTGACCTAAATGACCTTGATCAATGACCTTGACTTTATTATGTTTGTATAGGTCTTGTCATGAGCAACACACTTGTGAAATATCATGGCTGTATGACTAATCATTCCAATGTTATAGCAAAAATTAGATTTAATTTTACAAAAATTGACCTAGAAAATGACATTGACCTCAACATATGACCTTAAAGAGGTCTTGGCCCAAGCAATATCTGGAAGCAATATGTGAAATATTAAGGCTCTATCACTTACCGATCAAAAGTTGTGGCCAATGTTAATGATTTTTGTTGAAAAATAGTGACCTTGAAAAATATCCTTGATCTTCACAAACGAACTTGACTTTAGTATTCACAGAAAGGCTGTAACAAGCAATGCACATGTGAAATATCAAGCCTCTGTCACTTATCAATCCAAAGTTATGGACAATATTAAATGTTATTTTTTTCATATTTGTGAATGTATGTGAAGAATAGATATTGTCAAACTTCAGAGAGATACCCCTTGAACCAGGACGATTTAGGACTTTAAAAAATTATATTTATCCATCTTACACAAAAAACAAACGATTATTCAATTTCTTTAATGCAAAATGAGACAAAATATAGAAAAAAAATTAGATGATTTTTCTTCAAGTACATCATTTTACAAGTGATTACTTTGCAACATTCACAGTGACATCACTTATTTGGCCCAGCTTAGACAACGTCTGATAGGGTACAATGAATAAAAGTGGGCTATAAGTTTTTGATAATTTCACTGGTTAGACAGTGATTTTATCAAAATGATTATCTACCTTCATTCCTCGAAAAACCAGCTAAACACTCAAGAAATCTCCTTCATCTCTTCGTTAATCTTTTTCAGCTTGTGAATGAAACAGAGACACAAGACAAGGAACATACAACAGAAATAACAATCGCAATTTGTTATGTTTAGGATCTTTAAGTATCAACAACCTAACTAATGAAGAACAATCTTTTAAGAAAACTTAATGATTTGTGCACTGAATAAATGAAACAAGTAAATTCGTTGAATTGATATCCCTCGCCGAAAGTATTTTCATTGTCAATGGAGTTAATATCAAACTTAGGTACAGGTTATCTTTTAACTACATCAACCTATAGTTTTCAAGAAATAGCGCGGAAACGAATATCACTATGTATGTATATGGCCTAAACAGTCAGGGGCAGTAACTCTAAATTCGACTGTCGAACTGGGTAACCCCGACGATATGCGCATGTCCTCATTGCAGTGAAGTTGTGTGCCAAGTTTCATTGAAATCCGGTCTATAGTTTTCAAGAAATAGCGCGGAAATGAATATCACTATGTATGTATATGGCTTAAACAGTCAGGGGGCAGTAACTCTAAATTCAGCGGTCGAACCGGGTAACCCTGATGATATGCGCATGTCCCCATTGTAGTGAAGCTGTGTGCCAAGTTTCATTGAAATCCGGTCTATAGTTTTCTAGAAATAGCACGGAAACGAATGTCGGACGGACGGACAGACGGAAGGACGGACGGACATGGCAAAAACAATATCCCCCCCGAAAAATTTTTTCGGCGGGGGGTAACAAAGTTGCAGTTGCATTTGTTATGTGAATTAACAGTGAAAAAAATTGGTTGCAGACTTCTATTATAGGTGTAAATGACTAGAGGCGCTTGAGCGCCTGATTCGATCCACAGGCCTTAATATCCTGATAATGATTATTAGAGGATGATAATGCTATTTAAAAAAATCATGATAAATGAACAACATATTGAAAATTGACTTCTGTCTGTAAAACATATATTTTTCATCCAATCACAATAATTTTGTGAAGTCTGATATTGGCTTACCCAAGGATCAATCCAATGAAATCGGTTGAAATTCAAAAACAAAAATTTCAACACTAATAGAATGTTACTGCACAATATACAATGTAATTTGTCCGCAAAATTTTGATTGTAGATCTTTCCCCTTTTCATTAAACAATACTAAAAGGATGTTACTTCACAATAATTGTTTGTCATCAAAACAAAATTCTAACTAATGATGATAAAAAGTTAAATATTCAATCCAATATATTTATTTTATTCTGCCCAATGCCATAGAGTGCAGTCAACTCAACTCTTTCCATCCCACTCTGAACCTCAGTAGGTCAGTACATGTTTTACTTTACACCAATTGTCCTCTTTGTGCAGTCACCCTTCGTTCAACTAAACTGGCCAATTCTCATGGGATATTCAAAGGCTGCCTATTTCAACTAATGTTTCTATACAATTGGGTCTCAACAAAGGTTTTGTTCCTTCTTATTTTCAAGCCTTACAGCTGTCAAATTTTGTAAGTCTAGAAAAATTCTTCAATTAGGTGATTCCCAAAGGGCGATCAAATATTCACTTTTTATCCTGAAATGTCCTCTGCCAATAAAATGCATGCTGTTCAACTAATCAAAATAGTCTTTGCAGACTGATACAACTTCGCAGAAATAAAATTTCTATGATATTTGGTTGAAATCCATCTGTTTAAACTTTGAGAAAGTTTGTTTTCCCCATGTTGGATATTTCACTATATAACATATCTGAAGAAATTACCTCTGCCCATGAAAGACATATTTTTCATTTGATCACAATACTTTTTGTAGACTGATAAAGGATCACTAAAGATTCATTCCAGTAAAATTTGGTTGATATCCATCATTTAGATTCTGAGAAAATGAATTTAAAAGTTCCACTATACAACATAAAGAGAAATGACCTCCACCCATAAAATACATATTTTTCATCTGATCACAATAATTTTTCATAGAATTGTTGAGGGTCACTCAAGAATCATTCCAGGGAAATTTGGTTGATATCCATCACTTAGATTCTGAGTAAATGATTTTCTAAGTTACCACTATATAACATACAGAGAAATTTTTCATCTGATCACAATGATTTTTTGAATGCTGATAGAGGGCCACTCAAGGATAATTTATGTGAAATTTTATTTATATCCATCAATTACTTTCTGAGAAAAGTCACCTTTTACCAAAAAAAATTAGAAAGCCATGAATGGCTTGAGTTGCTCCACAGGCTTGAAATTCTTGTAAAGCAATAAAAGTTTTGACTAGACTTTTAGATATTTTGGATTCTACTGATGTTGAAAATGATTTTGAAAGTTTCAATTATATAACATATAGAGAAATGACATCCGCCCTTAAAATGCATATTTTCATCTGATCACAATAATTGTTTGTAGACTGATTAAGGGTCACTCAAGGATTATTCCAGTAAAATTTGGTTGATATCCATTGGTTAGATTATGAGAAAATGATATCCAAAGTTTCCACTATGTAACATATAGAGAAATGACCTCCGCCCATAAAATACATACTTTTCATCCGATCACTATAATTTTTGGTAGACTGATAGAGGGTCACTCAAGGACCATTCCAGTGAAATTTGGTTGATATCCATTTGTTAGATTCTGAGAAAATGATTTCCAAAGTTTCCACTATATAACATATAGAGAAATGACCTCCGCCCATAAAATACATAATTTTCATCCGATCACTATAATTTTTGTTAGACTGATAAAGGGTCACTCAAGGACCATTCCAGTGAAATTTGGTTGATATCCATCAGTTACATTCTAAGAAAATGATTTTCAAAGTTTCCACAATATAACATATAGAGAAATGACCTCCGCCCATAAAATGCACATTTTCCATCCGATCTCAATAATCTTTTGTAGACTGATATAGGGTCACACAAGGATCATTCATGTAAAATTTCATTGGTATCCATTAGAATCTGAGAAAACTCACTTTTTACCATATTTGGAAATTAGCCACGCCCATTAAATCCATGTTTTTCATTGGATCAGAATTTCTTGAACAACTTTGAAAGAGGGTCACCCAAGGATCATTCCTGTGAAGTTTGGTTGAAATTCATCCAGTAGTTTCTGAGGAGAAGATTTTTAAAGAAAAAGTTTACGACCGGACGCACGGACGCACTGACGGACGCACGACGGACACAACACCATGACAATAGCCCCAGTGGCTTTCAGCCAGTGGAGCTAAAAATTGTGATCAGATAAAAAATATGCCTTTATTGAAGCTAGGCTTAATTCCCCATGTACCCAGCTATAAACAGTGTAAATAATTTAAATAATTAGCTCACCTGAGCACAACATGCTCAAGGGGAGCTTTTAAGTTCACCCCAAGTCTGTCATCCTTGGTGCATCGGTAAAAATCTTAAAAACTTCTTCTCCTGAACCACTGGGCCGCATCCAATGAAACTTTGCCAAAATATAATTTGGTGACTGGCTTTTAAAATCGTTCACGAAATTCTGATTGGCCCATAAATACGGGAATGGCAGTACTTTGCAAGAAAGTTACTGAGATCACTGGACAAAAAAATTCAGGTGAGCGTTTTAGGGCCATTCTAGCCCTCTTGTTTTTAGCTCCACAAGCCCAAAGGCAGGCTATTGTCATTGTGGAGTGTTTTTCGTGAATGTGTGCATTAGTCCATCAGTAAACTTTTACTTTAAAAATCTTCTCCTCATAAAGTACTGGGTGGATTCCAATCAAATTTCACAGGAATGTTCCTTGGGTAACCCTCTATCAGATTAGTTTGTGCCCAGGTGTGCTTAAAAGAAAATAAACCCTGCCTTGCCATGCCCATATATTGGGTCAATTGAAATTATAAGATCCGTGCCAAGTTTCATTGAAAGCGGCCCAATGGTTTATGAGAAGATTTTTTACGATATTAATGTGAAAAAAATGTCCCACCCTACCATGCCCTTATTTGAGGGACAATCAAACTTTCTGGAACAGTTTACGTTTAGGGTCACCCAAGGAACTTCCATGCCAAGTTTCATTGAAATGGGCCCCATCACATTTTATTCAGCAATCTTAGTAAAGAGTCACCCATGGAAGATCCATACCAAGTTTTATTGAAATCGGCCTATTGTTATGGGAGGAGAAGATTTTTAAAGATTTTACAGTGAGAAAATGCCCTTGCCAATCAAAATTTATTTAACAATTTGAGAAGAGGGTTACCCAAGGATCATTTTCACCATGTTTCGTTAAATTCAGCCCATTGATTGGGAGGAGATGTTTAAAGAAAAAGTTTACACACGGATGGATGGACGCATGGGCGGACAATCCGCCATGACAATAGCTCGCTGGCCTTTGGCCAGTGCAGCAATAAATGAATCTTCCTCAAAATTTCAGATATTTTATGCTGTTTCTTTTTTTGTCAAGTTATCTGTCCGGTTAACTAATTATTTATCAAATTGTCTCTAAGATGGGACTATAATTTTCAACACAATCTATTAATTTTTCATATTTAAAAAAGATTTAAAAGTTTTATCACAGTATCTATACCATTTTTTAAAGTGTCTTTACGGACAACAACACTCAATTTTGCAGACATAGCATGCAGATGTAGCTTTATTACATTCGTAACCATTTCCTACAATATATCATGTTTTATGTGTCTTTTCGTGTTTTATGCGATTACTACGTGACTTAAATGTTTTATCACAGTGACTACACGGATGAGGTCGCTCGTTGCTGTGGACTAGAGCATGTCTCTGTAACTCATTACCAGTTCTAAATGACTTCCCACAATGCTCACATATAAATGGTTTGTTATCTACAAAAGAATGAAAAATAGCTTTAAAAATAGATATTTATCTTTACCAAACAATTTCTTCAATCTATCGATAAATCATATCACAAAATCATAACCCAGGGATTAGTTTTTAAAAACACAATAATATAAAGACACTGTAAAACTTAATATTTCCACAAAATGCCATCATCAAAAAAAACAACAAAATCTTATCACTAAACTATAAAAGTACAAATTAACTAAGCCATTTGATTATATTCAAAAAGGATATTGTATCAATATACATGTATCGATATATGATTTTATTTCGAATTGTAGCCACTTTTCAAATTTTGTCCACAGGCTCTTTCTATTTGGACAAGTATGAAATATGTATGAAACAGATAGAGGGTATATCCATTAAGAGATGAAGAGAGTATATATTAATTTCATGGAGGTATGAAACCAAAAAGCTAATCATACAATGGATTCATACAATGAGTGTAATAAGGTTTTTTAGTTTCATGCCTCAATGAAATCAACAATTATTCTCTTCAATGTTAAGACTTGTCAAAAAAGATACTGATTTCTTATGAGGACTTCTTTGTGTGGAAGCATACAAGATAGTAGGGTACTCAAAATTGTTTTCATTTATAAATAAAACTAATTTTGCATCCAATGAGATGCTTCTAATGGGTTTCAACAACATGAGATTCAATAATAAACAACTGTTCATTCGAAATGTCCATTATTTCAGAGAATTTACTTATGTTGAATTTGATTTGTTTGAATGGGTTTTTATTCAGCTTTCAACAGTATTTCAGTCAAATTGCGGCGGCTGGAGCTCATAACAATGGATTCCTGGTATTTCTCACACCAGTACTACCAATGCATCCTTTCCTAACCTCCAGCTGCTATCCAACATAGGTCTACGATAAATTTGGTGTGAGACAAATAGTCAGAAAGGATGAGTGCTGCCGTCCAGGATCAAACCCCGGACCTCTATATTGACAGTCCGACGCACTACCACTGAGCTATGATAGCGTCACTTATATTGAAGGGACCTTTAATAATGGTCTCTATAAAATCGGTAGCTTAAAAGACAAGGTCGCTTGAGCAATATCAACAGTATTGTAGTCCCTGCAGCTTGTTCATCTTCCCATTGTTCCTGTCATTCTTTCACCAGTACATTTCATTTGAGCCACTATTTACCAATACCACTTATGTCTACAACTTATCACAATAACTTCTGACAAATATTCAATCAAAACAGCCTTGACCAGCGAAAATACCGTTGAACCTAGCAGGGTTTTAAGGGATGCAGGTTTTGCTAGTCTGAGAGGCATGTATAATCTAGACTCTCAAAACTATCTGATGCGAGTCCCATTGACCCTCTGGGAATCAACTTCAGAAAGGATGTGAAGACTGATTTAAAAGACCAGACGGTCCTAGGAACTAACATCAGATAGTTTTGAGGGCTCTGGATACTTAATAAAGGGTCAGAGTCAGACTTGCAAAATATGTTTCCCCTTAAACACTGGTCAATGAATCCTAAATTTGATAAACTAGCACAAGCCTTTGATATACTAACCTGAATGCCTGTTTACATGATCTTTCAAGATGAAGTTACTGCGAAACATTTTCGGACAGAATGGACACTTGAGAGTTTTTTCCCTCGTGTGAATTTTGACATGCTGTCGTAGATTAGGTCCGTTATTGAAGGCTTTACCACAATAGTGACACATCTGATCTTTATGAGTATTGTGAAAAAGTTTGTGACTATACAGTTGATCTTTAGTCTTGAAATACTGTAAAAGTGTTTGAATGATGTAGTCAAAATACAGTACTAGACATAGAAAGAAACTTGGGCTGTTTTCCCTTAAAAATGCTTTTCCCCCTCATAAATCAATTTTACCCACTAAATCAAATTCAAATCCAGAGAGAAATTGTACTTGTTTTGCCTAGAATTGGTCATGAATCTTTATCAAAGATTATTTTGTTAGTTAAATTCTAAAACCTTGCAACTACAGCTTGAATCAAGCTGTAGTTATGAGGTTTTTTAATCAAATGATAATCTTGACTTCAATTTTTTGTTCTATATACCTAAATGTGAATGAATGACTTCATATAACAAGAGCACCAACTACGGGTGCCTACGCTCGGCTGTTGAGTGCTGGATGGTGGGAAAAAATCAAAAGCGAAAAAGGGGAATAATTTGCTCAAAATGCATCTAGAGTTATTCCCCTTGATATTATAGGTTGCTCTTTTGATGGTTAATATGTGTGCCAAGTTTCAAGTAAATGCTTTCTGTAGAACCAGAGATATCACAAAATGTCAAAGTTTTCGCACGACGACGACAACAACGACGACGACACACACGCTATAGCAATACCTTGGGTTTTCTCCGAAAACAGCTGAGCTAAAGGTTTAGAAGCTTTCTGCTAAAATATCAAAATCAAGCTTTCCCTTACTGATGTAATTCCCCAACTGGCCCCTTCCAAAAACCTATAAAAATCATTTACCCTTGAGCTGTGACCTTCGACCTTGGGGTTACCTGTAAAGTTCTTTCAAATATCATAATAGAGAACAATTGAGCCAATTTATTTTAAATTCAACCATGTAGGAATCGGTAGCAATTATACTCCGAACAAGCTAAATTTTTACATTTGAGCTTGACCCGTGACCTTCACCTTGGAGCTTTCTGAAAATTTCTTTCAAATGGCATAATTTTTCATGATGGAGAAAAAGTTTATTTGAAATCCATCCATAGAATTAATGCAGAATGCTATGCTCTGAACATTTTTTTTTACAATTTACCTCATGTTGCTTGTGTGTAAGTACACTCTGTGTATTTTATTATTACTGAATGTAAATAATGACATCTTTTAAAACCCTTTTTTTACTAAGCAACTGAATTGAAAGTATAGGATAGATTAATTTTGAGCACTTAGTGTGAAACAGTTTTAACTTCCTGTAAACACATAAGCATTTACAACTGTTTAGCACTCAGCCAAAAAAAAATAATTTGTTATTATTGTGCAATATTAATGAGCAACTAACAGTGGTTGACACTAACAACAGTCCTCAGGCCAAAGACCTATAATTTTTTAGGGACAAGGGTATGAAATTCCTATGCCTGACTTGTTTGACATAGGCTTTTCCACTTGTGGGCAAGTACATTTTTCTAGGCCACTTGTCATAGACAAGTTAATATCAGAGCAAATTTTTGAACAGTACTAAAAAGATCTAGGATCATCCTAATGTTTGTTTCAAAGGGGAGAAAAAATTGTATTTAATGAAGAAAATGCTGGGTTACAACATTTTCTTCATTAAAAACAATGCTTTTTCAATATTATTCAATCCATTGCACACATTTTGATCCTGGACAAACATGAAATTAACTTTTACTTGTTTGTGGATAAGTGGAGAAAATCCGTATTTTTACACCCCTGAGGGAGGACTTGCACTTTATTCTATGAGGCAGGTTCTTCTGGTCTGTAACTTTTATCAGTCAGTGACATTAGTTTTTGAATACAGTGAAAGTCACATCCTCAGATTTTTTAATATAAAACCTCATAAGATGTAGGGAAAACTCAGTGGTGCAAGAAGAAAATGCTTGTATCAAGCATTTTTTTCTTTTCCAAACTGTTTTTCTCCTGTCTAAAATAACCTTTTTTACAATGTTATACCTTTTACATGAGTAATACATTGACTTTGAATTACCAAATACAGTCAAACCTGTGTAGCGGCCACCTGTAATCAGTAAGCAAGCAACCTGTCTTAGGCAAGAGGCCACCGAGTTCCCAAATGAACCAATTGAACTAAAATTGAACTGTATTAAGCAAGCACCTGTCTTAAGCATGCACTTATTCAGGGGTGTGGAATTCCCGTGCCTGACTTGTCCGATACGGGCTTTTCGACTTGAGGACAAGTACATTTTTCTACGCCACTTGTATGTGGACAAGTATATACCAGAGCAAATCTTTATGCAGTACAAAAAAGATCTAGGAGGAAAGATATCTTATTGTTTGTATGAAAGGGGAGAAAACATTGTCTTTAATGAAGAAAATGCTGGGTTACAGCATTTTCTTTATTAAAAACAATGTTTATCTCAATATTTATCATTTCGTTTTTTTTGTGTGTGTGTGGGCAAGTTCATTTTGATCCTGGACAAGTAGAAAATTTACTTTTACTTGTCCATGGACAAGTGGAGAAAAGTCGTATTTCCACACCTCTGACTTATTAAATATCCTTTACATGCTTGATTAAGACAGGTTTGACCTGTACTCAGTGAAGAAGACATGTCATAGTCAAGATCTAGTCATGAGCAGGGCTTGTGTTTGATCCTTAAGCCAGGGTTTTGACTCCCAAATATCCCATTTTGACCCTCAAAAAATCCCTGCTGAGGGTCATTTTGACCCACTGAACTTCTAGTGGTGCAACCTATGCAATATGAAAGATTGTTTTCTTCATACTATTACAAAATATCTATATAAATGATACAACATAAACAATAAAGTGTGTCTACACTTTATTGTTTTTGTCATTTCAGTTATGTAAATAACTTAAAAAACTGACAAGTTTTCATGTTTTGCTCTTTTTTGAACCCTACAAAACCAGTTTTGACCCTCAGAATTATCAAGTCAAGGGGTCAATGACTCCCAAATATAAAAAGCAAGCACAAGCCCTGCATTAGAGCCTGTGGCAAGGTAAACTGTCCCTGAACTGTGAACTATTGTTATTAAACAATTATCCAGCAATGATTACAATTATAGACAATGGCATGACCTTGTAAGTTAAATGGTCCTCCTTAGATAACGTCAAATAGGGTGATGAGCGAAAACCAGTTTGGCAGTGAGCAGTGAAGTTACAAAGCGATAATCTACCAATATTTTTCAATGATCAACCGAGAAGCATTTAAGTAGTGGACCTATAATAGTTCAACAACAATTCAGAACTCGTGATTTTACAAAATGTTGTCTGAGGTTTCCTAATGAAACCACCTCGGTTAACACTGTTAAAGTTCCTTTCCTCTTAAACCATGTGGCATAATTAAGGGTCCACAACCTTAAATAAAATGCATGTCCTTACCTTATTACAAATATTACATTTATGTGTCTTTACATCCGTATGACTCAGTCTGTGTCTGTGAAGGTTCTTCTTATCAAACAGAATCCCACACATGTCACAGGGGAGCTATCTCACATGAAAAATAAACAAGATAAGTTTGTGAAACATGAATGCCCCATGAAACTGTGTTCAGGATGTAAAAGCGTTTCCCGAACGCTTTCAGATGATACCCCCCTTTGCACATGCACATATGTGCAAAGCAAGATATCATTGCAAAAGCACTTTGCTAACGTTTTCATCCTGAACACAGGGCTGATGTTTTTTTAAAATTTGACCTTGACAGATGACCTTGGTGTCTTTAGATGCACATCATTGAGATCTATCATCATACCAAAAATGAGCATTGTATCTTGAACAGCATTGAATTAATTGGCAATGTTAAGTATTTTGGTTAAGTGTTGCAGACAGATGGACAAGGCTAAAACAATATGCCCCCGATCTACATACTTTATTCTTTATTGCATTAACACAAATGTTCATAGCATATCAAATTCAATATAAAATAAATTCATATATATGTGAGGGCATAAAAAACATCTTATCTACCAAGCTGAATACAGGAATAATTCTGGCTCAGAATAAGTGCAAAAATATCTTATTTAGCTAAATCTAATGAGTAATCAAAAATTTCCAGCAAGAAATTTGACCAAATTCTTCTTTCATTTTGATTTGAGATTTTTCTCTCATTTAAACAGTTTGTCTTATTTACACCAACACCAACCCTTTCATTAATGCAAATGCAAACAGTGCCAATGTTTTTATGTTTTAAGATAATCATGACTAGAAAATACTTGGGTTTGAATCCAAAACAGACGAGATTATAAAAAGCTGCCCAATGCTAAAAATATCCTTCGTAGTCTAAAGTATTGTCAGGGTAAAAAAGAAATTACATTTGAGTTATCTTTAAAAATCAAATTATATTCTGGTTGATCCTTTTCTATACCTCCAGTTAAAACAGGTATATTCTTGGCCTAAATTTAGCATGACAAGAATTACATGTATTACGAACCTTGTCATCTTTTTTTTCCTTTCCCCTTATTCCAGGTGTACATTTTTTCTTTCTCCTTATTTTCTGATTCTTCTTATTCTCCACACATTCTACATCAGCTGGATCATCAAGTTTTTGTTGGTTGTTACCAAACACATCCACATTGTCAACTTGCTCTTTAACCTCCTTGGGACTTGAAGAGATAGGATTGGTTGATTCAATAAGCTGAACATCACTTTTATGTAATTCTTCAATTTTTCCTGAACCAGCATCAAAGTTGTCAATGATACACTGTCTGGAAGGTACACCTGTGAGGTTTTCTTTAACTCTTAAGTCCTCATTACCTTTGATTTGTGAGCTTGTGCTAGGTATGGGTTCAATCGAGTCATGTGTCAATTCAATTTTAGTTTGAACAAAAGTGTCCTCAGTTTCAGAACAGTTTAATTGATTATCATCCTCTCCAGCAGTCTGAACTTGAGAGTTTTCTCCAAAAGAAGTCCATGTCTTATCATTGCCATTTATACATTTATTGGCATATTGAGTTTCTTTTTTCTCTATTACTAGAACTCTATGTTTATCTCTGTCATAATTAGTTGTATCATCATCTCTGAATATTGCATCCTTATGCTTCTCACTCCCAGCTGATTCAATGGGTTTCTTTCTAGCATCACATATATCTGGAGTCTCAACATCAGAATTGACTGAGAGAATTTCATTTCTGCTTGAAAAAGCTTTATTATTATGTCCGTCTTCAAAGCAAGTTGATTGTTTAATGTCATCTCCCTGCCTCACAGTATAAAAACCATTGTCTAAGATTTCTAAAAGATTTCTATCTGTTACTACTACTTCATTGCTGATATTACCAGAAATTGCTCCAGATGTTGATTCAAGTTTATCTTTCACAACACATTGATTAATATTCATATTTTCTTTTAATTTCTTTGTCCTGTGTGTGAACTTAGTATCTTTCTCTGATGAATTGCAAGTCAGACTGAGAAAATTTTGCAGGAGAATATGTTCTTGAGTTTTACAAATACCAGGAATTATATTTTGACAATCTAAACATTTGAAACTGGTAAACTTTTGGACATTCTCCACCTTCTTATCAGTGAGATCATTTGATTCTGTATCATTTTTGGTATTGTGTAGCAGGTTGGTGATGTTGAGTTGGTGCTCACTGAAGTGATCGAAGTAACACACTAATGACTGGAAATGTTTGCAACAAATCCCACACAGAAATGGAAATAGTGTGTCTGGCATCTTGGTTACGAATATACTCCTGAAAAACAGTAAAAAATGATCAGGACTTTTGCTAGCTTATCAATTTCAGTAGTATTTGACCCCTTGACCATAAAGTTTGGGGGTTAAAAACCAGTTTTTAAGGGGTCATAAAAGCTTGCAAACAAACATATTTATCAGTTTAACAGTTTAAATGAGACACTTTATTGTTTATGTTGACTCATTTATACAGATCCCTTAAAATCATATGAAGAAAGACAAGAGCATGCCTACGGGTGCAATGCTCGGCTGTAGGTCCTAGTTAATGCAAAAAAGGGGAAAAACTCTAACAAAAATGTTCAAACAGTTATCACCCTTGATAGTGTAGATAGCCCTTGTGATGGTGAACACATTATGCCAAGTTTCATGAAGACATCTTCAATAACAACAGAGATATGCCCAAAGTTACTTAACATTCAAATATCAAAGGCAATATTAAAGTTTTATTTATTTTTTACCACAAATTTGACCTTGAAAAACGACCTTGACTGATGATCTTGGTACCAACAGAAGGTCTTGTTGCAAGAAATCAACATGTGAAATATGAATACCCTATCACTTATCCTTCAAAAGTTATGACCAATGTTAAAGTTTTATTTAGTTTTGTCCACAAATTTGACCTTGAGAAATGACCTTGACCCTGACTGATACCTTGAACTTGTTACCAATAGAAAGTTCTTGTCACAAGCAATCATAATGTGAATTACGGCTGAGTTGATGGGACTATTTATTCACAGTAAAAGTTGACTGTGAACTGTTTATCATCCTGTAACCACAGCTGATTTAGCCTATCACAATTATGCTTTATTTGCCTAATGTCGTAGGTGTTTCTAAAAATAGATCTAGACGACTGTGATGAAGTCATCAAAAAACAAAATTTGGAGCCAGAAAATAACTTGATCATTTTGTGTTTTTGTTGACACAGTCTTATTATGTGCTTCTTCCTTGGTATAATTGCATATTTTCGTTAGAACCTATAAATACATAACATATGAAAAAACTCTGTTTTCCTTTATCTGTGACCTGTCAAAATAGTAGGTTAAATTAAGAACAATACTGAGGTGACACCTGAAGAAAATGGAATGCTACACATGCATAGTTAGTCTAAGGCCTCTTCCTTAAACTTGGACTTTAAAAAATGTAAATAAATACTTGAATCTGTTAATTTCAGAAGACTACCATTGTTAAATCCAGAAATTCCGAAAAATTTAGATAAAAGATTGATTACCTCTGTTTCTCATTGATTCATGCCATCTCAATGGATTCATGTATGCCAAACCTCTAATATTTTGGGGGGTTTTGTAAAACCTAAATGTATAAAAGCTTAATTGTGACAAAAAAATTAAAAATATGTTTTAATTTCAAGTATAAGCAACTAATTAATGAATTTAGAGAAATTACTGACTTTCCTAAAATGGCCCACTAACTTCATCATACCATCTTAAATTGAAAATAATGTTTTTGTATGCAACTTGTGCAAATTTTAGCGTTGAAAATGATCATGAGACTTAACTTTTTTTTAAAGATAGTAAAGAGAAAAAAGAATGGCATAAATTCTTTGTTATAATCCCAAATAAGCTCCCTCAATCAGATGCACGAATCCAATGAGTAACTCTAGACAGAATTAAACTGGCAAAGCCAGTGCACTTTAGAGTAAAATTTTGTAACTTACAATTAAATATTAGACTCCGTCGGGATTCTAACCCGGAACCTCTACATCCCAAAGCGAGTGCTCTACCACATCGCTATAAAAGCTAGCTTGTACGCAAGGTAGTGCAAACACCTCTTATACTCAACCCGGCTACATACACCCCCTCGACAATTAAGATTCTTCCACGAATCTTCTCAATTCAACATCATCAACTTCCAAATCACATCACAACCACCTCATGTGGGTTATTTTCGTGGGCTGCAAATGTAACCCGCAATTAAATATTTGACTCCGTCGGGATTCGAACCCGGGACCTCTACATCCCACAGTGAGTGCTTTACCACGTGGCTATAAAAGCTGGCTTGTACGGCAAGGTAGTACAAACACCACTTATACTCAACCTGGCTACAATTTTGCAATAAATTTATTGACTGTGATTATTTTTTGTTTATTTTACATTAGATAATATAAGTATGCAAAAGAGAGTCAAGAAAATATTTTGATGCTCACTTTTATTCAATGCACACACAGATGCTTTTATTAAGATGCAAAAATCTAGGAGAAAAAAGGATATGGGTTGGCCTAAAATACGTAATGGACTGCCTAGCACAAAATGAGGCGAAATGGACCTTCTAGGGGCAACATGTTCTTTCACACACACAAAACCATGACTTTTTTGTGATCAAAATACCATTTTTTATGAACCAGTTAAATGCTAAAAAGAGTATTTCACTGATTATTAGTAGAAATCACAGACCCTAAATATATTTAGAGTCCCTGTTATAAATGGAGAGATTTATGCATTGTGTCATCCTTAGAAAACTAACATTGGCTGACGACTGTCAAAATAGACTTATCTTCAGCAAAACAGCATAATCCATTCGCAATAAACTGTACAGATTTCATCATAAACATTTAATCTTATATCAACCTTAGATTGGTTTCATATTATCATGATTTTTCAGTTAAGTAATAAGATAATTTTCTAATATATGTCTATATAATTCATATTCATGATAAGGCAGCTGAATAGCGAACATGAAATGTACTTTCTGGATGTCTAAATTGAGTTCATGCAGGAAAAAAAATTGTTGGTAAATAATATGTAACAGATTTAGTCCTCAATAAAATCAGCCTCATTGAAAAACACATTGCACTAAAGAAATTAAAGTAATTTATGAATAGATATTTTTCTTTAATGCTCTAAGTTCTTGGTTAAAGAATTGGACAACAAAATGGACATGAAATTAGTGTAATGGGCTTCAACATTTTAGAGAAAACAACCTGAGTGAGATCAATAATCAAACAAAAAATAGTTAAATTAATAATTTTAGGCAACAAAATTGGCAAATCATTGTCTTTGTCTAAAGTTTATTATATAGATTAAAGTCCATTTAGCTGTGTGAATGTCCATTTAACTCCATTTCGTGGTGAATGGTCCAAACTCCATTTCGTGGTGAATGGTCCATTTTGTACATATGGCCGTCTGAGTGCTAGGATATATTGAATTTTGATAGACCAATCTCGAAAGCAAATTTGGCCAAAACAAATCAATAATGCTAGAATAATAAACTGTGAAGGTATTTGATGTTTTCGATCTTCACTTTTTAACATTTTTAGCATATTTTAATAGCCACGGAAAAAGACAAGCATACCCCCCCCCCCCCCCCCCCCCCCCATTAATGGGCAAATCGCAGATTTCTCTCTGCAATTCTTGCTGAGAAATAGAACGATACAATAAATGGAATCTTACAGACAATAAAAAGGCAGAAAAAATACACACTGATAAAATGGAAATCACTGGATAAGAGGGATCTGATTGTTTTGACAGATTATAAATGGCGACTTTTTTAAAAAGGGGGGTAACTTTGTTTCTTAAAAACTTCTACTTCTACTTGTTACTGCTTTTCAGTCAATACTGACTATACCTGTTTATACCTGTTCCGAGACCGTGTGTAAGCCTCTGGCTTCTGTTGGTCCATCTCTTTTAAAGTTTCTTCTCATATTACTGTCCAGGTAGCATTCTGGACTAAACTTTGTAGGGTGGTTGCGCCAATGGTTGTTGAGACGGGTTTTAAAGGAATTTACACTCGGTGCATTGACTACTTCATTCGGTAGAGAATTCCATGAACTAACAACTCTAATGCTGAAGGTATTTTTTCTAATTTCTGTTTTACAAGTTTTCTTGTAAAGTTTTAAACAATTTC
This sequence comes from Fragum whitleyi, assembly GCA_948146395.1. NCBI lineage: Eukaryota > Metazoa > Mollusca > Bivalvia > Cardiida > Cardiidae > Fragum > Fragum whitleyi. The sequence continues at coordinate 46,110,123 of OX411556.1, forward strand.
CTCTAGTGTGAGTATTTGCTTGTATTAATAGGTTGGATTGTGAGGATTTTTCATAGCCATGTAACATTTTGAAAACTTGTATCATGTCTGCTCTAGTACGTCGATATTCTAGGGAAGGTAAGCCCAACTGCTTTAGCCTTTCTGTATAGGGTAAACTTCTAATGCTTTTTACTAGTTTTGTTGCTCTCCGTTGAACTTTTTCTATTGCAACTTTGTGTTTCTGGAGGTATGGAGACCATACTGAACTCGCGTATTCCAGGTGCGGACGTACTATTGATTTAAATTGTATAAGTTCAGAAAAATTGTTTTGTCCAAAAATGTAAAAGTCCTGGAGATGATCCCCAAATTTCTATTTGCTAATTTTATCTTAGATGTAATATGTGAATTGAAGTTCAAGTTTTGGTCTACTATGACTCCTAAATCTTTTTCCACCTGGACATTCTCGATAATTTTTGGAATATTTGAGTTATCTGGTATGGAGTACGAGGTGTCAGGTGTCTTTTTCCCAATGTGAAGCCTTTTGCATTTTTTTATATTAAGGTCTAGGTCCCAATCTTTTGTCCACTGGTAGAAGTTGTTAGCTGTTTGTTGGATTTTTCTCTGGTCGTTTGAAATACATACTGGAGAATAAATCTTGGTGTCATCAGCAAACAACTTTACTGTTGTTTCAGCTACTGTTGGTAGGTCATTTATATAAACGAGGAACAAAATTGGTCCAAGAACGATTCCTTGGGGCACACCACTAAGGACTCTTTTAGATGTAGATTTATTTCCATTAATAATTACTGCCTGAGTTCTATCTTCAAGGAAATCTTTGATCCATAATAACGTTTTCCCTATTATTCCATATCTTTCTAATTTGAGCAGTAATTTATTGTGGGAGATTGTATCAAAGGCTTTTCGGAAATCGAAAAATATGGCATCTAATTCTTTTGAGTTGTCCAGGGTTTGTGTCCAGTCTTCCATAACCTCTAGTAGTTGTAGTGTACATGACTTCCCATTGATGAAACCGAATTGGTCCTTATTAAGAAGGTTGTTGTTGTTTAAATGCTGAAGTATCCTTTTCTTAAGTATTTTTTGCATTAAATTTGAGCAGATGGGGCTTATACTGATGGGACGGTAGTTTCCTGGGTCTTCCTTACTTCCCGTTTTAAAGATGGGCGTGACATTTGCAGTTTTCCATATAGCTGGGAGTTTTCCTTCCTTTAATGATTTATTGAAAATTGTTGTTAGGGGTTTGCATAGTTCTACTTTGCATTCCACTAGAGCCTTTGGGTGAATGTAATCGGGTCCCATGCTTTTATTTGGATTTGTTTCTGTAATCGCTTTTATTACATCTTCTTCTGATATCTCAAAGTCGTCAAGGGACGTTGAGTAGGTTCTTTTATCAAATGTTGTGTTGAGTGTTGTTGTTTCTTTGAAGACACTTGCAAAATATTCGTTGAAAATATTTGCTTTTTCTAAATCATCTTCTATCACAATGTTGTTTTTATTTTTTAGGTTACCAATAGTAGTTGTAGTTTTGTAGTTTTTCCTGACGTAGTTCCAAAAGACTTTGCTGTTGGTATTAATTTTAGAAGATAGATCCTTTTCAAAGTCGTATTTTGCAAGACGAATGGCGTTTGTTGCCGCGTTTCTGGCTTTTTTATATTTTTCAAAATTTGAGTTGCTTTTACAGAATGTATATTTCTTCCAGGCTGATTGTTTCTTCTTTATCATCTTACTGGTATTGTTGTTAACAAATGGTAACTTATGGTTAGACTGTTTACAGACCTTGCCAACTGGTGTGTTTTGTTCTAAAATACTGGTTAATTTATCTGCAAAGGTCTGCCAGGCATCTCCAATGGTCAAATCTGTCAACTTCGAGTCCCAGGCTATAGTGGATAGTTCAGCTTTAATTTGAGTGTAGTCTCCTTTATGGTAGTTTCTTCTGTTTTGCATGGTCGTTTGCTTTTTGGTATAACACACAAATGAAATGTAAAGTAGATTATGATCACTTTTACCAAGTCCTGGCTTATGTATTATTTTGTCAATCATACCTTCCTCATTTGTGAACACCAAATCAAGCATAGAAGGTTGGTCGTCTTTTCTAAAACGTGTCGGGCTATTTACATGTTGTATTAAAAAATGGTCATTGACAACATCTAAAAACAAACTGGCTGGGTGATTTACATTTACTGTACATTCTTGTTTTTCCCAATCTATTTCTTTTAGGTTGAAATCCCCCATTATGCAAACGTGGGAGCAGCCATGTAGTTTAATCTGGTTGAAAACATTATTGATTTCTTCAATGCTGTCAGCTCCCAAGGAGGGGCTTCTGTACACACAACCTAATATTAATTTGTCATTGTTTTCTAGTTTTATACTTATCCTTACTGATTCTATTAATTCACATTCAATATTCAGGTTTATAGCATTGAGGTTCTTTTTAGCATAGACAATAACTCCTCTTTTGTTCCTTCCATGTTGTGAAATAAGATCATAGCCTTCGATGTTAAATATACTATTTGATAGCTCAAATTTGGTGGTTTTTGGATTACATTCTGTTATTGCTATTATTTCTGGTACCATTTCTTGGACATAAATTTTGAGTTCAGTCATCTTATTTGTTAGTGTATCAGCATTGGTGTATATGATTTTCAGGTTTTCAGCATGGCTGTTCTCATGTTTGGATGTGGAATTATCTGTACAATTAAAATTAAAACACTCCCCCTAATCTCTGTTTACTTCTGGTGATACTGGCTCTTTTTGGGTTGGAATGCCACCCATTACAGTTTCGTCTACTATGATTGTGTTGTGCAGTTGTTCTAGGAAACTTGAGCTGTTGTAGTTCGTTTTCTGAGTTATATTCATTTGATCATCACTATCAATATTGTCATTGCTTTTGTTGTCATCAGCATGTTCATGTTTATCGTCGTCATGACCTTTCTTTATTTCACCAATCTCTGCGGGTATTTGTTTCTTTTGAATTGACTTTGTTTTGTTTCTTTTTGTCTTTAAAGTGTCATTTGGAATTTCTATTTTACCATTTCTAATGAAGGCGTCTTTATGCTCTGTGCGTTTTTGTTGAAGCTCTTCCAAAAGATTCTTTCGTTCTGCCCGTTGCTGAGGTGTGTAGTCTGGTGCAAATATAACTTCTTTCAGTTCTGAAGGGGCCTTTTTAACTATCTCTTTAGACTTTTGCAGCAAATCCCTCCGATTTGTTTTATTTTCAAGGATTAGTTTATATGGTCTATTTCCTTTATTTTTCCGAACTCCAATACGAAAAGCTGTTTTCACGTTGACTTGGATTTCAAGTGAGTCGCATATATTTCATTAAAGTTTCTCAAATCTTCTTCTTTTCGCTATAACTAGCAGTAACTGACTATAAAAAAGACAATAATGAAGCAGAGCTTTTAAGATGGAACAAAAGTCCCAAAACTGTGCAAGAAAATTTTAAATAGAAAATTAATTTGGAAAAGCTTAGGTTTAAAATGTTAAAATTCCTTTGTTTCGGTTTAATTTGTTCATTTAAAAATCACCAAAAGTTCCCTCCCTTCCTTCAATTATCGCCATTATTTTTTGTGGTTAGGTATTCGAAAAATCCTCACAAGTCAAGCGCGTCGTCCCATTCGCCCATTCTATTGCCTACTGTGAAGATCATCATTTTCAAGAAAAAGCATAAGTGAGTTAGAGCTCCCGAATTCTTTTCATGGGCTTCCCTTTTCAGGCAGCAGTATGCATATTGGTCAATTGTTCCACTAAGGGTTGATCAATAAATACGTGGACACCCCTAATATAATTATAGGTTTAACCTATAGACGGGAAAAGTAATTTTGAAGAAAGAACCATTTTTGATTTTCTTATTTACTCAACTTAAGCTACCAAATTTAACGATAAAGCTCCTGCATCCCAACCTTTTGCTGTATCGACACCTAAGAATGATGTATCAAATCCAATATAACGTGTTTTTCGCATGAATGGGGTTTCAGGCCGCTTTTTGTCATTTTCAAGTCAATTGCAAACAAAACAAAGAAAATAGAATCCTTTTTTGACCTTCTTCTACTCCGAAGATATTGTCTCAGGAAAAAATGGCGCACTTAAAATGTGAAATAAACTTCCCCAGGTGATGTACAAAACATGCAGATGATAACTAATTTTCAGAAGACCAAAATAGGCTATTTATCAAATCGATGGCTACTTGATTTTTCTCATTTATTTGTACAATCACAGTCATTTAGATGAGTGCTAATATCGGAAGAGATTAACAAAATATGAGTGAAAGATACTTAATGCAACTATTGGTTTGTCTTCGTAAAAAATGTAAGGGGTGGAGGACGGGGGGGGGGGGGGTTATATACACTTACTATAGTCTTGCAGCCAACCCTCAATATGGGTACATGTATTATAGAAACTGTGTCAGGGCCTAATCCTAAAGGATGCGATTTCGACAAGATGATTTGGCATAGCTTTAGCTAAATTAGCTGTATTTACATCAAACTGCTTATTTTGTTATAGATTTCATCTTTTCAAGTTTTAACAGAGAATATTGCTATAGATTTCATCTATTTTATGTTTTACTCCTCTTTTTACCCCGACTTTAAAACGACAATGACGTGAAAAAGTAGCGTCTTTTTTACCCAAAGTGTTGAATGACGTCATTTGCAGAGGGAAAAAATAAAATGTCGTCCAGACGAGATTCTAAGCGAAAATGTGCAACTTTTTACATGTGAGGCTGATTTGTATCCTAATTTTATGTTCGCTACAATCTAAATTTTGAAAATGATCGACAGGAATAAAGTCAAAGAAAAAAGAAGTTAAATAAAAATAATTATAACAACTCATCAATATTATCTTTTCTTTTCATACATTTATTTTAATCTTAAATTTGAGAAAATTCTCAGTTAAGCCTGAGAAAAGTTTTTCTGTATGAGATTTAAGCAAACTGATCAAGTTGCCTTTAGCAGCCTGGAAACTGAGGTTAGCTACAGTTAACAACATTGTGAAATTGACAAGATGAATGATTTTGGAATGATTTTGAAATGACATTGAATGAGTGTGTGGAGCGAGTTTTGAGTGAATTTAATCGGAGGTAATCCAATATTGCAAGTTTTGTGCAGATGAACAAAATTAGTAATATTATTTACATCCCTTTAATAAAATATGTATACACGTTCTATAAATAGCTTTCCTTTTCTCCAAGAACCTATCAGACACTTGCAATTTGAATTATGGCAGTCAAATCGCTTTTTTTATAGCATTATTTCTTTTGAATGACGTTGTTGGTTCTTTTTTGTATGGGTTTGGAGCGTTTGTAAATATTTTGAGTGAGTGTTTGGACTGAATGAATGGAACGCTGAGAGAGCGATTCCGAATGGAATTGATCGAGATGAATGTCATTTTCACGATGTTGTTACCTGTAGTCAAAATGGGCTGAAAGAGCAGTAATGACGGAGACATATTCAACTGAATTTTTGTCTATGAACTTAACTGTTTGGCTCAGTATGAAACAAGTTCTAACCACTTTGATTAATCCCTCTTGATTCTGCTTCCTGGAAAATTCACCAGTACTCACACCAAGTGTGTGGGCCAAAGAAAGAACCCCAAATGGTGCTTGACTACGTCACACAAACCTCAAAAAGCAAGATTGCATTTCTGATCACTGATGAATCAAGCCTAGATATCAACACCACAAACAGTCTTCTATGGGTAGTATGACCTCAGAAAACAATTTTTCACACAAAACCCTATTTAGTCTTGACCGAGTGATAGGTCAGTTCTGTTATGATGTGGGGTAAGGTATAAAATTGTGGTTATCAAGGGGTCTGTATATTGTAAAACCTTTAACATGTTCATTATAGACGTGGATCAGATGCATCTGAGGTGTGTATGTTCTAGTAGTGGATAGGCAGATTAATCGATTTTAATCGATAATCAGTTGATTTTGGCTTCTGATTGTGATAATGAACTAAGAAATTTCATAATCAATTAATCAGTTCCTACACATAAATGAAATCTATAAATTGTTTTTTTGAAACAGACATCAGTTTGATGGCTCAGCGGGAAACTGTTGTAACTGCCTATATGTTTATAGGTAGTTACAACAGTTTCATACTTAGCCATGAAGTTGGTAGAAAAATAAGCAGAAAGAGTCTTTAGGTTATGAGTTATAAGTGAAAATTCACATTCTATTCTTCAAAGGATGATACTGGGAGTGCTGTATTAATTTCTTAGAAAACGATTGTACAATTGATCAATAGTTAATTTACTCTTCCAACTAAAATCCGATTATCGATTGATTATCGATTAAAATCATGGTAGTTTAGGTTCCGATTTCTTCCAAACAGATGGCAATACCCATTATGTTTTCTCTAGAGAAAGTACTGTTTGTAAAATCTAGTGTCTTTTACACAGTTGAATATTGATGTGACATGGGTAGACATCAATATCTTCCCTGTGGGGCAAAGTAACCACTGTTCACTAGCTGTAGCATGTACCAAGAAGGCAGTTGATTCAGATCCTAAAAATATGCTTTAGTATGATTGTTTTTCATCTGAATAGGTAATAAGAAAAGATATACACTAGAATGGCAACTTCACATAAAACTACAGACAAAATTTAGGCACCCACCCTTGTTTTTGCAAGACGCTGATCTATCTACCATACTCTTTTTGCCACGAATTTAATTGTCCCTTTCAAGTTACCAATGGTGTTTGACGCTTAGACGGCTTGCTTAGACATTATGATTGTGGTATAAGATGTTGTCGAAAAGACATTTTTTCATAATCATATGAAATCTTTTGACATCTTTTTATTTTATGGGGAATAAATTTAGTCACTGTATCGCTTATCCAATTTTAAGTAGTATTATGTGAATGACCTCTAATCATCTAATCATGTTGATTACAAAATCGCATCAAAAAGTTGAATAAGATCTTCCATTTCATATGTAAAGTAAACTAATGCAATTAAAGGTTTAAAGGGTAATTTTTAGCTCCACTGGCCAAAGGCCAGCAAGCTAGCGTGATGGCAGTGTGTGTGTCATGCGTGCGTCTGTGCGTAAACTGTTTCTTTCAACATCGTTTCCTCCCAAATAAATGGGCGGATTTAAACAAAATTTAATAGGAATGATCCTTGGGTGACCCTCTTGGTAAACTGTTTCTTTAAACATCTTCTACTCCCAAATCAATGGGCGGATTTAAACAAAACTTAATAGGAATGATCCCTGGGTGAGCCTCTTCGCAAACTGTTTCTTTAAACATCTCCTCCCAAATTGATGGGCTGATTTAAACAAAACTTAATAGGAATGATCCTTGGGTGACCCTCTTCTTAAATTTTTAGGAAAAATTGATTGACCCCAAATATGGGTGTAGCATTTTTTACTATAAAATCTTTAGAAATCTACTCCTCCCAAAACAGTGCGCCAATTTCAATGAAACTTTGCATGGATGTTCTTTAGATGACCCTTTACTTATATTTTTAAAAAAATGATTGACTCCCTAAATATGGGTGTTGCAGGGCGATTTTTTTTCACATTAAAATCTTTTAAATGCCTCTCTTTCCCTCTCTTTGGGTGAATTTGAATTAAACTAGGCATGAATGTTCCTAAGTTGCATTTTTCTAAAATTGGTCATGAAATTTTGATTGGCCCATAATTTTAGGTGTGACAGGGCGTGGCCAAATTTTGCTTTAAAATCTTAAAAATCTTCTCCTCTCAATCAATTGGACTTAAGCAATTAATCTTGGTATACATGTTCCATGAATGACCCAGATTGTTCTGATAATTAATGGTCTACTCATTGCAATCAACTTAATGTTAATAAGATGGGTAAAGGGTATGCAGGCTAATGGTGATTGAGTGTTTTGGTGCAATGTGGGCCAGACCCAGTAAATCATCATAAAAAAAGTTCTAAAGGGATTTCTAAGTGTTGTTTTTGATCAAAGGAAGCTTTGTTTAATAAAAGTATAGAGATGTTAAAACGTGTTGAGCAATACAGGCCCTCTTAGGCCCCTCGTATATTCTATGGAGATATGAGACTAAAGACCTAATCACACTATGAATAGGAATTACTTTACATGGAAGTTTTCAAAAGAGCCATGTTCTCAAAATTGTTCTCATTAAGTAATGAATCCATCTTTTAAGCCTCTCAGAAATTCAGAGTGCAAAGATCTTGGTGAACACAAGTGGAATACATAGAGGGTAATCGTTTGTTCCAGTGAAAGATCAATTTATATTTCATTGAGTGAACAACAAAAGCTTTATTTTCAGGAGTAGTAGAGCCACCAGTGAAAATGTAGCTTTTGCTGTTCACAAAAGAAGTATCAATCAATCTTTCTTGAAAAACAAACATTTATTCTATTTGTTAATTGCAAAAATGCAACAAAATGTGAACATTTTAGGACAAATTTTCTGTAAATGCGTCATTTTGCATGTGATTGCTATGCAACAACATTGGTGACGTCACTTATTTGGCTATGCTTAGATGATGTCCGATAGGGTGAAATGAACGGCAGTAGGGTGTAAGTTTTTTTATAATTTCACTGGTAAAGCAGTGAGTTTATGAAAATGATAATCTATTGTGATTCTTGATAACCAACATAACACATTAAAGGAAAATTATTTTTCATTGTGTTTTTCAGGACAATTGACGCTTGATCAAAATTGCTGACGAAGACACAACAGATTTTCAGGAAATATATTTAACTAAGCAAAATGATATACATTTTTGTTTAGGGCAATTTGAGTTGTATTGATACCTCGTAACCTGCATAGTAAAGAAGCATTTTAAAAGGTTGACTGAGACACAATGGATTTTACAGAAATCAAAGTTGAAACCTTTGTTGGAGTCCTTGGGAATCTGAATGATGGAGGTGACATGCCTCAGAATACCGAAGATTCTATTGCAGATAAAAACAATGGGATATATTGTGATATGGACACAGTTGATGAAGGTCCCAGGATAACTGATGACCTTTATCCTTTTGTGTGTGGCTTGTGCTGCCAGAAATTCAATGATTTATATTTGTATTTCACCCATTTAAAATCTCATGAAAATATAGGCATGCAGAATCTTCAAGTGTGTTTGGATAAAGATAAATTATGCATAGATAAAAATACACCCCCTCGACAATTAAGATTCTTCCACGAATCTTCTCAATTCAACATCATCAACTTCCAAATCACATCACAACCACCTCATGTGGGTTATTTTCGTGGGCTCCAAATGTAACCCGCAATTAAATATTTGACTCCGTCGGGATTCGAACCCGGGACCTCTACATCCCACAGTGAGTGCTTTACCACGTGGCTATAAAAGCTGGCTTGTACGGCAAGGTAGTACAAACACCACTTATACTCAACCTGGCTACAATTTTGCAATAAATTTATTGACTGTGATTATTTTTTGTTTATTTTACATTAGATAATATAAGTATGCAAAAGAGAGTCAAGAAAATATTTTGATGCTCACTTTTATTCAATGCACACACAGATGCTTTTATTAAGATGCAAAAATCTAGGAGAAAAAAGGATATGGGTTGGCCTAAAATACGTAATGGACTGCCTAGCACAAAATGAGGCGAAATGGACCTTCTAGGGGCAACATGTTCTTTCACACACACAAAACCATGACTTTTTTGTGATCAAAATACCATTTTTTATGAACCAGTTAAATGCTAAAAAGAGTATTTCACTGATTATTAGTAGAAATCACAGACCCTAAATATATTTAGAGTCCCTGTTATAAATGGAGAGATTTATGCATTGTGTCATCCTTAGAAAACTAACATTGGCTGACGACTGTCAAAATAGACTTATCTTCAGCAAAACAGCATAATCCATTCGCAATAAACTGTACAGATTTCATCATAAACATTTAATCTTATATCAACCTTAGATTGGTTTCATATTATCATGATTTTTCAGTTAAGTAATAAGATAATTTTCTAATATATGTCTATATAATTCATATTCATGATAAGGCAGCTGAATAGCGAACATGAAATGTACTTTCTGGATGTCTAAATTGAGTTCATGCAGGAAAAAAAATTGTTGGTAAATAATATGTAACAGATTTAGTCCTCAATAAAATCAGCCTCATTGAAAAACACATTGCACTAAAGAAATTAAAGTAATTTATGAATAGATATTTTTCTTTAATGCTCTAAGTTCTTGGTTAAAGAATTGGACAACAAAATGGACATGAAATTAGTGTAATGGGCTTCAACATTTTAGAGAAAACAACCTGAGTGAGATCAATAATCAAACAAAAAATAGTTAAATTAATAATTTTAGGCAACAAAATTGGCAAATCATTGTCTTTGTCTAAAGTTTATTATATAGATTAAAGTCCATTTAGCTGTGTGAATGTCCATTTAACTCCATTTCGTGGTGAATGGTCCAAACTCCATTTCGTGGTGAATGGTCCATTTTGTACATATGGCCGTCTGAGTGCTAGGATATATTGAATTTTGATAGACCAATCTCGAAAGCAAATTTGGCCAAAACAAATCAATAATGCTAGAATAATAAACTGTGAAGGTATTTGATGTTTTCGATCTTCACTTTTTAACATTTTTAGCATATTTTAATAGCCACGGAAAAAGACAAGCATACCCCCCCCCCCCCCCCCCCCCCATTAATGGGCAAATCGCAGATTTCTCTCTGCAATTCTTGCTGAGAAATAGAACGATACAATAAATGGAATCTTACAGACAATAAAAAGGCAGAAAAAATACACACTGATAAAATGGAAATCACTGGATAAGAGGGATCTGATTGTTTTGACAGATTATAAATGGCGACTTTTTTAAAAAGGGGGGTAACTTTGTTTCTTAAAAACTTCTACTTCTACTTGTTACTGCTTTTCAGTCAATACTGACTATACCTGTTTATACCTGTTCCGAGACCGTGTGTAAGCCTCTGGCTTCTGTTGGTCCATCTCTTTTAAAGTTTCTTCTCATATTACTGTCCAGGTAGCATTCTGGACTAAACTTTGTAGGGTGGTTGCGCCAATGGTTGTTGAGACGGGTTTTAAAGGAATTTACACTCGGTGCATTGACTACTTCATTCGGTAGAGAATTCCATGAACTAACAACTCTAATGCTGAAGGTATTTTTTCTAATTTCTGTTTTACAAGTTTTCTTGTAAAGTTTTAAACAATTTCCTCTAGTGTGAGTATTTGCTTGTATTAATAGGTTGGATTGTGAGGATTTTTCATAGCCATGTAACATTTTGAAAACTTGTATCATGTCTGCTCTAGTACGTCGATATTCTAGGGAAGGTAAGCCCAACTGCTTTAGCCTTTCTGTATAGGGTAAACTTCTAATGCTTTTTACTAGTTTTGTTGCTCTCCGTTGAACTTTTTCTATTGCAACTTTGTGTTTCTGGAGGTATGGAGACCATACTGAACTCGCGTATTCCAGGTGCGGACGTACTATTGATTTAAATTGTATAAGTTCAGAAAAATTGTTTTGTCCAAAAATGTAAAAGTCCTGGAGATGATCCCCAAATTTCTATTTGCTAATTTTATCTTAGATGTAATATGTGAATTGAAGTTCAAGTTTTGGTCTACTATGACTCCTAAATCTTTTTCCACCTGGACATTCTCGATAATTTTTGGAATATTTGAGTTATCTGGTATGGAGTACGAGGTGTCAGGTGTCTTTTTCCCAATGTGAAGCCTTTTGCATTTTTTTATATTAAGGTCTAGGTCCCAATCTTTTGTCCACTGGTAGAAGTTGTTAGCTGTTTGTTGGATTTTTCTCTGGTCGTTTGAAATACATACTGGAGAATAAATCTTGGTGTCATCAGCAAACAACTTTACTGTTGTTTCAGCTACTGTTGGTAGGTCATTTATATAAACGAGGAACAAAATTGGTCCAAGAACGATTCCTTGGGGCACACCACTAAGGACTCTTTTAGATGTAGATTTATTTCCATTAATAATTACTGCCTGAGTTCTATCTTCAAGGAAATCTTTGATCCATAATAACGTTTTCCCTATTATTCCATATCTTTCTAATTTGAGCAGTAATTTATTGTGGGAGATTGTATCAAAGGCTTTTCGGAAATCGAAAAATATGGCATCTAATTCTTTTGAGTTGTCCAGGGTTTGTGTCCAGTCTTCCATAACCTCTAGTAGTTGTAGTGTACATGACTTCCCATTGATGAAACCGAATTGGTCCTTATTAAGAAGGTTGTTGTTGTTTAAATGCTGAAGTATCCTTTTCTTAAGTATTTTTTGCATTAAATTTGAGCAGATGGGGCTTATACTGATGGGACGGTAGTTTCCTGGGTCTTCCTTACTTCCCGTTTTAAAGATGGGCGTGACATTTGCAGTTTTCCATATAGCTGGGAGTTTTCCTTCCTTTAATGATTTATTGAAAATTGTTGTTAGGGGTTTGCATAGTTCTACTTTGCATTCCACTAGAGCCTTTGGGTGAATGTAATCGGGTCCCATGCTTTTATTTGGATTTGTTTCTGTAATCGCTTTTATTACATCTTCTTCTGATATCTCAAAGTCGTCAAGGGACGTTGAGTAGGTTCTTTTATCAAATGTTGTGTTGAGTGTTGTTGTTTCTTTGAAGACACTTGCAAAATATTCGTTGAAAATATTTGCTTTTTCTAAATCATCTTCTATCACAATGTTGTTTTTATTTTTTAGGTTACCAATAGTAGTTGTAGTTTTGTAGTTTTTCCTGACGTAGTTCCAAAAGACTTTGCTGTTGGTATTAATTTTAGAAGATAGATCCTTTTCAAAGTCGTATTTTGCAAGACGAATGGCGTTTGTTGCCGCGTTTCTGGCTTTTTTATATTTTTCAAAATTTGAGTTGCTTTTACAGAATGTATATTTCTTCCAGGCTGATTGTTTCTTCTTTATCATCTTACTGGTATTGTTGTTAACAAATGGTAACTTATGGTTAGACTGTTTACAGACCTTGCCAACTGGTGTGTTTTGTTCTAAAATACTGGTTAATTTATCTGCAAAGGTCTGCCAGGCATCTCCAATGGTCAAATCTGTCAACTTCGAGTCCCAGGCTATAGTGGATAGTTCAGCTTTAATTTGAGTGTAGTCTCCTTTATGGTAGTTTCTTCTGTTTTGCATGGTCGTTTGCTTTTTGGTATAACACACAAATGAAATGTAAAGTAGATTATGATCACTTTTACCAAGTCCTGGCTTATGTATTATTTTGTCAATCATACCTTCCTCATTTGTGAACACCAAATCAAGCATAGAAGGTTGGTCGTCTTTTCTAAAACGTGTCGGGCTATTTACATGTTGTATTAAAAAATGGTCATTGACAACATCTAAAAACAAACTGGCTGGGTGATTTACATTTACTGTACATTCTTGTTTTTCCCAATCTATTTCTTTTAGGTTGAAATCCCCCATTATGCAAACGTGGGAGCAGCCATGTAGTTTAATCTGGTTGAAAACATTATTGATTTCTTCAATGCTGTCAGCTCCCAAGGAGGGGCTTCTGTACACACAACCTAATATTAATTTGTCATTGTTTTCTAGTTTTATACTTATCCTTACTGATTCTATTAATTCACATTCAATATTCAGGTTTATAGCATTGAGGTTCTTTTTAGCATAGACAATAACTCCTCTTTTGTTCCTTCCATGTTGTGAAATAAGATCATAGCCTTCGATGTTAAATATACTATTTGATAGCTCAAATTTGGTGGTTTTTGGATTACATTCTGTTATTGCTATTATTTCTGGTACCATTTCTTGGACATAAATTTTGAGTTCAGTCATCTTATTTGTTAGTGTATCAGCATTGGTGTATATGATTTTCAGGTTTTCAGCATGGCTGTTCTCATGTTTGGATGTGGAATTATCTGTACAATTAAAATTAAAACACTCCCCCTAATCTCTGTTTACTTCTGGTGATACTGGCTCTTTTTGGGTTGGAATGCCACCCATTACAGTTTCGTCTACTATGATTGTGTTGTGCAGTTGTTCTAGGAAACTTGAGCTGTTGTAGTTCGTTTTCTGAGTTATATTCATTTGATCATCACTATCAATATTGTCATTGCTTTTGTTGTCATCAGCATGTTCATGTTTATCGTCGTCATGACCTTTCTTTATTTCACCAATCTCTGCGGGTATTTGTTTCTTTTGAATTGACTTTGTTTTGTTTCTTTTTGTCTTTAAAGTGTCATTTGGAATTTCTATTTTACCATTTCTAATGAAGGCGTCTTTATGCTCTGTGCGTTTTTGTTGAAGCTCTTCCAAAAGATTCTTTCGTTCTGCCCGTTGCTGAGGTGTGTAGTCTGGTGCAAATATAACTTCTTTCAGTTCTGAAGGGGCCTTTTTAACTATCTCTTTAGACTTTTGCAGCAAATCCCTCCGATTTGTTTTATTTTCAAGGATTAGTTTATATGGTCTATTTCCTTTATTTTTCCGAACTCCAATACGAAAAGCTGTTTTCACGTTGACTTGGATTTCAAGTGAGTCGCATATATTTCATTAAAGTTTCTCAAATCTTCTTCTTTTCGCTATAACTAGCAGTAACTGACTATAAAAAAGACAATAATGAAGCAGAGCTTTTAAGATGGAACAAAAGTCCCAAAACTGTGCAAGAAAATTTTAAATAGAAAATTAATTTGGAAAAGCTTAGGTTTAAAATGTTAAAATTCCTTTGTTTCGGTTTAATTTGTTCATTTAAAAATCACCAAAAGTTCCCTCCCTTCCTTCAATTATCGCCATTATTTTTTGTGGTTAGGTATTCGAAAAATCCTCACAAGTCAAGCGCGTCGTCCCATTCGCCCATTCTATTGCCTACTGTGAAGATCATCATTTTCAAGAAAAAGCATAAGTGAGTTAGAGCTCCCGAATTCTTTTCATGGGCTTCCCTTTTCAGGCAGCAGTATGCATATTGGTCAATTGTTCCACTAAGGGTTGATCAATAAATACGTGGACACCCCTAATATAATTATAGGTTTAACCTATAGACGGGAAAAGTAATTTTGAAGAAAGAACCATTTTTGATTTTCTTATTTACTCAACTTAAGCTACCAAATTTAACGATAAAGCTCCTGCATCCCAACCTTTTGCTGTATCGACACCTAAGAATGATGTATCAAATCCAATATAACGTGTTTTTCGCATGAATGGGGTTTCAGGCCGCTTTTTGTCATTTTCAAGTCAATTGCAAACAAAACAAAGAAAATAGAATCCTTTTTTGACCTTCTTCTACTCCGAAGATATTGTCTCAGGAAAAAATGGCGCACTTAAAATGTGAAATAAACTTCCCCAGGTGATGTACAAAACATGCAGATGATAACTAATTTTCAGAAGACCAAAATAGGCTATTTATCAAATCGATGGCTACTTGATTTTTCTCATTTATTTGTACAATCACAGTCATTTAGATGAGTGCTAATATCGGAAGAGATTAACAAAATATGAGTGAAAGATACTTAATGCAACTATTGGTTTGTCTTCGTAAAAAATGTAAGGGGTGGAGGACGGGGGGGGGGGGGGTTATATACACTTACTATAGTCTTGCAGCCAACCCTCAATATGGGTACATGTATTATAGAAACTGTGTCAGGGCCTAATCCTAAAGGATGCGATTTCGACAAGATGATTTGGCATAGCTTTAGCTAAATTAGCTGTATTTACATCAAACTGCTTATTTTGTTATAGATTTCATCTTTTCAAGTTTTAACAGAGAATATTGCTATAGATTTCATCTATTTTATGTTTTACTCCTCTTTTTACCCCGACTTTAAAACGACAATGACGTGAAAAAGTAGCGTCTTTTTTACCCAAAGTGTTGAATGACGTCATTTGCAGAGGGAAAAAATAAAATGTCGTCCAGACGAGATTCTAAGCGAAAATGTGCAACTTTTTACATGTGAGGCTGATTTGTATCCTAATTTTATGTTCGCTACAATCTAAATTTTGAAAATGATCGACAGGAATAAAGTCAAAGAAAAAAGAAGTTAAATAAAAATAATTATAACAACTCATCAATATTATCTTTTCTTTTCATACATTTATTTTAATCTTAAATTTGAGAAAATTCTCAGTTAAGCCTGAGAAAAGTTTTTCTGTATGAGATTTAAGCAAACTGATCAAGTTGCCTTTAGCAGCCTGGAAACTGAGGTTAGCTACAGTTAACAACATTGTGAAATTGACAAGATGAATGATTTTGGAATGATTTTGAAATGACATTGAATGAGTGTGTGGAGCGAGTTTTGAGTGAATTTAATCGGAGGTAATCCAATATTGCAAGTTTTGTGCAGATGAACAAAATTAGTAATATTATTTACATCCCTTTAATAAAATATGTATACACGTTCTATAAATAGCTTTCCTTTTCTCCAAGAACCTATCAGACACTTGCAATTTGAATTATGGCAGTCAAATCGCTTTTTTTATAGCATTATTTCTTTTGAATGACGTTGTTGGTTCTTTTTTGTATGGGTTTGGAGCGTTTGTAAATATTTTGAGTGAGTGTTTGGACTGAATGAATGGAACGCTGAGAGAGCGATTCCGAATGGAATTGATCGAGATGAATGTCATTTTCACGATGTTGTTACCTGTAGTCAAAATGGGCTGAAAGAGCAGTAATGACGGAGACATATTCAACTGAATTTTTGTCTATGAACTTAACTGTTTGGCTCAGTATGAAACAAGTTCTAACCACTTTGATTAATCCCTCTTGATTCTGCTTCCTGGAAAATTCACCAGTACTCACACCAAGTGTGTGGGCCAAAGAAAGAACCCCAAATGGTGCTTGACTACGTCACACAAACCTCAAAAAGCAAGATTGCATTTCTGATCACTGATGAATCAAGCCTAGATATCAACACCACAAACAGTCTTCTATGGGTAGTATGACCTCAGAAAACAATTTTTCACACAAAACCCTATTTAGTCTTGACCGAGTGATAGGTCAGTTCTGTTATGATGTGGGGTAAGGTATAAAATTGTGGTTATCAAGGGGTCTGTATATTGTAAAACCTTTAACATGTTCATTATAGACGTGGATCAGATGCATCTGAGGTGTGTATGTTCTAGTAGTGGATAGGCAGATTAATCGATTTTAATCGATAATCAGTTGATTTTGGCTTCTGATTGTGATAATGAACTAAGAAATTTCATAATCAATTAATCAGTTCCTACACATAAATGAAATCTATAAATTGTTTTTTTGAAACAGACATCAGTTTGATGGCTCAGCGGGAAACTGTTGTAACTGCCTATATGTTTATAGGTAGTTACAACAGTTTCATACTTAGCCATGAAGTTGGTAGAAAAATAAGCAGAAAGAGTCTTTAGGTTATGAGTTATAAGTGAAAATTCACATTCTATTCTTCAAAGGATGATACTGGGAGTGCTGTATTAATTTCTTAGAAAACGATTGTACAATTGATCAATAGTTAATTTACTCTTCCAACTAAAATCCGATTATCGATTGATTATCGATTAAAATCATGGTAGTTTAGGTTCCGATTTCTTCCAAACAGATGGCAATACCCATTATGTTTTCTCTAGAGAAAGTACTGTTTGTAAAATCTAGTGTCTTTTACACAGTTGAATATTGATGTGACATGGGTAGACATCAATATCTTCCCTGTGGGGCAAAGTAACCACTGTTCACTAGCTGTAGCATGTACCAAGAAGGCAGTTGATTCAGATCCTAAAAATATGCTTTAGTATGATTGTTTTTCATCTGAATAGGTAATAAGAAAAGATATACACTAGAATGGCAACTTCACATAAAACTACAGACAAAATTTAGGCACCCACCCTTGTTTTTGCAAGACGCTGATCTATCTACCATACTCTTTTTGCCACGAATTTAATTGTCCCTTTCAAGTTACCAATGGTGTTTGACGCTTAGACGGCTTGCTTAGACATTATGATTGTGGTATAAGATGTTGTCGAAAAGACATTTTTTCATAATCATATGAAATCTTTTGACATCTTTTTATTTTATGGGGAATAAATTTAGTCACTGTATCGCTTATCCAATTTTAAGTAGTATTATGTGAATGACCTCTAATCATCTAATCATGTTGATTACAAAATCGCATCAAAAAGTTGAATAAGATCTTCCATTTCATATGTAAAGTAAACTAATGCAATTAAAGGTTTAAAGGGTAATTTTTAGCTCCACTGGCCAAAGGCCAGCAAGCTAGCGTGATGGCAGTGTGTGTGTCATGCGTGCGTCTGTGCGTAAACTGTTTCTTTCAACATCGTTTCCTCCCAAATAAATGGGCGGATTTAAACAAAATTTAATAGGAATGATCCTTGGGTGACCCTCTTGGTAAACTGTTTCTTTAAACATCTTCTACTCCCAAATCAATGGGCGGATTTAAACAAAACTTAATAGGAATGATCCCTGGGTGAGCCTCTTCGCAAACTGTTTCTTTAAACATCTCCTCCCAAATTGATGGGCTGATTTAAACAAAACTTAATAGGAATGATCCTTGGGTGACCCTCTTCTTAAATTTTTAGGAAAAATTGATTGACCCCAAATATGGGTGTAGCATTTTTTACTATAAAATCTTTAGAAATCTACTCCTCCCAAAACAGTGCGCCAATTTCAATGAAACTTTGCATGGATGTTCTTTAGATGACCCTTTACTTATATTTTTAAAAAAATGATTGACTCCCTAAATATGGGTGTTGCAGGGCGATTTTTTTTCACATTAAAATCTTTTAAATGCCTCTCTTTCCCTCTCTTTGGGTGAATTTGAATTAAACTAGGCATGAATGTTCCTAAGTTGCATTTTTCTAAAATTGGTCATGAAATTTTGATTGGCCCATAATTTTAGGTGTGACAGGGCGTGGCCAAATTTTGCTTTAAAATCTTAAAAATCTTCTCCTCTCAATCAATTGGACTTAAGCAATTAATCTTGGTATACATGTTCCATGAATGACCCAGATTGTTCTGATAATTAATGGTCTACTCATTGCAATCAACTTAATGTTAATAAGATGGGTAAAGGGTATGCAGGCTAATGGTGATTGAGTGTTTTGGTGCAATGTGGGCCAGACCCAGTAAATCATCATAAAAAAAGTTCTAAAGGGATTTCTAAGTGTTGTTTTTGATCAAAGGAAGCTTTGTTTAATAAAAGTATAGAGATGTTAAAACGTGTTGAGCAATACAGGCCCTCTTAGGCCCCTCGTATATTCTATGGAGATATGAGACTAAAGACCTAATCACACTATGAATAGGAATTACTTTACATGGAAGTTTTCAAAAGAGCCATGTTCTCAAAATTGTTCTCATTAAGTAATGAATCCATCTTTTAAGCCTCTCAGAAATTCAGAGTGCAAAGATCTTGGTGAACACAAGTGGAATACATAGAGGGTAATCGTTTGTTCCAGTGAAAGATCAATTTATATTTCATTGAGTGAACAACAAAAGCTTTATTTTCAGGAGTAGTAGAGCCACCAGTGAAAATGTAGCTTTTGCTGTTCACAAAAGAAGTATCAATCAATCTTTCTTGAAAAACAAACATTTATTCTATTTGTTAATTGCAAAAATGCAACAAAATGTGAACATTTTAGGACAAATTTTCTGTAAATGCGTCATTTTGCATGTGATTGCTATGCAACAACATTGGTGACGTCACTTATTTGGCTATGCTTAGATGATGTCCGATAGGGTGAAATGAACGGCAGTAGGGTGTAAGTTTTTTTATAATTTCACTGGTAAAGCAGTGAGTTTATGAAAATGATAATCTATTGTGATTCTTGATAACCAACATAACACATTAAAGGAAAATTATTTTTCATTGTGTTTTTCAGGACAATTGACGCTTGATCAAAATTGCTGACGAAGACACAACAGATTTTCAGGAAATATATTTAACTAAGCAAAATGATATACATTTTTGTTTAGGGCAATTTGAGTTGTATTGATACCTCGTAACCTGCATAGTAAAGAAGCATTTTAAAAGGTTGACTGAGACACAATGGATTTTACAGAAATCAAAGTTGAAACCTTTGTTGGAGTCCTTGGGAATCTGAATGATGGAGGTGACATGCCTCAGAATACCGAAGATTCTATTGCAGATAAAAACAATGGGATATATTGTGATATGGACACAGTTGATGAAGGTCCCAGGATAACTGATGACCTTTATCCTTTTGTGTGTGGCTTGTGCTGCCAGAAATTCAATGATTTATATTTGTATTTCACCCATTTAAAATCTCATGAAAATATAGGCATGCAGAATCTTCAAGTGTGTTTGGATAAAGATAAATTATGCATAGATAAAAATGGGAAATTTTACCAATGTGAGTTATGCGAATCAGATTTTGTAACTATTTGTGATCTTCATTTTCATTTAATTTATCAAGAAAATTTAGACTCCTTTGTTTATCATCATAGTTCCAAATCAGCTGCAAAATATAATGTAGATAGCAGTTTAAATTCCAAATATATGGACACAATTAATGATTTGATTGAAAAAAATCATGGAAAGATAAATGATCATAATGAGGATACTCAAAATTCAATACTTGAGCAAACTCAAAATGAAACACAATGTGAAACACATTTACCTGAAGTTGTTAAAAGTGAACTAAACCCCCTTGAAGATGTTGAAGAATCTTGTGAGAATAATTGGAATGAGGATTTATCAGATGGTGATGATACTGATGATTATTTCTCCGAATATAATAAACATACAAACTCTAAAAAGAAACCTGTGAAGAAGAAAAAAAGAAATGTTGGAAAGAGTAATAGAAAAAAGAACATATCAAGAGGAAAAAAGCAGACACAGAAATTCAATAGAAAATATTCTGAAGATTCAATAGACAATACATTAGAAGAAAAGGCACAGAAATTAGATAGAAAATGTTCTGAAGATTCCATAGACAATACATTGGAAAATAAGGATGAGTTAGGCAAAGATGATAAATGTGGAATCAAGGATCAAACTGAGACTGAAAAGTGCAGTAACTTCGTAAGTGATGAAAACAATCCAGACATTGAAATAGAAGATAATATTAATGAAATAAAACCTGTTGGGGATGATTTAAAGAAAACTGATATTAGTTATTCTACAAGTGATGTAAATAGCAAGTGTCAAACAGTCAAAATTAGAAAAAAGAAAAGCAAAAAAATGGTTAAAAAGGGTGAAAGTTCGACAAATGAAGCAAATTCAAAACCAAAAATAAGAAGGGGCGGAGCAAAGGCTCAAGTAGATGAATTTGGAAATAAGATTTATATGCACACCATCCGTGTTCCCTGCCACGTGTGTGGTGGGATGTATAAACGAGGAAATCTTCGAGCTCATCTCACAACACATGCAGAGACGAGAAACTTTCAATGTGACGTTTGTCAGAAATGGTATAAATCAAAAATGCACCTAAAAATGCACAAAGTACATCACAGAACGGAATGGGACTTTGTTTGCCGTTATTGTGGAAAGTGCTTCAATACAAAGGGTATGTTTATTTTTGTTATTTATTTTAACCCTTAAAGCCCCCATCATAGGGCAGTTGGTAGCGCATCAGCCTGCCAATCTAGAGGTTCCGGATATTATCTATCTCAGACGGTGGCTCTCATTCTATTTGACTATTTGTCTCCCACCAAAGGGTTGATAATTTAAGACCTATGTGGGATAGTAACTGGAGCCTAGGAAAGGATGTAATGGTAGTCCTGGTGTGAGAAATACCAGGAATCCATTGTTAGGCGCTCCAGGCGCTGTGATATAACTGAGGATTTGTTGAAAGCGGAGTAAACCCCATTCAAAAAAACAAACATTTAACACTGAAAGCGTTTTTCCCTACTTTGAACAGGTCCCTAAAAGGACCTGTTCCCAATGTCAGAATTTTTTTTTTTTTTTTCTGAGAAAAAAACAGGTAGAAAATTATCTTTTTACAAAAATTGAGGATATAACAAAGTTGTTAAAGGAAAAATTAAGAGATAAACATATTGCATCTTAAATCTTTTCAAGTTTAAATGAATAAAGAGTCTAATCCTTTATTCTTACATAGTCAACGTTCCCTCCTATGATGAACAGCCATCAGAGATATCCTTATCTTATATAATATTATGAGCCAGTGCACGACATTTCCAACAATTTGAAATG
Organism: Fragum whitleyi; assembly: GCA_948146395.1. NCBI lineage: Eukaryota > Metazoa > Mollusca > Bivalvia > Cardiida > Cardiidae > Fragum > Fragum whitleyi. Next base: position 46,132,180 of record OX411556.1, read on the forward strand.
TTAGTGAGGTACAAACATTGGGTAGTGTAGACAGCCACATGCTGTAAATATAAAGTTATTTGGTGGTCAACAGATACTTTGAGACCTTGTCTATCTACTAAATGCAAAGTGAAGACTCTGGTTAGACTGTGCCGATGCACAGGCTGGTCAGAGTCATAGCTTTGCGTATATTTGAAATTGTTGGAAATCTTACGCACAGGCTCGTATGCCTTTGCAAGCTAAGAACTTCTCTATTCTAGTTGCGGTTAAGATCAGCTTGTCTCAAATAAAATCTCATGACAGAGCCTATATTTCTGGTGGTAAAGTGTACACAAAACATAGGTTGGTAAAATATTTAAGAAAATGATGTATTTTCCGAATATGCCTGTTTTCAGACCTGTTTCCAAATCTCCCCCTCCCCCCAAATACACACACGTGAAAAACAAAGAAAAAAAAACAAACAAAAAACACTGCCTTATCCTGATGAATTTTACCCTTGTGATGCTGAATAAATTTTGGATTAAAATTTGCATCAAAATAAAAGGGCAAAAAGCACTGAAAGAACCAACTGTAGGTCAATTTGTATTTGGAAAATTAAATCTATTGGCAATTCTGGTTTGAAAGTGAGAAACAGGTGATGTAGACTAATATCAGACTGCACATTTTGTGCAGGCTGCTGTTTGTATATAGCTCCTGCCAAAGCAGGAATATTCCAGGTTCAGCATGACAAGGGTTAGCTTTTGTTAGTCCCCTACCGGCGAAAGCTGAAGGGGACTATAGGTTTGCGCTCCGTCCGTCCTTCCGTCCGTCAGTCTGTCAGTCCAGATTTCAGTTTTACGGACTTTTTTCTTAACCCTTGGAGATATTGAGCTGATTTTTAGTATGTGAGTCCTTTTCAATGAGTTACAGAACGAGTTTGAGTTTGGTTCCAGTCCATTGATTTTTGTGGGAAGATACGGATGCTGGAATTAGAAATTGCCAGGAAATTTCAGTTTTCCAGACTTTTTAGCTCACCTGAGCACGAAGTGCTCATGTGAGCTATTGTGATCATCTTTCATCCGGCATCCGTCTGTCGGTCGTCGTCCGTCGTCCGGCGTCCGCTAACAATTTCTTTAAATGACATCTCCTAAACTACTGGGCCGATTTACACCAAATTTTACAGAAATGTTGCTTAGGTGGTCCCCTTCAAAAATAGCTAAAAGAATTGAAATCCATGAAAAACTCTGGTTGCTATGGCAACAAACAGTGAAATTTTAAGAAAATCTATAAAATTCTTCTTCTTCTCAACCAGTAGTCCTACAGACTTAAAACTTGGCATGGATATTCAGTTCATAGACCTGAATTAAAATAGCTAAAATCATGTCTTTTGGGCCACCAGGTGCGGAGCACCAGGGGGGGGGGTAGTACTTTGGGTAAATTTTGTAATCTTTAAGCTGCATCTTCTTCGGAACCAGGAGCCCTACAGACTTGAAAATTGGCATGGATGATCAGCTCATAGACCTGAATAAAAATAGCTAAAACCATATCTGTTGGGCTGCAAGGTGTGGAGCACCAGGGGGGAGAGGGTAGTACTTTTGTGAAAATTTTGTAATCTTTAACCTTCTTCTTCTGATGAATCAGGAGCCTGACAGATTTGAATATTGGCATGGATGATCAGTATATGGACCTTTATAAAAATAGCTAAAACCATGACTGTAGATTCACCAGGTGCGGAGCACCAGAAGGGGGAGGGTAGTACTTTTGTGAAAATTTTGTAATCTTCTTCTTCTTCTGAGGGAAGATACGTGGAAGATACGGATGCTGGACTTAGAAAATTACCAGGAAATTTCCAGATTTTTTTTTTATCCTCAGAGATATTGAGCTGATACATAAAATCTGATACAACTAATATTTTGGAGAGGTAGTTATACCTTTACCACCAAAAAAGATACTGATCTAGGGATATATATATATATATATATAAATCCTGTAGGGGACTTGGTATTTCCATGCAATACTTCTGAATGCTTGTTTAAATTGCTTAAATGTATTCATGTTTAGGTTGAACCATAGGTTTGCAGCTGGAGGAAAGGATAGGATATAATGTTAATTATTATTCTAGTGATATAGACCTAGAATATATGTAACACAACTGTGCATTTTGTTATGTGGAAACAGTGCAAAAAAAACTAGTGCGGAAACAGCCAGCGCTATTTTTAGATTTTACCGTAACTAGCGGCTGAAAAATCTTGAATTTTGAGAATGACGAATCATTCTTGAAAAATTTAAGATTTTTCAGCTGTTATTTTAAGAATTTAAAGAAATTTATATAAGGATTCGATGGTTTTACATCAGTGACTTTCAACTAGAAGCATTGGCAACGTTTAATGCTATCACTCAAAGTTTTGAGGGCTAACGCCATTTTAACTGATGTCATTGAGTATTTCCAAGGTTTTCCCATAATTTTTAAAAATGTTCCGTCTATGTACATCCCAGGTTGATCTTGAGATTGGCCGAGTGGTGTTCGGACTGCTGATAACAGCCTCATTTTTGTCAAAAAATGTTACTATTTATAGTACTAGAATGTAATAAGTGGGATGTATATCATACTGTTACAGGTAACCTCAGACAGCATGAGAAGACACATACAGCCAAAAGGCTTCATGAATGTCCAATATGTCAGGCCAAATTTACATCTAAATATATACTGAAGAAACATTCTCTAGTCCACTCTGGTAGGTAGATTCTCATCATTAAATGCAAAGCTTGGCTGCTCTAGCACCCTCCCCCACCATTTGAAACAATTTGCTCTGACTTTTTCTAAAACCTGGAAAGTACCTTGGATGTAAGTGTAGTAATTCTTTGTTAATTTTGAGATAATTCGGCTTCAAGTGGTACTTTGGTCAATATGCCTGAGCCAAAACAAATTTCTTTTAAACCTGCAAGCAAAACAAAGTTCTTTCATGGCTTTGCCCATAGAATTGCCAGGGGCTCCAATGGAAAGCCCCCATATCATTGTTTACCCCATGTTAGCTGCTTAGCTGAAACTTCAGAATTTTGTATTGTGTCTGGTGTTTATACAAGCATATGCTTGAAATTTTGAAAATATTTTCATTCTGCAAAAAACAAACGTGCTATCATTCAAAAATTAGAGTTTCTGGTAACAGTTAGGGAGAGGGAAAAGCGGGAAGGGGGGGGGGGGGCTAAAGACAGAGAGAGTTGAAAGAGAAGTGGCATAGCCTGATGACAGTCTTCAGATTTAATATTGCATGTGACACAACCATCCTGTTGGTACCAACTTCAAGGTCATCCCAGGACATTTTTATGCCCGGATTGCGGTAATATTATTTTACCAGTGTACATCCATCTGCCTGTCTATTGACTGTATGCTTTCTAACTTACAAACTTGCTGCATATCTGGGTACTGAATTCTACATAAATAGAATCTTGATGTTTCATTCATAAGACTTTTCTTGATCAAGGTCATCAGTTAAGGTATTTTTGTTATAAATGAAAAAAAATGTGTAGAATTAAAACACTTTTTTTTTCAAGCTGTAAATCTGTTTTTTTTTTCTACAGCTACAATTACAATACAATGTCTCCATTCGATGGCTCAGGAAAAAACAGTTGTAACTGCCTAAATGTTTTTAGGCAGTTACAACTGTTTCTCATTTAGCCATCGAATTACAATATAATTTCTCATTTCAGACGTAAAGCCGTTCGTTTGCGAGATATGTCATCAGGACTTTAAGCGCCATTACGGTTTAATTAAACATCGGGTATTACACCAGACAGAGCGTCCATTCCCATGTTCTGTGTGTGGGAAGATGTTTAAGACGCAGAGAGATTGTGACAAACATGAAATGATACACAAACCACCAAAACACTTCTGTCGATTCTGTGGGAAAAGCACAATCACCAGGGCAAATATGAAGATCCATGAGAAAATACACCTTCGAGATTTGAAGCAAGATGAAGCTCCAGGCCAATAATTGTGAATAACATGTTAGTGTATATAAATACATGTATACTACTAAAAAGTTCTAAGCGGCCACCTTACCTTTCACGATCTTTAACATTATTACCGTTTTTATTTTGAAATGTGAACTTTGTCTTTCGAAAGAGTGGCCATTCAGTCATCATCCTTTCCAATTGTTTTGTAAACTAATGCATCAGTAAGTCCTAAAGACAGAATTAAATGCATGTACCCTCAAATTCAAAAGTCACAAAATTGACACTTTTAAGAGAAATGTTAATTTTTCGATACTTAAAAAACGCAAAGCCTATCAATCTTTTGTACTAAAAGAAGTAGTACAACGCCTGTGGACTTCTAAGATTAATAAGAAATGCCAAATCTTTCTACACAATCCTTATCCTAACAAGAAATGTAAAAAAATACCCCACCCACCAATGTAAACTTTGAAATCGAGGGTACTCCTTCTTTGGTTTGATTTTAAAACATTTCTTGTGAAATCATTTCATTGATTTTTCTCTTGTTGACTTCATAAATGATTTGGCTACATTATTCAAGCAAAGACGGGATGATGCCATGCGGCAATAATAACATATTTCCAAAAAGGCAAGTGGCCGCTTAGGAATTTTGAGGAGTATATTACCTTGTTGCTTAGGAGAATTTATCATGCCAAGTCAAATTAAATTCTCACAGCCAAAACAGGAACATTTCTCACGGCCGACAGTAATTGTAGCTCGGTGGTTTTTTGGGAATCTGAAGTATTTCTATAAACTTGGTGTTTTTGTCATTGTTGAGCAAAAAATTGACATTTTGTAATATCTCTGGTCCTTTTTAAAGGCATTCACATTGAAACTTAGTGCTTACATTCACTATCAAAAAAATAACCTATACTTTCAAGGGGTATAACCTTAGATGCAGATTTTTAGCTCACCCGTGCGCAGCCTGCTCAAGATGAGCTTTTGTGATCACCTTTTGTCCATTGGTTGTGGTCCGTCAGAAGTCATAACAATTCTTTTAACATCTTCTCTCAGTAACCAATGGGCAGATTTCAACCAAACATGGCAAAAATGTTCCTTGGGTACCCCTTCTCAAAACTTGTACGTGGAATTTTGATTCACTAAAATGGGCGTTGCATGGTTGGTCTTTTGTTGAGCCAGAAATCTTAAAACATCTTCTCCTTGCTTCTCCTTGGGTTGATTTCAACCAAAATAGGTAGATATGTTCCTTGGGTGACCCTTCTAAGAGCTTATTCATGGAATTTTCATTGACCACCCAAAATATTGGCATGGCAGAGGGGTGTGAGCAGTGAATGAACTTTGCCAGAAAGTAACTAAGGTTTGATCCACTGGACAAATAAAATTCACATGAGCATTTTAGGCCTTTCTTGCCCTCTTGTTTATCCACTATCGAGCACCCAACAGCTGAGCATAGATTGATATAGACTTCATTGCATGATGAGCCTTGTCCAACTAGCAATCCTGTGGCTATGAGCTTGAGTCCTCGCTTGACTGACCAACTTGCTTCTGACATGTCACAAAAGTTAATGAGACATGAGTCATTTGTCTCCCACCATTGGGTGTATGACAAGCAATACATTTTAGCGGGAAGTGTAGCTGTTAGCTGGGATAAAACGTTGTGCTTGTTCAGGTATAAGACATGACAAGAAAAAATGGGTAGGTACACCAGCCATTGCAATACAACTTTTATAATGTGTTGAAGGGGCATTTAACCCCAAACAAACAAACAAACAAACAAAACATGATGAAAATGACTTTTTCCAGAGCTATAGATAGAGAGGATAAAAAGGAATTTATATTAATTATATAGTTAATTTATATAATTAATTTATTTAGCAAGAAATCCTGATTTCCAAAACGTCTCGTGTTTTATTGAGAATTCTTGTAATTGTTCCTCAGATTTCTGTGGTGTCTACTCTAAGCTTAAACACTTTTTAGCTTAGAGTAGACACGACAGAAATCTGAGGGATAATTAAACAGGAATAATGCTTTTCTTAAATCTTGAATTCTCAATAAAATCCAAGACGTTTTTGAAATTAGGATCTATATACCAAAGTCATATATTTGAAATCTGATTATTTAGTTAAGCCTGTGTTAAGTGACCTTTTAGGGGATCACTTAAAAGGAGTCACTTATGGAAATATTTCCTATAATACAATATTTCATGATTGATAAGACAGGTCATTTTGATAGAACTTATGGATTGGCACATTATTCTTGCTGAATATAATGATGTTCTAACATATTACAATTGTCAAAGGATATTTATGATGATGTTTTATTGTGGTGGCTAAATTAAAGTGGTTGCTTAATAGAGGTGGTCATTGGAGCAATATCAAATGAAAATTTTGATAGGATAGTCTGTCCATCGATAGCTCTTATATCTATTGGGATAGTCTGTCCATCGATAGCTCTTATATTTATCAACATTCTTTTTGTGTACATATTTAAAAATTCTCTTGATTAGGTAACACCAAAAAAGTACTTTTTTGGATCATCAAGCCCCTGTTTGCTATTATCAATTTTTCTGCCCACTGTCCAGAGCTCAACGGCATGATATATGTATGCTGTGCTTTGGCTTGGCTGTTTTTTTCAGAATATACCTGAGGTATTGATATAGCCTTGGTGGCATTGTCATTCTTGTTGTTGTTGTTGTGTGAAAACTCTTGGCATTCAGTGATATCTCTGGTTCTACCGAAGGCATTCACATGAAACTTGGCACATATACACCATCAAAAGAACAACCTATTCTATCGAATTCATTCTATCAAGGGGGGTTAACTCTAAAAGTATTTTGTGCAAATTGTGCCCCCATTTCGACTTTTTTTTCGCCATCCAACACTCAATGGCTGAAGTTAGGCACCTGTATGCAGTGCTTTTTTCATTGTAATTTTCAGTCGTTCAAAAAAGGGATTGGTTATAAAATATATGTTATCAAAATTGGAAGCATGCATAATTGTGCCTGTGCATGATATTCCAAACAAGCGCGAAGTAAGGACTAGTCAGACTGTGGGAATGCTAGCCTGAGTTTTTGCTAGGCCTACATGTTAAATTGAATATTTGAAATATCTTAAACAGGCTCATACATATTGATATATATCTTAAGAAAGATATTGATCAGTAGTATGTATGAGCCTGTTGTAGTTTGTGTCATACTGTTAAGGCCATAGTGCTAGACCGCAATAATTTGGACTTTTTTAAGTGAAAAGAGCTCCAGATAATTGGGCATGTTGACAATCTAAATGTTTTATTTCCCATTGAAATCTGCTTAGTGGGTACTCATTGTAATCGTTCTGAATGTAGTATAATAGATTTTTAGCTTGGGTGTTTTGTAATAAAATGTCGAGGTACAATTGGGAAGCATCAGCGATACGGAATAGACCTCAGAAATAATAAGGGCGAAGCCATGAAAGCGTGTCATTTTGCACGTTGGTTTATATGACGTCACAATTATCAACAATCTCGCCTAGGATCACGTTGCATGAAACAAAATCAACGAAAGAATGAAAATTAGCATATTATAATTTGATAACAAAACGCGATGTTGTACTGTTTTTTGTCATCAAATTATGATATACCCACTCCACGATCGGAAATAGTTAACAAAATAGGATTTTCTTCAAGCGTATTAAATAACCGAAGTACTTCCAGTAGCCATGTTACCAAAATATGGCCTAAAAATACTACACTTACGTCCGAGGTACTTTCCAGTTTACTGAAAAGAAGCCCTAGCGATGTTCCGAATGGTCGAGGTATGGCCATCACCGTTGCATTGTTAGTGCTGGCTTTGTCTTTATCTCTGCTGTTAAGATTGAAGAGCTTGGCATGTGAGTTTACCATTACAAGGGCTGTATGGCTCGTAGGCCGAGTGGTTAGTGCGCTCGACTCGTTCGGCGGCACTCATCCTTTCCGACGATTTGTCTACCACCAATGGGTTGATAAGTTGACCCATTCGGGATAGCAGCTGGAGGCTACGAAGGATGTGATGGGATTTCTGGTGTTAGAAATACCAGAAATCCATTGTTAGGTGCTCCAGCCGCAGTGATATGACTGAAATAATGTTGAAAGCGGCGTAAGACTCCATTTAAACAAACAAATGATTGTGGCCTCACTTAATCCGAGGTCTTCTCCATATAAACGCCGAGGTTTCCCGATTTTCCTTCTGTATATAGAGGTCTGTTTTGGTCCCTTTTATTTTCTCTTGATATATAGTGTATGCATTTCTCTTGTTGTTGTCAAAATATTGAAGAGTTATCATTTGATTACTTTAACAAATTACTAATGAAATGGTAAAAAGTCACAAATATGAATAATGTTACACTTACATGCATGAAAATTAAATTCTTTTTCATGTAAAATGCTCTTTGTTTGTTGTTTAATGAAGGGATTCTAGCTTTGTCGTCGTGGCGTTATCTTCTCTGTCATTCGGATCATCGCTCGGACTTTTCGTTTACTGGAAAGCACCTCGGACGTAAGTGGGTCAACGTGCTCAAGGGGAGCTTTTAGGGTAGTGCTGAGTCCGTCGCCAACAATCTTAAAACTTTTTTCTTCTCCTGAACCACTGGGCCAATTTCAATGAAACTTTGCCAGAACGTTCCTTGGTGACCGTCTTTAAATATTGTTCCCAAAATACTGATTTGCCCATTGATATGGGCGTGGCGTTTTTTTCCACTTTGAAGCACTTTTAATGACATCTCCTCCTGAACCATTGGGCCAATTTCAATAAAACTTTACCAGAATGTTCGCGAAATTTTTATTTGCCCATAAATATGAGCGTGGCAGGGTGAGGCTTTTTTGAGTCCTAAATCTTTGAACGACATCTTCTCCTGGACCACTAAGCCGATTTCAATAAATTTTAACCAGAATGTTTCTTAGGTGACCCTTCTTAAAATTTTTCGGGAAATTGTGATTTGCCCAAAAATATAGGCGTGGCAGGGTGGGGCTTATTTTGAGCCCAAAATCTTTGAACAACATCTTCTATTTAACCACTCGGCCGATTTCAATAAAACTTTACCATAATGTTCCTTTGATGGCCCTTGCAAAATTTTGATTGGCCCATAGAAATGGGCATGGGGGGGGGGTATTTCGAGTCGCCTCAGTAAAAAGTAGGTGGGCAGGATCTATTTTCACTTTGAATTCTTGGAATAACATCTCTTCAACAATTAGGCAAAAATGAATCAAACTTTTTCAGAAGTTACTTGGATATGTTCCACTGGACCAATTAAATTCATGTGAGCGGTTTAGGGCCATTCTGGTCCTCTTGTTTACGTAATTCGGCTTCTGGTGGTACTTCGGTTATTTAATACGCTTGAAGAAAGTCACATTTTGTTAATTCTTTCCGATCGTCGGTGAAGATCGTTTTGGCATATTTTAATTTGATGATGCGTTTTGTTATCAAATATTAACATGCCCTCTTTTATGCTTACGTTGATTTTGTTTTATGCAACGTCATCATAAGTGGGGTTTTTTGTTGTTTGTGACGTCATATAAACCCTCGTGCGAAATCACGCGCTTTCATGGCCGCGCCAGTATTATTCCCAGGTCTATTCTTCAGGATCAACGAGGGTTCCCGATTGCTTCTCTGTCCATCCTTCCGTACAACTATTGCATGTTAACACAACGCCTCCTTCAATTAAGGACATATTTGCATTAATCTTTCACACACTGTTCCTCATCATGTTTCCATGCAAACGACGACGGCATTTTGTGATGTCATGCTGCGTAATAGAAAAAGGTGCTTTTGTCAAAAACTTCCTGATGTAATTCATACTGCTGCTCTGTGAGTGTTGTTGTAAGAATTATACATTATTTACGTCTGAGATCTCAGGTTCGATTCCCAACAAAGGCAATCATCATTTCCAAGTTTTTTTTTTCCAACTAATGGGTTGATAGTCGAAGACCTATGTGGGATAGCACCTGAAAGCTTTTAGGTTTATTCCAACTTTGTCTAATCCCATTTCGTCTACACCATAAAATTATTGGTTAAGACCAAAAATTTCCATTTGGTCTAAAACCGTCTTGACACCTTATTGTATTGTAACGAACCGAGCAGATAGACAGACGTGATCCATTCAGAGAAAAGGATCCTTAACCCTAATTGGGTCGACTCTGTCTATAAAGGCTTCAATTAGCCATTTCACTAAGGGCAGGTCTCTCTCATTTGCATATCAAATGCATCTTACCTCCCTTTACACCGTTACATTACTCTCCCCTCCGAGAAGACTCGAGTCTTAGCCTGGGAGACCCGTGGGTAAGGCAACTCCGGTCTGGCAGTTGTCATCTTCCCACCGCTGCCACCAATTGTAACGAACCGAGCACATAGACAGACGAGATCCATTCAGAGAAAGGGATCCTCAACCCTAAATGGGTAGACTCTGTCTATATAGGCTACAAATAGCCAGATATCTTATGGCAGGTCTCTCTCATTTGCATATCCAATGCATCTTACCTCCTTTTAAACCGTTACATTATCAATTTCCCATTTCGTTTACAAAATGGTTTTTGACAAGTTATGAGTGTCATAGAGGTGTAAATGCCATATAGGCGTTATATACAGCCCCACCCACCCCCACCAACACACACATACAACTTTTTTTGATAAATGAATAAAATCAATTCATAATTTTGAACAAAATCCACCTGAAGATTCAAAGTTAATGGGGGGGGTTGGGGTTTTTTTCAATCAATATTATTTTGGTTCTAATAAAACAACACCAGAAAATAAGTTAAAAGCACTTCTCAAACTATTTTTGGTATGCATTAAAACACGAAGGTAAACTCTAATTTTAATCATAGAATAAGAGAATATATAATAAATATTAAAATAAAAACATTTTTTATACAAATAAGTAAATGAACTTTTAGACCAAATGGGAATTTTTCAAAATATGGATTTTAGACGAAATGGGAATTTGACTTTTTGACCAAAGGGGATAAGACGAAGTGGGAGCAACCCGGTTATTAAAGGGTGTAATGGTAGTACTACAGTGCAAAAAAATACCAGGAGTTCGTTGCTAGGTGATACAACCGCTGCAACATGACTTAAGGATTGTTAATACGGTCGTTTCATCCCATTCAAACAAATTGCCAGCCCGATTAGCTCGGTAGAGCACCGCACTTCAAACCAATAAAGTTCGACGGCGTGGGTTAAATCCCCGGGCTGGCACACTTACAAAACTAATTGTCTTTCGGATGAGACGTTAAACCGTAGCCCCGTGAGACGGTGCTTTACACCGACCACGTTAAAGAACCATGGCGGATCTCAGCAGTAGTTTCGTCGTGTATCCCTGCACTATCCCCCGTAACAACTAACCGTCTTCTGGGGGCGTCGCTCATATGGGCATGTGCTACGGTAGAGACGATAAATAAACGGAGAATTGATGACTGTCGAGGCTTTGCCGAGACAATTATCAATTCTCACAACCAAGTTAGATATTTTGTTTTCGTCGATGTTTCTAACAGAAATACAAGTTTCTAAAAACAACCGCATTATACTATTGTTCTTAAAATAACTATGTGATATCATAAAAAGTATCATACGGGTTGTTATCACACGGATATTTATTTAGTTATAAGATAAGATTGCAATGATTGTTACAATATTAACATATGAATATGGCGGACAACATAAAATAATTTAACTTTTCGTTGTATTTGTAATTAGTTTTGATAATGTATTAAATGAATAGATAATCAGTGCAAAATGTACTGATCCACTTGTCCAGGCTAAAACGAAACGAAAAACAAACAAGGATTGTGGGTAGAATTATTTCCATTTAGGGTGTAGTCATATAGTCGATGGCCGATGAAAACTACGCAACTTCAGGTTATTCAAACTGACGGTATAAAGTCCCATGGAAACACGCGCACGCACGCACACACATATATATGTGTGTGTGTGTGTGTGTGTGTGTGTGTGTGTGTGTGTGTGTGTGTGTGTGTGTGTGTGTGTGTGTGTGTGTGTGTGTGTGTGTGTGTGTGTGTGTGTGTGTGTGTGTGTGTGTGTGATATAAAGACAAATATTAGATTAGATTATATATATATATGTGTGTGTGTGTGTGTGTGTGTGTGTGTGTGTGTGTGTGTGTGTGTGTGTGTGTGTGTGTGTGTGTGTGTGTGTGTGTGTGTGTGTGTGTGTGTGTGTGTGTGTGTGTGTGTGTGTGTGTGTGTGTGTGTGTGTGTGTGTGTGTGTGTGTGTGTGTGTGTGTGTGTGTGTGTGTGTGTGTGTGTGTGTGTGTGTGTGTGTGTGTGTGTGTGTGTGTGTGTGTGTGTGTGTGTGTGTGATAAAGACAAATATTAGATTAATATTCATGACGTTAAGGTTCGTGTAAAGAGTTTGAGATCCAATTTTAAGGGCCTTCATTAGCCGAGAAAAAGTAGTATGTCCAGGAATATTATATATCAGAATGAAGGTATTCATGAGCACAAGCAGTTAAGCAACACAAGACCGCCATAGCTATAGCGGTATAGCCAAAACATTGTGGAAAAGGGTCATTTTGTTCAGAACAAGCAACTGCGTGGCTGTTGTAAAAAAATGGCTCATACTTTAACAAAGTACAGTCTAAAGTACTATCCAGGTAGTACTACAACCTTTGGTGTGAAATTCGGGCCCAAAACGTAGTTATGCAAGCAATTAATTTTGACTTATTTTATAAACACATATGTCATATATGTCATTCTATTTTTGTAATCGTGTAGTTCTGTGTATGGTATGGTGTGCTATCACAACATAAATGGACATTAATAGTTTATATACCTGTAAGGTTGGTTCGCAATATATCATTTTCTATTTCACAGAATGATGAATATATAGTAATTTATTACAGATCATTGAATTAAAAAACTATAATTTGAAATAAAACGCAGAAAATAATTCACAATATTATGGTATGATGTTGCACCATACCTAACATCTATTTTGAAAACAGACCAAACCTGTTTAACATGTATGTTGACAAAATAGATGGAAATTGATTGTTTCAAAAGAGCCTTTTGAGACTGAGTTTAATATCAACGTTTGTAGTACTACCTGGATAGTACTTTAGACTGTACTTTGTTAAAATATGGGACAGTTTTATCCAACCGTCGTGCAGTTCCTTGTTCTGAACAAAATGACCCTTTTCCACAATGTTTTGGCTATACCGCTATAGCTATGGCGGTCTTATGTTGCTTAACTGCTTGTGCTCATGAATACCTTCATTTTGATTAATAATATACCTGGACATACTGCTTTTTCTCGGCTAATGAAGGCCTTTAAAATTGGGTCTCAAACTCTTTACATGAACCTTAATTCTCCGAAACGATAGAAAAGTGTCAATAGCCCAGTACAGTTAGAAACATCGTGAAGTTAAATGACAACTTGAATGATGATGGAATGAATTTTCAGTAAGTTACATCGTGACGTTGACATTCACCTCAATCAAAACCATTCTAAATCGTTCACTCGGCGCTCCATTAATTCATTCCAAACACTCACTCAAACCATTCAAAAACGCCCAAACCCATCGAAAAAAACATAAGCAACAACATCATTCAAAATTAAATTTTGATAGAGAAAAATCGCGATTTCACTGACATTATTCAAATTTTCAGCGTCTCGTAGGTTCTTGGAGATAAAGGAAGCCATCTATATAACTTTTATGCATATTTTATTAAAGGGAGGGAAATTAATATTGCTAATTATGTTCACCCTGAACAAAATTTGCGATATAGCATTACCTCCCATTAAATTCACTCAAAACTCGCTCCACACACTCATTCAATTTCATTCCTAAATCATTCTAAAACATTCACCTGGTCAACTTCACGATGATGTTAACTGTAGAACGATAGTGATTGAGAGTGTGAAGCGAGTTTTGAGTGAGATTTTAGGGAGCTAATCCAATATCGTTGTGATATCGTCATTTTTACACACGGCATTATATGTAACGCGAAACGTTTGAAGTCAATGAATTTCACGAGTTATGTCGATTTATCGCAAAAGCTTGAGCGGGGCTCGTTACTAAATGAAAATGATAAATGGTTGCATCACCTCCGTTATACCAAAAACTTAATAATTATTTCCTCAATTCTTCAAATAAATGGTTACACTTTCTACAATGTTTTTCAAGTGGATTATCGACTTTTCTCAGTCGATTATCACTTGGTAATTTCACTTGTTTTGTGGTACAACTATCAAGTGTAAATCGACGGGAAATTTCGATCATCCAATTGAAAGCATTTAAGAAAAGATTAAACCCCGTTCATTTCACGTATCGGAGGGGGGGGGGGGGCATTATACCCATGATGTATTAATTTCACCAGTTTATCACGCGAGAAATGATGCGCTATAAAGTTAATTTATCGTATTATTTTCAAATTTCATCTATTTTTTTAATGAGAAAAATAAAATGATGGTTTGACTTTTCTTGTAAGATCGAGAAACATTTCACTTGGTGAAAAACAAAATCTATGTTGTTTTTATTGTTCAGTCAATGACAGTTGCACCAAACTTTAACTACAACTGAAACAAAAAAAAATTCCTCTATGCGTTTATTTCAATATTTCTCTGATTTTCCGTTCTTGTCAATGATATCATTCTCACTATCCGTCAGGGAGACACTCTCTTTATCGTCAGATAGTTTTTGTTTATCGTCGTTGTTTGGCTTGGCAGGCTGTGGAAACCTCTTTCTTTTAAAGAAACCACACTGAAATTTTAAAAAAAAGTAAATAAATAAATAAGTAGAAAAAAACTACTGACTTTCATTTGTATTTCCAGGCCTCACAACAGCCCTGCGTTCAGGATGACAAGACGGCGCGAACAGTTCGCCATTTATACACTGCTTTGCACGTGCACGTGCGTGCAAAGCGGGGTATTATTGGCTAGCTGTTTGCACCGCTTTGTCATCCTGAACGCAGAGCAGGTATTCATGAAAAATAGGTTCCTTTAAGTCATTTCTGGTTGAAATAAATGCTGGTTTCTTGACAAGACGACAACAATAAAGAGTGATAAATATAGAAACACCAAAGTTCCTGGCGTCATTGATTGAAAAAAAAGATGAAAGACCAAAGATTTTCTAAAACGATAAACATCTGCAAATTGTTCAAGTTTCAGTAGGCAAGTTTTCATCTTAACGTAGCACAACCCTGGGTTTTGGATGACATATCAATGCAACATGTTTGCAAATTATACCCCGTTAAGTACGCATTTGTACGTGCAAAGCGGGTACAATTTGTAAACAGTTTGAACAGTTTTGTCATCCTGAACGCAGAGCTCTTTTTACCTTGTACAATATGAACATCAAGAGAATAATTAGTATGAGTCCACATAGAACGCTGACTAATATTATCCACCAAGCAACACCGGTTTTAGGAGGGACTCTAGGTAACAACACTGTCTTCAGCTGCCGAAATAGAAAAGTGAACTAATTTTGTTTGTTTGAATGGGGTTAAACGCCGATTTCAACAATGTTTCAGTTATATCGCGGCGGCTGGATCACCTAACAATGGATTACTGGTATTTCTCTCACCAGTACTACCATCACATCCTTTCCTAGCCTCCAGCTGTTATCTTACATAGGTCTACGATTATCTACCAATTGGTGAGAGACGAGTAGTCGCAAAGGATGAGTGCTGCCGTCAGGGATCGATCCAGGGACCTCTAGATTGACTGTCCGACGCGCTACCAACTGCGCGAAAATTGGACTAAATATCAGTGCCTACGCTTGGCTATTTGGTAATTTATAGTATTGAATGATCGCTCTAGTTATATAAAACGATAAAAATGCTAACATGTGATAAATGGAGAGAATAGTCTTTAATTAGTCATCTTTAGTTGCAAGAACTCGCGGTCGTACCCTGCAGAACCAGTCCATATTTTGACTCGGCTGTCGCCTCGTCAAATATAGACTGGTTTTGCAGGGTACTCATCTAATAGAATTCAGTATTGTACGCGATAATGTTAAATAACCTCTTATACCTTATGTTGTAAGACCGTGTTGTCTGCAATCAGTGTAGAGGACCGAAGGTCTGCTGTGGCCTTGGACATTATCTGTGTTGATCTTTGACTCTTGAAATACAAAGGAGCATATACAAGAAAACGCCGTTAGTGTAAAATGCGTGTATATAATTCGAAATAAGTGAATAGGCGAGCAAAAAGCAAATTTGTTGTTGCATTTTGACCACTCTCTAGTAATACATGTAATTCAAAATTATGCTATCATGATAAATATTCTTGTTGACCCTTATGTATGTGTTTAATACAATACACGTGCCCTTAAATACAGAAATAGAATATTTGCAATCCCAAAATGCATTGCCGTTCATGTAAAATCAAACATGAGATATTTAGTTTTTTGTTTGTTTGGGTTTTTTTTTTTTTAATAAAATTATCGAAATAGTTGGGTGAATCACGACCACATACCATTTTGAAAGAATTAAAAAAATATTACCTTTAGGATTCCCTCAATCGTTTTTGATACAACAAAATCCAGTTTGATTGAAACACTCTGTTGAGCCGCTAGGTTTGACAATGTACATGCCAGAGTCAAGCATTCACCGCCATCACAATTCTGCACATGAAATATTATAAACTTCCTTACTTTTATCGGTTGTCAAGTGATCTAAAATAAATAACCTCCAACGTACAAAATGATCATTTCCTAATTGCAACAAGTATCAAACCTAATTAAAAAGCTCCAAAACACAGACTAAACGGTCCATCAAACAGATCGACACTTTCAGCCAAATAATCGATTGTCGAAAGAAAAAAAAACCACTTTTTTAAGTTATTTATAATAAGATGACTGTTGAACTCCGTTGAATCCGACATTTTCTGCCATTTTCTTTCCGTCATTTTCGTGGTTGGGAGCATAGACTTGGTCACTATGGCATGACCAAGCTTTTGCGAACATTTAGGTCTACTCACACAGTTTGCTCTTTGCTCCATGCACAATTCTTTATAATATGCAGAAAATGCGGACATTTACCTAGCATACAGTTAACAAAATCATGAAATTGACAAAATATATGATTTAGGAATGATATTTGATTGAAATTGAACGGGTGCGATGAGTGAGATTTGAATAAACTTAAAGGGACGTAATCCAATATCGCCAATTTTGTTAAGGATGAACAAAATTTGTGATATTTATTACCTCCCTTAAAGGAAAAATGCTTACAAGCCCTATTAATAGCTTCCTATTTCTTCGGGAATTAATCAGGCGCTTATAATCTTAGTCACATCAGTGAAAACGTGTGTTTTTTCTAACTTTATTTATTTGAATGTAGTTGTTGATCTTATCTTTTTAAGTGATTTTCGAGCGGTGTTGAGTGATTTGAATGAGTTTTTGGAATGAATGAACGGAGCGCTGATTTAGATAGGCTTTGATTGACATGAATGTCAATTTCACGATGTAACTAGCTGTACAAGTAAATGTTAAATTTCAAAAGAGAAGGATATATGAAGACATTTAATTTGCGAATTCATAAAAAAAAGAGCTTGTTAAAGCTGTTGATCATTCTAGATGCCGGTTCTAATTATTATACTGTCTAACAGATCAAGCCATCCGTATGAGTTGAACCTTCACAATTTCGCAGTATTAAATAGGGTTTAGAAATCATAATCCAGAGGCCTAAAATACATCCAGGACTGTTCAAATTGATTCCCAATTCACACTAAAAGTACTTGCTATTGAAACCAAGAACACTTGTCCAGACCACAAAATTTTGACCTTGACATTCGACCTTTACCTTTGACCTGCAGCTTTATAAAAGGTATTTTTACACCTTCAGTGAAACATCTGTCCAAAGAAATTCTAAAATCCATCCAAAATTGTAGAAGTCGTGCTCTGAATAGTGTGATCTTGATACTTGAGATACATTAAATGTGAATTCAATTCATAGATGTAGAAGTTATGTCCCTGGCAAATCGGACAGACGCATGCACTAATGTGCATAAACCGAGTAATCATAGTTACAACTACATCACACTCACCGCAATTTAGCTCGACAAAACATAACAAGCCTTTAAAAAAACTTTTAAAATAGCTTTCTTCATAATTGCAGATGCCTAATTTAAGCAATTGCTATGAACAAGATGCATGAGTAGGAGACTCTCGATAGGTTTGTCCAACACGTTAACACGTAAAATTGTTTTTAGCTCCACTGGCTGAAAGCCACAGGGGCTATTGTCATGGCATTGTGTCCGTCGTGCGTGCGTCCGTCCGTACGTGCGCCCGGTCGTAAACTTTTTCTTTAAAAATCTTCTTCTCAGGAATGATCCTTGGTTGACCCTCTTTCAAAGTTGTTCAAGAAGTTTTGATCCAATGAAAAAAATGGATTCAATAGACGTGGCTAATTTCCAAATATGGTAAAAAGTGAGTTTTCTCAGATTCTAATTGATGGATACCAATTAAAATTTACATGAATGATCCTTTGGAGACCCTTTGTCAGTCTACCAAAAGTTATTGTGATCGGATGAAAAATATGTATTTTATGGGCAGAGGTAATTTCTCTTTATGTTATAAAGTGGAAATTTTGAAAATCATTTTCTCAGAATGTAATTGATGGATATCAACCAAATTTTGCTGGAATGATCCCTCCCTGAGTGACCCTTTATCAGTCTACCAAGAGTTATTGTGATCGGATGAAAAATATGTCTTTTATGGGCGTAGGTCATTTCTCTATATGTTATTTAGTGGAAACTTTGAAAATCATTTTTTCCGAATGTAACTGATGGATATCAATTAACCTTCATTGGTAAGATCCTTGGGCGACCCATTATCGTGCAGCCAAAACTCATTGTCATTGGATGAAAAATATGTCTTTTATGGGCAGAACTCATTGCTAATTATGTTATTTAGTGTTAGTGTTTACTTTGAATTCATTTCAACATCAGTAGAACCCAAAATATCTAAAAATCTAGTCAAAACTAAGATTTGCTTTTATAAGAATTTCAAGCCTGTGGAACGACTCAAGCCATTCATGGCTTTCTAGTTTTTATGTTGTTGTTGTTGTTTTGTTTTTTTTTGTCCAAAAGTTTGGCTTGAAAGATGATCTTGACCTTGTCAAATGATCTTGACTACGGTACCTGTAAATGCGTCTCATTGACATCTATCATTATTACAAATATGGGTATTATTATTTATCTTGATTTAGCTTGAAGTAGTTTGAAAATACATGTTTTTAGTTTTTTATGTTTTGACTTGCACCTATGACCTTGACTTTGACATATAGCATTGACTTAAAACATGAATGAAATCTATCATCATGAAAAGAATGAAAATGCTGTCCAGAAAGTGATATTAGCTGATCTCATCCTGTCTGATTGCTTTAAAAGATACAAAATGACCAACAGTACGCTTCTATGATACCATGTTTAGAAAAATGATGATGAGAAAAATAACTCAGGCGAAGTCTTCTATAAAATTTTCTTAATTCTTACTAAATAACGTAGCGTCGTGAGAGTGGACGTGGTTGAATTAGCGTTGATGTAATAATTCCTCCCGTTGTTTTCCATCCATATTGGTGGCAGGCTGTATTTATTCTCTGTACCACATTCTATCTCACAAGGTCTTCCGCATCTCACCTAAAAATAAATGTGAACCGTCAAGAGACAAGTGTAGAAGGAAAATCATACCGTAAATATTAACCAAATAACAAAGCTTCCATCGCAATTTCTAACTACTATCGCAGATAATGGGCCAACTTATTTCTGACCCTGGGCGGGTACTGTTGCCCGCAATATCAGGGTATCTCTCAGAAAGCGGGCTACTAGCCGTAGACTGGTCCACATATCGACTATCAGAATAGCCTAGAATAGGCTATTCGGATATTCGACAGTGAGACCAGTCTACACCCTACCCGAAAGCGGGTCAGAAATAAGTTGGTCCAATAACTGCAGTATATCGCAAATATCTCACCAAAAACAAAAACGACAATAATCTCGATTCAACGCGTTTTCTCGCCAAATACCACGATACTAACCGCGATATGCAACAATTTCTTTTCAAATACTACGGTACTTACTGTACTTACTACCGTTACGGTAGCCTATACCGTTTTTAATCCATCGAATACTACAACATTTACTACGTTTAAAAAGCAGTTTTTCGCCAAATACCACGGTTTTTACAAAGGAACAACCGCAATATTATAGAGTATCTAATATAGACTTCAGCAAAGGAACAAAATATTGAACTAATTAGATAGAATGTGTGGAAAATCCTCTCAATTTAAAGAAGAATCCTAAAATGTACGCAGGCTAAGTGCTTACATGTCGGCGATTCTATTGTGAATTGGCCTTATTTCGAAACCGTGTGTTTAATTTTCGCGAAATCAAGAACATCGCTTTTTATAAGATAAAGACATGAAAACGCCACGGCATTGGCTTATCGTGTGTGCCAGTAAAGGCACTTACCATCTTTCTTGTACTCGGAAGTCATACATTAAATTCTCGCTAAAATGTGAACTCTCCCCGCAAAAATAAACCGACAAAAAATTTACCCCATTTACAGTATTAAATTGAAATTAAACATCGACACACCTTAGTTCTATTAAGATAAAGGGAAGCCACTCCACCAGACTGTATTTGAGGGTAGAATATTTTCACACTAGCAGTCGGAAGTGAGCTTGGCCCTCTGTTTTCTAATTCGTAAATATGTGTTAGATCATAGCTATCCGTGTATTCTTGAATCAGCAACGTATCGGGATCTGAAACACTGCAGAAAGGTTTACATGTATTATCCTTCACCGGCAGAAAATGGAGCAAATTAGCATCTTAAATTATATTGAAATATCAGCAAGATGCCCGTGAAATTGTGATATAAGCAATAGTCTTTTACCTAACATTAATATCATTCAAAAGTCGCATATCGCAATTCAATTAATTCCGAAGTCATCTCGTCAATATCACAATGTTCTGAACAATCCGAATCTTTTTTTTAAAAAAACGTGCGCGTTCCTTATAAAACTTGCTTCCTGAAATAATTAAAAACATAAATACCTTAATTTTGAAACTTTGATATAAATCACTTTACGGTAGTGAACCCGTAATAGTTTTCACAACGCTTTGAGAATATTTAACTTTAACAGAGTTAACCGAGGTTTCCTAATGATTTCATTAAGAAACTTGGGTTAACATTTGAAAGATCATGAGTTCCGAAATGCTGCTGAACTATTACTGATCTACTACCTTAATACATCTTACCCTGACAAAGAAGCGTCCATGTGATTTTTCATCTTGATTTACGGTAGTGAACCCGTAATAGTTTCACAACGCTTTGAGGATATTGAACTTTTACAGAGTTAACCGAGGTTTCCTAATGCTTTCATTAGGAAACTTCGGTTAACATTGGAAAGATCACGCGAAGTGCTGCTTACGGATCCACTACCATGATATATCTTACCCAGACAAAGAAGCGTCCACGTGATTTTTCATCTTGATTTCTAGGGTCTTATTATTGTCTGTATCGTTTAGCTCATAACTCAAGGTTAAGACCTCCATTCTGAACTCAATCAACTCTGCAGAAATCGTTCCAGGAACTTGAAAGTATAACTTGAATCCAACTCCTGTGTCCAATCGTAGCGGGTTTCCAAATGAGCATTCGAGTAATGATTCATTGTTGTATGCCTTAACTTTAGAGCTACGGCTTTCATCTTCATTAACACTATTTTCTAGTGAACAACTGACGGTTTCCTCCCCGAAAGTCTGATCTTGTTTTCTATATTTGAGAGTATTTGGTATTGTCATTCTAAATATAGATCCATATGACGGGTCCCCGGTCTTCGTAATATTAATATCGAATACCAGGCTGGGTGTACCAACAACGAAAAACCCGTCTACATTCTCGTATATCGCCTCTGTATGAAGGTGAAGGTCAGTTGTACAATTGTTGTCTTCACATTCATTCTTTATTAGTAGCTGAAATCAAATAATTATATGCAATTTTTTTCGTTTCTTTAATAAGAACGTCGCACGAATAATTGCGAAGAGCCTACAAAATAACTGACCGAGAGAATGGAAAGACGCCATTCATTCAGATCAGGATTCTCAACCCTAAATGGGTGGACACCATTTATTTAATCTGATATTAACCATTTATTTTAGTATATGTTCCTCTAATTTGCATATCCCTCTAATTTGCTTGCCCCGAGTCTTTACCTAGGAGTTTCGAGGGGTAGGCAGCTATTTTTGATGGTCTGATAGTGCTATACATAATTAAAACGTTTGTCTATAACTCAATGAAAACTACAACTTACCAAACGCTGAAGCTTATACATCGATTTTAAACTGAAATTTGCGATAAATTAATTACCTCTTTATGCAGCAGTAGTAAGGGGTCCCCAGGATTATTTCCATCAAATTTACTAATTGTCGGGTTACTGTCTATTGGACACGAGTTGGACACCATCTCATATTGTACAAGTATTTTGATTGGACTAACGAGGTCAAATGAAGGCTGAAAGAAAACATCCAACATCCAAGTTTGAAGATATTAATTCACTTTTAATGAGATGTGTGTTCAATATCAAATATTCGACCGACGAGAGTGATTTGTTGTATTCTGCCTTATTATAAAAATATTCAACTGATAGGGCTTGGCTGAGCCATGACGAAGTTTGGTAAGTATACTTTTCATTAGTTTGGGTCCTTTCAAAAGTAAGTCGGCAATTATCATAAACGCATGCAAAGTGCTGTATTCAAAAACCGAAAGAATTCACTAGCTTAGAGAAAGTGAACACGTGTCATCGTTTGGTTAGCAAAGCCTCGTTACTTCAGCTTGGACAAGATGAAGTTAAGAGGGTTACTTCGACATAAATAAATCTAAACATAAGACTGTTTTCAATTGTTAATAGATGTCTCGTTTTGTAAATTCGGTTTCAGTAACCACCCATTCAATATATATATTATATGTATTATATCCACTGTGTGGCTGTTCAGGCTGCGAGTTATCTTCCGCTCCAGCGCATTTGAAATTTTGGTAAACTCGTTTATACTTTGGCTCTAAACTACTTTGAATGTTTTTCATACGTTCATAATGAGTCCTCCAGCGACCGGAGATGAGCACGTGATGTCACCAGAAAAACTGTCCACTTCTAGAGTTTTTGTAGATTTCTGGTTCGACTTGAAATACACTCTCGGAGACAATGTCTTTTCAACATCCAGAGAAATACTGACATTAAGGGCTGTAATTAATGTAAGAAAGAGTACATTAATTAAGAAATAACTCATAATTGTGAGATACGAAAAACGAAAAGTCTCATAGATAAATCATCAGTTTTCAACTGATATTAGTTAGACTGGAATTGATACTAAAATAATAGGTCAGGATAGCACCGCAAAAATAAAAATGTAAAAATATACTCTATCAGGCTTGAATTACATGTAATTGCTATCTCCCAGCACATGGCAATATCAAATACGAATATAAAATGCTGCGAAATGTTCATGTCTCTGATCCAATTCGCATCTAAATATCAAAGTGGAAAAGTGTCTTTTATGGACAATTGAAAACCAAAAAATAAATGTGCTAGTAATACGTACTAACTCTGGAACATTGCCTGTAAGCATACTGGAAACATACTCGAATATATGTCGTGTTGCTATTCTGATCAATAATATGAAGGTCTGTCACGGAATCTTCTGTTACCATCAACATAGCTGCCATGTTGATTACTGGTTGGCCAACCAGGACGGTCACGTGACTCGAGAGATAGGAGCCAATTGCGATATCTAAAACAAATAAACTTTTGAATCAGTCATAATCACAATAATGATTATTCATGCAATGGAAGTCATGTTTAACTCTTGTCCATAACAAAATAGTTACATCTCGAGAGTGCACAACTTTCGAATTTAAGGATATTTTTAGATGCTATACAACATAAATGAATGTCCAAGAGTCCGCTATTTAAGTACATAGATATATACCGCGTCATACATGTGGCATAATTTATAGGCAAATTCTTTCATACACGATTTTTCAGTCAAATAAATGGCTATGTAACCAATAATTTCTTCGTCTAAACATTTGTTAAGAATATTTTTATTTAGCTGAGACATTATTTAAAGTTGCGTTTTGATTACTTTGTTACTCTGTTTCAGTAGCTTGCATTTATGGTTTAGATGTCAAGCTTGTATTCCAAAAGGTGGTATACAACGGTCAACAAAAAAATCCTTGGTGAATGTACAAATTTGATCACAATATGCATTTCATATATAGAAGCTTTTGTGTTCTTATCTATTTGCATTAAGGTTAATCGATAGCAATATTGCTAACGAGAATTGACCAATATCATACAAACCGTTGATTTCGTCCGAGTTTATATCCATGGGTTTTGAGATAGAATGCCCAAAGGATAGTAATGCGGTATCAAGTTGCCTGGCAATAATTTTCTGAGAGTAGATTGGCCAGAGTCCATCTTTATAACCATTGTAAACGTACACAGCGCCTCTGTTATCATCTTCATAGGGAGCACCCACCACTACATCTGAGATATGTACGGAAAGACAGATTTTACAGACATTGTAATAAAGGCTGAATTTAACTTTATGCTAATTTGTCCGAAAACACCGAGCTTAGCAATAAATTTATGAAGCGTTTGTATTTTACCTGGCCAAGCATACGTAATTTAAGAACCTGCTGTTTTTATTGTTCCTTTTCCTAGTAGAAATTAATTAACTACAAATTCAACTTGAATAAATATTCTTTTGTTAAATCCTCCCGTTTTACTAATCTCTGGATATTAATATCAATATGATTATTTCACCATTATTATATTGATAAGAGAAGATATCTCACCAAATAAAAAATTCTAATAAAAAAGAGAGTAGCTGTCCAAAGCCACAAGACCTCGATCTTTAAATTGGACAATGACCTTGAACCAAGTTATCCAAAATTCGTATAAACTGCTTCCATGATAGAGAACAAATGTACGAAATTGTTTTGGCTTTTAATGATACATCAAAAGTAGGAGTTACTAGTATCTGAAAGTATATTTCTGTTTTCTAATCCCCCCCTTAGTTGGTAATGAAATCTTTCATATCCCTTTTAGTCTTTATCTTAAAAACCCTTGTATCACTGAACTGAAACTTGCGACAGATCAAAAATCACGAGAAGGGTAAAATAGAGGATATTGAATGAGTGGTCATTGAATACTGAATTTATTAAACGAGTCATCTATAAACAGATAAGAACTATGCTTCTCCGAGTTTTTATCTGATTATAGATGACGAGTTTAATAACTTCGGTATTTGATGAGCACAAATTTGATATTCTTTAAATGATATAACCCGGATTTTTATGATAAAACGAGGAAATTACGATATATCGATTAATGCAATTCCGCGAAACATATCACGCCGTTTGCGAAATGACGTCAGCAGATCCATTATGACGTCATTTTTCTAAAATAATATAAAACGCTGTACTCCTTTCTCGGCTCATTTGCATAGTTATTCCACTAGTGTAATTAAACTGGTGTAATATCAAAAAATATTCAACGGGGTAATTCCACTCCGGCGGCGTAGGTCATATTATAAATCATATCATAAATTACCATTGTATCCATCTTTGTTGATGTCCCCCAGACCTTGTATCGCTGAACCAAATCTTGCACCGGGTAGAGAATCGCCAGTTAATGTAACAAAGCTCCTTCCAAAATCACCCTTGAGTAGAAACAGCAAAAATGTTAAAATTTTGCTAAATTTCAAAGGAGTTGAAGACAAGGTATTTTGGTTGAATGAACTGAAGAATTCAGTTATTTCATTTACACTGGTGTAATATTTGCCATATAATTTTGTGTCATGAAATAACTCTTTTTATTATATGACCTAAGTCGCGTGATTGAAATAACCCCGTTGAATATTTTTGATATTACACTGGTGTAATTACACTAGTGATAGAACTTAACATCATAATGCATTTGATGACGTCAATTCGCAAAGTTCGTTATGTTTTTCCCGGAATAACTTGAATCGATAATTTTCTGGAATTTCATAGATTTATCGCAAAAACTCAGGTCATATGATAAATAGAATATCAAATTTTTGCTCATAAAATACCAAATTTATTAAGCACGTCATCTAAAACAGATAAAAACTCGGCACAGTCTCGTTTTTATCTGTTTATTGATGACTCGTCTAATAAGTTCGGTATTTATTGATCACTCATTTACTATTCTCTATTTAACTCGGTTTGCAGGGAAATAACTTTGACAGCCATTATTGTTGTATAACCCATCTGTTCTAGCGTTCCCTTCCTCTGATTAGTAATGATTTTTCACTACTAGTACCATGTAAGCCTAACCGTACAATTACAAGAACTTCCATCTAGTGTAGATCTATGGCAATTATACTCAATGTGTTATATTTTATTCCATTAGTTTAATCAAAGTAGAGTGACTAAATAAAACAAAGACAAAATACATCTACCATGACTGAAAAGATTTTTTTTGGGGTGGTCCAGCTGGTACAATCGATTTGTCGCTTCAAAAGTTCTTTTATATACAGGTCCTAAAAGATATCTATATGAAACTATTGGAGCAAAACTTTAATCAAGTAAAAGCTTTGTTTTCACAAGAATTAAATAATCAATCGTTTAAGATTCATGTAAAGTGTTTGAGGCCCACTTTTAAAACACTTCATTTGCCAAGAAAAAGCGGCAGTGTGTCCAGGTATATTATATATCAAAATGAAGCTATTCATGAGCATAAGCAGTTAAGCAACATAAGACCGCCATAGCTTTAGCAGTAAAGTCCTGGACACACTGCTTTCTCTTGGCAAATGAAGTGTTTATAAATTGGGCCTCAAACACTTTACATGAACCTTAAGTGTTATCCTGTTGTGAATCATAACAAGACGGCGGACAATTATAGGAATTATTTTCCACCCTTTTGTTCGGAATGCACTTTGCTTAAATAGAGCAATACGGACCCATGATTTATTGTCCACCATCTTGGTTGGGTCTACGAGGTCGCAAGGCTAAAAAACCACGTCATGGTACCACGTTTAACACTAAAAGCTGTGTCGCTGATTAGATAGTACTTTATCAGGCAACGAAATTAAATTAAATTATTAACCTGATATCGCTTTTCTAAAAATGAAAGCAGGCTGTTCATATTTAGGAACAATGTGCATATTTATGATCTTAACAAGAACGAATTTCACCGGAATTTCGTTGATCTAAGAGGTTTCAAAAAAACCAAAAGTCCACAAAAAAAATGATTGGATGATAAATACAATAACATATCTATAAGCGGCTTAAATATGAATGTTAAATGGCCTGGTCTGTGAGAGTTTATCATGACTCGGCAGAGTCTTGTCATGAAAAATCATCCTAACCGCGACCAGATTTTAGTTATATCCTTAAACTTTTTCATATAATTCTCTATATTCATCCATACTTACTAGTTCTTTCTTCCCAAGAAATAAGTACACACGTCCAATATCAATAGTATTTTCGTTACTGGCACCATCATTATATGACGGATTGCCGTACAGCGGGGCACCAACCAAAAGGTCGTCATATCCATCGTCATTTATATCTGTCGTACATAAACTCGCGCCAAAGTAAGAGTTCATTGGCAAAACCTGTTTGTTTTGATAGGAAAAAATAAGTCGATTTTGCATATAAGTAGAAAAAAAATGAAATTGCACGAAAGACGTTGAATATTTAAATTTCAAGAGCTATGAGTTACAATTTGTACTCAACAAGCAATGACGCTCATTGTCTTGAAGCTCTAAGCTCGATTACTACTACACAATCTTCCACGGAGACGGAATATATTCTTTCCGACATTTGTCTCCCACCATTGGTTAGATTAATCGTAAACATATAGTACCTGGTGGCTAGCAAATGATGTTATGGAAGTTAACTGATGCGAGAAATACAAGGAATCCAGTGTATTTAGTGCTCGACGTGCGATTCATTAAACCCCATTCTACAAATTCATCATAAGGTTTTCCTTATAAGGAAGTGCCATTTCAACATGTGACAAAAGAAGAAGAAGAAGAAGAAGAAGAAGAAGAAGAAGAAGAAGAAGAAGAAGAAGAAGAAGAAGAAGAAGAAGGAGGAGGAGAAGAAGAAGAAGAAGAAGAAGAAGAAGATCCTAGAATTTGAGTGATGTCAAATACACATGTAAAAGATGAAAGAAACACAAATAGTAACTCTAACGCGGAAAACCTACCGTGTTTCCTTTGTCAATGGGGGATAACTCTAGGCTCGCATTTTGAAGTAGATAACTGTCGAGCCCACCGGCAAAAAAGTAAACCTGATATGATAATAAGAAGGAAACGTTTTTGAGAAATAAAAGTTGAATGAATGATTTTTGTGAAGCCGTGATGAAATATTTGTGACCC
Organism: Fragum whitleyi; assembly: GCA_948146395.1. Classification (NCBI taxonomy): domain Eukaryota; kingdom Metazoa; phylum Mollusca; class Bivalvia; order Cardiida; family Cardiidae; genus Fragum; species Fragum whitleyi. The sequence continues at coordinate 46,160,465 of OX411556.1, forward strand.
GTCACGCAAAAGAAACCATCTCGGCTGTGTGGAAAGTGTCGACCCCAGTCAGACTGCGCTGATATCGCAGTCTGACTTGGGTAAAAAATGTTCGCAATTTGCTTATTTTCTGAATCTAGAAGGATCCATCTATCTTCCTGTTAGAGAATTTTCTAAATTGCGACCTCTGGTTGACCTATGCATGACCAAATCTCTTTTTCAAACATTTCATTTACAGAGTTTCAAGATGGTTACTTTTCGCGTGACGGGTCACATTCATTTTTGATCCGTCACACGAAAAGTGCCCATCTGAAACTCCGTAGAATAAACAATTTGAAACGGGTTCGGAGGCGGCATAGGTCAACCAGAATAAAATACATAGGCGGGTCTAAATTCATGAAGTTCGTTATTTGCGAGAATTCTTGACCGCAGGTCGTGCAGTTTTTCCAGGATCCGCGACACTTTTCGCGCTTTTTTGCCCATTTTTTGCGTGACGGGTCACATTATATGTCACATTTTTCAGCGAAATGGTTTCAATTGATACCCACGTCGTACGATTTGTTACAGAAATATCTAAATCTTCCCATTTAAAAAGAATCCATCTCTTTATGTAGCTCAGCTAACTTTGAACTGACATATGACAAAAAAATTATTGTTACAAGAGTCACTCGTCTCCCAACATGTCCGAACGATACATACAGTTAAGAACATTTTGAAATTGAAAAGGTGAATGATTCTGGAATGATTATGGAATGAAATTGAATGAGTGCGTGGAGCGAGTCTCGAGTGAAGTTAGAGAGAGGTTATCCAATATCGTCATTTTTGTTCAAGATATTCGTACTTTTCTCTTTTTGTGTTTTCGTGGAGTAATCAGGCACTTAAAAATCCACACTAGCCAAAAAATTATAAAATAACTTTATCGATTTGAATTAATTGAAGATCGTCTTGAACGATTTCGAAATGTTTTCAAATGATTTTGTGGCGTTTTTGATCGATTTGAGTGAGTGCTTGGAATAGATGAATGGAGCGCTGAATGATTAAGAATGATTTTGATCAGAATGAGTGTCAATTTCACGATGTTTTTAACAGTAGTACATGTAAATGTAAATCGAATGTGACTCAAATGAAATGTGATTTTACGGGTTTGAGGCACGTAATAAAAGAAAAGTGGTAGACTCAGCTGCCAAACTTTTTATTCAAATACAAATAAAATGAGGGTCCGAATTATCCTAAATCACCCACCTGAGTATAACATTAAATGGAAATTTGGACTGGAAGAAAATTTCAAATAAAAAATATTTGAAACTGTCATTCAAGGTACAACCGAGCCAATATTATTTGATATTTACTCCTTATTTGTAATAAATTTAAATACTTTAAAGTAAAATTAAGCAACGCCCTTTCACGACTATTTTGCTTCTTCTTTTTCTTTGGCCCTCTGGTTTGACAGCATAATATTAAGATTTCAAAGTGAAAGTAAGTCATTCCTATATTTTTGGGGTGCCAATCGAAATTCCACTAACAAGTTTTGAGAAGGGTCTTATAAGAAAGATCTGTACTAAGTTGGATGGAAAATGGCCATCTGGTATGAGAGAAAAAAATCTTAAACATTTCAAATTCAAAGTAAGTATCGCCCTGCCACGCCCATATTTTAAGAGGGGTCCCTAAAGGAACAGTTCTTCTCATTTATGGGCGACGTTTCTACGTCCCTCAGTGTTAGTACTACGTGAGAACAATCCTGTCAGTTGTTAATAGCTTTTCAAAAAAGTAGTACCGGCTTTGGTTCAATTTTCTTTTTTACAAGACTTATCTTCGCTCGACAACTGTGCATTTTGAAAATGGCACTATTCAAGAATTCTATAGAATTAGAATATTAATCAAAGACATCTATAAAATGCGAAATCATCTGCCAATCTTAGACCACGCGATTTTTTGTTTCGAGCAAGAATGCTATTTATAGACAAGGCGGTGATTCGCCTTTTGGGTTTTCCCGTGGTGTAAGGGGGATAAAAACTAGGTGGTTGAACTGGTAGCCCGCATTTACATACTCGGATTTTATGGAGATCTCTCACTTATGCAGAACTTGTTGGGTGTAGATCTCCTCGGTGAACAATCCTGAACATTTCCAGGATTTTTGCTGTTTTAGGGTTTGTGATAAGAAGGTCGTAAATCGTTTGTATTTCTTTAGCGAGTTAGGACACTCTGATCTCGAACACATAAAAGTCAACTTTTGACTCTCTCCGTGGTTTTAACACTTTTACTACAAAAGGAGCCTAAAATATAAGTCATTTGCTCTCAGTTGAGGGGTTTTCCAATAACAAATTGGACATTCTAATACCTTTGTAGAATTAATTAATCTACGCCGTCTGCTATCGACAATGTACATGTATTCTATATATATAGCTGGTAGCCTTCTCCGCCTATCTCGAATTACCGTATAACCTGTGTTTACATGGAAGGGGGACATTGGCTCTTTCAAAGTTTTTTGGGAGGAGAAACGCTCAACGGAGGCACAAGTGTAATGTTTTCTACGCGAATTTCTCTTCGGTGATCATTCCTGTACATTTTTTAGAAATTTTGCATTTTTTCGGGTTGTGGCTAGAATGTCCTAACTTAGATAAAGCTATACAGAGATTAGGACATTTTAATCACAAACATCTAAAATCGATTATTAACTCAGTCCGCGGTGGTTTTTTTAAAAATAACTGAAGGAAAGCTAAAATTAAAGACTTTAGGTCTACGATGTGGGGTTCTCCGCTCATATTTCGTATAGACAATATGTCTTTTTTGTTAACTGATATATCTTTACGTCGTCTACTACAGACAATCGTCTTATCGTATATTTAGGCAACTCAAATTCTACTGATTTAAGGCATACTTCCGCCTATCAAAATGCCGTTGCGGGGTCTTTGAGGGATATTCATTCGCACGACGCGCGGTCTGCGTTTCGCATCTTTTTATTATTTACACTTCGGTTTGTATTTTTCTTTCTTTTATTGCATGAGTAACGGAAAACGATCGCGTTCGCAAAGAAATCTCCTGCCGTGGATATTGAAGAGCAATACCTTCCGAGATGGTACACCTCAGGGGAAAATACTCAGTGCCTTTCATGCGGTTATGCGCTTTACGGGGCTTGGAGACCAAATGACGTCAAATACCGTACGTGATGCGCGGAGTTACGTTAACTTCAAACAATAAAGAGCTAATTTTGGACATGCATACATTGTCTACATCTAAAATTTTGATGTATTTTCCATAGCATTAGACCTGCCTAAATAGAGCGGATTTCTAATCAACCGTTCAACCCAATTTTAGATTATTTAGAACACAGGCGCTGTGCCTATTAACCCAATATTTTTTGACAATCTCTAGGTCTTTCATTCATTTTTTTTTATCTCCCAAACGCTGACAGGCATACCAGAAATATTCGTTTTCCAATTAATGATTTATGATGTTTTTAAACAAGCTTCGTGAAAAAATATGAGAAAAAATCAACACAAGCAAACCAGTGTCTTGCAATTCATTATTAAAGAGGGTTGGATGCCCCTGATTATCATGTGACCCGCCATTCAAAAAGGAACGATCTGGGTATTGCGTAAAATATTTTTGAAAATGCGACCTCTGGTTGACCGGTACCGGAATCGATCTATTTTTTTCAAATTCTTTTTCGGGTGCTCCTTTTTTTGCGTGACGGGTCGCACATATTTCATAGATGAAATAAACCTAAGATGTTAATGTCATATTCCATTCGTATTTTGAACCATAAACAGGCTTAACAAAAGAAGTACAAAAAACTCCAACACATTGTAATTTCTATAAAGTTTGCATTATCATTGAAACTTGCCGATCTTGGGTCGAAACATTTTATATTTAGATCTATCACATGTTTACATGAATAATTTCTTTTCGTCTCGTTTTATTTTCACCACAATGCCACCAGAAACGTTCACCTCCAGTGCTTTCAACGCTTTGATTTTTTATAGTTTCTGAGGAGAAAAAAGTTTAAAGAATAGTTGACGACTTCCGTCGCACAACACGTATTTAACAGAAAGTGATGATAAAATACTAATTTTGAGCACGTTGTGCTCAGGTTAGCTTAAAATTCAACTCCAATCCTACCTTTCCAACAAGTTCAGATCGAGGTGCCCCCATTACGTAATACTCCTGTCTGTCAAGAAAGTATGTTCCGCTTGTAGCAGAAAAACCTAAAAAGAAATCAGCCATTGGTTAGTAAAACAGACGTCAGAAATACGATAAGACCTATGTTTTCATTCCCACAGGGCATTTTAGCCACTTTAGGAGTGACCTCAGTGGTAAAAGTAGATCTTAAAGAAAAAATAGTTCGTCTTTAAAATGGCATTTTGAAGTGGAGAATAGTGATCCACGTGCATATTTATGTGATATTTTGCTAGTTTTGAATCTCTTCTTTAATATAACGCTTTGTTCGATCTTTTTTGTGCACGATTTTCTTTCCGGGAGGACGGATAAGGGACGGGGGGCGTACCCGAACTAACTGTCCTCTTCATGGGTGGGAAAAAGACGGTGCCTTTACTCTCGCTTGAATAGCCCAAAAGATAACCTGATTTGACCAAGTTTCTTTAGTCTCAAAAGATAGAATTATGAATGTAGATGAAGCGCTAATGACGTAATATATAAGAGAAGTGTTGTGGAATACGTTGCAGCACCTAAAATTTGAGCAATTTTATATAGAACAAAGAAGGCCAAAAATCGGGTGGGGTCTGACCTTTAACCACTTTGTTTTTCGCTAGATTAATATGTAAGGAGTTAGTCAAAGAAGATCTCGTGTAATTATCTTTAGAATTAACGAAGTAACGTGTGTATATGTGCGGACGGGTAGATGTTTCTGAATTTGTAAGTTGCATCCCTTGTAATTATATATATACATGTAAGACATAAAAACGCTTAAAATGCCATGTGTTCGTTTCGACGTTTTCCTCAATCTATCCCTAGGATTGACATCGGTAGCTCTCTACTTTCATGATGAAGTAGTTCAATTCAAACAACACTTTTTTATCACTTTTTAGCAAACAAGCGTCGTCAAGCTCAAATAACATACATGAAAATAATAATGATAATAATAATAATAATAATAATAATAATAATAATAATAATAATAATAATAACAATAATAATGATAATAATAAAACTTTTCTCAGGCTCAATTCAAAATTTTCTCAAATTTCAATTTGAGATTAAAGTCGTAATTCTGTTTAATTACTCATTTTAATGTATTAACATAAAAGATGATATTAATAAGTTGTAATAAATAACAACTTATTAATATCATCTTTTATGTAAATACATTTATCTAAATTTAAAATTTGAGAAAATTGAGCCTGAGCCTGAGAAAAGTTTAATAACCTTGGGCCCAGAAATTGATCAAGTAGTGTCGAGTTAAGGCCGGGATGGAGTTGGCGTTGCGATAACGAAAGAGTCGTGATACACGTGTAGGAGCCGATGCGATCGAGTTATAGCGCGGTTTTATTAGCCCGAATTTGACCCCTGCTATTTAGATGAATAAAACTCCGATTATGTCAACTCGGCTTTGCACGTGCTTTCATAGGAATGGATAACAAACGGTATTGGATGCAATATATAATTTGTTAATTAATAACATATGTCGGTAATTGTTATTTAGGCATTGGTTCTACAGAGGTCAAATTCGGGTCAAATAAACCAAGGTATAATATCGAGAGGGAGTCATGAATATGCCTTTTAATCGGGCTTGATTGGAGTTGATTGGGGGATTAACGCTTTGAAGTTGATCGGATCGACAGAGGAAACTTAGCATTTGTCGGTATCTAAAGCTTTCATTTTTTAAGTTGGAATGCGGAGCAATTCCAACTTAGATTTAACAAAACCGCAAAATGAACACAAGATAATTTCATTTCGGGTTTCTTGAGAACAAATATCACGTGAACAGGATGTGAATACACTTCGGCCTATTTTGTATATCTCATCTTGACAAAGACATACAGTTTATTTCACCAAAAAGTAATAATGCTGTACAATTACACAACTATCACTTCACGTATATTATTAACACGCTAATTTATGTTTTAAAAGATATTTGTTGAAAATTGCGTACGAATATATTAGTATCACATGTTTGCATTACTATATTTGGAAATCATGTGATAAGTCAAGTCCAATAAGGTCAGCAATTGATAATAGCACTAGCCAATCACGTGATCTGATTATTTGGTAATGTCGCGATCTGTTTTCTCAGTATTGTATCAATAGCACAGACCAATCACGTGATCTGCTTATTTGGTAAGGTCGCGACCTATTTTTCGTAGAATTATGTTATAGCTTCTTTTAAAGGTATAGTTTCTCTTTCTGAACGACCTTCTTTTGACAAGGTGTTATATTGTAAATTTCTGTCTTAGCTACGAAATAAAAATCTTTTCTTAAAGTGATGATACACTTTTAAAGTTAATACATATTTTTGCATCATATTGTCGTTTTTTTTCGTCATATTGCAGTTATCTACATGAATGTTTCATTGTAAAAACCCAATACTCATCCTCATAAACCCTTACTACCATATCTTTCATTGAATTATGAATATCTTTGCCCAATTATATTTATCACTAAGACAATTTGCCATTTGAAACAAACCAACTAGTTCAACTTGTTTTCTTCACATTCTTACACATCAACACGTTTAAGAGCACCACCATACAGTTAGTTACATCGTGAAATTGACATTCATCTCAATAAAAAACGCTCACTCAGCGCTCCATTGATTCATTCCAATCACTCACTCAAGCCATTCAAAAACGCTCAAAGTTATTAAAAAGATAAGATCAACATGTACATTCAAAATAAATTAACCAAGAACCAATTCGCGATTTCACTGACATAATTGAAATTTAAAGCGTCTGATTGGTTCTTGACGATATAGAAAGCTATTAATTGAATTTTTATGCATATTTCATATAAGTTTTATATATCGCTAATTTTGTTCATCCTGAACAAAACAAGCGACACTGGATTCCCTCCCTTAAATTTCACTCAAAACTCGCTCCGCTCACTCATTCAACATCATACCTAAATCATTCCAAAATCGTTCACCTTATCAATTTCACAATCTATTAACTGTACCCCCAACTCAGAAGTAGAGGAGCACATACTGATTTCATCATGTCTGTCTCTCAGTCCATTGACCTTTTGCTTTCCGCTAGATAAACGGAGAGGCAACTGACCTGCAATAACGAAACTTTACACAAATATTGCACATGACCCAAAGAAATGCTCTATTGTTTCGGGGTCATACATGTCACGGTCATCAGTAAATTTAAATAGTTAACAGTTTCCACTCTAACTGAACAACCATTTGATCAAAATTATAAAACTTATCAATGACCCGAGAAAGTACCCAATTTTGGAGTCAGAAAGGTCGAAATCACAATTGAACTTCGTCCAAAAATTGTCTTGAGATTCCAACTCATGAAGTAAAAGACTTCCAGAGAAAATATCTTTTAATCATGGACAAATCACTTGTTGAGGTCCACTTGGTGGCACTTCTAATAAAAAAATGTAATTGATAACTCGAATGGAGCAGAAGTCATTCGAAAAATAATACAAAAACTGTTTTGAGTGAATAAGTGTTCCGCTGTGCGTCCCTTAGTCGGATGTATGGTCCGTATTATTTTCTTCTTTAGCTCACCTGAGAACAACGTGCTCAAGAGAAGCTTTAAGGATCACCCTGACTCCGTCGTCATCTTTCTTAAGACTTCTTCATCTCCTAAACCGCTGGGCCAATTTCAGCGAATTTTTACCAGAATGTGACCCTCTTCAAAATTGTCGCTATATTCTAATTGGCCAATAAATATGGGTATGACAGGGCGGAGCTTATTTTGATCCCAAAATCTTTGAACGACATCTCCTCCTGAACCCCTGAGCAGATTTCAATCATACTTTACCAGAATGTTCCTTTGATGACACTCTCCAAATATTGTTGGCAAAATTGTCATAAGCCCATAAATATGAGTGTGACAGGGTAGGGCTAATTTTAAGTCTCCTCTGTAATGAATGGGTTGGCAGGGTCTATTATGACTGCTTATAATTAGAATAATGTCTTCTCTTCAAAAACTAGGCAAATTTGAATGAATCTTTGCCAGAAAGTTTCTTGGATAAGTTCCACTGGACCAATCGAATTCAGGTGAGCGGTTTAGGGTCATCCTGGCCCTCTTGTTATCATTTCTTTTTTCATCAGATTCAGGCCTGTATAGCGATTCAGAGGTTTAAGCGTCTCTCGTTGTTGAAATACATTGATTTATATACGCCTGTCAAAGGACGAGACGTATTATGTGATCACCTGTGCTGGGCGGGAGGCGACAGCTTCGTTAGTAACTTGAGGTCACCGCCTCCCAAACGCATTCCAACTTATCAGTACTTTCAGTGCTTTGATTTAATTCGAAATCATATGTTTTATGTTAGTGCCGACCACATAACGAACTACGTTTAGTTGTCTCCCGGATAAATTGTTAAACCGAGGTCTAGTGTGACATTGCTATGTTTAAAGCGTCCAAAAATTAGGGGACAAAATTTTGTAAAGAGACAATTTCATTTTTTTAATCAGCTCGGGAAATGTTTGCCATCTTCCCATTTGCACATTGAACATGCCTTTCAAATTAAATCCACGCAATCGACAAGGAATTAAGGTAACTGCGGACACATAGAGGGCCATTTTAGGTCCAAATTTTAAATTGTCTGCAAATCATGCCGAATGCGATATAACTGAACTTTGAAGTATCCGCTTTCATATTTCGGTTATAAAAAGGAATTTCATAACGTAGAGTTGACGTCATGACGTCATTAAGGGGCCGACCCCTTTTTAGGGACCAAAATCAGTAATTGTCCATTTTTTTCGGAAATAATTAACCGATTTTCATCCCGAAAACGCCATGTGTTTCGTTTAAAGACGCATGATGTTATGTTTTATTGATATGAAAATATAAGTGTAAGAAATACAATTAAGTGTAACGTTTTAAATGTTAATGCCTTCTGCGTTGCTGTTTTCGAGTACAGACACTGGAAATATTTCCTTTTTTCTCGAAAATTTGTCCGGTGACCTATGCTGAAATTTATATATGTTTCTGCCAAACCATTCCGCTGAAGAAATTTGAAATAAAAACCATTTGTCTTCGGGTTAGTTTTTTTTGTAAAATTTGATTCCGCGAAGATATCGCAAATCAAAGGATATTTCAACGTCGCGTCAAATGTTCACAAAAGCTGTCTTTTAAAATGGATAAAACTTAAATAAATTTTTGTATTTCTTAAAATCACATTCAGATTTAATACTTCTGAAGCCTATATTTTACAATAAACCTTAATTTTAAATATGTTAGAATACGTTATTGCTCGGAGATTGGCTCCATATAAGCATAGTACCGATGGTTTTGGTGCGACGTCGTATTCGAGGAAAAATGTTGCAACAACTTCACAAAATCGAATTTAATTAAAAATCTAATTCGAAAACATATCATTTTTATTTGATTAGTGCAAAGCATATTCTTTTCGCTACAAAATAACAAAAAATCAGCATAGGTCACCGGGTGAAATTTTGAGAAATTTCTACTTATTTACAAAAAATGAAATGAAAAAAGGAACGTGAAATCTTAAAATTCGCAATTTAGTAAGCGTTTCGGGCTTTTCCCTCTCTTTGAATATGCACAGAAATTAAACGATTAGCTCGGGCGTTCTTGGACTTTCAAAAAGAAACATTTTTCGTGAAAATTGGCCGATTAATTCAGAAAATATTTGCAAATAATGATTTTGTCGGGTCGAAAAGGGGTTGGCCCCTTAATGACGTCACGACGTCAAATGAACGAGCTTCAGACCCTTTTCATTGCGTGTTCGCTAATTCCCGCACTTCAAATATAAATCTCAGAAATTATTGTGAGATTTTAAGAAAGTCGAAAATTCGACCATGTTATCTGTCCGCAGTTACCTTAAATATAAATCTGACCCGTCACGCGAAAAGGGACCATCTCGTTAGTGCGTAAAGTGTCGACCCTAGTCACACTGCGCGGACTGCGCAGACTAACTTGGGTCTAAACTGTTCGCACTTTTCTAATTTTCTGAAGCTAGGATAATCAATCTACCTTCCTGCTAAAGAATTTCAGAAATGCAACCTCTCTGTTTGGCCTGTACTGAGAATCAATCTCTTTTTCCAATTTTTATTTTACGGAGTTCCCAAATGGTCCCTTTTCGCGTGATGGGTCACAAATAAAGAGTATTTTCTCTGCGCCAATCATGATTTTTTTTCTAGCCATGTTTTACTTGAATCAGTTAGTCAACAAGATTCAAAATTAGCAAACTCGTGTAAATTATTTTGATACATAGGATTTGAAAGTTTCCTCTTTTTATTATATTGAGTCATTTTAACCTTCCCGCATTCTGAACGCACGATAAACATTTAACGAAGAAAGGACAGGTCCGTTGTGCCTAGAATGGATTTCTTTTAAATTCTTTTCGTGAATATTGTATTGTTTGTAATTGTATTGTAATCCTTGTGTATGGGCCGGTGGCCTGGTTATGCAATGAAATATTTGATTTTGAATTTGGAATAAGACAAATATTACGGTAAATCCAGCGTCGTCTGACGAAATATGAGCATTGGTAAATTGTTGACTTTGGCGATGCGCCTTCTAAAAGTGGGTGGGGAAATTGAAATATCTAAAGTTTAATTCTCCAACCCTCAGTAATGAGTATCCCACCTCCCCCCTTTTTTGTCTTTAATAAATTAGCCTGTGCTTGACATTTTCAACAATTTGACAATTGAGCGAGGGGCAAATATTTGGCAATACAAAATGCCACTCAGTTCAAATGGAAGATTGCCTGTCTATCTTAAGATACTTTGAGATTTTATCTATCTACAATACGAGTCGTAAAGACTCTGATCAGACTGTGCGGATGGACAGGCAGACCACAGGGGACCGTTTTACTAAACTTCTTACTATCATTTTTTGTGTAAGTCAAAATGTAAAGTTGCTTCTACAGCAGTAACTAAATAGGGAATTCTGGCATGCATCATCTCAGTGGAATCGTCTTCTAAAGGCGATTCCAATGAGATATTGCAAGGCAAGATCTAACAATGAATGAAAATACATGGTAAAATTTGTGATTTTGACTTACGATTAATTTTTTCGTAAGAAGCTTAGTAAAACGGGGCCCAGAGCCTTTACTCCACGCAGATTTGAAATTGTAGGAAATGTCACGCACAGGCTCAAATATCTTTGATTTATGTTCTGCCAACTCTGTGGCTTCGCACAGCACGACTTAAAATATGTTTGTATTTTGGGCCGGATGCCTTACTACGTTAGTAAAATATATTGCATTGTATTTTATCAAATACCAAGTTTCTTTTATTCTATGCACACATATAGCAAAATCATTGCCCCGAGATCTTTTCAGAAACAGTTTCATCAGTATTGCATTTATCTGCTTCTGACTCTGAATCAATAGTGAAATTTCTTTGGGCACGATTTTTAACGCCCAATTATGCATTCTCTTGAGATATTTTTATATCAGACATAGTTGATTATCCTCTATTTACTTCTTCTTCTTAAAAAAAGAGAATCATTTCAACAAAGACTTACCTATATATTGATTGTTTGTGTTAAATACCTCTTCAAAAGAACTTTTCATTTCAACATAGTTTCTGCCGGATCTTTTCCTAATAAATCCTCCTGTAAAAGATAGACAATTATTGAATTAAATGTACTTTTTCGATCGTTATAGGCATTCGTTAAAACTTACAAAGCTTGGGTCAACGGAAGAAAAAACATTCATCGGTAAGTTCACGTATCATTGGCGCCAGTCTTTTTGACATAAATACTCCAGTCCGTCTTAGTTTATCATAATAGCGTCAGTTCAATTTTTTACGGGGATTACTAATTACAGAGATCCTCAAATTACGTTATCCATTTTTGGGGACTCTGAACACAGGATCCCGTGGTGTAATTGCTATAGGCAAACCAAGATATTGGAATGTTTAAAAACAGAGTTTAGACAAATTTAATATAGATGAATTCGGATCAGCGAATTATTCTGAATCAAGTTCCCTGACTATACTGACAGAGCAAAGAAACACAAAATAACTGACATTTTACCACCCTTCGACCTTGCACTGCAACTGTCACATACCATAGCGTAAAATAACGGGCTCTGAAACCGGCTTCATTATGAAGAAACTATAGTAACCTTTTAACGTAAAAAAATAATGAAAATCGACAGGAGGAAAAGTGTTTTTCGTTATGAGAGTTTCTTTACTCTATCAGTATACAGGTGATTGCATTCGTAATTAAGTACCATTATCTCACACTTTTAAGATTTCAGTTCAGTCCACCTCTACTACCATAGACCAGCAATTTCAAGGATGTGATCAAAGATCAATTTTTGTCATTGAAAATGATTGGAGAAAAAGGTTTCTCGAACCTCACTCTTGCTTGCGGAACTATAGCTATACCACATTTTCCCGCGTTTTCAAAAAGCGAGGTTTGACTATATATACAAATGGAGGAGAAGTTATTGTCACTTTGTATATTCTTTTTAAAAGATATATTAGGATATAAAGACTCTTAGGTTTGTGAAATATCATATTGAAATGAGGAATAACTTAAAAGTTAGAAGAGTATTTCAGGCACACACGGACCACTTCTAGATGCTCCAAATGGATGTCTGTGTACATAGGCTTGGTAAGTCTGTGTTTCATTTATTCATGATAGGCCCTACGGTAGTTTTATATTTAATGTCGCGTTTGATATTTAATGTACATAAACATGAATATATATAATACGTACTTAGTGTATTATGTGAAAAAAATATATAACGAGGTTGGGAGAATTGAAAATTGTCGAGGCTCTGCCGATATTTTTTTTCATACAATACACCAAGAATGTATTATATTTATCTTATAACCTATATTTGTCTTGTTTGTCGTGAGTGTGTATCTTACAAAAAAAAAAAAAAAAAAAAAAAACAAGAGGCCCTATAGGTCCTGTATCGCTTCACTGGCTAAACATCTCAATATTAGAAAGGGAGGTATTGAAAATAGAAGGTAATGAACAGCACCATCATTCAGTAGGAATACTAACTTTTTTCCAAATTGATACTTATTTACAAGCTATCAGAAGTGAACACGTATAACTCATATGTAAAATTACACGGAAGAAGACTATATATCACTTTAAAAAATACACTTATTGCACATAAATTGTAAAATAAAATTTATTTCACTATAACCTGATAATTTTGATTTTGATTGATCTGAATTCCAAGAAGTCTCAAAAGACTACAAAGAAAACAAGAGGGACAGAATAGCCCTAAATCGCTCACCTGAAATTTTAATGATACAGTGGATCGCATCCAAGCTCTTTTCTGGCAAGGTTTCATTCACATTTGCCTAATTGCTAGATAGGGTTTGTTATTCCAAGAATTTAAAGTGATGATAGACCCTGCCCACCAATTGATTACTGAGGAGACTTAACATAAGCTCCGCCCTGTCACACCCATATTTAAAAGCCAATCAATATTTTTCGAACTATTTTTGAAAAGGGTATTTAAAGGAACTTTCTGGTAAGGTTTCATTGAAATCGGCCCAGTGGTTAAGGAGGATACGTCGTTCGAATATTTAGGGTCCAAAATAAGCCACGCCCTGCCATGTCCATATTATGGGCCGATCAAAATTTTGCGAACAATTTCTAAAAAGGGTCATCCAAGGAATATTCTAGTAAAGTTTCAATCAAATAAACCCAGTTGTTCAGGAGGAGATGTCTTTCAAAGATTGTAGGCTAAAAATAAGCCCCGTCCTGCCACGCCCATATTTGTTGTCCGCGTGGGTTCGACACCGGCTCACGTCGGATGTTTTTCAGCTATGCATCAGTTAAGAACAGTTCGTCCAGAAAAATCAAAATTCGAAATTAAATTTTTTTAAACATTTTCAGCAGAGGGTCACCAAAGGATCATTCATGCCAAGTTTCATTGAAAATGGGCTAATGGTTTAGAATGAGAAGATTTTAAAAGATTTTTAAGTGAAATAAGCCCCGGCATGCCACGCCATTGTTTGGATGTCAATCAAAATTCGAAATCAAACTTTCTTGAACATCTTTAGAAGCGTGACACGCAAGGAACAATTCTGCCCAGTTTCGTCAAAATCCACCCATTGGCTTACAAGGAGAAGATGTTTTCACACGGCCGCACGCACGCACGGACGCACGACGGACACATCGCCATGACAATAGCTCGCTGGCCTCCGGCCAGTGGAGCTGAAAAACATACCTGTCCAATCGACCAGACCCGGGGCTCCTAACAAGAGATCTCGATTCTGAAACAAGGCAGTACTAAAAAAATAAATAGATTACGATAGATAGCAACTAACAAGTTAAAAATCTGTATTAGAGAATTCTGTGTGGCCCAAAGACAAATACGATAATAGGTATTGATATATATTTTAGTCAAGAAGGTATATCTACATAAATATATAATGCGTACTTAGTGTTTTGTATGAAAAAAAAAATATTTAACAAGGTTGGTGAAATTGATAATTGTCAAGGCTCTGCCGAGACAATTATCAATTCCCACAACCGAGTTAGATATTTTTCACACAATACACCAAATACGTATTATACTTATCTTACAAAGTCTATTTGCCCTGTTTTTGTCGATGCTTTTAACAGAAATGCAAATTTCTAAAAATAACCGCATTTTGTCATTGTTCAAAAAATGTCCATTTGACAACACATAAAATGTATCATATGGGAGGTTATCACACGGATATTTGTCTAGTTATTAGATAAAAAATCATTCTTAGTTAAATGTAGAAAAGAATTTCAACAAAACTATACGGAAGATTAAATCTATGGCCCTTTTGGTAAAGAGTAAATAAGGTTTTTATGATAGAAAGAAAGACTTAATACTTCAACCAGCATTCTATGAAATTTTCAAAAAGTAAACTTCTCGAAAACTGAATAAATCTAAAGACTAGTGATATCAACTTGTATTGTTTTATTTTACCAGTAATCGATATAAATTTAAGATTAGACATGAAGCAATTTGGGCATCCACAAAAACGCATCCATATTATACTTTAGATTATATATTTGAAATAGAATTTTAAATTCAGGAATCACTGCCCCGTTGACTATGATTGCATGTGGGTCAAAACAATACAATGACTGGATACAAAGATGTGTTCTCGTTTTGCCGATCGACTTTTGAAATTATTCTTCATTTCGTTATAGAGTTTCATTTAGCGACAATTTTTTAAAGCTACCATTTACTGAATCCCCTTCTTTAAATCAAAAAATCTTAAAAAGTAGGTATATTTGGTCCAAAAACTATCGAAAATGAATCGTAATTTATTAAAACCTACCAGAATAGTCTCAATGAGACGATTCTTTTGAGTTTTAACAACATAGGATTATTGATAATTTCGCAATAATATGCATATTTAATCAAAAAGTATGTTTCTTTTCTGTAAACAAAACTTGGTTAGCGGGCATTTTCTTAAACGATTGGTTTTTGGTGCGCCGTTAGTGGTCGCTTAAAACAAGTTTCACTGTATCTTTTGAGCTTAAGGGGTCGAACAAGAAATCAAATCTATGATACCTACCGATTCAGTATAATGCACGGCCATTCCCATGGCTGCCATTCCGTGGTTTATAATCGTTTTGTCTTCGTTCTCTAATCGTTTCGTCTGCCCTGACCTCGGAACAAGAATCGGAAATTTCTCTATATTGGCCGGGTTTAGATCCATAGGAAGGGCGTAACACAACCCATTCATGAAGTACTCGGATCCCAGCCGTCTGTTATACCACTTGGGTGCACAAACCTGATAAATATACAGGACTGCGTTCAGAATTCCAAAACGTTTGTAAATGATTCATTATTGGAAACCTTCTTTGTATGCGGGTTTTCGTGAAAAACGGGGAACCATTTATTACACGCTCGCAAAAAGAGATAAATTCTTTGTTTCCTCTCCAAACATTAAGCGTTCTGATTGGCCATTTTTTATTCATACATTTATTAATACTTTTCTGAGGACATGTATATTATGTGTGCTCACGCGAAAAAACAGCTCCATTAAAATAATCTCGTTTGTAAATTTATAAAACTATACTCTTCAAAAAAAGTTCTTTGACATTTGATCTATATGCAGATTATAATTTCGACATAGATATCTATATGTATGAGCAAAGTCAATCAATTAAGGTGAAGTCAATGCATCTTCACACTGTACAAAGTTACTTTTTTGATCAAAGATTTGTAACAGAGACGTTGATTAAAGACGATACGTCGCACCTGTCTTATAGTGGCAAACTTGGCCTTTCTTATCTGGTTACAAACTATCTCACCAGAGATCCAACTTAGACTGGAGATCTAATTGTTCGTTGACGTAGCAGTTAGATTGAAAAATACCAAATATCGTAACGTCATTCGACGTCCTGGACGAAGGTTGTTATCCAGCGTCAGACTGATCTGGCTCTATACATAACGCTGTTAGTCATGTAATAGCGGTGCAAGAGGTACAAGATAGTCTGGCCGGAAACAGCAGTCATTTGCAACGGCTTGTCTTATAGAGCCTGCTTTGTGGCGACCAAAAACTTTATGACGTTGTACCTCCGTTCGCTTGACATGTTTTCATTACAGGTGTGTGCCTAGACGTTCAGTTTCAAAAGCAATCAAGCAATTGCATTTCATCCACAACACAATAGAGAGCTATCAAGACTTTTTAGTTAATCTGGAACTGTACGTGCTGAATGAGAATTCAGATTTTACGTTATTTGACGTTGACGTCTCTATTGAGAAACGTGGTCAAGTAAGTTATCGCAATTACGTGTGATATTCTTACATCCTAATTACTGTTCACAAATCAATCAAAATTTATCGAAGTTTTCACATGAACTCAGAAAAATCGTATGTTAAATCAGTGTCAAAGAACTTTTTTTGAAGAGTATATTTGTGTTTTTTTTCTCTCTAAATACATCAATTCATTAGAAGGGAATGGATTTTCTTTGATTTCAAGGTCTTATGAAACTAAAATTCTTATAATACACATGCATGGACCCATTTCGCGTTTCCATACAGAGTTAGCCTATAAGATTTTCCGTTTGATATCCATGAAAAAAAATCTTAATTTCTTAAATATTTCCTGCTAGTTTCATATTTTATGTTTTCATTTTGCGATTGTATCGTTAATTGTTTTCATTGAATTTTGATTACGTGTATATTGATGGCTCAGCGCGAAGCAGTTGAAACTGCCTATATGTTTATAGGCAGTTACAACTGTTTCGCACTAAGCCATCGATATGCTTGTAAAAAGACACTTTTTTGCTTTCTGCAAAATTTGTCAAAAAATTCATCAAGCTATATGAACTTCATCTTTTCAAGTGAAAATTTATTAATAATTTTCTCTAAGATTAAGTAAGACATGCCCTTGATACACCAAAATGACTAAGTGAATGCAAATTGGTAAGCTCTTATCCTGCTTAATTCAAAATTTATTTCGAACAAATTGCCAATTTTCGAAACATTTTAGAATTTTAGCGCTGGATTTTTCAAAAATAATAAAGTCAAAAGCAGGCACCGCAGACTGAGATCAGACTGCACATGAGTGCAGACTGATCTTAGTCTATATTGTCTTCCAATGCATTGCGCATGTTCAGCAAATATAGGCGCATTTTAAAGATCAATACATTTACTACGGTAATTTACTCTTTATTCTTTTTAACTATCCTTGAATTTACTAAGAATTACTTTATCTATGTTTTTATCAGTCGGCTTTAAAATTAGATTAAAAACAGGAACTATCACTATTTCTATAGAATTGTCATAAAATTAAATACTAGCAAAATATCTTAGAAAATCTAAGCAAATGCAACAAAGCTATATCTTACGACGATTCCTTTATTGGGGTCCACAAAAGGGACGTCAATGCTAGCCCCTAACCAGGCCCCATCACGGCCCTGTGTGAAGTAAATACTCCAAAAATCATCATTTCCTGTTTTATCTGTAAAATAAAGTAGTGTTCTTCAGTCTCATGTATTGGCATAATAATTATTTAAAGAGATGAAGAGATTATTTCTTGATTTCATTGGGGTATGAAACTAGAAACCTTATTACACTGTATGAGCACGAGAAGCGGAATCTTACATAAGTGTGATGAGGTTTTTAGTATCATACCTTTATCAAATCAACAAATATTATCTTCATATCTAATCATTTGATATCATGGAGCAAAAAAAAAATAAAGATTTATCAGATAAGAAATAGTTTTTCTATGGGACTACTTTTTACTGCGAAAGCGTTCAAAACAGCTGCGTACTCAAAATTGTTTTCATTGGGGAATAAAATTAACTTTTCAGCTTATCAGTCCGCAGGAATGTTGGTGGACACTGCTAAAATTGAATTATTCAGGGTTGAAGATTATTAAACTTTTTTTTATTCATGCTATAGTTAGAATTTACTCAAACCTATTCTTGAGATAGAATCTGGAATACTTCTAAATTGCAGTGAAAAAGCACGGGAATACAATATCAAATTAGTAATTTATTTAACGTTTAAAGATAGAATGAAAAATCTGTTTGAACTTTAAGTTTGGATAAGTCTTACTGTCTATAGAAATTGGTTCGCACAGATCATTGGTTCTCATTGGACACCGGAACAGCCTGCCTGGTTCCCGAACACTCGATATAAAAGTATCATTATCACGAGGAGCACCAACCAGAAGCCTGTAATACATTTACGTTTTTTGCTTAAATTTGTTGCGAAACAAAACAACAACAACAACAACAAAAGAAAATAGGAAAGAATAAAAAGAAAAATGTTCACATTCGATAATCAACTTCAACCTGGCGAACAATCGTTCATTATCATACAGATGGAAAGAGGATTTCGGAAATCTCTAATTTTGGACAAACTCAGTTTTATTTGTAGTTCTGATTATTCTGTTTTTAGTAAAGCAATTCTAAAGTGAAATTTTAACCTATTAGAACAGCGCATCCTTAATCTCTTACCGAAAAGAGGGTGTTTATTTTATAATCTAAATGCTTTCATAAGCCATAAAAGTTCAACATCATATAATACATGTAAATTGAGAATATAAAGACAGAATTTGAAAGAAATTTCTACAGTATTTTCACTTAAACCCTTGTCATACTGAACCCGGAATATTCCTGAACGGTGTGGAATAATCGAGCTTACACGCAAATAACATAATTTTAGTTATGCATATGAAGGTACGAGCATACGATTTGCTGAAAATTTGATTTCATTAATCAATTAAAACTATTTTGAGCACGCAACCATTATTTAAGCTTGAACACAAAGTTGTGTCATTAAAATCTTTCTCATCATGAACATATATGTACATTTACTTCTTCCTGATATTTATTTTTTTTAAGATATAGAGAGAAAATTCTCTGAATCGATGATGATGGCATAAAACTGAAAAGTTTCTCGAACCCATCGCATATTCATATCGTCTGATTAAAGTATTTTAGCTTCATACCTCCATGAATTTATAAAAAAAACCTAACATAACCTCTTAAGGTAGTGGACCCGTAAAAATTCCATAATGTTTTGAAATAATGAACTTTGACAGTGTTAACCAAGGTTTCCTACTGATTTCATTAGGAAACCTTGGTCAACATTGTGAAACATAATGACTTTCGAAATGTTGCCGAACTTTTACGGATCCACTACCTTAAACAAGTCTCCTCTTTCATACCATTCTGTGTTCATGAACGCCAGGGCAAACCCAAAATAACTGTCTGCGTTACCGGAAAACTGTCGATATATTCTATCCGTATTGATGTTAAATCCGGCTACACGTCCATAAAAAATTGACAGAATTATGATACAAATTACCAAATAAGCACACCTTACTTCTGCAAGATTCATATTTTAAAATACAATTATCTTATTATAAATACTGGAAATCATACATCAATTGTTTTCACTTAGCTACAGTAAATTGTTCCCTGATTTCAATCCAAACAAAGTCAATTGTTTGAGTGAAATAATTTCTATCTCTCTTATTGTAAGTATACTAATGTCAAATAGAAACGCCCTAAACCACAAAACTAATTTCGTAATAATTTCTTCGATTCAAAACAAGTGCCGTTATATTTGAAAAGTTTAGAACACGCAGTCAATCATTGGGCCAATGACAGAAAAATCCCAAATTCATTGCCTATCGCTGATCGGCGGAACATCGTCCCATCCGTGAAAACATCCGGGCCAATGCATGACAGGGACAAAGTTGTTGTATTCGTCTGTTTTTTTTTTTTTTTGTTTGTTTTTTGTTTTTTTTTTTAAACAGACTGGCGTTGACCTCTGCTGCTAACAGGAATAAAAATTTGATAGATATCACTCGCCGTTGAATATGAACGTTTGTAATTGATACAATATATCAGGTACATTGTATTGATTTTATCTTTTTTCCATAAAGGTAAATCAGGGATTTAATTGGAAAATATATATCGTCCGTTTGTCTTTAATGAAACTTTTTCGCGTTGCAGCTGTTAAGGTTATACATGTACTTTCTTGAATGCTCTTAACGACACATATTTGCTACATACAAGGCTTTGTCGGACAATGTACAGTTAACAACATTGTGAAATTGACGAGATGAATGATTTTGGAATAAAATTGAATGAGTGTGTGGAGCGAGTTTATAGTGAATTTAATGGGAGGTAATACAATATCGATAATTTTGTTCAGGGTGAACAAAATTGGCGATATTGATTACCTCCCTTTAATAAAATATGCATACAAGTTTTATAGATAGCTTTCTATTTCTTCAATTACTTATTAGACACTTACAATTTGAATGATGTCAGTGAAATCGCAATTTTTCGCTATCCAAATTTATTTTGAATGACGTTCTTGATCCTATATTTTTCAATGGGTTTGAGTGTTTTTGAAAGGTTTGAGTGAGTGTTTAGAATGAATGAATGGAGCTCTGAGTGAGCGATTTAGAATTTTTTTGATTGAGGCGAATGTCAATTTCAAGATGTAACTAACTGTAGACTAAGATCAGCCTCCCCAGACGCTTACATTTACCCATTCAATCGCTTTTCACGACATATGCCTACTGTGTCCAAAGCTTTGTTAGAGAGTGAGGACTAAGATAGTCCTGCACAAACGTGAAAGATGATCTTAGCACGTGAATCTTTGGCTGTCTTCTTAATTAATCTTGGAAAACTTTGACCAGACTGGTCTAAATATTCCAATATAGTTTATTTTTAGTTGTGTTCACAACGAATCGTGCATTCTGAATGGCGGAAAAATTTGTTTCGTTACTTATTGAAAACAATTTTGGTTACGTAATTTATTTTTATGCTTTTGCGGAAAGCAGTCTCATAAACAATCCATGTATTTGAGGGCAAATTTTTACATTTTTGCCTCAAGAAATTAAATCATAACAAATAAAGAGAGCTTGTGTGTATTTCACGGAGGTATGAAACTTATAAATCTAATCACCATCATGTATGAATCTGCTTCGTGTATTTATGCAGTGTGCTTAGGGTTTTAGTTTCACAGCTCAATGAAACCAGCAAGTACTCTTATCATCTCTTAAAAACAAGTTTGATAGTAAATTCCTTTCAGCAGAACAAGGGTTAAAATTGAAGACGCACTTCGGTCAGGTGAGTTATGCCCTTGGTGCAAACTGTTTGCGAATTAAACCCTGCTTTGCATGCAAGTGCGCGTGCAAAGTGGGGTAAAATTCGCAAACAGTTTGCACCGTTTTGTTGTCCTGAACGCTGGGATAATTATCGCCGTTGGCTATATAATCGAAAAATCACGCGCAGTTAAACTCCCAGACAACTTTGATAAGAAGCATGTAGGAACTCCATTTAAAAAAGAAATCGAGACGAGCAGAGGTCAGTCAGAGATTTCGTATTAAAAAACAATTAAACAGGCGGATAGAAAAGTTGTTCTAGATCAAAAAGAAATATACCAAACGGCGAAAGTATTCGACCACAGGCAGCCATCGCAATCCCCATAATGTGACTAAATAGGATTAGTAGTTTACGCAATTCCAAGGTGGTCTCTATTCTGTTAAAAGTTCACAAGTATGTTTCTACTTTGAATACGCTATTGAATACGTGTAGTTCATAATAGTTGTGCGATTTGGAAAAATAATTTCTTCTTCTAACAGTTTGTTGTTATCCTTAATCCAACTCTGGATCGGTCTGTAAATACATCTCTCCCATTTTCGCATGCCAACTAAAGTACAATAAATACTATCTACTGTTTTATACTACAGAAAAGATCCTTGTATTATAAGTACATACCACTTTATTGACATATTTGGAGAAGTATTTCGTCGGTTAGAGTGGTAGATAAAAATGTCGCAACTACATTTTTACAAAGCTGTATGTACGACATTCCGCCAGGTAGTCTAATAGATGATTTCCTGGTGATAGATTTAGAGCTGAATAGTGTTAATCCATCCCTGCGTTAAGAATGTACAAAAAATTTCATACGTTTTGAAAAAATACCCCACTTTGCACGCATCTACGCGTGCAAAGTGGGGTATCAATTCTAAACGTTTCGCGAACGTTCACTCCCTGAACTTATTGCTTTCTGAGATCTCAGACCGAAAATGATCGGTATGACCTCTACAATTAACGGATCGCTTTTTTTCCATTAAATCGATTGGCCAATCTAAACACTCGTTTTTAAGGGATGACCATTGACCTCGGTCATTTTCTTTCAATTTGTGACAAGTAATGGCGTACATGTGTAACTCAAAAGTCGAAACTACAGCTTACATCAGTCTCGGGATGTGATGGTTGTACCATAGACTGGCTCCCGTCCCACTGATCTGAAGACGATAAAAAATCCCCCACAAATCAAGAAAATATTGGGGATCTTTGAAAAAAGCGGGGGATTCCCCCAATCCCTCTGCCTGGAATAAACACTACTTAGGGGGCAGTCATAAAAGCGCCGAGTTTTGCACGCGAGTGCACGTGCAAAGCGGGGAATAATTTGCAAACAGTTTGCACTCTTTGTTACCATGATCGCAGTGCTGCTGATCTCTCTGTTGACCATTAGAAGTCTATTTCCACCCGATGATTATGTTTCAAACATTTTTGTCCTGCAGTAATGAGCGATTTTTTAGTCGTAGCCACAGCGTGGCTTAGCTGTAGTTACGACGCTTAGGTCGCCCATAGACAACCACCTGTCCTGCGTTCAGGATGACAAAACCGGACGGCAAATAGTTTGTCAATCATACCCCGCTTTGCACGCAAATGCGCGTGCAAAGCGGGTTATAATTGGAAAACTGCTTGCACCGTGTTGTCATCCTGAACACAGGGTTATTTATTTCACGTCTGTCACCATTTATCCTTAAATGCATATAAATGCAACAGAGGGGATGTGATATGATAAAGGCCGCCAAGGGGTTGGGTCAGCACGAGGTGGCTAAGCTCGTATGGTAATCGTCTCAGTGGTATTTCTAGAGGGGGTTGGGGGTCAAAGGACCCCCGTTGTGGCTGTGATTTCATTTGGTTTAAACATATCTTATTTGCATGAATTTCAACATGAAAATTAAATACATATTAATTTAACAAATAACCTTTTCTAAATGCTTCGTATTTGTTTCTGTTTATAATGTAGACTATTTCGTTTAAACCGTTATCATATTTTTTGTGTAATTAATGAAATATTCTCTGGACTGATGAAGTACACTCTACAAAATATATTAATCATTAAAGATTGGAACCGTTGAAGTACCTAATGGTGTCGGGGTACCTTAAGAAAGTCTCAGGCCCCCCCCCCCCCCCCCTTTTCTTCACATTAAAATATTGAATACATATTTGCGCAAAGTAATAATTGTATTTAGAAAATATCCTAGCCACCAGGTGATCTGTTAATGTTCTAAATCTGTGGGTTATTGGCCCGTAATATTGGCGATATAAAACTTGCTATAGTTTTTTCTTTTGAAAAAGTTATCCCCCTTGAGTAAAACACCGCCACAATCGTAAACACAACCCAAAAGATTTCATGCGCCCTAAACGTGATTTATTTAAGACATGATTACATGACAACGGAACTAAACAAAGTATGCAATTTATTTTGTTTTTTAGAACAATTTGTCAGATCGATCCATCTAATAGTCAGCACTATAAAGTGTAACTCACTTTGTTCACAATCCACATGGAGTTTTCGTCAGTGTTAGACTTGAAGGTCCTCACTCTTTGAAAGCTACTGTCAGAGTGTCAGTAAACCTCATGGCTTGTCCCTAACCGGCTTGGCACCAGCGACGATAGGTAACCCATGATGCAACATACAATTAGACTGGTACCCTGTTTGAAACATCTAAATATGCGCTTTTACTACACTCCCCCCGGTTTTATTAGAAAAGGACTCACCGAAGGGTCTGGTTTAGTTACCCTGATTGTCCTGCTGCTTGTTGTACCATAGTGCACCATAGGTAGAACCAATCAGAGTAGATTTGTGGCATGTAGTCAGTACTATATCCAAGAGTAGTTGCATCAGGTGATCTTCTTCAATGGAGTACTCAACCTCAGTTGTATGTCTGTACATTATTTCAGAAAACCACTGTATATCCAAGAAAACAAAACTAAATATGAACAGAGTTTTTATTGATTTCATAGAGGTATGTTACTAAAAACCTAATCACACTTTGAACTAATTTTGCAAAGTAGATTCTTACATAAGCGTTATGAGATTAAATGTTTAACTTTCATACCTCAATGAAATCAATAAAAACTCTCTTCATATCTTATGATTTAATATCCCTAAGCCAAAACATAAATATTTAGCCACAATAATGTTGATATTGAATAGGAATACTTTCTGCATAAGCCTAAAAAATAGCTAGGTACTTAAAATTGTTTTCATTGAGCAATGCAACCAACTTTTAAGCCCATTAGAATGCATAATTATTAATGGACTTGTTATTGATCTATTACAGACATGGAGGAGAGAGCTCCACCTTTATCACTTGAGGTCAGACTGTTTGTATACCTGAGTCACTTCTTGTCTGCATGGGTAAGTTATGTTGTTGATGCAGACTTAAATATTTGTGTTTCAGAGTCAATTCTTATCAGCATGGGTTAGTTACTTTTTGGTTTCCAGACTCTGACTCAAGAAATACTAAACAGTATTACCTAGAATCATGAAACTTGATACAATTGTTACCCATGCCCCAAGGAAGTGCTCTGTTGTTTTGGGATCATGCAGGTCAAAGGTCAAGCTCACAATTGAACTTTGTCTAAAAACAGTTTCTTGACTCTTACTCAAGAATGAATTTACCTAGATTCATGAAATTTTATAAAAGTGTTGCCCATGACCCAAATAAGTGCCCTTTTGTTTAGGGGTCATGAAGAGCAAAGGTCAAGGTCACAATCAACTTTTGTAAACCATTTCTTAACTCCTATGCAAGAATGAATTGACCTAGAATCATGAAACTTTATACAATTGTTCCCTTCAACCCAGGAAAGTGTTCTATTGTTTTGGGATTATGCAGATCAAAGGTCAAGGTCAGAATTGAATTTTGTCTGAAAACAGTTTCTGAACTCAAAAGCAAGAACCAAGTGACCTAGAATCATGAAATTTTATACAACTGCTGGCATGGCCAAAGGAAGTACCTTTTTGTTTTTTGGATTCCTAGTCTCTGATGCCACTCATACTGGGAGAAAGCTCAGGTGGGGGATATTAATTTTCTTTGCAATAGTTCTCAGGGTTCAAAGTTCTCAGGTTTTTGAGTCTTAGACTCCCCAAAGAAACAGCTAGGACCCTGAAAACGATCTCAGCAGTGTCTACTCTAGAATTCAGAAAATAGGGGAGAATTTTGTTGAAAATTGGCAAAATTGCCATAAAGGTAAGAATTTTTGCTCTTTCTGTATGTAGAAAAATCCCCCATCATCCTGACTTTTCAAAAGTATGTGCTAAAATGCCCAAAACCCCCTCCTAAAATAGACACTATATCCGATGCGAGTCCCTTGGACCCTCTTTTGATCAACTTCAGAATAGAATTGAAGACTGTTTCAAACAGTCTTCAATTCTTTCCTGAAGTTGAGCATCAAGTTAAATAAGTATCCAAAACTTACTTAACCTTTAAAAAGGGAATCAATCAAAATGAACAGAATAATTAAGTCATTGCTAAGTCATTTGTCTTCATCTAAAGCAGGGACACCTGAGTCTCAAGAAAGGACCCCCATGATCCCAATGGTTGATTTGTTTGGACCCGGTTTTGTTGATGTCAGACTAAAACCCCAAGCTCTAGTTTACCAACAAAAAAAATTCTGAATAGACATGAAATAAAGAACAAATTGTACAAGCTGTTGTTTCATTGTTAGAGTAATGTAGCTCATTTGGAACACCACTCGGCCAATCTCAAGATCAACCTCAGATGTACATAGACAGACTATTTTTAAAAGATACAGGAAAACCTTGGAAAAACTCAATGACGTCAGTTAAAATGGCATTAGCCCTCGAAACTTTTAGTGAAAACATTCAACGTCGTCAAAGATACTCTTTTAAGTCACTGACATGAAACCATCATATCATTTAATAAGTATCTTTGGATTCTTATATAATGGCTGAAAATCTTAATTTTTGAGAATGAGCCAGTATTTTCTGTAAAAGATATAAATCTAAAGATAGCACCGGTTGTTTCCACACTAGTCTTTCTTACACTGTTTCTGCATAATGAATTTCACAATTTTGTTACATACCCTACATCCGAGGTCTGTTGCAGTTTACGGAAATGGCCAAGTAATGTTCCGAATGTCATGTAGCTATGAAAAGAAATGGGAACACAATCTGCGGAAAATATGGGAGTTCAACAGTCAATCTATTATATTTAGTGATTTGATTGGTAAATTGATTTAAGATAGTGGACCCCTAATAGTTCGGCAACATTTTGGAACCCAGGAACTTTCACAATGTTGACATGGGTTTCCAAATGAAAATCATTAGGAAACCTCGCTTAATACCATTAAAGCTCATTACTTCCAAAACGTTGCAGAACTATTATGGGTCTACTACCTTAAACTAACGGCAGTGAATTGTCATTCCAGGGTGACCGGATGTGGTCATTTGGAGTTGGTCTATTTCTGGTCATCATTCATCCAGAGTCTCTAATTGTCACAGCTGTGTATGGATTTTCTCGCTGTGGGTCTGTGTTATTATTTGGAGCGCTAGTTGGTGATTGGATAGATAGGACAGCAAGGCTTACTGGTATGTACTTTCTTAGAACATACGGAGAAGATAGTGCAGAATTTTTTATGTTACCTATAAACAAAGAGGCACATTTTGCCTTATTCTACACTGTATTAGTTATACGGTTTCTTGGTGGAGTATATGACAATTTATTCTTTGCTGTAAAAAATGATGTCACCTGAGCCATAGGTGAGGCTGACATTACTTTACTGCCGAGAATAAATTGTCATATACCCAGGCAAGAAACTGTATTACGAATTTATTATACTTCAAAGTTTTAGGAGGGGATGTTGCAGAATTTTAAAAATTGCCTATAAACATAGAGGCACATCACGCCTTACTCTACATTGTAGTGCCTGTAATGGGTCGAAAGCTTCTTATAGTTTGCATGTACACAGTACAGGTGGAAGCTCAAAAACCATGTGTGTTTGTAGAAAATTGTATAGTTGCCTCATTGATTAAATCTTGTAAGGACAAAAAGGGAGTGGTGTTTTCCTGATTCTTACATTCCCACATTTGAAAATCAGTTTTTAGCTCTACTGACCAAAGGTCAGAAGAGCTATTGCTATACTGATTTTCCCGTCTGACATCTGTCTGTCTGGCCATCTGACCATTCATCTATTAATTTTTGCTTATTAACACTCTAGAATCCACAGGTTTAATCCGATTGTCTTCAAATGTGGTCAGAATGATTAAACCATCACAAGAATGGTTCCTTTTCCAAAATTGGTAAGATCTGTCAAGCATCATGGGAAAAGGAGCCTAATTACAATTTAATTAGAAATTCATTGTTTACACTCTGAAGACCACATTTTTCATCTGATTGACTTCAAACTTGTTTAGAATGATTGTAATCTATTAAGACGGTTCCTTTCGAAAATGTGGCTGATCCATTAAGCACCATGGGAAAGGGGGCCAAATGAAAATAATAAAAATAATTAAATTAGAAAATCCTCTTAAATGTTCTTAACTGGGTCAAATCTCTATTTCTGCCAAAGCTTTTGCTTTGAAAGTTTGCACATGCTTCTTTGACCATAGTATTAGCCTTTTGACAAAGGTTCATGGATCTGATATATGATTTAATGAATTTTTAACCATCTTCCGACTTAGAAATCCTAACCAGTATTAAAAAAGGACTCCTTACTTTTAGCTTGGACTCCTTTATTTCATAATCAGTCTGATGGACTCCTTATTCACAGAAGTTAATGTCAAACCCTGAAATATGGTCAGCCCTCACTCAATGTTCAAATGTCTTCAATGCTTAATTTTGAGGTTTTGAGAAGACACTTTAATTAAATCTTGTAAGTGCAGACTGAAAATTTTTGTCTCGAATTGAGATTTATGTTTGAAACTTTTGCTGCAAAGTTTTACACCACTTTTACTTAGCACACATCAAAGAACTGACCAGGAATTGTAAGGGAAGGGGTTAAATTACCATATTTCCTCTAATAATAAGCAACCTCCCTAATAGTAGCACCCCTACATTTTACTAAGAAAAGGAACTCTGGGGGATTTGTTTCAAAATTGAGGAGAATTTCCTCTAAACATAAATAAGAATGTTTAGAGGAAATTCACCTCAAATTTATGGGAAATGGGCCCAAAAGACATCAATTTCAATGATTTTATAAAACAGAAAATGCATATTAGATAAAAGATTCAAGACCATGTTTAGCATAGCTCACGGTACCCCTTATTAGGAGAAATGAGTTAATTTTGTCTGCATTTTTTCAGCTGCCAGATCATCCCTGATTATTCAGAACCTTTGTGTGGTCCTGTGTGCTGTCGTCGTCTATTTTGTTGTTACTTATAAACCGTGGATAGAAACGGCCTGGGCTGATAAGGGATTGCTTACACTATCATATATTGTTATAATCATTATTGCAATATGTGCAAATTTAGCAAGTATGGGCAACAAAATTGCAATACAGCGAGACTGGATTGTTGAGATTTGTGGTGGTGATAAAGACAGATTGGCTAGTAAGTCATTCTTTCCAACATAATGATAATTCAATTTAGTTGTACTTATCAAGAGTCATATATACTGGTTGGTTAAAAAAATTGGTTTCATTTCTCAATTAAAACTATTTCTGAATACACAGCTATTTTGTAAGCTCGTGCACAAAGTTGTTCCAAAAGCACACTCTCACTACTGAGAAATCTTTACTTTATTGCTTCATGATTTTGAATTTTAAGGTATGAAGAGAATGCTTAAATGAATTCATGGAGTTATGAAACTAAAAACCAAACTAGGCTAATTCATAACCCCACTTAACTTATTTATCCAGTTTTATGAGGATTTTAGATTCATCTCTAATTTCAAAAAATATTCTCTCCATATTTCTAACAAAAAAACAAAGTATTTGGATTTGTCTGAATTAAAAGGTGTTGCACATGGCAATTTAAAGCTGATACAATTTTGTGATTTTAAACTTTAAACTCTACTGGAAACATCTTCTGAACAAATGAGTGGATTTTGGTGAAACTCATCAGAAATGTTCCTTGGGTGACCCTCTTCTAAAGGTGTTCAAGAAATTTGGATAGACCCCCAAATATGGGCGTGTCTGGGTTGGGTTTATTGTCACTATATAAATCATTAAAAATCATCTCCTCCCAAACGATTGGCCTAATTTCAATGAAACTTGGCATGAATGATCCTTCACAAATTTCTTAGTAAAGTTCCATATCTGACTGAGTTTGTCATTGATAGATATTTGAAAGCTGGTAGAGGCCCTTTTGGGCCTCTTGTTTTAAGACTTGGTAAAAATTTCTCAAAACTATCTCGTTTTCAAGATTTTGATTCTAAAGAAGTCATGAGGTATACATGTATAATTAAAAAACAATAAAAGTAATTTGTCATTATGCAAGATTATACTTTCTCAGATAGTTACCCTTATTTCTCCATTGAACATCCATCAGAGATATCCCTATCTTACTGATGTGTAAGGCCACTCTTAAAATGAGGTCAATATGAAGTCATCTAAAGGAATTTTGTTGATACATAACTTCTTCGGATTTGCAAGTCAAATTACCATTCAAAAGCAACTAAGTACTGTAGAAATGAGAAAAAGAATCTGTTACTTGATTTTATAATATGACCTATGTCGTGGTAATGAAATAACCCCGTTGAATATTTTTGATATTACACAGGCGTTATTACACTAGTGGAATAACTATGCAAATGAGAAGTGAATAGCAATGCTTTTTTTGTAACCGCAAAAATGACGTCATAGTGTATATATTGTGACGTCAGTTTAAAATGTCCGTATATGTTTTGTGGAAAATTGAAATGTTGAATTTCAAGAATTTTGCCGACTTTTCAAAATAATTCGGGTCATATCATAAAAAGAATATAAAATTAGTGCTCATAAAATACCAAATTTATTAAACTCTTCATCTATAAACAGATTAAAACTCGGCGCAACCTCGTTTTTATCTGTTTATAGATAACTATTTATTAATTAAGTCATCTATAAACAGATAAAAACGAGGTTGCGCCAAGTTTTAATCTGTTTATAGATGACTTAATTAATAAATTCGGTATTCAATGACCACTCATTCAATATCCGCTATTTTTTTGAGACAGCTCATCTTATCCATGTTTAGAAAAGAAAAGTTATTTAACATGCCAGGGCTCCCTTAATAACTTTTGAATTCTAGACTCTGTTGAGCCCAACTTGTCTCAAATAAAATTTCATAACAGATCCTGTATTTATCTTATAATTATACAAATATCAATATGATAACACCCCATATGATAGTTTTTATGCTATCACATAGATTTTTTAGAACAATGACATAATTAGGATGTTTTAAGAGACTAGCATTTCTGTTACAAACATTAATGACAACAAGGCAAACAGAGGTTATAAGATAGTTATAATATGTACTTAGTGTATTGTATGAAAGAGCCTTGACAATTATCTATTCCCCCAACTTCATTAGATATTTCTTTTCTTATGAAACACTAAGTATGTATTTTATATTCATCTTTTACACAGGCATGAGTGCCACAATGAGGAGGATTGACCTAACAACCCAGATTTTGGCCCCGGTAGCTAGCGGACAAATCTTTTATTTCGGCTCACCTGGGATTGGTGCCTTGTTTATCGCAGGATGGAACTTGATGTCGGTGTTTATAGAATATTTTCTACTGTTGAAGGTTTACAATCTCATACCAGCGTTACAGGTGGAAAAAGGACAGAAGGTTGAACAGATGGGTGAGATAAATGCTAAACCTGATTTTATGTCTCCACCATGAGATACTGACAGGCATATAGAGTTACCTCTGTCTGTGTGTGTGTGTTGGTGTGGGTGTCCCATTCTTGTCTGGAGCATCATTCCTACATTTATCTATGAATTTCAAAATTATTTGTATAGTTGTTCCCCAAGGTTAGTACTAGTGTCTTGCGAAGGGATTTTTTGGATATACCAAAGGTCAAGGTCACAGCTAAAGGTCAAATGTGTCATGGGTAAGAATTAAGAATTTGCTAGGGCATCGGTGTCTGTGATACAATTCTAGTCTTATGCGTAACCTATGATTTTATAATAGAAATTATAACTTGCTTCATTTCAACTATTTTGACCTTGTGAAAGAGGGAAAAAAAAAAAAAAAAGAATGAAAACAATCACATGCAAAATAAGAGAAAAATTTCCAAAAAAAGTAACATTTTGTCTGATTTTTGCATAGAAGAAAAAGAATAATAGACAGTTTGTTTTTTTAAAATTGATATTTCGTTTGTGAACAGCAAAAGGTATATTTTCACTTGTGACTCAGCCACTGGTGAAAATATAGCTTTTGTTGGTCACTCAATGGAATATAATTAGATCTTACACTGAAACAAACAATTATCTTTTTCTAATATAGGCAAACCCAAGAAGTTTATTTCTTATTTCACATGATGAACAAATTTTTACATTTGTAAAACATTGGGATTTAGCCGGATATAGATTTGATATAGACTTGATTTGAGACGAGGACATATTTCAGGATTATTTAGTTAGGTCTCAATCTAGGTCTACAACCATATGGCGTATATCTTGAAAAAATTCCTGTAGCAGAGATTTTCAAGTTTGATAAAGTGACTGCCAAATGTTTACAGAGCTACTGATAAAGGGGGTGTTTTGGTTTTTAGATCAAAATATTTTTATAATGATAGCAAAAATCCTATGTAGTTGGTAGTCATTGGAATAGTCTCATGGAGACATTTCTAATGAGTACTCACAATAAAAAACTTCATTGAGAAATAAAGATATCCACATTTAGCCATTCTTCTATATTATAAACTATTTTGTGTGAAACTGACTGGTTTACTTTTCACTCAAGCTTACAAAATGGCAATGCAATTTAAGTTGTTTTAATTGAGTCATAAAACAATTGAAATGCATATGATATGACCCACTTCGTGGGATAAAAAAGCTTCTTTGAATATTTTTGATTCAATATTTTCTTATTATATTTATCACAGATATTGTGGAAGAAGATCGCGATATTGAACTTCAAGTTATGAATGATACAGAGACAAATAACCAGGAAAATGTGCCACTAAATACAGATGAGGATCAAAGAACTTCAAATACGCAAGAGGACGAACCTGAACAGATGACAAAACGGAGCAATGGTCCATCAGATGGATGTTTTGCAAAGATGTTTTCAAGATTTCTGATCCTTGGACGAGGTTGGAAGATCTATATGTCATATGATGTTGCTTTTGCTGGGCTAGGTTTGGCGTGTCTGTATATGACTGTTCTGGGATTTGATAATATCACTGTTGGTAGGTATAATCCACGGTTTTTGCCCTGGCAGGGCGGGGCCTACGTAACGGGTCGTTTCACTAAAGGTTAATCAGCTTTTTTTTTTACAACTATTTACTACTGTAATTAGTCAACATAAATAACTTGAGACTTTAAATGATAGGTTGGTTAGCAAATCCTCGTAACTTCAGCTTGTTCAAGCTGAAGTTACGAGGCTTTGATAACCAAACAATGAAATGTATTCACTCTCCAGTAGCAGGTCAATCTTTCTGGTTATAGTGTACAGTTATTTGCATGCGCAAACGGTAATAGCTGACTTAGTTTTGAATGAACCCAAACTTATCTCTTTAGAAGTAAATTGGCCAAATAATGTCACAGCTTAGCCACGCCCTGCCAGTTGATCAATAACACAGAATAATAGTTGTTACCTTTTGTTAAATCTTTACCATCCTAAATCAGCCCCGTGTTCATGATGACAAAACAGTGCAAACTGTTTTTTTTTAAATTATACCATGCTTTGCACAAGTGTTCATGTGCAAAGCAGGGTATATTTTTCAAACAGTTTGCGCCACTTAGTCTTCTTGAATGCAAGGCCAAGTTCCAGGATTCCAAAATATAGGAAGGAGTTTCATTTCTGATAAGTATAGGGATTCTGTCAAGATCCTTATCACATTCAATCTGATATTCAAGCCAATAATTCAAACTTTGCTATGTATGTAAGGACCAAAATGAAGTTATAACTCTTGGCTTGTGAAGATTGTAGAATACATCTTTATCATTCGTACCCTATGCTTTTCTTTGCTCTTTCTTTGACATTTAACATAATAAATGAAGGACAATATCCCAGATTATCTGGAGGGATCTTAAAGTTGTGTAACCTTAATAAGTCTGCAACATTTCTTAACACATGATCTTTCACAATGTTGAGCAAAGTTTCCAAATGAAAATCATTAGGAAACCTCAATTAACACTGTTAAAGTTTGTTATCTCTGAGACGTTGTGAAACTATTACGGTTCCACTATCTTTATGATAACAAGTAGAGATCACTGCATGAACCAAGTAAAAATCAGGGAATATTAACCTTTGAGAATAGAAAAATTTTGGTTTAGCATTCCACACTACAGGATAAAATCTTAGAAATTCTTTGCATAAATAACTTCTGATCGAATGGCAAAGAAACTGTACAAATTTAATACTTGGGCAGCTTTCTTTTTTAAAGAAATTTCCGAAAATCATAATCAATGAAAAAACCTGGATGGTATGGCAACCTGTAGAAATTCTTTGCAAACCTTCCATATTGAACTTTATAATTTTGCATGTTACTTTCATCATTTAAGGTTATGCCTTTAGTCAGTGTGTAAATGAGGTGGTGATGGGAATTCTGATGGCTGCCGGGGGTGTATCTGGTATACTTGGAACATTTTTATTTCCTGTCATTCGTAAACGTATTGCATTGGAAAGAACTGGACTTTTAGGACTTTTCCTGGAAATTGTTTGTCTCTGTTTATGTGTAGCCTCAATTTGGGCACCTGGTTCCCCTTTTGACCCTCTCTATTGGAAGAAGGAGCCAGAGATATTGGTACCGGTATCCAATACTTCAGTTTTATTGGCTGACAACCAAACACAGACTGGTTATGAAGTTAAGAAAGAGACTGGTTCTGCTAACATGACAATTATCTTCAACATGACAACCAGTCTAGTAACCATGACAACTGAACCATCAAGGGAATTAGGTCAAGCCCAGAAAGAGAATTTTAACTGTGACGATGGTCGGAGTTGGACAGAGTTTATATCTGTGGGATTGTTAATGGCTGGAATTGTGGGTGCTAGATGTGGTGAGTTGGAATCTGCTTCTATTCTTACTGAGATTTTGTACATATATCACAACTTAACCATTTGCTGTTTAATCCCTGCTTTTTACAAGCCTGAGATTTTATGATTGAGAAAACATCGTGAAAAAAGAAGAAATTGCTTCTGACAAGCAATTTCTCCTTTTTCCACACTATTTTCTACCCTACTGAATGGTTATTTTTTCAAATTAAATCCACTTTTAATTTTCGTCTGCAAAACCTTCGAATTTGGACAGGTCCAAAATTTCGTAAAACAGGAAAGTGTTAATGACATAAACTTTGTATGCACCTTCTTTGAAATTATCCTGGGAATAACACAAAAAAAGTTATCTGAACATTTTGATAGATTTAATCCAGCATTTTTTCATCTCACGAAAGTGGATAACCAGTGGGTCGATTCATATTGTTAATATCATTATGTTAACCCTTGTCATGCTGAACCCGGAATATTTCTGCATTGGCAGGAGGTAAAGACAAAAATCAGCCTGCACATATGTGTAGTCTGACCTTAGTCTCTACCACCTGATTTGCTTTTTGAAACCAGAAAATTATGGAAATCTTAATTTCAATAATTCATGCTGACTCTCAATTAGTGCTTCCAGTGTTTTCAGCACTTTGAATTGTATTGCAGTTTTCTAGCTAGAAGTTATTCAGCATGACAAGGGTTAACTGTCTCATCACAGGAAAAATGGTGTTTTTTGCACATTTTGTCTTAGTTCTGCATTCAAGAAACTGAGTAATAGTTTGTGAGTGTAAGAAAAACCTTTCATTTTGTGACCATATAGATTTTGAGTCAAGGCTCTGCATTTCATAAAATAAGTTTTTTTTGTTTGTCATTTAATGAAAAATAGATCTTTCACTGAAACAAACATTTGTCCTCTGCATACTGCATTTCCTCCCCCTCTTCAATATTTGCCTGAGGGATCGAGGTTATAAAACTTTTCTCAGGCTCAATTCAAAATTTTCTCAAAATTCAATTTTAGTTTTAATAACTTATTATTATCCTCTTTAATTTTCATACATTTATTCTAATTTAGATTTGAGAAAATTCTCAGCTGAGTCTGAGAACTGTTTTACAGTCAAACTTCGGTCTCTCGAACAGGGGTAATCTCGAACACTAGGGAAAATTCGAACAAGGATCTTAGTCCCGGCAGATTTCGCTCATAATTCATAGTGTTCGACCTCGGAAAACTCGTACAACAGGACGGTCGAACTCTCGAACACATTCTTCAGTCCGGAAGTTAAAAATGCTTTATATTTCATCTGGGAAAATTCGAACAAAGGGCCTATCGCTAATAACAAGATGTCATATTTCTGTGATTTTCACACTTTTCAACGTGTAATCCTTTTTTGACACCTTACTGTCAATTACGCACCGTGCGTTATAATTACCAATTTCGTGAAAAATACACTGTTATATCTAATTGAATTAACTTGTTGTTTGGCCATCTGCTGTTTACATGCATTACTATATATTGTCTCTTATTGATGTATCGGCGACTAGTTAACTTAGCGATGTCAAAAAACATACAGACCCGTAACGTCCGCTTGAAAGTATGACGAGAAGAATCCGAACGATTAACTCGTGTAGAATTCTGGGTTTTAAATAGTGATGGATCTACATTTTCTCAAAGACTGGCGTAAATTTATATGCTCGAAAACGTTTAAGGATCAGCATTTAGACTGTGTTTGAATTTGACTTTAATTTTTTTCACTTGCAATTGAGGCCGCATACGTAACAGGAATAATAATACGGTAGCCTTTTTTGTAAACAAAGGGAATGCAACAATACGCTTCTTTAGTCTAAAGTTATTTCATCATTTTTTTTACTTTATTCATTTTCAAACCAAATCCGGTGGATCAATCGTAAGAAACCTAAAAACTGGGAATTAAAAAAGTAAAATTGAAGAACCAAATAAGAATATACGTATATTCGGATACGATGTATTACCGGATGTGGCGCATTCCCGTCTTCTGGTACCTTAACAGTTTTTTGGATTGGTCGAACAACCGATCTCTCGAACAAATTATCAAGTCCCCAAGGTGTTCGAGCTACCGAAGTTTAACTGTATATTATGATCTCGGGCCTAGATATAGAGGATATTGAATGAGTGGTCATTGAATACTGAATGTATTAATGAGTCATCTATAAACAGATAAAAACGAGGCTACGCCGAGATTTTATCTGTGGTAGATGACAAGTTCAATAAATTCCAAATTTATGAGTACAAATTTGATATTCTATTTATCATATGACCCGAATTGTCACGAAAAATGGTCAATATTTTTGAAATTCGACATTTCAATTTTCCATGAAACTTATAACGCCATTTAAAACTGAAGTCACAATATATACATTATGACGTCATTTTAGCGGTTACAAAATAGCTCTGAGCTAATTTGCATAGTTATTCCACTTGTGTATTAACACCCGTGTAATATCACAAATGTTCAACGGGGTTATTTCACTCTTGCGACGTAATTCATATTTTAAATAAGTTTTCATGATAGACTGCTGATTTTACAATTCATTACAAGAGATAGAGGGTGGTTAATTTCTGGTTTTAGATCAAAGTATTTCAATTTGTAATAGCGCCAACTTTATCTTGTTGGAACTTATTGGAAATGTCTCATGGAGAAGATTCAAATGAGTACCCACAACATAGGGTTTCATGATGAAATAAAGATTTTAGACCGACTTTACCTTTCCTTATCTTTGTCATTAATTACAGTTTCCTTACATCTTGATAGTCTATAAAACCATGAAGCCTAAGGATATTATCTTTGTCTCTTAACCCTTGTCATGCTGAACCCAAATATTCCTGCTTTGGCAGGAGCTATAGACAAACATCAGCCTGCACAAATGTGCAGTCTGATATTAGTCTACACAACCTGTTTCACACTTTCCAACCAGAATTGTTAATAGGTTTAGTTTATCAAAAGAAAATTGACCTATAGTTGGTACTTTCAGTGATTTTTGCCCTTTGATTTTGATGGAAATTTTCAGCCAGTATTTATTCAGCATGACAAGGGTTAAGGTAGTGGACCCATAATAGTTCCGCAACATTTTGGAAGTAATGAACTTAAACAGTGTTAACCAAGGTTTCCTAATGAATTTCATTAGGAAATCTTGGTCAACATTGTGAAAGTTTATGAGTTCCGAAATGTTGCGGTACTATGACAGTTCCACTACCTTAAATGTTTTTATCTTCTATGATATATTTCAGGACTATGGTTGTCAGATTTAACGATAACGCAGCTATTTTTAGAAAACGTGAAAGAGACAGAGCGGGGTGTTGTGAATGGAGTTCAACAATCCCTCAACATGTTAATGGACATGTTAAAATTCATCATGGTGATCGTAGCTCCACAGCCGCAGGTCTTCGGCATTCTCATTCTGATATCATTCACATCAATTCTTCTAGGGTGGGCTTCATATGCCAAGTACTCTCACAGTGTTCGAGGTCATTTGTTCCATTTTGATAGAGTGCAAAAGTGTGTTAATGGTCAAAATAATAATAATGAGATTGTACGGACAGAGGAGACCCAACCAGCCATAGCGTGATATTCATATTCGATCATGTATTTAAAAATGTAATTTCACCAATGGGTTGCTAATTGCAGACCTATTTGAGATAGCAGCTGGAGACAAGGAAAGGATGTAATAGTAATACTGAAGAGAGAAATACCAGAAATCCATTGTTAAGTGCTCCAACTGCAGTGATATACTTGAGAGATTGTTGAAAGCGTTGTAAAATCACGTTTACACAAACAAATAGATATGTAAACCTTTGAGTGATCTCTTCATATTTCTATATTGATGGCTAAGTTGAAAACAGCACTCTCTTCATCTCTTTTTTGACCTTAACAGCATAATTATAGTTTTTTAGCTCCACTGGCCAACTGGCTATTGTCATGACGGGGTGTCCGTTGTCCTTCCGAGCGTCCATCCATCTATCCGTAAACTTTTATTTTAAAAAAAATCCTCCTCATAAAGTACTGGATGGATTTCAATCAAATTTCACAGGAATGTTCCTTGGGTGACCCTCTTTCAGATTCCTTCAAAGAATTTTAATCCTTTGAAAATCATGGCTGTAGTAGTCGAGGCTAATTTTCATATATGGTAATAGGTGTCTTTTCTCAGAAACTAATTGATGGATATAAACCAAACTTAAGATGAATTATCCTTGAGTGACCCTTTATGAGTCTACAAAAAATTATTGTGATCAGATGAAAAATGTGTTTTTTGGCAGAGGTCATTTCTCTACATGTTATATAGTGGAAACTTTGAAAATCATTTTCTCAGAACCTACTTAATGGATAACAACCAAATTTCAGTTGAATGATTCTTTTGTGATCCTTTACAAGTCTAAATATACATTGTGATCTGATGAAAAATGTGTGTTTTATGGGCCGAGGTCATATCTCTATA
Organism: Fragum whitleyi; assembly: GCA_948146395.1. Classification (NCBI taxonomy): domain Eukaryota; kingdom Metazoa; phylum Mollusca; class Bivalvia; order Cardiida; family Cardiidae; genus Fragum; species Fragum whitleyi. Next base: position 46,199,709 of record OX411556.1, read on the forward strand.
TATTGTATAGTGAAAACTTTGAAAATCATTTTCTCAGAATCTATCAGATGGATCTCAACCAAAATTTCAATGAAATGATTCTTTAGTGATCCTTTATAAGTCTGAAAAAAATTATTGTGATCAGATGCAAAATATGTATTTCATTGTCAGAGGTCATTTCTTTTGATATGTTATATGGTGTAATATCCAATATAGGGTAAAACAAACTTTTTTTAAAGTTTAAACAGATGGATTTCAACCAAATATCATAGAAAATTTATTTCTGTGAAGTTATATCAGGCTGCAAAAAAAAAAATTGATTAGATGAACAGCATGCTTTTTATTGTCAGCATTTCAACATATGAAGTGAATATTTGATCACCTAAATGGTTGATTTTTTAGACTCATTAAATTTAATAGGTGTAAAAATTGTAGGTTTGAAGAAACATAGACTTTGTTGGAATCCAAATGTATAGAAACATAAGGTAAAATAGGGAGCCTGAGATACCCCCTGAGAGTAACTGGTCAGTTAAGTTGAAGGAAGGGTGACTGCACAAAGAGGAGAAGTGTTGTAAAGTGGCCTTCTGAGGTTCAGAGTGGGGAAGAAAGAGCTGAGTTGACTGCATTCTGAGGCATTTACTTCTTATTATCATTAGTTAGAATTTTGTTTTGGTGACAAACAATTATTGTGAAGTAACACCTTTATAATGGTGTTTAATGAAAAGTGGAAAGATCTTCAATCAAAATTTTGTGGACAAAGTACCAGTTTATTGTGCATTCTGTTAGTGTTGAAATTTTTATTTTTGAATTTTAAACAAATTTCACTGGAATCATCCTTGTTTTATACAGCCTTATCATCCTCTAATACTCATTATCAGGATATTCAGGCCTGTGGAGCAAATTAGGCACTCAAGTGCCTCTAGTTTCAAGCTGTAGTAACAATGCTAAAGTCACCCCTCCATGTCAAAAGTCATGGTGGTATAAATGAAGTATTTGATAATTAAATTAAGATATGAATAGAATTTGTTTTTAATTCAGGGAGATTTGACGCTAAAAACATAACCACACTGTATGAATATGTGAGGTGGATTCAAATGTTTGTAAGATTAGGTTTTTAGCTTCATTGGCAGAAGGCCTTTTGGGGTGTTATCATGGCGCTTTGTCTGTTGGTCATCTGTCCATCCGTGGACCTGGTCATAAACTTTTCTTAACCCTTTCCTGTTTTACAAAATTTTGGACCTGTCCAAATTCAAAGGTTTTGCAGACGAAAATTTAAAGTGGATTTAATTTGAAAAATAACCATTCAGTAGGGTAGAAAATAGTGTGGTAAAAGAAGAAATTGCTTGTCAGAAGCAATTTCTTCTTTTTTCACAATGTTTTCTCAATCATAAAATCACAGGCACGTAAAAAGCAGGGATTAAACAGCGAAGGGTTAAAAAATTCATCTCAGAAACTACTGGATTAATTTCAGTTTCGAACTTCACAGTAATGATCCTTAGGTGACCCTCTTTCAAAGTTGTCAAGGAATTCAAGGAACTTTGACCCAAAGAAGTACAAGGCTTAATAGATGTGGCTAATTTCCATAAATGGTAATATTTTACTTTTCACAGCCTCTAATTCTTTTTCGTAAAAAATTTCCGTTCGGTTCTTAAATGAGATGTATTGCGCATGCGCGGATCAGTTGTTGCAAATGGCGGATAATTGAAGACGTCAATGTACTTGTTATCGAAAAATCAATCGTCGATTGATTAAAATTACGTGTCATCGTTGGAATTGTGCACGTTTGTTCGACGAACAAACTTTACTTTAATTGTGCACGCACATTGACGCAGATTTATTAATCGAAGTTGGAATTTCGCCTTCTAAAAGCTGAACACGTGGTGTTCAAAAATCGACAAAATGGCGGAACCGAATGAACGAAGTTCATCGCAAAATGAAAAGTCTAAAGTGGAACGTGGTTCTACGAACAAAAAAGTGACTTCAAGTTCAAAAAAGAACATTGTAGAGGCTGAGGCTGTTAGAACCGTCCTGGATGATACGAACACAAAATTGCTCGCGGCAATAAATAATCTACAGAACACAATACAAAAACAGACGGCTCGTATGACTGAGCACGAGAAAAAGTTGAATGAACAAAATGCACAAATAAATGAAGTAGCAAACAAGCTAGCTTCCTATGAACAAGAATATGAATACCAAATTGGTGGTGATGAAGAGAACAATGAGTCTTCAAATACTTTAAAAGAAAAGAAATTGAGGAGGCAAATCCTGGATTGAGCAGATTTAGCTCCATGTCTAAGAGATTTAAGTCATCTGAAACACTAGACAAAGACATTGACCCGGATTTGGCCAACAATATCACTGATCTCTTTAGAAATGGAATTGACGATGATCGGTATCAGGATCTTGTCAAAGATGAACTAAACGCAAGGCCCGGAAATTGTGAGGGGCTAGTTGTGGTACAAACAAACCCATTAATCTGGGATGCTGTATCTCATTCTGCAAGGACTACCGATAAGAAAATGCAGAACATTGAGGCTTCGGTTGTAAAATCAGCCACAATTTTATCTAAAGCTGTAAATTCAATGGCTGAAATGGAATATAATTTGGTTGAAAATAAATTGGATTCAGAGGAAGACAAAGAACTTTTGATTCGGAAATTTGGATTATTAATTGAGGAGTATAACAGTGTTCTGGCCCTTCTTGGACATTGTAATAGGCAAATAAATCTTGCACGCAAGGATTTTCTAAGGCCACAACTTAACAAGGAATATAGCCACTTGTGTAACCATAACAGGCCATACACTAATTACTTATTTGGCGATGATGTATCGAAAGTGGCGAAAGAGATAGAGGATTGTTCAAAGATAAGTACAAAAATGTTCACAGGAAGACCTGCAAGGGGAAGTTACTTCAATAGGGGATTTCGAAATCCCAGATTTCGAGGATCATTCAGAGGTGGCAGGGGAACACCTACATCTGGAAGCACTGCTACTAGTACTTCAACTCCGTCAAAAAACTACCAGTACAGACGGGGACCCCGACAAAGTTTCAAACATTAGACACGGTGAGTGAGAGTTCATTTAAAGCTGGTCGTCTAAAAAATTTTGTACAGGAATGGAAAAAGCTTACATCTGATTCTGAGATTTTAGACATAGTACAGCATTGCCATTTTAATTTAGAACACATTAATATTGAAGATTTTAGGAATCAAAGAGTTCAATATGAATTTAGTGAAAAAGAAAAAAAGTATAATTGACCGAGAAATAGAAAAATTGTTAAAAATGGAAGTCATAACAAATGTTCAAAAATCTGATGATCAAATACTATCACCAATTTTCTTGCGATCAAAGAAAAACGGTGAATATAGAATGGTTTTGAATCTAAAGCATGTGAATGAACAAATTCCATACAGACATTTTAAAATGGAAACTTTTGAACAAGCTCTAACTTTGATCAACAAAGGAACTTACATGGCATCAATTGATCTTAGACATGCTTATTATTCGGTACCAATTGCTGAAGAGCAGCAGAAATATTTTAGGTTTACTTGGAGGAACAAAATCTATCAGTATACTTCTCTCGCTAATGGTATATGCGAGGGCCCGAGAATTTTCACTAAGTTATTAAAGCCGGTTTATTCCAAATTACGGCAAATGGGCTATGTTAATTCTGGGTTTATTGATGACAGTATATTGTGTGGGGACTCTGTCAAAGAATGCTCAGAAAATGTCATGTCTACTAAAAATGTTATGGAAGAAGTAGGGTTTATAATCAATGCAGACAAGTCAATTTTTATTCCAGCCACAAAATTATTATATTTGGGGAACCTTATTGACTATCAAAATGATTGTTCAGCTGCCTGAAAATAGGCAAGAGTCCATTATAAAAGCTTGTACATCTCTACTATCAAAAGAAAAAGCTAAAATCAGAGAATCAGCTAAAGTTATTGGCTTGATTGTTGCTAGTTTTTCAGCCGTCGAAGTTGGAAAATTACATTATCGAACTCTAGAATTGGCAAAAAACCAAGCTTTAAAATTGGAAAAGGGAGATTATGATTGCTATATGCCAATCACCAAAGAGATGAAGCTCGAATTAAAATGGTGGATCGATAATGTCAAATCTCAGGATCGTAAAATAATGAGACCACCACCAGTTGTTGAGATTCACACTGATGCATCTTTGCAAGGTTGGGGTGCGTCAATGCAAAATAATTCAATAGGAGGTAGATGGGACAAGTTGGAATCTGTCTATCATATAAATGCTTTAGAGTTATTAGCTATATATTATGCTTTGAAAGCTTTTTTGAAAGATATTCAGGGTAGTCATGTGAAAGTATTTACAGATAGTACAACTGCTGTGTCTTACATGAATAATATGGGTGGAATTAAATCTATTCAATGTAACGAAATAGCAAAATCGACATGGAATTGGGCTATTCAAAATAATATTTGGATAACAACTGCTCACATTGCAGGAAAAGTTAATATCCATGCAGACAAGGCCTCGAGAGTGTTCAAAGATCATTTGGAATGGAAATTGAATGAAAAAATTTTTCACAATATTTGTTTACGGTGGGGTACACCTGATATTGATCTTTTTGCCTCTAGACTGAATGCCCAAGTTCAAATTTTCTGTTCATGGAAAGCAGACCCAGATAGTACTTATGTAGATGCTTTTACATTGGATTGGTCTACTTTAGGATTCATTTATGTGTTTCCTCCTTTCAGTTTAATTGGACGCTGCCTTCAGAAAATTCGTCAAGAAAAAGCCAAGGGCATTGTAGTGGCACCTCTATGGACAACCCAACCGTGGTTTACTCGTTTAATGGAACTACTAACAGACAATCCAATAATAATTCGCAAAAAGAAAGATCTTTTGAAAATCCCAGGAAAGGCTGTAGAACATCCATTACAGGACAAAATGAAAATAGTAGTATGCAGAGTATCCGGAATAACTTCCGAGAACGTGGAATTTCAGAAAAGTCTACAGACATCATCATGTCTTCATGGAAAAGTGGAACCAAAAAGCAATATGACATCTTTATTAAACGATGGTTTTCGTATTGTACTGAAAGACAAATTAATTCCATGTCACCATCTCTGGCCGAAGTAATTGAATATTTAACAGGGCAATTTCAGAAAGGATTAGGATATGAAAGTTTAAATACAGCCCGAAGTGCTCTATCTTCTCTGGGGATTCATATTGAAGGGTTTCGTATTGGATGTCACCCATTAATAATTCGATATATGAAAGGCGTGTTTCAACTAAGACCTTCTAAACCACGTTATGTTTCAACTTGGGACGTCAATAGTGTTTTGAACTATTTAAGAAAACTATCACCTGTAAAACTACTTTCTTTAAAAGACCTGACTTTGAAGGTTACCATGTTAATGGCTTTGATACAAGGGGCACGTGTCCAAACATTGCATTTAATTGGTTTCGAAGGATACCAAAAGTTAAAATCAGAGTTTGTTTTTCCTTTTGCCGGTTCCTTAAAGCAAAGTAGACCGGGGAAAAGTTGTTCAGTTATTTCATTTAAAGCATATCCCCCAGATAGGAGGCTATGTATATATACAGTTTTGAAAGAGTATTTGTCACGTACCAAGCCAGTACGAAAGAATAGTGTAAATAGCAAACTTTTAGTAAGTTATGTTAGACCATACAGAAATGTTACTAGAGACACAATTTCAAGGTGGATTAAAACCGTTATGATAAGAGGAAATATTGACATACAAAAATATTCATCACACAGTGTACGAGCGGCTGCAGTATCAAAAGCTAAGTGCAGCGATGTTCCTATCTCAGACATTCTATTAAGGGCCGGATGGTCAAAAGAATCGACATTTGCCAAATTCTATGATAAAAAGATTGAAGTTTGCAGTGATGCATTTCAAGAAGGTGTTCTTCAATAAAGGTATTTTTACACATTATTGCTTTAAAATCTCATTTAAGAACCGAACGGAAATTTTTTACGAAAAAGAATTTCCAAAATTAAACGAGACTTACCTTGGTTAAAGTCGATGTTTGATTTTAATTCTTTGAGTAAAGAATTAAGTGAGGGGCTTAAATGCCACCCTCCCGCCCAGCTATATTTATTGGTAAATAAAAGTTATGTGCTCATATTTTTGAATTAAAAATGAAACCAAAATAATGTGGAAAAATACAATTTTTAAAAACTGATCCGCGCATGCGCAATACATCTCATTTAAGCCCCTCACTTAATTCTTTACTCAAAGAATTAAAATCAAACATCGACTTTAACCAAGGTAAGTCTCGTTTAATTTTGGAAATTGATTGATATCAAGCAAATTTCACTTGCATGATCCTTGAGTGACATTTAATCAGTCTGCAAAAAATTAATGAGATCAGATGAAAAATATGTCTGATGGGTGGGGGTCATTTCTCTATATGTTATATAGTGAAAACTTTGAAAGTCATTTTCTCAGAACCTAACTGATGGATATCAACCAAATGCCACTGGAATAATCCTTGGGTGGTCCTTTATTAGACTACTAAAACTTTTGTGATTAGATGGAAAATATGTCTTCAATGGCCCAAGGTCATTTGTCTGATTGTTATTTAGTGGAAACTGTAAATCAATTTCTCAAAACCTTAAAGATGGATATCAACCAAATATCAAGCCTGTTGAGCAAATCATCTGCCCAAACAGCTCTAGTTTCTTTCATATCTCCCTGAATTCTTAAGAAATATTCTCTTCATAACTTATAATTTGATATCATGAAGCACAAATGTAAAGTTTTATCCATTATATTAGACAGAATTGTTACTACTTGGGACTACTTTGTGCAAGCCTACAAAATGGCTGTGTGCTCAAAATTGTTTTCAATTAGGGATGAAACCAATTTTTAGCTCTGCTGTTTTCATAGAAAACCGGAGGTATTGCTATAGCTTTGGTGTTGTTGTCTTTGCTGTTGCTGTCATCCTACAAAAACTTTGACATTTTGTAATAACTTTTGCATGGTAAATGATAGGGCCTTCATATTTCACATGATGATTGTCTGGGACAAGTTTTTTTCTGTTGGTACCAAGTTCAAGGTCATAAGTCAAGGTCAAGGTTATTTTTCTAGGTCAAATCTTTGAATTACCTGGGTCAAGGCCTTTATGTTGGTAAGAAGTTCAGGGTCATGAGTGGTAAATGATAGGGCCTTCATATTTCACATGGTGTTTGCTTGGGACCAGACCTTTGTGTTGGTACCAAGTTCATGATCATCAGTCAAGGTCATTTGTCACAGTCATATTTTTGAAAAAAAAAATACATTGCTCATTACTTTAGAATGGTAAGTTATTTGGGCTTCATATTTCAGATAATGATTGTCATTGGTAAGGCCTTTCTGTTGCTAACAAGTTCAAGGTCATCAGTCAAGGTCAATGTTATTTTCAAGGTCAGATTCTTGTTGTTAAAACTAATATTAGCTGCAACTTTAGGTTTGTATGTCACAGAGTCTTGAAATTCCACATGTGCATTGCTTGTGACAAAGACAAGATTGTCACATGCATAACAATGTCAAGGCTATCATCAAGGTCATATGGTGATAGTTGCTCATTTACGACATGAAAACTTCACAATTTGCTTGAACTTTTGATTGGTAAAGACACTTACTGTTGAAAAGTGATATAAAGCAGCATTTTTGTCTCTGCTGGTTTTGGAGAAAACCAAAGGTATTGCTATTGCCTTGGTGTCATCATTGTTGTTGTTGTTTTCATGCGAAAACTTTGCCATATTTTTTTTTGTGATATCTCTGGTTCTATTGAAGTCATTCACTTGAAACTTAGCACACATGTTCACCATCAAAGGAGCAACCTTCACTATCAAGGGAGATTACTGTAGAAGCATTTTGTGCAAATTTATCCCTTTTTCACTTAGTTCTTTTCACCATCGATCCCTTAACAAAACCGGCTTAGGCACCCCTAGGCAGTGCTCTTGTTCAGCCATTTAGATTGTTTGTGTCTTGATCTTAATTGGAATATATATAGAAAAATTTAGATTGGCTCTGTTTCACGTTAAAATAAAGCTTTTGTTGTTCATTCAATGGAAGAAAAATCTATCTTACACCTTACACTGAAACAAACAGTTATCCTTTGTTTGGTATGACAGAGAGGAATATAGAGGAAGTTAGTGGTTTATCAAGGCAGCTTTGTAATATAAATAAATTTTACTGAATGAGAGGGCATTTATTTATAAAACATGTCATCTATAAACAGATATAAATGAGGCTTTGTTTTGTCAGTTAAAGATGACAATTTTAATCAATTCAATATGTTATTAACACAAATTCTATATTCTGCTTATGATATTACACAAATTTCTTAAGATAAATCTCCAAATTTGTTGCAAATGTTTATATGATGACGTCATCACATGCATTTTGACCTCATTTTCATGGTAGCAAAATAACATTGCTGTTAGCTAATTTGCATAGTTACAACACTTGTGTAAAAACATTATTATACCAGTGTTATATCACTTGTGTAATATCAAAAATATACAACTGGGTCATTTCTCTTTCACAAGCAGTTGTTATAATATAATTGTATACAACTTTGACAGTTTTTGCTTGAATGTAGATTAAAGGTAGATTGATATTATATATGCAATGATAATGCAATTATATATCATGAACACAAGAACAGGTCACAGCATACTCTAATCAAGGTCAACGGCTGTAATCACCCCATTCTTGCCTAAACAGATACTTTTTTAACATAAGGACTAGCTCCCTTTCCATGTGATAGCATTTGTAGAAGGATTTATATGTTTTAATTTGAGTTTTGTTTTATCTTGCACACTATTTAATGTTTTCATCTTTTTTTACGTATGTTATTTATGACATATATCATGACACTTTTGTTATATTCATTGGTTGTTGGTGTAGAGACTTTTTCTTTTTATTGTATGATTAATTCATACACACAAATACAGACATGTTCTAGCTAAACAAGCCTTCTACTTTATGATTCATACATAGAAATAAAGACATGCTCTAGTCAACCAAGGACCCTGAGCCAAACAAGGTCAAAACACCTTACGTAAGGGATTTGACCTCTAAAAACATGGAATCTAATATACGCCTAGCTAAACTCACCATTTTCTCCCATGCGCTTCCCATATGTGAACTGTGAGAGGTATGAAAGATCCAAACAGAATCAGAATCATACAAATATTTCCTAGTTTCACTATCCTGAACATTAATTGCTCTGTTCCCAAGGTCATGAGTAGCACCTACAAAGTTGGTTCCCCTGTCCAAACGATATTACTTGACCTTGCCCTGTATAGCAGTAAACCGGCGTTGATGAATGATGAAGGGGGCATATCTCTATCGCCTGTAGGTGCATAGTACTAATGGTTAAGCATGTAAACAAGACTGCCCATCATTTCGAGTTAGCCTACCCACAATAGGCCAGGGCCCAAACATATCGACCCCGACATCTGAAAATGGTTTTGCATTACTCTGTCTTCAGGAAAATTATAAATCTTTGAGACTGAAATTTCCCTCTTACTTTCTTGCCAAGTACACTTCACTGAATTACCGAGAAGAAAAGACGTTTTGATCTAGTTATCCAGAAACCCCCAGCCCTCAAGGGCCCTTAAGTGAAATGGCGACCTTTATGCTTAACGGCCGCATTGAAATGGCAGACTAGTAACTTAAAAACATAGTGTTTTCCTGGTTCATTGAACGAGTACTTTTTTTTATCTGATTTGTCAGTTTTTACTTAACGCCCACGTACATGTATAATTCCATTTTCATCCAGTCAAATCATCCGGCCGCCGCGATATAACTACGAAATTGTTGAAAGCGGCGTAAAACCCATTCAAACAAAACAAACAAAACCAAGATGGCTCTGCTGGATACCATTTAAAGCAATCCTTTTAACTGAAATTTCAGTATCTTAGTCTGTGTTACTTAAAGGGAATTCTTGGTTAGAGTAAGTTGAATGCTCGTACAAAAATGAAGGTCCAGAAAACCAAATACTCTAAAGTAACTTGATAGGGAAAAAAACTCGAATAGCTATGTCTGAAGAATTTAAATGATATGGGACAAACTTCCACTGGTCAGGACTAATTTGCTTGTCTTATTATATTAACCCTGTTGCTCAAATATGTAGTGAAACGACATGACTGGTTGCCAATATAGCCTAGAACACCCTTACTATCTGAATAGAAGAATGTACTTGTAATGATTCTGACACAATTTTCATATAGCTGAGTGACCAAGACTGCAGCACAGAGCTTAAAACGTTTATCGTGAGACCACTGACAGGGGCTACTTTCCATTTACCAACCCCTGTGTATCTAAGGTTACTAAAAAAAACCGACAACTTAAACAGCTGTTGAATGTGCTCTCTGGGAGGCATCTAAAAATATATGTAGTTCTACCTTAGACTTAGTGCTCAGTGAAAGGCATTTCTGTTGTATATCAAGAGGCAAGGGATCAGCCCAACCTACCTGAGAAGAATTGGTATCACGTAAAATAAGCTTCCCTTCTATCATAACAGGGGCTAAAAACCCTGAAGGGTCGAAAATGCTATTTACTATGCTCAATATGCCTCTCCGAGTACACCGACGATTATATATATCAAGAGTAAAGCAGAAACAAGTCCCAAACTACACCAAAACTCTGTTGTTGTGGTAATTGCCAACGTTACACATGTGGTATTCTACAAGAGGTTTACCTGGATCATTCTGGAATCTCCTCATTTTTAGAATCTTCGAAAAATTCTATGAAGTTCTTGAACAATTTATGGTAAAGAAATACCAGGAATCCATTGTTGGGTGCTGAAAAAATGTTGAAAGCGGCGTTAAACTCCATTCAATCAATCAATCAAATGGTCTTCGACTGGACTAATTTGCTCTAAATTAAAACATGGTGCGCATCAATAACATCCCTACCTTTGGTGACCCTCTTTAAGAATTGTTCGCGGAATTGTGATTTGCCCATAAACATGGCGTGGCAGGGCGGGGCATTTTTCACTTTGAAATCTTTGAACATCATCTCCTCCTGAACCACTGGGCCGATTTCAATGTAACTTTACCAGATTGTTCCTTGGGTGACCCGGTTCAAATTCTGATTGGCCCATAAATTGGCCGGGCGTGGCTTATTTTGAGCCTTAATGGCAATTCTCTGTAAGCACTTACACTTTTCAATAGGGTTTTTGGCACGCTATGTCTCAAATTTTGATAAAATTTAAACATGAGGCTAGGGCTGACCCAAAAGTAAAAATAAGATGAAAAAATTCTTGATATCACTTCTGGTTGCCATGGAAACAAACATTAAAGATTGAAAAAGTCTTTTTTTGCGAGTTTTTACAGGCAAATATATCAGTAATGCAGCACAAACTAAAATAAAGACACACAACATATAAGTTCCCTATCATCGTTCTCTCAAATGAAGTAATAATATTTTTGGGCCTATGTTGTTAACTTATGTTTCCATGGCAACAATACACATACCCTACTTAAATATTGATTTTTGCATTTTTTCAAATGTAATGACAAAAAACAGACATTGTTTTCCGTTTAACAAGAAAATACCACATAAACTTTCAAATAAAAATAATTTTTGAGTTCGTTGCTATGGCAACGCAAATTCATATCCCTTAAATGAAGGCAACTTCAGAACTCTTTAGAATCCCCAAATGACTAGATTATTGAACTCAAATTCAATGTTATGATAATTTGTAAAATTGCTCAAATAGACCTTTTAGGACATGTGAGATTTTTTTTTCAAAAATTTGCAGGAAATAGCCTGTTGCTATGGGAACAATTATGTTATAATTCACAAAAGCCCATTTTTAGTCCTTGGATACGGGTATGAAACACTAAGCAATCGGAATATTTCTTAATCTTGAATAAAGTTCAAACTTTCCTCTAACTTATATATCAAAATCGTTGTGTTAATCGGTCCAATTTTTTAGGAAAAAGGCTGCAAAATCACCCCAAAAATGCTTAATTTTGGGTTGTATCGACAAATTACCATGGCAACTATTAAATTTTTTATTCTTTTTTCTTGTATTTTGATAGAGGCTTATTTGATCTCTTTTCTTATCACATATAAACTTTCAGGGACTTAGAATAACTGATTTAAGAAAATAATAAAAATGGTTGCTATGGTAACAAAAAGGCCCAATGATTTTTTTGCGGTTTTTGAAAGAGCGCTTTTTGTTAGATATGTTCCAATGATCATCATCGGTTTATCATGCTGCAAAAATTAAAAAAAAACAACTCCAAAGTAACAAAAGCAGCCAAGTTATGAGCTATAGTTACCGTTGTCATGGTAACCAATGTGCACAACAACAAAATTAATTTGAATCTTAGTTGCTCCTTTTATATAATCAATTCCATCTACATATCAAAAGTCAGTCATAAGTGAAGAAAAACTGGAAATTATAAACAACATTTTGAAATCAATTTATCAAAATTAGCCATATTTGTTGTCATGGTAACCAACCTTTTTGACACAAACTGACACAACAAAAAATCTAGTTCAAAATTTACGGTCCTAGATTATCCAATACATACAAAATCGACCATCATCTTCATGTAAATACCAAATTATATAGCTTCAAAAAAGCTTAATATTGCAAAATTCCGTGCTTTGACGGTCGTTGCCATGGTAACCAGATGATCTAAAAACATTTTTTTGGTCAATTTCTTCTCCTTTCGTTATTCCCTTCTTTTATATGAAATTTCATCAAATCGGAGACCATGTGTGCCAAAATAGTTTAAGTCGTTACAAAGAATTGGTATTTAAAAATCTTTGAAAGACAACTACCGAACCACTGTGCCGATTTCAATGGAACTTTACCAGAATGTTCATTGAGTGACCATCTTCAAAAGCTGTTCGCTAAATTTTCATTGGCCCATAAATATGGGTGAGCAGGGCAGGGTTTATTTTGACCCCAAAACCTATGAACGGCATCTCCTTCTTTACCACTTGGCTGATTTCAAAAAAACTTTACTAGAATGTTCCTTAGGTGACCCCCATCGAACATCGTTCACGAAATTATGATTGGCCCATAAAAATGAGATTAGCTGGGGAGTGCTCATTTTGAGCCCGAAATTTTTGAACGACATTTTTTCCTGAACCAATTTTTGACAATTGTTTGCGACAAAATGTGACAAAAGAACCTGAACATGATTTCAAAGTTTACAAGTTTTCTTTTCATATAAGCAAAATATTGAAAATAATTGTGGAGCTGCTGATGAGCAATTGCTTTGGTATATGGCATATACACGCACTTTATGCTCAGGGTTTACATGAGTGAAAATATCAAACAAAACAATTTTTGACAAGGAAGATATGCCATTGACACTACAAATATCAGTTTTATTTATTGTCAAGCCTGTTGGTGGTTGCTCCCCACCATTGACCTTGACGATGTTTCCATATGCATCGCAGTCGAATGAATTTTGTGAAACTTTTCACAAGTGACCGATTTTGGTCATTTTTTACCAATGTGATCATTTAAACGTAACCACATAAAGCACAACTTATTATTGTGTAGATATTTTATTTTATCGTCGTGGGCTTTTACCTAAGGCATGATTATTTCCTTGAATAGGGCATAATAAATTACTGACAATGTTTTCCTTATAACAATCTGAAGTTGATGTCTCAAGATTATTTTTGGTCGATTTCTCGAGATCTGTTATCTTTTCGACCATCTTGATGTTACTTTTTGTTATCTATGTTTGTTGAGGGGACTGCCTTTGTTGTTATAAACTAAACTTTGATCATTGAGAGATCTACACAGTTTTCGTATAAATCTAGTGAAAAATGGAAAGTTGGGTAAGTAACACCAAGTTTTTCTTATATTTTGTTGCCTCTCTTGTCCATTTGCTGTGAAATGTGGAAGTTTCTTAACTATTTGGTTGGCCCTGACTGATGAATCTAAGTAACATAATGTAACTGAATAGGCTTTATTTGATTTAAGAATTTCAATTTCTGTGAGTATATACTCTAGCTCGTACAATTTCAAGATTTGGAAAAGCTTGAAATTTTCACAGTTGAATTTCCGCTGTTCCATATCTTTCATCTAATCTGTCCCAAATCCCCAGAAGGCCTTAATCAGCGTTGTGCGAGAATGACGCGTTCAATGATACCACTTGGACTTTGAAACGCAACCTAGCCATTTGGTCAGAAGATCAATTTCCTCATCGCTTGAGATAACAATTTCTCTACACACTTTTTTGAAGGCTGTTTTCCATGACAAATAACATTTTGGAAGATCATTAAACACGGAGAGTCTTGAATTTAGTTTGCCCTTTCTCAATAGAAAGGCAGCTATGCCATTGGTGTTTGTTTGTACTAGATTTGGTTGAATTTGGTGTAATGGCGGAGGCGTAGCTTGAGGTATAGGTCGTAATTGAGGTACAGGGTGTATATGTGGTAACTGTTAAAATAGAGATTGCTTTTACTATTCTGCCTATTAGGGGCACAGATAGAAAATCAATAACTCGGTCATTAACAGGCGTACCACGCATTTTATTTGAAGAGGTACATAGAATTTGATTCAAAGATGGTAATGTACTGATGTGTAGTTGTGATGTATTAAAAAAATGAAAGAATGCAAACACTATTATAAAGGTTTTTACTCGACAGATTTCACTTAAAATATTGTAACAAAGGTATCAACCTGTTTAAAAAAAATACTGCTTCACTTAAAACAATATACTAAGCTAAAACAATATACTATAGCTTTAAGCTATGATATTCAATATTAATGAGATAAAACGTTATAAAACTGCAGTATTAAATGCAAAATTTTAACTTCTCACAATCCTTTCACTCAATGAAAAACCAAATACATTGTCCAATAGAAAATTGGAAGAAGCTTCATGCTAATTCATAGGGTGACATTAAACGAAGTGACCCTTGATTTCAGCTAATAATTAATGAAAATATTTTACTTGAAATCACTTGCGCCATAAATGGCCAGTCATGTAACAAAATGAACAAAGTGTAACGAAAGGACAACACTTTAGTCTGGGCGATAAATTGCAACTAAATACTGTTACGGCAACACTCGGGGTCATCCTGCGCACTGGGTTATTTCTGCGGCAGATCAAGGTCTTCTGTAAAGGAGGCTTTTACATAAAAGGAAAGGTACAAGACAATTGCATTGATTGAACCGTCTCCTGAAAAACTATGTTGTACATGTTCTTTTGTTAATTGGCAATTTTATACACATCACACTATTTATATTGCATGGAATGTTTTGGATAATTAAATGATTTATTTTCACATGATGTTGTTTTTGTCAACACTCTTGGGTGAGCGAGGCATAGTTGTCACAATGACAGCTGGATGCATGTGCGTCCGTCTTTCTGTCTGTCCGATTTTTCTTGACGTTCTTAATAGAAAGATATGGACCTATGGCGGATCCAGGATTTCTGTAAAGGGGGTCTAGACATACCAAAAAGGGGATTCCCTTTCCGAGGAAGCCCCTTAACAGAACTTTGTAACTTTACTACATAAATTTCCTATATTTGGCCATACCAAGAGTATGCCTCAATTTTTTTCCCACAAAAATCAACTAGAAGGTAGACAGTGTAGGATAAGATTAGACTGCACAACTGTGCAGTCTGATCTTAGTCTATACTGCCTACCATTTTTTTCATAATAGGAAAATGTTTTGAGTAGTAGGAGATAGGTAAGTTGAAATTATGCAGTAAAATCAATCAATTTCCTATCACTCTGCTATTTATAGATTCGTCCTTTAATATTAGCTTATGGCGCCATGCCGTCATTTTGAAAATTAGAATTGTGATGATTTTCCGTCGTAAAGAATTGTGAGAAAAAGTGTTCAAGGCCCGAGGTTATAAAACTTTTTTCGTTCTCAACAGAGAATTTTCTCACATTTAAAATGTATATAACTATATGAGCATTACAAATAATATTAATAAGTTGTTATCAATTACATTTTATTAGTTTCATGTTTTATTTTCATACATTTCATACATGTTTTATTATATAATTACAGCTTCTATATTTTTGTTGAAATTTGAAAACATTCTGATTTGAGAAAGTGGAAAGTTTTATAACCTTGAGCCCAGATCCCCGACTGTTTATAGGCGAACTACCCATCACGCACCCTCTCGGTCGCGATTTGTTCGGAATGATTGTCTTGATAATCTTGGACGAGTTCGATCAACTTGAAATTTGGCCAGAATGATTGTCTTGATGGAATCTAGCTGGGACAAAATCGGAAATGGGTAAACTAAATGTTACTTCACATCTGATCTCACTGTGTTTTGTGTCTTTCTGACCTTTGTACAATATCAAAAACTACGTAACGTGGTCAAAAAGAAAACAAAACAAAAAAACCTTATGAGCACTCCAAAGATCACATTTGTTTCCCGATCAACCTGGTCAGAATGCTTGTCTTGATCGAATCTTAGGCGAGTTTGAAGAACCTTGTTTACACTCCAGAGGCCACTTTTTTGTCCGATCAATGTTGTATGCTTTCTAAAAGGCACATTTTTTGTCCGATCAACCTAAAAAGACACATTGTCTTGAAGAAATCTCGAACAAGTTCTTGTTTTATGTAATAAACAGCGTTGCTTTACCTTTTTCATTTTGATCATTCTTTCTAAGCATGCTATAAACAATTCTTAGACAGTTCATTCAGTTGTGCAATTTAGGGCTAATATGGCCCTCTTGTTCTCTATCTAGCAAAGGAATCTCGAGGTTTTTATGATTAAAAATGAAACTGATCTTTTTCTTCCTTTTTTTTCTTCTTTTTTTCTATTTTGCTTTGAGAGGGGGGGGGGGGCTGTTTTAACGTCAGAACCACATGAAAAAAGGGAACATTTGAATTTTTAGCTCCACTGGCGAAAGGCCAGCTGGCTATTGTCATGGCGGGGTGTCAGTCGTCCGTCGTTATCGAAAAATAAGTGTTTATGGGCGGAGGTAATTTCTCTATATGTAGTCCAGTCAAAATAGCATATGACCTGGACAAAATTAGAACAGAAATGAAATCTATGCCATTGTACTCAAGCAGTATCTACCTTTCCACAGAAAAAAATATAAAACAATCCCTCCATTGCGATTTGAGTAATTGTGGGTTAAAAAATAGGGTTTTTGATGAAAAACGGGGTAAATTGGAATTTTTTAGTTTTTGAAAAAAAAATGATATTTATGATGTTGAAATGTGGGAAAATGTTACTAAACACGAATTTGACTGGTAGAAATATGTAATTTAGCAGAAAACCAACAAAAATATTTTTTATTTTTATTATTTTTTTTTTTATTTATTTATTTTTTTTTTTTGGGGGGGGGGGGGGGATTATTATTGCTGCTAACTTGGCATTCAATATGTTAATGGATGAATTCTATTACAGAATAATCAGATTGATCAATGAAAGGTATTCTTCAAATGAAGGAAATTTAAACGAACTAATAAAACATTTTTATTAGTTTATATACTACTCAAAGTTTGCTCAGCACCAAACTTTTTTGCTGTCCTACAGGAGCTGATTTAAACAAGAGCCATGTCGGATATGGCCATCCTCCGCCGTGAAAGCTTGATAGTAAACTGAAGCCTAATAGATTAAGGATTCTATTGAACTTTAAGAAATTAACCCCCTACAAAATCAAAGTCTTTAAAATAACAAAGGACAATAACTGCAAAATTATGCAAGCAAGAGTTGTAGTTCTTGTGCACTGCACTTTTCCTCCAGGAGATCAACCCATAAAGTTTCAAGTTGATAGCTATTATACTTCAGGAGATATGCTCCGGACAAGTTTAGTGACGGAACCTCGGAATGACGGAATTACGGACCGAGACCATTACTATATCCCCTCGCCAAAAATGGCTGGGGATAAAAAAAAAAAAAAAAAAAAAAAAACGTCCGTGTTCATGTTTAAAATTGTACAAGAATGTATTGACAAGATATCTAATGTATACATTACCAAATTTGACTCGCAATTTTCTCACGAGTTTCGTGCAAAATTAGGAGCCCCGGTTTCTTACTTGCCCTTTCTCATTTTCTACATGTACAGGTTTCGTGTAGATGCTTAGTTTCTGTTTTAGTAATTTGTTGACATTTAAGTTGTTACTCATGAAAAATCCAAATGTTGCACAACATTTTTCTGTCGAATAATTGAAGCGTGCTGTAGGTATGGTGGAGCAAGGGGCTTCCCACCGAAATGTTGGAATAGTACTGGGCGTACACCATACTGTTGTAACCAGAGCTTGGGCACGATACCAACAGTATGGAACACCTGTAAGGAAACATGGTGGAGAAAGGAGTAGAGCTACCTCCGTCGAAGAAGATCGTTTTTGGTAATTCAAGCCCGAAGGAACAGGTTTGCCTTGGCAACGCAGCTACGTTCCGACCTTAAAAACGCATCGGGAGTGCAAGTTTCGATTCAAACCATAAAAACACGGCTGCATGAGCATAACCTAAGGTCAAGGAGACCATGTATTCGTATTCCGCTGTCCCGAGTTCATTGTCAGCGTCGGTAAACATGGGCATTGGACCACGTTGGCTGTCGCATAAGACGCTGAAGCCCCGTGCTATTCATGGATGAGTCCATGAATTGCCTGGACTACACTGAAAGGCGGGCTAGGGTGTGGGGAAAGCTGGGGGAAAGGTTTCATGCAGCAAACATTGCTGAGCACGATCGTTATGGGGGTGGGTCCATCATAGTTTGGGGTGGCATCAGCTGGGATGGGCGGAGTGATTTTGTGATTTTAGAAAGAGGTACTCTTACAGCTCGTAGGTACATTGATGAAATCCTCAATAACCATGAAAGATTTTACGCTGGTGCTATATTGGATAGATTCATTTTAATGAATGATAATGCCCGTCCACACACAGCCCGTACAGTCCAAGAGAATCGTCATGAAGAGTCCATTCGACGTCTGGACTGGCCGACTCGCTCACCGGACTTAAATCCGATAGCGCATATGTGTAATGAGCTACAGGTCCGAGTTTCGGCTCACCAGGTCCAGCCAAGGACTCTCCAGGAGCTCGGCCAGATCCTTAGAGGAGAATGGTCTGTTATTCCCCAAAGAATAATCTAGAACTTAATCAGGAGTATGCAGAGGTACTAGCAGGCTGTTATTGACAGTGCTTGCTCTCATACTCGTTTTTGAACGAAATGCAATTGAAAGAACACATTTTTTGGTCAAATTCGATTTATTCAATTTTCAAAAAAACAAACCGATTTTTAGGGTCACCCTATTTGGTCTACATCTAAAGTCTTATTATCATTATAAAGCTTTATTTTCTTCTAAAAAATTGATAAACTGATAACAATGGACCATTTTCCAACATTCTTATAATCAAATTTCATTTTTTAACGAAATATTATAGTATAAAAAGCTTTGTTGCTTAGCAAACTTTGAGTAGTATATATATCTACAATCTTTTCCCAACTGCAACACGTTTTTTTTTTTTTTTTTTTTTTTTTTAATTGAAAGCTGTTGCAGATGACGGAATGGAGTTTTGGAAAATTATCAACAAGGATTCAAATGTAGGAACCAAAACAACTTTTTACCCATTAATTTACCAAACAGCAGAATTCTAGATTTGCCCAAATACAAAGAGAAAAATACAATTTCAAGTGATTGAAGTTTTACATCGTTTGTTCGTTCGTTGAATTGTTTGTAAATTCAATGTCTTCATTTCCCATAATGTTTTCAAAGGCTGATTTTCTTGTGCGGAGTCATTGATTGGGAATCGTTAAAGAAAACTTGAAATCCTCTTTCTGATTTAAAGATGCTATTTATTCATAGCTAACTAGCTTACAAGCTAATCCAACAACAAATTCAAATTCAGATTCAAAATCCTTTATTGGTTAAAAAAAATCAAGTTATAGGATTGTCATACATACAAAAACATACGAGACAGACTAATCAAAACGGTATATACATGTTTTAACTAGATATATAACCTATGAACCGATATAAAATAACAGCATACATACCAGCGCCAAATCCTGACTGTGTAATTCAAAATTATTGCAACCAGAGCTATTAGATAGCTGTTATTGCTACGCCTAAGAATCACAATGACAATACTTGGCCAAGGTTAATCATCTTTTTATACAATTAATTTTATGGTATCTATGACCAATTGAAAAGGTAACGATGACCCAAAAAACACGCCTATCTTATAATATGTTCACTCAAAGTTAATAAAAAAATGAAATAAAAAAATAAAGAAAAAAAAATCTAAGACTTATCTAGACCTGATAAATGAAGACATTGATTTCACAAAAATATTTTCATATCCCACAATGTTTTCTACCACGAAAGAACAAATAATGCAAAACTTCATTCACTTGAAATTTGTATTTGGACCAATCTGGAATTCTGCAGTATGGTAATTAATGGGTTACAGTTGTTTTGGTCCCGACATTTGAATTCTTGATGATATTTTTCCAAAACTCCATTTCGTCATCTGCAACAGCGTTCAAATAAAAAAAAAAACACAACCAAGTGGACCATGATGGTCCTAGATCGCTCACCTGAGTCTCTTTCACCCCTGGGAAATAACATCAATTAAATAGGCAGATGTCAACAAGAAGATGATTTCTTCATAAGATCAACACCAATCAGCAAAGACCATAAAGGATATGCATGAGCAAAGCCCTTATATGAAGAAAGGGGCGTGTAATAAATAAGCTTGGTAAAATTCAATTAAATTCAACTATTAAGAAAAGTCCCTGCCTTCTGGTTTCAGATAACAAGTTTTTTGAAAAAAATATTTCCTCCTTGGTGTCTATGTAAAATAGGGGATGGGGTTATTCAGATCCAAAATATGAACACAGGGGTTTGATATGTTCATACTTGATAAAAGTCCACTAGATTATGCGACATACCAAATATGAAAGCTGTCAGCCATCTGGTTTCAAAGAAAACTTTTTTATCATGATATTTGCTCTTTTATTCTATGTAAAAAGGGTGGCACCAGGGTGGAGCATAAATATGACCCAAGGGTCTTGAAATGAATAAACTCGGTACAGGTTTACTAGATGAAGCTACTTACCAAATATGAAAGATGTCTGCCTTTTGGTTTAAGAGAATAAGAATTTTAAAGACTTTCCCTCTTTGATTCTATGTAAAAAGGGTTGTGCATGGGTGAAGCCCAAATATGACCCAAGGGTCTTGATATTAAAAGCTTGATAGATGTCCACTAGATGATGCTACATTCCAAATATTAAAGCTGTCTGCCTTCTGATTCAGAGGAGAAGATTTTTGAAGATTTTCCTATTTTCACCTTTTTTTGTTAAAGGCAAGTGTGAGTTAAGGGTTGATTTCATTTATTTGAACAACTTTGGTTGAGCTTAACCCAAGGAACATCTCTTCGAAGTTTAATCAAGATTGGCCCACCGGTTTGGGGGGAGAAGATGTTTAAAACAATTGTGGACAACGGACATTGGGCGATCACAATAGCTCACCTTGAGCACGTGAGCCAAAAAACGGGTTGCAGTTGGTTAATAGTTGTAGATATATATATAACTATTTCTTGTTTGTTTTTAAACTTAATTTTATATGAACAAATTAAAAATGTTACATTAGTTCGTTTAAATTTCCTTCATTTGAAGAATACCTTTCATTGATGTGTTCTAATGGATGCATCATTTACGAATAATAATGATGGGACCAGGAGCTGATGACTCGGGATAGAAATGGATTACTGTAGTAGTACAAGAAATACCAGGGAGATATGGTCAGGTGCACCATGATGCTGTACAATTTAGACTTTCATGAAAGGAGCATTCAACATTCAACCGTTTCAATTAATCTGAATATTGTGAAATATAATTTATCCATTAACATATTGAATTCTATGATACCAGCAATAATGACACCACCCTCCCCCCCCCCCCGGAAAAAATCATAAAAAAATATTTTTTTTGGTTTTCTGCTAAATAACACATTTCTACCAATCAAATTCATGTTTTGTATCATTTTCTCACATTTCAATGTCATAAATATCATTATTTTTTTCAAAAAATACCAAATTCCAATTTTCCACATTTTTCATCAAAAACCTACTTTTTACCCAAAATTACTCAAATCGCAACAAAAGGATTGTTTTATATTTTTTTCTATGGAAAGGTGGGTACGTCCTGAGTACTATGGCATAGGTTTCATTTCTGTTCTAATTTTGTCCAGGTTGACCCTGTTTTAGTTTTAGTTTGACTGAACAAATGTTATTTAGTGAAAATTTTGAAAATCATTTTCTCAAAATCTAACTGATAGATATCAACTGAATTTCAATGGAATGATTCTTTAGTGATCCAATATCTGTCTACAAAAAAACCATTGTGATCAGATGCAAAATATGTCTTTCATTGTCAGAGGTAATTTCTTTTGATATGTTATATGGTGTAATATCCAATATAGGGTTAAACAAACCTTTTTCAAAGTTTAAACAGGTGGATTTCAACCAAATATCATGGGAAAAAAAATTTCTGTGAAGTTGTATCAGAGTGCAAAAAAATTTGATTAGGTGAACAGCTTGATTTTTATTGGTAGAGGACATTTCAACATATAAAGTGAATATTTGATCGCCCTTTTGGTATCACCTAAATGATGAATTTTTTTAGACTCATTAAATTAAACGGGTATAAAGATTGTAGGTTAGAAGGAACATAAGCTCTGTTGGAATCCAAAAGTGTAGAAACATTAGCAAGGTGAAATAGTAACCTCTTGAGAATTGGTCAGTTTAGTTGAACGAAGGGTGACTCTGCACAAAGAGGACAAGTGGTGTAAAGTGGCCTACTGAGGTTCATGGTTGGGGTAGAAAGAGCCGAGTTGACTGCACTCTAAGGCATTGGACAGAATAAATATATTAGATGTAATATTTTACTACTAGTTATCATTAGTTGGAATTTTGTTTTGATGACAAACAATTATAATGAAGTAACACCCTTATAGTGGTGTTAAAATGAAAAGCGGAGTTAAGATCTACAAACAAAATTTGAGGACAAAGTACCAGTTTATTGTACAGTAACATTCTGTTAGTGTTGGAATTTTCATTTTTGGATTTCAAACAAATTTCACTGTTATGATCCTTGTTTTATACAGTCTTATCATCCATCCTCATATAATCATAATTAGGATATTCAGGCCTCTGGAGCGAATCAGGCGCTCAAGCGCCTCTAGTTCAAAATTCCAATGACAGATTTTTACAATCTCAAACAGAGAGTACAATCGTTATGCACAACCCATAAAAATATCTAACATCAATTTTCTCTCAATTTTACTATTTTCTTTAATCTGAACAATGCGATGTTTCTTAAGTGGTTCAGTATACATGTTTTATATATTATCTTATAACTATACAATTATCCGTGTGATAACTTCCCGTATGATATTTTAATTTTATATCATATAGTTATTTTTAAAACAATGATATAATGCGGTTATTTTTAGAAACTTGCATTTCATTTAGAAAACACCGACGAAAACAAGACAAATATAGGTTATAAAATAAATATAATACGTACTTAGTTTATTGTATGAAACACTATCAAACTCGGTTGTGAGAATTGATAATTGTCTCGGCAGAGCCTCAACAATTTTCTATTCTCCCAACCTCATTAGATAATTTTTTTCATATCATACACTAAGTACGTATTATATATATCAGCCAGTGTACAGGAAGTAGACAGACCCTGCCTAACAAGCAATTTCCTGTGTCTACATAAATACGGATATGAAGAAGTTGTGATACATATGCATAATTTAGGTAAACCTTTGATAATTTAAAATATTTTACGATATTTTCTAAGGGATTTCTATCCTGTTTTGTAGTGATACTACTTAAATTTATTTCAGTACAGACAAGGTATTTTGAATTATATTTGGAAATCGTGATCAAAACCGTTTAAAAGCGTTGAAAAATTATCCCAATCTTTCGAAACGTTCCGAAATATGTCACAAACGATCTGAGATCATCCTAAAAGTTGGTCAAATTAATTCACATAGATCAAATCATGTTTATGATATTATTGGCAGGTGAACCATTGGAATAATTTAATTGATTCGTGAAAACACACTAATTAAATTGTGGCTTTATGTAGATATAACTTACGGGGTTGGCAAAACAACGCTCAGTAGGGTCCACTTAGGTTCAATTTACCATTTTGTTAATATTTTCCTTCGCTAGAAAACTATATATTTTGAAAATGACTTGATACGAGGATTCTACCTTAAAAAACAAACAATTTAATGTTGTGTTTGAATTTTGGAACCCCGTAAAATAGCCTTGGTCATTATCCCTACCGAAACTTCTATCAACCAGCTAGATACAAGTCATACATAATGGACTTTAATCTTCTATTTATTGATGTTAAAATTGATTCTTCTACAAGTTGCGGTATAATTACCACACATCCACTGCAACAAATTATAGTAAAGTTACAAGCTATTTTTGATACCGTCTAAGACATGCTCTTATACGTCATAAAATCAAAATTTATCGAACCACTTATAGCAAAGGATGCGACTTCATTCTTATGAATATTAAAAGGTTCAGTGGTCTCACAGACAGCAGACTTATGACTGCTTATCTTCAAAAGCACACCCATCGCTTGCAAGCGTTTGAAAATTTGTTGAGAATATATTCGGGTTTGGAGAAGCGACAAAATTAATAGTCCCAACAATCCGTCCTGTACATGCACTGTATTAAGATATTTTTCGTCCGGCCTATACGTAATTTTAAGGATATTTCCGTATGCGATAGAACCATCCGGAACAGTTTTCAGTATGTATTTCTTTTTGTTTGTTTGTTTTTCATCTCAGATTTTGGGTTCTTCAAATCAAATTTTAAACGAAAAACTTCGGGAAAATTATCTTCTAAAAAGTACTCGAACTTAAATGCCAATGGAAATACGTCTCTTTTGGATGACTGATCACTACAAATGATATTTGAACCTGTGTGTGATATTTTCCACCAATTTGAAATATTGGTGAGGTTCAAACATTGAGAGGAATAGACTGACAAAACTTTAAAACTAAAGTTACCTGATTGTCTACAGATACTTCGAGACCTTATCTATCTCCTAAGCGCATAGTGAAGTCTGGTCAGACTTTGCGAGTGCACAGGCTTGTCAGAGTATTTGCTTTGCTCATATTTGAAATTGTTGGAAATCTCACACACAAGCTTATTTGTAATTGTGCACCTGCATGCTGCACCCGCCGCCTTTAAATGATAAGTATCTTTGAAAAAAATCATCCCTGCCAAGTTTCAGCTTGATTGGCAAAATGGTTTAGGAGAAAAATATTTTTTCTAAGATTTTCGGCAATTTTCGTTCTTTTTTCAGCCTTTCCATTACCATGGAAACCAGAGTTTTTAATGAAATTAAATTTTTTTTAACAGCTTTGGAAGAGCTTCACCCAAGGGACATCCTTGCCAAATTTCAGCTTGATTGACCCAGATGTTTAGGAGGTCATTTTCAGCCTTTCTGTTACAATGGCAACCAGATTTTTTCAGCAATTTGTTGAATTCTTTTAACAACTTTTAAAGAGCTTCAAAAAAGAGCATCCCTGCCAAGTTTCAGTTTGATTGGCATATTGGTTTAGATGGAGAAGATTTTTATGCCCCCGATAGGGAGGCATCATAAATTTGACTTGTCCGTCCGTCCGTCTGTCCGTCCGTCTGTCCGTCCGTCTGTCCGTCCGTCCGTCCGTCATTCCGTCCAAAAACTTTAACATTGGCCATAACTTCCTTATTACTTAACATATTCGCATCATACTTTACCACAACATTCCTTGGTACATTACCTTTCTGTAGGCACATACTTTGGTGACCTTGACCCCTGGATGACCTTGACCTTCAACATAGATTGGCCATAATTTAAAATCAAAGCGGTGTCGGGGGCATTGTCATCTTACAGTGACAGCTCTTGTTTTCTAAGATTTTCGGCAATTTTTTGTCTTTCCGTTACAATTTGAGATTTTTATGAAATTAGATTCTTTCAACAATATTTGAAGACCTTCACTCAAGGAACATTCTTGCAAAGTTTCAGCTTGTTTGGCCTAGTGGTTTGGGAGGAGAAGAATTTTTCTAGGATTTTTGGCAATTTTCGACCATTTTCCAGCGTTTCCGTTAGCATGGTAACCAGAGTTTTCGATGAAATCAAATTCTTTTACAACTTTTAAAGAGGTTCATCCAAAGGGAACATCCATACCAAGTTTCAGCTGAATTGGCTAAGTGGTTTGGGAGGAGATGATTTTTTTTCTAAGATTTTCGTCAATTTTCGGCCATTTTGTTACCATTGCAGCCAACCAGAGTTTTTGATGGAATTAAATTCTTTTAACAACTTTTAAAGAAATTCACCCAAGGAACATCCCTGCCAAGTTCCAGATTGATTCGCCCATTGGTTTTTGAGGAGAAGATGTTTAAAGAAATTGTTGACGGACAGACAAACAGACAGACGGACGGACGGACGGAAAAATGGTCGGACGGACGGACGATGGACGTTCGACGGACAGTGAGTGATCACAATAGCTCACCTTGAGCACTTTGTGCTCAGCTGAGCTAAAAACCTTTGTTGAAATCCAAATGTATAGAAACATTAGTTGAAATAAGTAGCCTAAGAATACCCCCTGGGAATTAGTCAGTTTACTTGAACGAAGGGTGACTCTGAACAGAGGGTGAAAGTGGTGTAAAATAATGATCTGAGGATCAGAGGTGGGTAGAAAGAGCTGAGTTGACTTCAATGTAAGACATTGGGCAGAATAGAATAAATATATTGGATAAAATATTTTACTTCTTATTATCATTAGTTAGAATTTTGCTTTGATGACAAACAATTATTGTAACACCCTTTTAGTAGTGTTTAATGAAAATTGGAAAGATCAACTATCAGAATTTTGAAGACAAAGTACCAGTATATTGTGCAGTAACATCCTGTAAGTGTTGAAATTTTTATATTTGGATTTTAACCAAATTCCACTAGAATGATCCTTGGGTTACCCATTATCAGACAGCACAAAATTGTAGTGATTAAATGAGAAATATGTGTGTAACAGGTAGGGGTCAATTTTCAATGTTATTAACTTATCATGAGTTTGTTATGCTGAAATATTTCAGCATATGACACTTATAAACACTTATTTACTTGAAATAAGCATTCACTTTATTCATTCACTTCAATTCTCGTTTAAACAGCCTCATCACCCTCTAATAGTCATAGTCAGGATATTAAGGCCTGTGGAACGAATCAGGCGCTCAAGCGCCTCTTGTTTAAACTTTTAAGTCATATCACAGAGACTGAAGCATCTCACTCATCGAACCCATTTCCCAATAATTTGAATTCCGACGAACTAATCAGTAAAAAAAACTCACATGCACTGTATGAATAAGCGAAAGGGATTCATACATGGGTTTGATAAGGCTTTTAGTTTCATACTTCCATGAAATCAAAACCATTCTCTTACCTACACTGCGTTCAAGATGACAAAACTGAGCAAACTGTTTGAAAATTTCCTGAATTGAACGCATGTACAAGTGCAAAGAGGAGTATTATTTGCAAACAGTTTGCACCGTTTTGTTATCCTTAACGCAGGGCTAGATTTCAAAGCAATCAGGAAATTTAGGTGTGAAATTCAATATATGTAACACAATATTTCATATCCAATAGTGATTTCTATACAGGAAGTCACAAAAAATATTCTTTTTGAAATTAGCGTCTGCAACTTCTTTCTCAATGGACCAATAAACAAGAGCTGTCACTGTAAGATGACAATGCCCCCGACACCGCTTTGATTTTAAATTATGGCCAATCTATGTTGAAGGTCAAGGTCATCCAGGGGTCAAGGTCACCAAAGTATGTGCCTACAGAAAGGTAATGTACCAAGGAATGTTGTGGTAAAGTATGATGCGAATATGTTAAGTAATAAGGAAGTTATGGCCAATGTTAAAGTTTTTGGACGGAATGACGGACGGACGGACGGACAGACGGACAGACGGACAGACGGACGGACGGACAAGTCAAATTTATGATGCCTCCCTATCGGGGGCATAAAAATGATGTTGTCTTATTATAGATTACATTGATAATCATAAAGTGTATAAAGTGCCTTTTCTCTATAATTTTCGCCTTATAGTCTCTTTAAGAATGTCAGATTGGCGGATCAAAAATGTCGGATTCAAGTGACGAACAGACGTCTGTTGACACTGCCGAGGACCACCCCAAAGATATACAAGATAACCACGATGTATCTGTGGGACTAGAACAGAATTTACAACAACAAGAACAAAACATAGTAAGGGGACATGATGACTCACGGGATAAACACGGAGGAAACAAGGGCGAGTTATCGCCCATGACTACCCAAAATCCAACAGTCCAAATAAATCAAGGTATTAAATGTGCTCTGCCACAAAATTTCAATATGTAATATATATGAGCCTGTGCATGACATTTCCAACAATTTCACATGTTCGTGAAGCGGAAACATTGAGTAGCCCAGACAATCACACAGTACATTTACAAGATTACCTGAGTTTATAAATGCACTTTGAGACCACATCTATCTAGAAATCACACAGTAAAGACCCTGGTCAGACTGTACAGATGCACAGACTGGCCAGAGTCTTTGCTTTGCGCACATTTGAAATTGTTGGAAATTTCACGCACAAGCTCATATATTATTATAACAATTGTTATACTAGTAGTGTACACGTCCTGACAAACGGTTTCATTTATTAAGGAAAACATTATGACTACTAGCTTTTTTGCAACCTTGCTCAAAATTAAGTCTCCTTAAGAAAACTATCTTACTATGAAGAAATATTTGCACCTTTGTTTCGTGATGTTAAAGGAGAAAGAAAGAGGAGAAGCAGGGATGTCGATAAACATTTCCATGATTATCAAGTATCACATTCCACTGAAAGAGGGTATTGATTCAAATACCGTAACAAGCTCTTAGTCGATTGTGACGAAAACATTCAAAATTTTAAATCGCTCTCGCACCCTTGAACCAGTTCTCATCATGTCTTTGAGAGAGAGAGACAGTGACTCAAACCCACAGCTACCAAATAATACAGATTGTATGAAAAAGATTGGTTATTAAGTATTTGGCCCATTAACATAGCCTCGAGTCGGAGAGGATAGACATTTAGATAACTTGTCGAGCGCCTATCAACGAGTTTAAGTGCACAATTCATTGTATTCCTTAAAAATGCATAAATGTAATAAATACGGAAGGATGTTGTCAGATGGAGTCTAGTGGTACTTAAGTAAATCCTACCTTTCTTACCATACACACAAGTCCTATCCCACTAAACGTATGCAACAAAATGTGTAAAAATTAGCCAATAGCCAGACGACAAAACTTCAGACTTGTCCAACTTTAAAGCAGTAACAGAAACAATTTTCAGTTGATTAAATGTAAAGAAAACTTTGCATTTTCAGGAGGGAGACATGATGGAAAATACAGATATATCTTGTAACATATGTATGCAATTTTCACAATTTTAAGAACGTTTTTACTTTGAATGACAAGTTTTTATAACTTAGTGTTAACAGCGCTGATAAATGGAATTACTATGCTTTTTCTCGGTTATCCGGGTATCTAAATAAGACATATCGAGGGTCAGTGCAATAATGTGTAAGTGCATAAAAATACATAGGCACTGACAATAGTCTAGCGCTAACCCTACGATACCATGTAAATACAAAAACACTTTGGATTACTTTCTGCCTCGGCAAACTAGAGACAACGATGCTTATAAGTTTTTTTTTTATTTTAACCTGCTAAAATTAATTGAATCGGATGAAACTTTTCGCGCTATCAAAGTGAAAACTTTAAAATTAATGTTCTCAGAAACTGTGGGAAAGTTTTCAACCAAGATACTTTAATTTTCTATCTGACAGTTGAATGGAATTTTACCGAGAATTTTTCTAAAAGTAGTTCAACATAGTTTATTATGCAATTACAGGTGGAGAAAATGCTCAAAATTTCCAGTCATGTGGTGTTGTGACTGTTTTTAATGGACCAGTTGTAATTGGTAGCAGCTCCGAGGGTACGTTCACTCTTTCATACAAAAATTCATAATTTAACTCGTTATGTCTGATATGAAAAAAATGACGAGAATACGTTAATATTTATTACAAACGAGTCCACAGGACAAGTTCTTTATCAGCATAATAACGTATTCCAGTGATTCTTTTCATATCAGACTTAGCTAGTTGATTATTCTATTTATTACATTCCATACAACTCTATTTTTTTATGAATAAAAATGTTTTATTTAGTCATTTCTTTCGTCCTCGGCCATTGCGAATTCGCGTATTGATTTGGTGAAAATTTTGTTTTCTTTTTCTTTTCTTTTCGCCATATTGGATACTTCCTCGTTAATTTTCGATGAAGTATAAAACTACTTTATCTTTAAACCCGAGAATGTGTAACATAACTAACTAACTTATGAAGCAAAATAAATTATACCTGGCGTTGGATAATTTGAGCAAAAGCTGATGTTAGGTCATTTGAACTATAACCAATCAATAAATATGCTGAACCCCATTGAAAACGCATCATCTTCATTTTTATGTTAATAAAATGATGAATATGCAGAAAAGGTATTATGTAAAGTTTTCATGTCTTGTATAATTGTGTAAAATCTCAATATGACGCTTATTTTAAAATTTTACAAAAGAAAAAAGACTAGGTGTTTTTTTTTTTCTCGTAAGGTTATGTCAAAACCAGCTTTCTATGGACTTCATTTCGTTGTCATTCCATGTTTTATGGTCGTTAATGCTTCCAGACGTTCAATAACGTAAGTGAGAGGGCGCGTCGTTGATTTTTTAAAATCTATTTTACTGTTTTTGTGCACTGAAAACAACTTCTAGTCGGTCACTGAATAGTTCTCTTCTCGGAATTAGCCTATTTATATCAGATTTGTTACAAACTTGAAATCTGCATTGTAAAAAAAGGGATTAATTTATCGTTAAAAAACAGAAATGCCAGATCCACCAATGTTCATTTTGAAATGAGGGTTGTCGATGATCGAATGCTATTTACATATTTTTTTCTAAATAACTATTATTTTCTTCTTTTATTTCTCTGTCTACAGAGTGAAAGTCTATAAGAATTAATTGAAACAATGAAAAGAAAAAATATATAAGCGGTATTAATAAAACAACTTTAAGCGGCATTTATTCCTCTTTTTATGCGATTTAGATTGATCGGTTTTAGGTTGGTTTAAGATTATCACCAAGTCTTTTAGAAAACTGAAAATTCTCTTGATAATATATCTTGTATTTCTTCTTCGGTTTATCTCTTTTTCGAAAAGCACTTTAATATTTCTTAAAGAACCATATGCACAGCAACGGCATCTTTTCTTTTTTCTTTTGAGAACAGGGTTCAAGCAAATATTATTTTGCCGCGGCCTGATGATTGCCATTTTCTTTCTCTTATCATATATTCATAAACTCATAGAACTGTAAAGACCAGCCTCCAAAACTACAGTGGTCTCGCGATAGCTCGAGCACACACGGGACTCACCAATTTGCTCGAGTTATCGCATGATTCGAGTGAATACCAGTACGCCAAATTGTCCCTTATGAAACCATTTCACTGAGTCTTAATCTTACCTTTGCATGAAATATCATGATTTAATGATTTAAAACGATTTGTTAATTTGGTCAAATCGTCAGCGTTTAAGAGAAAACTCTGGCAAAGTCGCGTCGGCGTCAATGTAAGTGGTGCTTATTCCCTGTACATAGATAATTGAAATGATAAAAGTTAAGATTTGGCAATTTTGAATAACAAGCATTTTCTTTCTTCCTTTTAAAATTATCGCAGCTATCGTTTCTAAACGAAAAAATTAAAACGTTTATCAGTCAAAAGTTAGGCGAGGTTGCAAGCAATTTATTCTTTTCTCAGAATGTGTTCTTTAGAGCTTACTTCCCCGGTACCTCAAATAATTCAATTGTAAGGGTGTTCCCTTAAATGGCAACAATAAACAAATAAAGAATTTAACAAATTTTTTTATGATTTTTTCAAAAAGTTTTGTTCAGCAGACAATTTAAACCGAAGCGGGACTCAAGACAATAAAAAAATGCAATTTTCTTATACCATGTTTTTGTGCAGATCACTGTCTATGGGCTACCGAAACATTGAAACTACAGCTTAAAAAGTGTAGTTATGATGTTTCGTTAGGCAACCGTCAATATAGGCGAATTATTTGCTTAGGAGGATAATTTTCGAAATACTTTCATAATGATAATGAGCGTTAATTCGACAAAAAAGCTCAATTGTTTTA
Source organism: Fragum whitleyi (assembly GCA_948146395.1). NCBI lineage: Eukaryota > Metazoa > Mollusca > Bivalvia > Cardiida > Cardiidae > Fragum > Fragum whitleyi. The sequence continues at coordinate 46,231,948 of OX411556.1, forward strand.
TGATTGTTTCAAAGACTTAGAATTATTTTCCGGTCATTAAATTCCCGTCATTTACATCCTTAAATAGAATAATTGTGGCATACAGAGATGTGTGAAATCAAGCGTCTGACTTGTCGAAAGCCCGTGAAAAAGGCCTATAAGTATGATGGTCCGAAATACCAATTTACATTTAGGCGTTACAGGTTAACTTTCACTTTTCCTGTGTTAATTGAAGATACAAGTAGTATTCAAACACACTTTGTCTTAATATCATGATCCCGATAATACTCAAAATAGTGAATTTAGTTTATACCTACTGTAAGTTTATTTTGGTGCAAAACAATAGATGTCGGAAAGGTGCGAACCCCTTTGCTCGAGGGAATGCAGTAAAATTTGACCAAGGGACTTAGAAAAAAAGTCAAATTAAGAACGGTTTGCAACAGGATTGTGTTGAAAGCTTTATCCGTTATTTTTGGTTATTTTGACCACTTCGAGAGAAAAATCTAAGGGTAAAACTAGATTTGATCACCCAAATGATCAATGATGCATCTTGTGTACCACTTGTACATGTATTTAAAGTTTTACCAAAAATTGCTTACTTCATATCTCTACAAGAAAGGCTCATTTGGAACCTAACTCTGCACAATTTTACCCATGGTGTGTTAAAAGGAAAAGAATCTCTATAACAGGGTATCATATGCCTTTTAAAATTAGAACTGCATGTTAATTTCTGATTAATGAGATTTCATTAGCACAAAGATATTCATCGTTGGGAAAGCTTATTTGTGGATAGGTGTGTGCTATTACCCCTAGTCGTGACTTGAAAATATAATACATGCAGGACTACCTGTTTACCTTTTTAGCCTTTTATATGAGTGATTAAAGGTAAGGACGCCGAGTCACAAATAGTTTTAAAAGTTTAAGAAAGACAAACGTTTATTTCTTAAAAAGTTTCGATGAATTATCAAGAAGCAACGCCAACCTTTTATTTGATAAACTCTCTGCCAAACCAGTGAAATTACTTAAATTACCATTGTCTCGTTCGGTTTGCGCTTTTTTGCGTATTAGCGGGAAAAAATAAACAATGGCGTCATGATGTTGAATAGCAATCACGTGCAATATGACGCGCGTTAAGTAGCTTTTCTCTAGATTTCATATTCTGTAACAGTTTGCATTAAGGAATTCGTTTGCCTTCCGAGTTAAACCGATAAATATTTCATTTCGTGAACAAAAAAGTCTAAATTTTAATTGTGATGCTGTTACGCGAAAAAAGTATAGCTTTTTTGTTCACTCAAGGGAATAAAAGTATATCTTAACCCCGAAAAAGGACTATCATCTATTTATTACATGTTAAAGGTCATCAGAAGGATGAAAACGTACAAACAGAAAAAGAAACACAGAAGCAAATGGATTACAGAGTCGAAGAGTATCAAGAAATGAAAAAATAGTAAGGTTACTTATTTGTTAGATTGATTGTGTTAGTAATGATTTGAAAGTTGACCAACAATTATACAACTGTAATCAAATTCAGAAAAGCGTTACAACAGATTTTATTTGCACATTTACATATTTTTTTTTTTTCAATCGTGTGTTAAGAATGAAATTTAATGACAAGCTTCTATCTAAAAAATGAAACAAAATACAAGCTTCTGTCTGAAAAAAAAAATTATTTACTTGAAATTGAACGACAACTGAAAATGAAAAGTCATGTTTGCACAAAACATGATAAAGATGTATTTACTGAAAAAAGAGACGATTATAAGCCCCTTTTCTCGTGACGCTTAATCTATTAGACATATTTTCAAATGGAACAAACATAGTGATGATACATTTATAATAAATAGTTAGTGTTTTATATGAAAAAAATATCTAACGAGGTTGGGAGATTTGAAATTTGTCGTGGCTCTGCTTTAAAGAAATCCTTGATTTTTTGACTTTGCATCCAAATGAATGGTAAATAAGAATAATCACGACATTTATTGCTAGGCTATTATTTTAGGTTAAGATATCGTCATTTAAGTTCAACACCTTTTTCGGAACGCAGTAAATGCACCATGTATTCAAAATACTGTAGAGTAAACATATTCTAAAGCTCTACCTAAATGCAACAACAACTTGGGGAAATAGCAGCAAATTTTCGAATATAATGTAAGTGTGACCGTGACCCACGGATCATTTCATTGCTTTGTACGAGCAATAATCTGGAAGTCGTGGGTTCGAACCCCGGTGGCGGCAAATATCCTTTCCGACGTTTGTCTCTCACCAATGGGTAGATAATCGTAAACCTATGTGAGATAGCAGTCGGAGGCTAGGAAAGGGTGTAATGGTAGTACAGGTGAAAGAAATACCAGGAATCCATTGTTAGGTGCTCCGGCCGTCGCGATATAACTGCGAAATTGTTGAAAGCGACGTAAAACCCATTCAAACAAACAAACGAGCAATAAGATATATTTGAGACACGAATGTTGATAAGACCAACTAGTGAAACCTTTTAGTAAATAATACACACGATTGTGTTTTACAGCTTTCCTTTGAACGTCATGTGTTTATCTTTAACATTATTTCAACCATTTCTTTACTGACTCGATTCAATCAATCAACCTTTTCTGAAAAAAAGATCGAATTTTTAATAGATATATTTCAATGAATCGATATCGCCCTTATTTTATAGATTAATTTATCAACCTACAAGAAGGACGTTAAACATTTAATTGACCGTTAGTTGTGATTTTGAAGATATTTCTATTTCATTCTGCAAACATAATGTTCGATGATATAAATCGTATATGGTACACTTAATATTAAACAATCATTTATTAAGGTTGGCAAATTCTAGGAGAATTTCAAATCACCAGAATTCAATTATTTTCAATTTTTTCAGAGTTGCAAAACGATTTGATAGACCATTACTCGTCGACTGGACAAACCAAAACGTCTATTTCAATATCAAGTGATGGAGAAGAAATGGTTATAGATGACATGTATGTGATGCCAGAATTAGAAGTCAGAAATGAAAGATGGAATTTAGGGTATACCGCTAGCTTTTCACAAAAAGTCCACACATTTAGAGGAATACTTCAGAAAGATGGAAGACCCATAAGAAGAGCGTGTATTGTGGGAGAACCAGGATTTGGAAAGACTTTTCTATGTAAGAAAATATTATCTTCCTGGTGTAAGATACATTCTGGTGAGCAGCCTCAGAAACTTGTGGACCAAGATATTGCCTTTCTGAAATCGTTTGACTTTTTGTTTTACATTCCTTTAAGGAATAGTCAGTTGACAGACGTTATAGAAATTATTAAAGAGCATGTTGTACGTAAGGCGTTACACGGCAGTTTGCAAGAAATATTAGATAAGGAGTCCGAAAAATGTTTGGTTGTATTAGACGGCCTTGAGGAATATTCATCAATGGTTGGAATGCCAACAATTGATAAAAGGGAGAAATACAGTATCATATTGACTTCACGGCCTTGGAAGATTGAGTCACTTCGTCCAAGCCAACATGACATAGGACAGGAGCTCACAATGAAACCCATGCAGGACAACGATCATTTAATCAAAGTTTTTGTCGGAAGTTTGAATAATAAGTATGGAGAAGAGAAAGACTGGAGACAGTTTAAGTACAGCGAATGGGATGAGTTTCAGCCGTTTCGCCGAATGAGAGAACAATATATGAAGATGAAGCATTTAGCAGAAATCCCTTTTATGTTAATACAAATGATTTGTATGTGGTATGATGGCGAAGAGACTGGAAACACACGGACAGAAATCTACAAAGAAATGCTTGAATATATATTCAAAGTTACCCATAAAAGACTACCTTCGCAGAGCGAAAATTTTTCCGAAGAAAATTCACTACATCTAAATGAAAACGAGTTTGATTTGGGTCCGTTAAAAAACATGAAAGAGTTGTATTCAAAAGAAAAGGCTTTAATCTCAAAACTTGCTCATTTAGCTTTCCATGCTTTATTTGGTCAAAGCAAAGAAGAAACTCTTATATTTAGTCATGATGATCGGAGTATCCATAAATTATCAGAAGAAGAGATAAATATTTGTCTAACTGTTGGTCTTCTATCACAAGAAAAGATAAATCGGAAGATTATAAAGCAAGAAAAAATGCTTTCATTCATTCACCAAACGTATCAGGAGTTTCTTGCTGCCGTTTATATTGCTATTAATTATGAAAGTGTTTTCAGCAAATTTTTGAATGTCTTAAATTCTCTGGACAAGATAATGGAAATGTCTCTGGTATTAGTGTTCTTGGTTGGTTTAAAGCAATCTACTTTAAATGACGTTAGCGTACATGTTGGACGTTTGGTAGACAATAATGAGAGGATCCTTGGTTATAGAAAATCTTTTAAAACAAAGGATAGCCATCTTGTTAAAAGCATTCAGGATCTTTTGTGTGACTGTCTTGATGAATTACAGAATGAGAAGTCTTATTGATTTACCAGTTATTGAGTTACATGACGTTATTCTTACGATACGCCTAAAGAAATATTTTCCATTGCTCAACATTCAAAACATCAGATCTGTTAAGGGCACTAATGCTTATGGACATTTATCGTTACACAGAAACATGAGTCACCTTGAGAAATTAGAAGTGCCAGTAGAAACACAAAAAAACATTGACCAAGCCAGTAGTATGATATACAGTGGTCACTCAAATTTTACATGCTTATATCTAGACGGAACCCTCCATATCTTAGATACAAACGTTTCGAACTTATTTGATAAACTATCAAAGAAGAGATATCTCACTGCTCTTAGTCTTAGACGGTTCAAATTCAGTCATGAAGGCATTTACTTTTTTGCCGGTATGTTCCAATACTTTGAACAGTTACAAGAACTTTCACTTGTACATATTATGTGTTCGTCATGTGAGCGTGGTCGCTGTGTATATAGTATAGATTTAAGGCAAAATGTCATGTTAAGGTATTTGAATCTGTGGAATATATATGGTGACATTCAGTTGGAAAGACAGACCCCATTAGAACATGTTCATATCGGGAAAATTCCATACTGGTTTAGTGTATTAGATGTATTAAAACATTCTGACACTCTAAACGAGTTACATATCATGGATATTCCTAGCCAGTCTGTATTGTCACAAGAAAACACCACACCGCCCTTAAGCAAAGTGGTAAGCGAGTTGCTCCCTACTATACCTAACTTGGAGAAGCTAAAGCTGCACGGTATAGATCTAGAAGACAATGATCTGACGATATCACGTCAGACAAGGAAAATGGATATTCATATGTTTGAAGTAAAAATGACACTGCGTTGCTTGAAGAGCTTTGTAGACAGTATCCGTCAACCATCGAATACGATAAACGTGACGGTACCTCGTTTGTATATAAAACACAAACAAAATGGACCAGCAGCAGAACAGTACATTAGAAATAATTGTTACGAAACCTGGGGTTTTTGGACGAATAAAGAGGACAGAGAACCAGAAGAACATATTTCTGTGAATTGTCTTAGTAGAGTAAGACGACTATGTTGTAACGTACAAGAATATGGCACAAGAGTTGGTGAGACAGAAGAACGCCCTTATGTGAATTATTTTCGTAGTTTCACCCGACTGTGTTGTGGTCCCCGTAACGTAACAGAGGAAGACGACGAGGAAGATAATCATTATCACGAACTCATGGCAATGCGTTTCACAAACAACAAATAAACTGTTGATATCTAAAGTTAGATATAGACACAATGCCATTAGATTCAACCGAAGACCTTGCATTGTTTGGCCCCCAAATAAAACCTCTGAAAGCTGAACCATGCTTTGTTGCAACAGTCGCTATGTTTTTTTAAGTAACCAAGTGTCAAGATTCTAGGTCAGTCATCAGAAAAATGGATATCAAAAGGTTTCACAGTTGGCATTACATTCTGAGTTTTCATTACATGTAATTTGTTATCATTTAATTGTTTTGCTTAATTTAATAAGTTTCGTTGAATGAATATTGAACCGCATTGAAAACGCGTCACCTTCTTTTACGTAAATAAAAAGATGTTTTAACACAAACAAGTTTGATATCGTATTCCTGGCAAAAATACGTATATAGAGACTTAATGCAAGACGAATCTTAAATGTGAGCCTATTTCAGAATATGTCCTCAAAATATTAAGTTATCATAATAAAAATTTAACCACGCATCTTAGATAAAACCCCAATAATAATTCACGAGAGCTCTCAATACATAATGACACGAATTTATTATTTTTATACTATCATTGCCAATATTTTGCTTATCTATTGGAAAAGACGCATGAATACCACGTCTATATCAGCGATGGAATAGTTATCTTTTAACGCATGGTGTTTTTTTCACTACTGTCTGCGATGGTAAACAAAATATTCGTCTTTTTCTGTTACCTGAAAATGTTCAAGTATAGCAAATTTGGTGAAGATAGTTGGAAACGAGAAGAGGGAGGAGAATATATGAAAATAAAACATTTAGCAGCCATTCTTTTTATTGTGATTCAGATGATATGCATGTGGTATGATGATGAAGAGAAGCTTGCTGACTTAGCGTACCATTTCTTGTCTCACAAAGAGTGAAGAATCTCTGATCTTCGGTCATGATGATACGGATATTTGAGCCTGTGCGTGAGAGTTCCAACAATTTCAAATTTGTGCAAAGCAAAGACTCTGACCATTCTGTCCATCCGCTCAGTTTGACCAGAGTCTTTACTTTGCATTTAGTTGATAAAGAAGGTCGCATTTTTGCGCCTCACGAGCATTTCAGATTGTTGGAAATGTCACGCTCAGGCTCATTTATAATTTATCAGAAGAAGAGGTCAATATTTGTCTTAATTCTGGTCTTCTATCACAGGAACAGATTCACAACTAGATTTTAAAAAAAGGCAGAAAAAGGTGCTCTCGTTTATACATAAAACATACCAAGAGTTTCTTGCTGCTGTTTATATTGCTAGTAATTATGACAAAAAAATCAGTGATCTGTTAAAATGGTTAGATTCCATTTAAGGAGATTCTAGAGATGTCTGGAGTATTGATATTCTTGTTAGGTTAGAAACCTTCTGCTTTATATGAAATAAGTGCCCTTATTGGTCGTTAGGTATATAATTACAAGAGAATCCTAGCTTACATAAAGTCTGCGGAATACTACCATCAACACTCAGTCCGCAGCATTCAACATCTTCTATGTGACTGTAGTGACGAAATTTTCATTGCTCAACGCTGAGAATATCAAATCCTTCTGTAAGTATACACAAAGTGAATATCCGTTGGAACCTAGACACATGAACCAACTTGAAAGTTCAGAAGTTTCAATAAAACACACAAGAATACGTACACCTCGTCAACGACGTTATAGCCGATAGTGAATCAACAATTACTTTTTTAGATTTATATGGAAACGACTCGAAGTTAAACTTATGGAACTTATTTGATGAACTATCAGTCACCATTTACCTTACGGCTCTAGAAATAGTACGCTTCATATTCAGCTTTGAAGACATATCTCGTATTGGCTTTTTGTTTCAACACTTTAAACAGTTAAAAAAAATACTTTGTTATATCAAATATTCTACATGTGAGCCGAACCAGTGTGAGCATAGTTAAGATATAAGACATAATGCTAGGTTAAAGGTAATACGTTTGAACAGGATGGATGGTGACATTCTGTTGAATAGAAAAGGCAAATTAGAAGATGTTCATATAGATTTTGTGAAATAATCCATCAGAGTATTAGACGTATTCAAGAATTCGGTTATTCTAAAAGTGTTAAATATAAGTCATATTCCTAGCCGGTTTGTACCATTACAAGATAACAGCGCAGTATCCACCAGTAAAGTGATTACCGAGTTGCTCCCTATTTTACACAATTTGTAGCGGTTACATCTGTTGGATATATAACTAGAAGATCAATAAGCACTGGCCATATCATGTCAGGTGAACAAATGGATATATATAACACATACTTGGTATTTCGTATGAAAAAAATATCTAACGATATTGGGAGAATTGATAATTGTCGAGGCTTTGCCGAGACAATTATCAATTCTCACAACCGAGTTAGATATTTTTTCACACAATACACTAAGTATGCATTATATTTATCTTATAACCTCTTTTTGTCTTATTTCCATCGATATTTCTAACAGATATGCAAGTTTCTATAAACAACCGCATTATATCTTTGTTCTTAAAATAACTATGTGATATCATGAAAAATATCATACAATACAATACAATACAATGACCTTTATTTATCTCAGTTCTTACAAAAGAATACATGAGATAGAATATAATGTTGAAATATAACAGTGTGGTAAGGGAACATTTATATGATAACTGTAGAATCATTTAAAGATTAAGACGTAGCCATGGTGATATCAACATTTCCTGGTACATGATTATATCAGGATAACCCGGTACCCTTATAGGTAAGATTGTTTGTAGGCATGCAAGAGTAACCTGGCAGTGTTTGCTTTCTGTAACGAGCAAGTATCTTTATGACAGTTTCTCGGTACAGAAGTCAACCAATTGTGTCTTACTATAACTTAATTTAGTGAGGTATTCTTAACGGAACGAAACATAAGAAGACCTCATCTATATAATGAATAACTACAGTATACAGTATATATACTGTTCATTGTTATTGAAAAAACAACAATCGAATTACAATAAGCAGATGAGAAAAATACTGATTGAAAATATACCGGTGTTTGTTGGAAATGCTGAATGCAATAAAGTACTTTATGAGTCAAAATTTACATAGGATAATTTTAATGAATTTGCATAGTTTTGATAATAACTCTACTGATTGTGTATTTAAGAGCAATTCAAATTTCATTATATTATGTCTAGTTGTGTAAAATGGTGGTATTAGATTCTTTCTTTCGATGTTAAAAGAACTACATTCAAATAAATAATGATATTCGTCGCCTATACCGTGGGTACATAGATTGCATATTCTATTATTTTGAGTAACGTTTGTCCATCGTCCACATTCAACTGGGAGTCTATAATTATTAGTTCTGAATTTCAGTAAGTAAGTCATTAGGTTTTGGGGGGATTTAGTCAGATAAAATTCGAAACCAAATTGCTTTTTAAAAAGTTTATATGTTGTAAGGCTATCGCTATTTTCGATAGAGGTGTACCATGAATTAATAAAGAGGTCTTTTAATTTTTGTTTAACTGTAAGTTTAATCCACTTTGGATTCTGAGATAAGTGTATGTCCCAAATATTAACTAAACCGCAGCTTATTAAGATTGTTCTTATTTTGTTAATCCATGCGATTAATGGCAACACTGTATTTTCATCTTCGCGTAAATTGGTAAACGAGTGATGCATAAAAGAATAAACGTTCGTTAAAAGACTGTTCGGTGATGTATGTGTTATTTTTATCCAGAAATTAATCATTCTACTTTCTATGTCTACAGATAAGGGGTACACACCTGTTTCTCCATACACTATGTTAGAGGGGGTTGACTTTTTTAAACGTAAGACGTATTTCAAAAATTTCAATTGTACCCGTTCTAGAATATCATTGTTTCCTATACCGATTATTTCACATCCATAAAGGAGAATATGCTTAACGGTTTTGTTAAATAGTTCAATTTGCATGTCTAAAGGTAATGATAGTTTTTTTTATTCTTTTTTATAAGACTGTACATTGCTCGTGTCGCTTGCTTAGAGATTTGTTGTTTTGCTTTCTTAAATGAGCCCGAACGACTAAAGAGTATTCCTAAATATTTGTAATCATCCTCAACGTCGATCGGAGAATTACTAAATTTAAACGAGTGTGACCTTTTTCGTCCCCGAGAGAAAATAACTATTTTGGTTTTATCTGTGTTAACCTGGAGTTTCCATTCTTTACAATAAGTTTCATATAGATCTAATGCAATTTGTAAATCTTCTGCGGTATCACCGATAATAACAGTACCGTCGGCATAAAGGAGTAAGAAAATTTTAAGATAAGAATTTAATTCATTTGCTAAATTGTCTGGAAATGCGATATTACAGCCATTCAAAATATTCGAATCGTTGAAAAAGTCGTGTTAGTCATTAAGATACAGAGAAAATAAGATCGGTGACAAATTCTCGCCCTGTCGGAGACCGGTCTCGCACGGGAACATGTTTGAGGTGATAGTTTGGGATCTTACACAGGATTTTATATTATTGTACATGTTTTTGATTAGCTGAAAACATTTACCATTTATATTATATGAGAGTAGTTTATGCCATACTCCATTTCTCCAAACTGGATCGAAAGCCTGTTTGAGGTCGATAAACGCGCAGAATAATTTCTTTTTGTTTTTAAATGCTAACTGTATTAAAGTATGTAGTACAAAAATATTATAATGGGTTGAGAAATTTTGACGAAAACCAGTCTGGCAGTCGTTCAATAAATTTTGGTACTCGGCATATTCGTGCAGCCGAGAGTTAATGATGCTTGTAAAAAGCTTACCAAAACAGCTAAGTAAAGTGATTGGCCTGTAATTGCACGGATCAGCTTTATCACCCTTGTTTTTATAGACTGGGTTAATCATACCGGTTGACCAAGAGTTAGGGAACATCCCTTTGTCTAAAATTAGATTAAATAATCGTAGATATATGTCACGAAAAACGGGATGTTATCATACGGACATTTGTGTAGTTATAAGATAGATCTACAAGAAGTTACAAGAAGTTACAATGACACTAAACTGTGTGAAAATATCTGTAGACAGTATTTTTCAGTCGACACAAACAATAAAAGTGGATATGGATATTTGTACTGTTATAAGATAAAAAGCTACAAAATTCATAATGAAACTAAACTGTGTAAAAATATTTGTAGACAGTATTATCTAGTCGTCACAAACAATAAAAGTGGATATGGGTGTCGTGTATATAGCCCTAAAAATGATGTTTCAGCAGCACTTCAGGACATTAGGACCATTGTAACAAAAGAGACGATCTTTACAAAATACTTTAAGATGACAGTAATACATTAAACTGTAATACAGTAAATTGTCTTAGTAGATTTATCCGGTTAAGTTGTGGACCTCGACGTGGGACTATTCTCTCAGTGCAATTGACTAACAAAACGTTACCACATCGTGAAGTTCCATATTAACTACTGCTAGCGGTAACCCTCGGCTGTTCTACGGATTAGTTCGTACAAAGTTTTAGTATCATTTGGGCTCGCATTTAATTTCAACTCCCTAAACTCACCTAACATTGCTTGGCCTAGCCTTGATGTAATTTGACGAGTTCACTATTCAATATTTTGGATTCTGGTTTAAACCTATACATTTTACATCGATTGGGAAACAAGTTCTTACAACTTAGTTTAATTCCTCTCGATTCTGCTTCCTGGAAAATTCACCAGTGGGCCAATGAAAGAACAAAGATCGATAGCCGCTCCCGAGAATCGAACTCAGGACCTTTGGGTCAAGAGGCCGACGCTCTACCACTAGACCACGGACACCACACTATTTTGATTCTGACTATATAATCCGGAAAACCTGCCTAAATAGTGTAACTTGGGAATTTCAGTTGTCTAAATAAGCTACTACAAAACAAATAATCTTAAACTAATCCAATTTGTAGAAGTAATTTCAATGTGCGTTAAAATTAAAAAGTTTGAAAATGAATATAAGAAACATTTGGAAAAGGGAAGCAATGTAAAGGAGAAACAAGTAATTCCTCTTTTCTTTCTCAAAAGTTTCCTTTTCAAATGAGCCTGTGCGTGAGATTTCCAACAATTTCAAATATGCTCATAGCAAAGATTCTGACCAGCCTGGGTATTCGCACTGGCTGACCAGAGTTTTCACTATGCGCGGTAGACTGGTAACACAAACAGGTCAAGACATTTATGAACCTTTTTTTAGGGGCATCTTTTTCTTGTTGTACGCATAAAAAACAATGCATTTTTTTCAGATTTGGATACAATTTTTATTGTCAATTTTATTGCCATTAAGGCAGGTTTTCCTGGCGAACAAATCATACATTTTCGCTCATAAATTCAGGTGAGCTATTGTGATGTCCATTAGTATGGCGCGCGAACGGGGTCAAAAGTCAGAATACCGCTATACCTACAAAATAATGGAGGTATACCCCTAATATTATATCGGTATACCTATAAAAATGAGGGTAAACCCATTAAAAATGGGAGTATACCGATAAAAAATGGAGGTTTACCGATAATTTATAGGTACGTCTTCATTATTTTTGACCCCTTTCATGAAAATCTCATTATCCAATCAGAATGCGCGTTACATCCCGACTTTTCGGTACTTTCCGTACTTTTCTGCGGCGCTGGTTTGTTTACGCTGGAGACCGCCAAGCGGTTTTTAACCCCGAAGAATCGATTAAACCGGCATTTAAACAACGATTTAAGAAATTACGGTAAGAATTAAAGTTTTCTTAAACCTTTTCGCGATAACACTTTGTTAAACGTCGCAAAGAGATTTTTTTTCAATGAAAAACTGAATTCGCCCCAGCTAATTTCGTTCCAATCTAGACAGTGACATAAAATCACACAAACCTACTGTTGAGCAACAGAGACATTTAATATAATCATAGGTTAGACGGGGAAAGTAATTTGAGGAAAGAACAATTCTTGATCTACTCATTTACTCAATTCAAGCTACCGAATTTGAAAATAAAGCTCATGCACCCCAACCTTTTGCTGTATCGACGCGCATGAATGATGCATCAAATTCAATATTATGTGTCTGTCTGTTCCGACCCCTCTTTCTTTTTTTTCACTTAAATGGGGCTATGCGAACAAAACAAAGAAACTAGAATCCTTTGTTGACCTTTTTCTACACTGAAGATATTTTCCATGGAAAAAATAAGAGCAGTTATAATGTGACATTGACTTCCCCAGGTGCTGTACAAAACGGTATACAGACGTTTCGTACCATAACCATTTCGTACCATAAAATATATTGCCATTTCGTACCAAACGATGGCCATTTCGTACCATAAGCAAAGACGTGTCGTACCATACGTTAACCAGTTCGTACCAAACATTGACCATTTTATACCAATATGAAAATATTAACTATTTATGTTCAAAATGTTTTTTTTTTTTTTATTGCTTATCATTTTCCTTTCAAAATCGTACGAAAATGCATCTGCTCTTGCCCAATTAAGTTTATAGCCTTTATCTTATTAAAGGAGAAGGCAAAGTAATGAAAAGCTTGATTGGCTGGTATGTTGTTTGACTCTTGTTTGTTACAAGATTCGTAATAAGCTGTCCTAACAGCAATTTAGGCACCGTTTTAATATAATATAACCAGTAAGATATAAGTTTTAGTTTCGACGTTTTATTTTGTTTAGTTTCTTGTTTCGTTACTTATGATCAGGGTTCGCCACTAAGGGGAGTCCGGGAGTCCCAGACTCCTTGTTTACCAGTTGGACTTCTTTGAATTGCAAGTAAGGAGTCCGCTGGACTCTAAGGGTTGAAAGGAAATATATATTTTTATTATATTCTACTAACTCAATTATAAAATATTTACACTATTCTTTGATAGATATGACATTTTTCATTCCGAAATACTTACGAAAAATGCCCGTGACTGTGATAGAAAATGCTGGATAAAACGCCTTCTCTGATTGGTTGACGAAAAAATTATAGGTAAACCCTGATTATTATAGGTAAACCCATAATAATATCGGTGAACCGCAAATACTGTAGGTATACCGGTAATATTATGGCGGTTTACCCACAATTTGTAGGCGTACCTCCATATTTATCGGTATACCGATAAAAATATGTAAGTATACCCTCATTTTTATGGGTATACCTCTATTATTTTGTGGGTATAGCGGTATTCTGACTTTTGACCCCGTTCGCGCGCCATACATATGTCCGAATGTCGCGTGTTGCCCGTCGTGCATCGTCCGTCGTGTTTCGTTCGTCATGTATCGTCCGTCGTGTTTCGTTCGTCGTGAATCGTCCTTCGTATAACGTCCGTCGTGTTTCGTTCGTCGTGTTCGTTCGTCGTGTATCGTCCGTCGTGTTTCGTCCGTCGTGTTTCGTTCGTCGTGTATCGTCCGTCGCGTTTCGTTCGTCGTGTATCGTCCGTCGTGTTTCGTTCGTCGTGTTCGTTCGTCGTATATCGTTCGTCGTGTTCGTTCGTCGAATATCGTTCGTCGTGTATCGTCCGTCAAGTTTCGTTCGTCGTGTACAATATATGGATAGCTTAGTTTACTTTTTTCAAGTGTTTCAAACGACGGTGACACAATGCATACATTCATTCCAATCTAAGGTGAAATTAGTGGATAATTGGCCACGCTCATTTATCTACGTCACGACACATTCTCCCATACATATAAACGTCATTTAAGGGGTCAGTGCAACACTATTGTAAGTGCCTATTAATAAAGCAATGTTGGGAATATAAATGAAATGAGCCTGTGCGTGACATTTCCAACAATTTGAAATATTCGTGTGGTGCAATCATTAAGTGGCGTAGAGAGTCACATACTGCAAATATAAAGTTACCTGATGGCCTACTGATACTTTGAGACCTTTTCTATCTACTAAACGCAAAGTGAAGACTCTGGACAGACTGTGCCGATGCACAGGCTGGCCAGAGTCTTTGCACTGCGCATATTTGAAATTGTTGGAAATCTCACACACAGGCTCAAATGATTTTTCAATCTGCTCTTTCGAAAGCAGTTAAAAAGGGAAAATATAATGAACGGGAAAAATGTTAGTTTTAACATTAAAGATGGTGCGTTAATAAATGCAAAAAACTCTACGAACAAACTTTGTTGGTTTACAACATATATTAAAAAACAAAAATGTAGGTATACATGTAAATGAATTTATCGAGTCAGAGATTCGAACCCCTGCAATTAAGCTATATGAAGTAGCATTATTGTTAAACTAAGCTGCCATATGTCCACGGCTATCGTGATTTGAATGCCGCCGTCATAGCGCAGTTGGTAGGGCGTCGGACTGTCAATCTAGAGGTCCCGGGTTCGATCTTCGACGTCGGCACTCATTCTTTCCGACTATTTGTCTCTCACCAATGGGTTGATAATCGTAGACCTATGTGAGATAGCAGCTGGATGCTAGGAAAGGATGTGGTGGTTGTACTGGTGAGGGAAATACCAGGAAACCATCGTTAGGTGCTCCAGCCGCCGCGATATAACTGAAAAAAATGTTGAAAGCGGCGTTAAAACCCCATTCAACCAATCATCGTGATTTGAAGTCGAAAGATTAACCCTTTTCATTTCGTGAACGCCTATCGATAACTGACTCAAGACCTTCTTTACCTACGGGTAAAAAATATTTTTTCCCGATATTGTTCATAATAGCGTATTCAAAGATTATATAGTGGAAGCATATTGACCTAAACCTGGCCTTTGTGATTTAAATAAATTAAATACCGGTCGTTTCTCCTCGGCAAAACACGACTTATCTGCGGAATCCAAACGTAAAGTTGGGGTGCACGTGTTAGCTTTGTTAACCCGTTATCGCACATGTTCACTGTAACGGCAATATTTGGTCACCCTCATGAATCAATAAATAAGTTGAGTTTCTTATTTAAAAATCTTTAGATGCGGGTGAGAAAAATATAAATTTTCAAATTTCTTTAAATGTAATTTATGTGTTTTGAATGGAAATGAAATCCCCTCTCTCAATCGCAATAATTGATTTTGAAATCGAATCGTCTGCTAGATGACTAGGTATATAGGTAGACTACTCACTCCACGCATACCTGTGATTTGTGCAGTATAACGGAATGTCCATGCTTGATCGTCACATGCAGAAGTATCTTCGGAATTTATTCATGTGCCTAATTATTCATTCTGCATAAAGGTCAGGTTCAAGTTAATATGCGCCCACTATACAACTGAGTGTTTGGGTTAGTCAATTGATATTTTCATTAACGTAGTAGACCCGTAATAGTTCCGTAACGTTTTGGAAGTCATAAACTTTAAAGAGTATTGTCCGAGGTTTCCTAATGATTCTTTTAGAAAACCTCGGTTAACATTGGGAAAGATCATGAGATACGAAATGTAGCGGAATTATTAAGAATTTCGCCACCTTAACAGTAGAAATCTGCAATCTCTTGGTAAAATATGTGATCCGTCACTCGAAAAGGGACCATCTGGGTAGTGCGTAAAGTTCCGATCCAAGTCAGACTGCGCGGACTACGCAGACTGACGAGGGTCGAAACTTTTTGCACCGTGCATATTTTCTGAATCTGGAATATTCAATATACCTTCCGATGAATGAATTTTTGAAATGCGACTTCTGGTTGACTATGATGGATCAACTTTTTTTTCCATAATTCATTTTAGAGAATTCCCGGATGGTCCCTTTTCGCGTGACGGGTCACTTATTTCTCTTCGAATAAAAAGAAAGAAACAAAGAAAGAACTATTCGAGATTTGGGGCTCAAAGCTTATTATTTTTTTAATGCTCAACTAAGAGTTCACTTAATTTTAAACTTCAGATAAACTCATTATTTCTACTGAAATACTTATAATATTATATGAAAA
This sequence comes from Fragum whitleyi, assembly GCA_948146395.1. NCBI lineage: Eukaryota > Metazoa > Mollusca > Bivalvia > Cardiida > Cardiidae > Fragum > Fragum whitleyi. Next base: position 46,248,407 of record OX411556.1, read on the forward strand.
TAACAGACAGTGTTAGATAGGACTTCATTTGTACAGTTAAATACATCGTGAAATTGACACTCATTCCGATCAAAATCATTCTTAATCACTCACTCGGCGCTCCATTCACTCATTCCAAACATTCACTAAAATCGATCAAAAGCGCTCTATAATTATTTGAAAACATTTCGAAATCGTTCAAAAGAATTTGTATTTAAATAAAATCGATCAATTTATTCTTCGATTTAATTGGTTGGTGTTGATTTTAAAGTGGCTGATAAATCTACGAAGACACATAAACAGAATAGTACGTATATTTTATTAAAGGGAGGTAATCCAATGTCGCTTATTATAGCGACATTGGATTATCTCCCTTTAATTTCACTCAAAACTCGCTCCAAACTCTCATTCAATTTCATTCCAAAATTATTCCAATTTCATTTACCTTGTCAATTTCAAGATGTTCATAACCGTAACACTTTTAAATTTGAAGCTCATTGCCGAGTACATTTCGTTGAGAATAAGTTGACATATTGCTATCTATTATTAGCAAAGAAGAAACTTTACATGACTTTTAGGGTGTTGCTGTTCCACTATGAAACAATATAGAATGCAAAGGCACATATTACATGAAATGTAAAGAAAACATCCGTCGGATTATGAAAGGATCAATTCTGGATTTCAATAAAATAAAGGTTTTACTGATGGTCTAACAAGAAGGGTCGATTTCAAAAATAACAAAAAAGAAAGAAAATGTTTGGGTGGGGAATTTAGTATCGGTTTTGGCATTTTACGCCAATAAAGTCGTTTCATTATCGTGTGCGACCAACTTCTGAGTCGAAGACCCATAATTGTTTTGCAGTTAGCGTTCCTTGGATAAATTCACGAGGTCAAATGCAATGGTAACAACGCCTCTACATGACGTCATAAGGGACCTATCTTTACTCGAACGATATCTCAAATGGTTTCGAATCTTTTTGATTTTTTTGCTTATATGGGTTTTACGTCGCTTTAAACAATTTTGCAGGTAAATCCAACTGCGTGTGCACCTACCCATGGTTACATATCGCATCTTACGGTACAACCAAAACATTTCATCCGAGCCACAAGCTGCCCTTGGGCGTAGTAATGGCCCATTGGTGGGAGACAAATGACATGAGTCAAAATGAATTTTGTCAATTATGGGAATTAGATATGGCCGAACCGAGGATCGAACTCACGACCTCTGCATTGAGAAGCAGACGCGTTACGGACTAAGCTAATTGAGCTCGGCAATTCTGAACCGAGTCGTTAATTTGTGTATTGCCTGCCAAAAGTAGTCAACTGAAAGGAAGCTTGGTTATCAGACACGCAGGCCCTCAGCATACCCAAACCCTATTTTTGTCTTTTTTCGATATCCGTGGAATACTCGTTTCAATAAAAATGTGCGAACACTTTTGTTTTTTTGTTTCAGTGATAAGGAATACATGTGATTTGGTAACAAAAAGTTCTCTAAATGAACTATGGATAGCTTAACACGAGTATGAGACTAAAACCGGAAGTGACAAACGCACCAGCCCGGGTGCGGTGAAAGCGAAAAAAAATTTGCATCGGTTTAATTTTTAGTTAGCCTGATTAGTGCATGCCAATTTTATTAGCACACAAATACTTTTAGTCATCAAAAACAGACCCAGAAGTATGTAAAGTTTCTTTTATTGCTAAGTATATATTGGCTAACCTCAAAGAGCTTAGATTTCCGAAGACGAAAACGAATATGTCGTAGACATTTATAAAAATATACATATTCATTGCAAAACGCTTTCGAACGTTAAAAAACCGGTACCCAGCTTTGTATGTGTGTACACGTGATAAGCGGGGTATGGTCAATAATTTAAAAAAGTTTAGCGACCGTTTTTATCTTGAATTCAGCCCTGAGTTCAAAGCGGGGTATCATCTCAAAACGCTTTTACATCCTGAACACAGCGCGGGGTAGTTCATCTCCCAATCCAGCACTGCGTTCAGGATGAAAACGTTAGCGAAGCACTTTCGAAATGATACCTCGCTTTGCACGTATGTGCACGTGCAAAGCGGGGTATCATCTCAAAGCGCTAGCTAAACGCTTTTACATCCTGACACAGGGCGGGGTAGTTCATCTCCCAATCCATAAGTTAAATCTGGAATGCAAAATTGAAGGGGATGTATAACGTCATCAGTTATTTTTTATAAAGGACCTTTGTTCGTTCTTAGTTTCACGCCATTTACAGATGATTATGCTATATTTTGCTGTTGTCCTACAGTTAACAACACCCTGAAATTGACAAGGTGGATGATTTTGGAATGATTTGGGAATGAAATTGAATGAAGATTCAGAGCTAGTTTTGTGCATTTCCGTTTATTTATCGTCGCTACCGTAGCACATGTCCATATGAGCGACGCCCCCAGAAGACGGCAAGTTGTTACGGGGGATAGTGCAAGGATACATGACGAAACTACTGCTGAGATCCGCCATGTAACTTTAACGTGCTCGGTGTAAAACACCGTCTCACGGAGCCTCGGGTTAACGTCTCATCCGAAAGACAATTAGTTTTGTTAGTGTACCAGCCCGGGAATCGAACCCACGCAGTCGAACTTCAATAGTTTTGAAGTCCAGTGCTCTGTCAACTGAGCTAATCGGGCTTGTAGCTAGTTTTATGTTAATTTATTGGGGGTATTCCATTATCGCAAATTTTGTTCAGGATGAACAAAATTAGCGATGTTGATTACCTCCCTTTAATTGAATATACATACTAGTTCTTTACATAGCTTCCTTTTTCTTCAAAAACTAATCAGACGCTTACAATTTTAATTATGTCAATGAAATCGCGATTTTTCGTTATCGAGTTTTATTTTGAATAACGTTGTTGATTCTAAATTTTTCAATGGGTTTGAGCGTTTTTGAATGATATGAAATAGTGTTTGGAATGGATGAATGGAGCGCTGAGTGAGCGATTTAGAATGGTTTTGATTGAGGTGAATGTCAATTTTACGATGTAACTAACTGAAACGAAAGAGAAAGAAGAAAATCCAAGCAATTTCTTTTTGATATATACATTAATATACAAGGTTGAAAAAGTGTACAAAAAGTGTATGACCTAAGTCTTTTTTTCTATTTCTTTATCATTAAATATCTTCGCCGTTACCATGTGGTAAGAGGCAAGAATTAAACACCAAAACGAAATTGTAGAATTGACGCCTCTTTCATCTTTTCGAGCGAAACAAGTAAACACAGAACTTCTATTTCCGTGTTTACAATATGCTTTCAATTAATGTTCTGAAGATTTTGTATACAGTCTGGGGACTTTCGGCTATCCATAACGCGATTCTGTTATGGATACCCGTAACATGCATAAAGTTGACCTACTTTCACAAAAAGGCCATTTTCTCAGTCAATTTAAACTAGATTGTTTCTGACTGCTTAGAATGTCAATCACATTTCTTTCTTAAATCTTTCTTGTCCATACAACTCAGGGCATTTTAAGCAAATAAAAAGACAAAAATGTGTCAAAAACCGAGGAAAAATGTACGCTTTCAATCCTGAATTAAACATCATTTGAATTCAAATTTTAAAAATCCAGCTCGACAGATGTCTAGACAAATATTTCACCTTTAATGTAAATCCATAAAAGGCTTGTGTTCGCGGGTTTTACTACCGTGTTCGCGGCAAAATCTGTTGCAAGGGTTTGCATTTTAAAACACATACGTTACGGTCAACCGTCACAGAAGAATCACATTTGTTACGGCTTACCATAACGCCCTTAAGTTATGGTTTTCCGTCACACATCATATTACGGGAGCAGTCATTTTATTGGGGGACGTTTCTACGTCACCCAGAGTTAGTACTACGTGAGAACAATCCTGTCGGTTGTTAATAGGTTTTCAAAAAAGGTGTACCGGCTTTGGTTCAATTTTCTTTTTTTACAAGAGTTACCTTCGCTCGACAACTGTGCATTTTGAAAAAAGGCACTATTCAAGAATTTTATACGATTAGAATATTTACCAAAGCCATCTATTAAATGCGAAATCATCTGCCAATCCTAGATCACTCGAATTTTTGTTTCGCGCAAGAATTCTATTTATAGACAAGGCGGTGATTCGCCTATTGGGTTTTCCCGTGGTGTAAAGGGGATAAAAACTAGGTGACTGAACTGGTATCCCACATTTTACATACTCAGACTTTAGGAAAATCTCTCTCTAATGCAGCACAGATCACCGGGGTGAACAATTCCGAACAATTCCAGGAATTTTGCTTTTTTAGGGTTTGTGAAAAGCAGATTAAATCACTTGTATTACTATAGCGAGTTAGTTGATTGATTGAATGGAGTTAACGCCGCTTTCAACATTATTTCAGTTATATCGCGGTGGCTGGAGCACCTAACAATGGTTTCCTGGTACTTCTCTCACCAGTACAACCACCACATCCTTTCCTAGAATCCAGCTACTATCTCACATAGGTCTACGATTATCAATCCATTGGTGAGAGACAAATAGTCGGAAAGAATGAGTGATGCCGTCGGGGATCGAACCCGGGTTATAGCGAGTTAGTACACTCTTAACATGAACACATAAAAGTCAACTTTTGACACTCTCCGTTGTTTTAACACTTTAACTACGAAAGGAGCCTAAAATATAAGTCTTTTGCTCTCAGTTGAGGGGTCTTCCAATAACAAACTGGACATTTTAGTATCTTTCTAAAAATAATTATACTACGTCGTCTGCTTTTGAAAATGTACATGTATTGGTGCTATTTGTGGATATGTTCATTAAAGTTACTAATCTATGCTTTGTTGAAACGAAAATTGAACAAAAGCTGACCGTGACCTTGACGTTTGACCTATGTGACCTTAAATCAATAGGACACGTTCTTGGGTCATAAGCAGCATTTGAATGAAGTTTCATTATTCTAGGTCACTTGGTTCTTAAGTTAGAGCCGGAAAAGAAAATGTCTATGGACAGACAGACGTGGTGAAACCAATATACCCTCTCTATTTCGTAGGTGGGGGTATAACAAATTCGTTCGGAGGTATTCAAAATTTCATAAATACAATTTATTACAACATTTTCTCACGACATTTTTATGGGTAGCCAACAGACTGCTTTCTACTGTTTTTCTTGCGAATTTCCCTCACGTTTATTTGCGATTTCGACCATCCTCTTTTATCACCACAGCCGAGTTCGTGTTTGTCACGATCTCACGCTCTATGCGAGTACAAATTAAGCTTTATGAAAGTAAAGACTCATGGAGATCCTACAGAGATCATACAGTGCTTGAAATCTGCCATCTTAAAAACTCGTAAGCTCTTAACTCGTTTCAAGTGTGATGAGAAATAAGTACATAAAGCAAACATTTTGTGTTAAATGATTTATGCCGGGCCCTCTCCGTTTATCTTCTCTATCCGTTCGAATTCAACCGAAAGGCACGATGTCTCGTCACGACCAAACACGATCATTCACAACCTTTCTTGAAGCCCTTCCGTCAATCAGGAGGCGATTCTTTGGAATAGACCTCGGGAATAATCAACCGGAACCCCACTTTAACAGTTAAACATCGGAAGTACAAAGACGAACTATCTTAAAGATTTCGAGAAAAATCGGATGACGTCAGATAAAATAGCGCTAACCCTCAAATTTAAGCGAAATCATTAGACAAAGCCAATGCTCCTCGTTAGAGGTAGATTGCACCCTTCAAAACACTTCTTCTGAATTTAACGAAACCTCGGTTGTTAGTTATTGACAATTTTTCGATTTCATATCGGCTTTTGTTTCGCGATATATTCAATAGTTTTTGGAACATAATGTTCTAAACATGCCTAGTACACGTTTTTAACGCGACGCTGTGCATCGAATCTCCGGGTTAAAAATTCTATAGCGTGCGTTTTCTAAACTTTGAAGTTTAAGAATTAATTAAATAAGCTCGATTTTAATATTTTATAATAATTCGTATATTTTTAAAGATAATGACCTCAATTAAACTGGCGATTTTCGGCCAAAATGACGTTCAAATTTACGCGCAAAACGGCACGTTTTATGAATTTACGAAAAATTTGCTGATTGAATTTCCCCTTTGGTGATCAAAAGGAGACTCTATGATAAAGGCGGAAAAGTCATAAAAGTTACAGTGAAATATCCGTGCTTTTACAATGCAATGTTTGACGACGTAATCACTGACTATGGGTTTGAGATTTTTAAGTCGCCCCTAGTCAAAATGGCAGACTTATTGCGATTAGCTGGAAGGGTGTATATGGTGATAGTGTACAGGGTGTCTGTATACTGGTTTAGGCAAAGGACTACTTTTTTTCTGGAATTTACTCTATCTCTTTGCACCGGACCCAATGACACCAAAAAGTAGTGCAGACAGTTTAAAAAAAGCAGCTATTTTGTTTCTATAATGTAATACTTTGACTTATATTTTTCCCTTTGAAGATAACCACAATCTTATGAAAACTTCAAAATGGATATCTTGATGTCAAAAGTAAATTTGAGTTGCAAAATTAGTACGCCGAGGATTCTGCAAATTTTATTGGCCGCCATATTGGAAAGATTGGCGCCCCAGATTTATACATGTAAACAAAAACGGTACCGCTTTGCATTTCACATCCACACAAATATTCGTTCAATGTATTTGATGAATTAATTAGTGCGTGGGCAATTTATATAAGAAAAAAATTCTGATAGCACTTGAGCCTAGGGCTTCCATTGTATTGACCTAATTTTATTTTGTAACCGCCTTTATGATACTACGATTTTGATAATCCAGTACACAGCTTTTCAATTTTACACGATATCGGTTAATATTGAACCGACCAAGTTAAGATATTGTTGATAAGAATTCAAGAATGCTATTTGCGAACGGAATTAAATTCTGAACATCGATGTCAAATCAGTCAGCTAGGTTTTACTTTCGTTTTGAACTGAAGTGATAAGCTCGTTTTTTTTTCTCAAAAAATACGGCAGCCGTAATGACAAAATTTGAGTGTGGTGTAACATACATAGTGTCTCCTTTTAATATAATATATTTTGTTGTTTGCAACTCTTTTCAAATTGTATCACCCCAAAATTTCGCCGTTTGGTTAATTGTTGATAATCATTAACCTAAGTGCAATAAAACACTGGTTGCTCAGAGAGGATGTGGTAATAGTAGTGGGAAATCGATGTGTAGGTGTTGCATCCATCACAATATGACACACTGTTAAAAGTGCTATAAAACTACATTCGATCAGTCAGATTCTGCTTAGAATCTGCCAAGCAGAACCCTTGAATTGATAGAAAAGGCTTAGCATCTGAAATTGAACAGCAACCTGAACAAAAGGAGCTTGTAATTCAGCTGTTTTAAGATCAGTAAGTGCATGGGGATGAGCTATTGTGATCTCTTATCATCTGTTTGCCTGTAATCAATACTGTCGGGTTATTCTTGTCTCAAAATCTGAGTTATTGATCACAAATTACAAAAGTTCCAAAATATCATGGTATCATCCCCATGGCGACTTTCATGACCTTCAGTCCTTTGATTTGTATTTGTAATGTACATTTGTTTCAAGAAAGTCGACTAGGTTTAAGGCCCTGGACAATAAACCGCACAAAAACCTCATCGAACAGTATCTTGTTTGTACGGTGATCGTGTGATGATATGCTTCTTAATCGCAATCCTACATTTCCCACGCCGGAACGTCCGCACTTTCTAAACCAGATCTAGTCGAATAATCTAAAATTTCTAGTACAGAAACCGTATGATCACCTTGCGATTGTCGTACAATGGTCACAATGCTTTTTTTAAAACGTTTCTGAGACCACACGATTTAATCAACACATCCGCCATGTGAAATTACATCGTACGATGTTAAAATTATATTATAAAAACATATCTGTCAATCTAACGACTCGGACGAAAATGGAAACTAGGCTTTAATTTTGATTACTAGTTTATCAATATAAGGCTACTGTGGAGCCTATGGCGCTGTTAACTCTCACGGCTATCGCATTGCGACCATATTTTCCTGTCTCATCCAAAAGTTCTCTCGAGGTCACTGCAAGGAGACGATTGAAGTCGTACGTTCTACAGAAGATCTACAAAACTGTTTTCACTGTCTCACGAATTTCCAAACAAAAACCGAACGGACATCTGAACAACATTTGTTTAAGGTTGGCGAACAAGAGGGCCATAGTGCCCCTAAATCGCTGAGTTAACTGTCTTAGACCTGATCTCTTGACCTCATTTATGACCATACTTCACCGGAAAAATTTTAAGAAATTTCTAATTATTTACAAAAAATGAAATGAAAAATGGAACGTAAAATCTTAAAAAACGCGAAAAAGATGGCGGTTCAGACCCGTTTTTCTATTTGAATGTGCACAGAAATTAAACGACTAGCTCGGGCATTCTTGGACTTTCTAAATGATTATTTTTTTTTCGTAAAATCAGCCGATTAATCCAGACTATTTTTCTAAATACTGACTTTGGCGGGTCGAAAAGTGGTTGGCCCCTTAATGACGTCACAACATCAAATGAACGAGCTTCGGATCTTTTCATTGAGTGTAAGCTTGTGCCCGCCTTTAAGAAAGTCGAAAATTCGACAATGTTATCTGTCCGCAGTACCTTGGGTAGACGTTGGAGTGACAAGCCTAACCTCTTTTTAATCAAAGATATCGTTTTGAAACTTGGTGTGTGTGTTCATCAACACAAGAGCTTTCCATGTTATCAAGGGCAATCACTGAGGAAGCGATTCTGTAAGAATTGTGCCATCCTTTTGATTTAGATTTTTTCGCATTATTCAGCACCTGAAACGCACTTTGGCACTAGAAAAGCTAGTGTGATTTAGACGTTCCGAATAATGTCGACAAATGCGTCGCCGGCGTGTTATTTATTTATTTTTTTTTTTTTTGTTGTTGTTGAATCGTTAACAAAATCGACGACTTGTCTGATCGGTGGATCGGCCGATTCAATTGTGTGTTTTATGTTCAAATGTAATCTGCGACGTCTTTTAGATTTGTGGATGACTATACTGTATCGAAGACTAATTGCCGGCTACGGCTGATACAAATCTTAGACGTCTTTTTTTTACCTTTTCACTCACACTTGGTATCAGCGACTGACTAGTCGACGATATCTCTGCGGCGTATCGCAAACACGATATGTTTAATCGACCACGATTTCTGTATCATCACTGGACAAAGAAATAAGACATCGTCACGTCGGCCAGGTTTTAAGTGGTTTTAAATCATATGATTTCGACTTGCTCTGCCGTCAGTTTAGGTCTAATTATGAAAAGCTACTTAGCAATTGCTAAAATACATGCCATTTTTGTAGTAGGTCGGACAGGTATCAGATAGGTTGCATTAGTTTTTAAATATCCTCGTAGCAACCTGATCACATCCAATCTTTACATGGCCGATGCACGACCAGTAAGATTTTAACCCGATCGGATGCACGATAGATAAGGAATCCATAGCAACACCGATCAAGTTCGCTTTTCTGAGCACTTCCGATCACTCATGCCGACAGAGCTCGATCAGTACTCGATGTTTTCGGCAGTGGGGACCTACAGTTAGTTGCATCGTGAAATTGACATTCGCATAAATCAAAATCATTTACAATCGCTCACTCAGCGCTCCATTTATCTATTCCAAACACTCGCTCAAACCATTCAGAAACGTTCAAACCCATTGAAAAATATATATAATCAACAACGTCATTCAATAAAATTTTGAAACAGAAAAATCGCGATATCACTAACATTATTTAAATTGTTAGCTTCTCATAGGTTTTTGAAGAAATAGAACTTGTATGCATATTTTATTAAAGAGAGGTAATCAATATCGCTTATTATGTTCATCCTGAACAAAATTTGCGATATAGGATTACCTCCTATTAAATTCACTACACACTCATTCAATTTTATTCCAAAATCATTCACCTTGTCAATTTCACGATGTTGTTACCTGAACCAATACTTTCATATTATACCCGTTGTTTAAATCTACTTAACTCCATCGACCTTTACAGTGTACGAGGTATCTTGACTAACAGTTGAGCAAATCGTAGATGGATATCTAAACTCGCAAATACGCTGTTAAGTTGACTTACCGAAATGATACATTTAATCACACACTGACGATTAATACACATCGTCGATTGATGACAAAACCGTGAAACTACATCTTAATTCAAGCTGTATATAGTTAAGATTGTATGTACACCATAAAGGCAATATTTCCCCGGTGTTCCATGATCAATTCTAAACAAGAGTGCGGTTGTTATATTATACGCGGCCACAAAATCTCTTTCTACAATAGGAAGTTGTAGAATTGTAAGAGTTAGAATTTGAATCAGTTGATGTATCTTGAGACTTTAGTGAGGAATGGTTGTTACACACCTATAATGTTCATTGCTGCAAGTCACATCCCAAATTAGCAAATTACTGTTTTTTTCTGAAAGCGTTCAATGGACTGGAACCAACCTCGAACTTGTTCTGTAACTCATTGGTGTGGGCTAACATATCGAAAATTAACTCAATTTCTCCAAAGATTTAGAAAAAAAAATCCAGAAAACTTGAATTTCCCGGAAAAGTTCAAAGTCCTGCATCCTAATCTTCCTAAAAAATCAATGGACCGGAACCAAACTCCACCTTATTTTGTAATTCTTTGATGTGGGCTCTCACACCATCAATTAACTCAATATCTCCAGGGATTAAGAAAAAATCCGGAAAACTTAGATTTCCTGGAAATTTTCTAAGACCAGCACACTAAAAAATCATCAATGGACCGGATCCAAACTCGTACTTTTTCTGTAATTCATTGATACGGGCTCACACACCAAAAATAGCTCAATATCTTAAAAGTATAGAAAAAGAAAGTCTGGAAAACTGAAATTTCCTAGTAATTTTCTAGAACCAGCACCCGTATCCTTCTGAAAAAAACAATAGACCGGAACCAAACTCGAACTTTTTCTGTAACTCATTGATGCGGGCTCACAAACTAAAGATTAGCTCAATATCTCCAAGGGTATAGAAAAAAGTCTGCAAAACTGAAATTTCCCTGAACTTTTCTTAGTCCAGCAACCGTATTCGCCTAAAAAAAAATGGACCGGAACCATTTTAAAATATGCGCTTTGTCAGGTGACTTGGATTATTTTGTGAAAGTTTCATCAAAATCGGCCAAAAATTGAAGGAGAAGATGCGTTCAAGATTTTGACGTACGGACGGACGGACGCTCTGACATCAGGAAAGACGGACGACCGAAGATTATGATACAAATATACGACCCTCTCCGATGGCTTATTAAAATCAAAGGTCACTAAAAACGATCTCAAAAATTGAAAATATTGAACTGTTATAATCATTGTTTTATCAAATTACAGATAAAAATATTGTTTGAAAAATAGACATCATTTGTATGGGTAACCGTCACAACCATGACCTCACTGTTATCCATTATTGGAGATTCGTTACGGATGGTCGTAACGAATTTCACAATGATGGATAGCCGTCATATCAAGAAAAAATAAACCCTCCCTATTTTGGTACTGAAGTGCCACCTGGTGGTGAATACAAAATGAGAATCACCTTATCATAAATTCTACAAATCGATGGGAGTCCGTCACAAAATTTGTTACGGCCAGCCGAAAGTCCCCCGACTGGTATATGTCTTTCCCTTTTTATACAACTGAGCCAAATCAGAAACAACAACATAAAGGTTCATACCCCAATGAAAAGAATTTTCAACGCATATCTTTTTTGCTTGCCTCACCGGCGATGTTTGAAGCGAACGTCTCAAAAATGTAAATACTTGCCTTTATTTCATTTGCTGGATGTCACAAAATCATAAGACATGAAGAGATTCTTTTTCCTTTTCATTGAAATTTGTAACTAAATAGAGGATAATCGTTTGTTTCAGTGTAAGATCTATAAATATTTCATTGGGTGAACAACAAAAGCTATATTTTCACGAGTGGTGGAGCCACGAGTGAAAATAAAGCTTTTGTTGTTCACGAAATGAAAAATGAATCGATCTTACACGAAAAGCAAACGATTATTCTATTTCTTTATTGCACAAATGAGACAAAATGTGAAATTTCTAGGACATATTTTCGTAAAGCGCGTCATTTTGCACGTAGTTGCTATGCAACGTTCGTTGTGACGTCACTTATTTCGCCCCGCATAGATGACGTCAGATAGGATGAAATGCACAATAAGAGGGTATAAGTTTTTGATAATTTCACTGCTTTTGCGGTGAGATTATCAAGTGATAATCTACCGTTATTTTTCGATAAACCACCAAAAAGCATTAAAGAAAGCCTTATCACAATTATGTTTTAACAAGCTGCGTGTTCTTACAGCGAGAAAAAGTTTTTAGTTTGTGTGATTAAGTTTTTAGTTTATAACGTCCATTAGTTTAAAAGATCATTTCTTCACTTTTGAGAAAGTTTTCAAGAGAAATTATCAGCCATTCAAATTGTACATGCTAACAAGTAAAACGTGTTGTACATTTGTGACCTACCAGGTAAAAAAGAATTACGGGCTAAAAATGTTTGCTTGGGTCAGTTGGCACGATCTGTGCACACTGAACAGGATAAAAAAATCGCGTAAAAACATCGTAAAAATAAAAGGAATTATTTTGGAATGATTTCGAAAGAAATTGTCTGGCTCGTTGGTCGAGTGGATAGCGTGCTCGACTCGTAACATGGTGGTTGCGGCTTCGAGCCCCATCGGAGGCGGGTAGTGTATTTGGGCAGGACACTTTTAAGACAGGGCCCAAGTCCACCCAGCTGTATAAGTGGGTAGCAGTGGTTAGATACCATTGCCTCTCTCTCTATGTGTAGGATAAGATGTGGAATGAGTCAGGACCATGATGGAAATAAGAGTCATTGGACCCTTTATTGTGTTATCCTCAAGTAAGAAAATAATGATAATAATAAAACAAATTGAAATAGTATTCTGCGTAATTAATGAACTGGCAGGGCGGGGCTTAACCGTGACGTAATTTGGCGACTTAACTTTTCAATAGTTTGGGTTCTTTCGTATTTATGTCGATAACCATCGTTAAGGCGTGCAAATAACTGTATCTTAAAAACTAAGATACACGTGCTTTGAGAGAGTGAACACATTTCATCGTTTGGTTACAAAAGCCTCGTAACTTCAGCTTGATTAAGCTGAAGCTACGAGGATTTGGTTACTAATCTACGATTTAAGGTCTCGAGTTATATATGTCGACTCTCTTTAGAAGAAGGTTATTTTATATAAAAGCTGATTTCCCTTAACCTTAAGTGCAACAACCCGTTACCTAGGCTCCGCCCTGCCAGGTCATCAATCATGGATAATAAATGATAATTATAATGAGTGACTTCCGAGCGATTCGAAAGTTTCTGATCGAAAATGACCGATGATACTCGTAAATGATATGATGACGTAATGATCGATAAAAAAAATTGCGTTTGTCTTCACGAACCTATCAGAGGCTTCCAAATCCACACATACTGATAAAATTGAGCCAGTGCGTGAGATTTCCAACAATTTCAAATATGCTCAAAACAAAGACTCTGACCAGCCTGTGCATCTGCAGAGTCTGTCCAGAGTCTTCACTGTGCGTTTAGTAGATAGATAAGGTCTCAAAGTAACTTTATATTTGCATAATGTGGCTGTCTTCACCTCTCAATGTTTGCACCTCACGAATTTTCTAAATTGTTGGTAATGTCACGCACAGGCTCAATTGTTGAATGATTGGAGCGTTTTCGTTCAATTTCAAAGTACTTCTGATTGATTTCGAAGGATTGTGAATGATTCTGAAAGTATTTTGGAATGCCACGAGTGGAGCCACGGATGACCTTGAATGGAATGAATGTCAAATGCATGATGTTCTTAACCGCAATTATCAGATTTCCTGAAGCCAAGAACGAGGAATATTTGACCTTTTTTGTATCTTTGTTTTTCTATTTGACCTTCTGACATTCCTTGGATCGCATACCTTCTGAAATTTTCCTGGAATAGTCTTTCTTTCGTGTGACGGGTCACATTTGTGAACAATTTTCCTAAGCAAGATATTCTATCTTAATAAAACAGCTTTGATTGACTTATGATGTATGAAGTACTTGTCACAACTATTTGAACTAGATTTCCGAAAAGACACAAATGCCTAAATGATGCCACTTTGAAACAGTTAGGAATATCGTGAAATTGACTGGGTGAATGAAATTGGAATGATTTTGGAATGAAATTGAATGAGTGTGTGGAGCGAGTTTTGAGTGAAATTAAAGAGACGTAATCCAATGTCGCTTATTTTGTTCATGATAAAGAAAAAATTAGCGACATTGGATTACCTCCCTTTCATAAAATATACGTACTTTTTTGTTTATGTATCTTCGTAGACTAATCAGCCACTTTCAAATCAACTCGGACCAATAAAATCGAAAAATAATTTGATCGATTTGATTTAAATACAAATTATATTGAACGATTTCGAAATGTTTTCAAATAATTATGGAGCGTTTTTGATAGATTTGAGTGAATGTTTGGAATGAGTGAATTGAGCGCTGAGTGAGTGATTTAGAATGGTTTTGATCGGAATTTCACGATGTATTTAACTGTATTTTGCTGTCTATCGGATCCAAGTTATACAATGTATTACTTAACAAACAATATCAGACTATTCCTTAATCAAGGAATTGGCAGACCTTAGTTCAATTTCAAATTAGAAAGAAAGAGACTGCAGAGCAATCTAGGAAACATCGCGAAATGGGGAAAATGCTAAAAAAACTAAATCTAATTTTCTTCCCAATTTTCCCACTAAAATATATTCAATGTTTATTAATACCCGATTGTTGGAAATTTGTCACAAAACACGTACAAAACGTTTTATTCTTTTCGGATTTTTTTCTTTCTTTCCCTATTTAATGTTCATTTTATAATTACGGGTTTACTTCAATTGCTTCTTTTATTGTCATTCAGATAGGTATTCATGGATAACAGATCAATTATCTTTCCGATATTCTGGTTTTTTTCTGTTCTCATCAATTGTCAAAAATATCTAAACTTTCCGGAAACCGTTGTCAGATGACCCGGAAGTCATTGCAAACGAGGCTGTAGCGATGGTACCCGGTTTGTTCTGCGACTGGTTATCTGTCATTGTCCCCATTGTGGAACCAACCGCGTTTTTCTGGTAAACAGCTAAAACCTGAAATAGATGGGACATACTACCTTTAGAAAATGGTCAAAAACAGGTCTACGCATATTCATGCATATCGATTGGTCAGTGCAACACTATTGTAAGTGCCTATGAATATATAGGCACTTACAATAGTGTTGCAATGACCCCTCGATATATACTAAAAGACAAAGGTTTAGTTTAAACATATTTTATTGCTATCATAACTACATTCATTTACATGATACACTGTTTTACAAATATAATTTTGAGCAAAAGGGTCTGGCCACAAGTTCTTCCAACTTAGATTCGGCCATTCCCTTCATTCTACCTACGTACTCTTTAGTCTTCATGCTAATAAGGTTTAATACTAGTATAACAATTGATGGAATAATGTAGAAGACATCTTTGTTCCAGTTACAGAAAAGAGATTCATACAATAGCAATTTGATAGAAGAAAAAATAGTTGTAATTTTGGCGATTCAAACAGCACATGAAAAAGGTTTCTAAATCTATTAAATGTTTGGAAAATTGAAGAAAGAAAGGCATTTAACTGTACAAAATCTGTATGGTGTCAACCGGTAAATGAGCAGAGCAACACGAATATTTACTTTGGTGCAACAAACTTTATTGGTCGAAGCGTTTTGTTTCCTTGATGAAACTTTGAACGGATTTAAATATGAACACGTTGTCTTCATAATTGAGGTTTTCTGATCCGAATAAAAGAAGACTTAAAGAAAGCGGATGATAACGACGTAAATCTCGAAACATTTTGATTCGTGGTCCAGCGTAGTAAATGCATTGGAAAAGATAATGCTCGGCATCTTCGACAATGGATCCGCAATTGCAAGTAGATGAAGAAGAAATATGGTTGGAATATAAATCGAAATTTAAATTACTACAATTGTTGCGAAGTCTCGTGTGTAAAACCGAAAGTTTTCTAGTTCCTTCTAGATAATATTTCGGTACAATTGGAGTTGAGTAGCGATTTAGAATTCTAGATTTGAAAGCTGATAGTGACTGAATAGTTTTGATTTCTTCAGGTAATTCGTTCCACAGAGAAACAGCCGAAGGAAAGAAAGAACTTGCAAAAAGCTCGGTTCGACAATTGATTATGTCGACATCGTGTGAATTTCTTAAATTATAAGCGGTTCTATCATTGACTGTCTGAGGAAATAAGACGCTTAGATAATTAGGCGCTAGACCATTAACAATTTTGTAAATACATATAAGTTTTTGGTATTCGCGCCTTTCGCGGAGACTTAGCCAACCAATTTCCCTGTATAGATTATTTAAAGATGCAGATCTGGTGATACCCGTAACTAATCTTGCTGCCTCGTTTTGGATTTTTTCTAGGGTCTCCTTTTCGCGGACTGTGCAGTTGTCCCAAACAATCGAGGCGTATTCCAAAATAGGTCTTAGAAATGAAATATAAATTTGCTGGAGAGACTCACGCTTTAGTTTGAATTTCAAATTTCTCATGATTCCAAGAAGTTTGGAAGCAGATGTACATATATTTGTTATATGATCGGCCCACTTACCTTTGCTGCTCAATGTGAGTCCTAAATGTTTATGGTTACTTACAAATTGAATTTGGACACCATTGAATAATAAATTTGGGGCCTGTACATCTTTATTAGAGAGAAGCATGGCAACTGTTTTTGAAGGATTGGAGGTTACAAGCCATTGATTTGCCCATTTAGAAATCATTTCCAAGTCGTGATTGAGAATACCTTCAATGTCGGGAATATATGTAGCAGAGCAAGCTAAAGAAGTGTCATCAGCAAAAAGCCTAGAAATACTCAACAAATTACAAGAGATGTCATTTACATAAACAAGAAAGAGAAGAGGACCGAGGACAGAACCCTGCGGAACGCCCGCATTTATTGACCTTGACTTAGATTTTGCTGATTTTACAATGACAGATTGTTTCCGAGAAGACAAATAATCTGAAAACCAAGCAAGGAGAGAACCGTTTATTCCTAGCTGACGAAGTTTGAATATGAGTCCTTTGTGCCAGACTCTATCAAATGCTTTTGAGATATCACAAAAAAACATACACGTGTTTTGTTTAGAATCTAAAGATGATACAACTTGGTGATAAATCTCGAGCAACTGGTAGACAGTCGAATGACCTCTTAAGAAGCCCGACTGTTTTTCATAAAGTAATTGGTTTGTAAAAAAAAGTAATTGTAGATATGCGTGTAGACACACCTTTCCATTAGTTTACCTAAACAACTTAATAAAGAGATTGGACGGTAATTGCTCACAGATGATTTTTCGCCTTTTTAAATAGAGGATTTACAATAGCATATTTCCATTCACGTGGAAACTTTGCGCCGACAAGAGATTTGTTAAAAAGCTTTGATAGTGGGTTTGATATACTGGTCTTGGTTAATTTTAGAAGTTTGTGACTAATAAGATCTGGTCCAACAGCTTTGTTTACATTTAAATTATGAATGGAGTTTTCTATTTCTTCTGTAGAAATATGAATTTGGCCTAGTCTACTATTTGTGATAAAGGAAAAGGGCGGTAATTCTGCATGACTATCGTCCACAGTCGAAATATTTGAGAAGAAATTATTTAAACACTCTGCCTTTTCTTCGTCTGTGCAATAAAATTGATCGTGGCCATCTACTGAGACTTTTAAAATAGGTATGGAAGTGCTTGTTTTTTTCATATTGACCAGATTTCGAATATGTTTCCAGAATTTTTTTTGGGTCTCCTTTCTGATAAGATGACAGCGATTCGTCAGTGTTACTACAGTAGCGTTGTTTTGCTTCTTTGATGAGGTTATTTACCCTATAACTAGTGCGTCAAATGAAAACTTTGGAAGAAAAACAAACAAAACAGGACCAAGACCTCCGCACTGAGATAATTGACCTCCGCAGCAGAGGAATGAGAGACAACCTTCTCTTCTTTGGGATAGCTGAAGAAAAGGATGAAAATAGTGAAAAGTGTTCAAAAAAAGTTCTTGATCTGATTCAAAATAAATGTGGGATAGAAAATGCTGAAAATGACATTAAACTTCACCGTGCCCACAGAATAGGGAAATTTTCTAGTGACAAAACTAGACCCATAGTAGCCAAATTTGCTTATTATCAAGATAGAGAAAATGTGAGAAAAAATGCAGATAAATTAGAAAAGCCATTTGGAATAAGTCAACAGTTTCCTCGTGAGATAGTGTTAAAAAGAAAACAACTGTATCCTGAGTTAAAAAAGGCCAAAGATCAAGGAAAAGAAGCCTACATCTCATATGATAAACTATATATAAATGGTCAGTTATACAGGGAACCAGCACGTAATAACTACAATAATCATTAGGATCAATGCGGGAGAAATCCTTCATTAAAATGCCTATTATGGAATATCGAGGGTCTTCCAAAACAAAAACTACAGTCCAATGACTTTTACGACATGGTGAATAATTACGACATTTTGCTTCTAAACGAAACATGGACATCGAAAAATTCACAAATTAAATTAAACGGGTTTAAATCCTTCCATTCTCATCGTAAATTTCGTCACAAGCGAGCCAGGCGAGACAGTGGTGGATTAATTGCTTATGTTAAGTCTACAATTTCAAAAGGTGTTAAACTTGTCAAAAATTCAGTCGATTCGATTTTATGGCTTAAGTTTGATAAAACTTTTTTCAAAACAGCTTATGATTATTTTCTTTGTTTGGTGTATATACCACCAGATGGTTCACCTATTTCGCACGATTTTATATTTTTCCCAGTCTGATTGTCTTCCATGTCTGGTCACTGTCTTCTTCAGTCTATCGCGTTGTCTGCTCAATCGTCTTATGTTAGAGTCGTACCAGGGTTTGTCGTTAGGTCGCATCGTAACTTCTTTTGATGGAATGCATTGATCCATGAATTGAAGGATCCGTTCGGTGATCAAAGGTATTATCTTGTTTCGTACTTGTTATATACAGATTAAGCAAACTCTTTTTTTAAAGATACCCACTACAAATTAGTGTAATATCAAAGGAGGCGTTACAACCATTCAAAGCTTATGGTGTTCTCTAAATCTTTGATCAACAGTATAAGATTAGAATGTCGGGAGATCAGTCACGTAACTGACATTGCCTAATTATAAGTTGATCAACGCATTAGCAAAAAATAAATTACTGAAAATCGTTTTTTTATAATATGACCTACGTCGCTGGAGTGAAATAACCCATTTGAACATTTTTGATATTGCACGACTGTTATTACACTAGTGGAATAATTATGCAAATGAGCTAAGAACGTAATTTGCATTGTGAAAACGACGTCATAATGTATTTGCTTACGCCATTTCGGAAACGGCGTTATATGTTTCGAGAAAAAACTTGTATCGATTGTCTGGAATTTCCTCGATTTATCGCAAAATTCAGGCCATATTATACAAAGAATATAAAATGTGTGCCCATACCGACAAAGCCTCGTTTTTATATGTTTATAGATGATTTGTTTAACAAAGTTCGTATTCAATGACCACGCATCAATAATTAATAAACGGTATCCACCTGAGTTATTTTAGGCAAAAACTTTTTTAAAATGAATGTGTATCGATAAAATGTGAACAAATGCTAAATACGTCATTAAAATAGTATCATATTGAGCTCTCGAATTTTAACATGAGGACGATAGTGTCACTAATTCGCTCACTAGAGTTAACAACCAAAAATTTTTCAGATAAGTTTTGAATAAGATGAGAGAAATTATGATAAGCTATAGCAATGTTTTTGGTCTTATTAAACAGGTCAATAATGTTAAATATGTCTAAGAAAAATGACTAAGACCTAGTTTTGATCTTCACTGGGCCTAATTTCATTCTTGTCCGAGATTTTTTCAAGATTATCGTTCTGACAAATTTTCAGGTTGATTGGTTCAAATATGCGACCTTTAGAGTGTCATCAAGGTTTTCCAAACATTTAACTAAGTGACCTAGTTTTTCAACCCATTTGACCCAATTTCAATCTTTCCGATACTTCACCAAGATAATTATTCTAACTCATTTCAAGATTGAATGGGCAATTTACCATTTACCTTTTTTTTTTTTTGGGGGGGGGGGGGGGGGGGTTAGAGGTAGAGCGTCGGCCTCTTGACCCAAACGTCCTGAGTTCGATTACTGGGAGCGGCTATCTTGGTTCTTTCATTGGCCAACACATTCAGCGCAAGTACTGGTGAATTTTCCAGGAAGCAGAATCGAGAGGAATTAATCTAAGTTGTAAGAACTTGTTTCCCAATCGATGTAAAATGAATAGGTTTAACCATAACTATAAGTTTTGATATACAATCATAATGTAAAACGGAGTCAATCTTTGCAAGGTAAAATCGATGGCTCAGCGCAAAACTGTTGTAACTGCCTATATGTTTATAGGCAGTTACAACAGGTTCGAACTGAGCCATCAAACGCTGAGTTCAGGGACACATCCACGTTCACCAAAGGCATATTGATTAATTCATTCACATACAACAAAGGTTGTTGGTCATCTTAAAGAAAAGATGTGTATACAAATGTTATGACAAATAAGAAAGAAATGCTCGAAACAAGCAATCTCTTCACAGATAAAAGGGAACAACGATTTTCTTTTAAATTCTATAAACGAAATTGTCGTATGCATCTTCTTTGAAATAGGACCAGTCTTAAATTTTGTCGTCTCTTAATGGCGTTGTACTTGTTTTGATATGTTTTGGGGGTTTTTTTTTTGCGAATTCTCACCCAACTCAACAATTGTTTATAAGTAAAGTTTGTTTCCGATAGCGGTAACAAAAATATAAAATATACAAAAAACTATTTTCATGTTGGGAGACTTTCAATTGTTTGGCTTTTCTTACGACTCTCTTTTTTGATTACAATGTATTTATTGAGAAATACCAGTTTATATATTGCAGCCGTTTTGCGATTAGTTGTTGAGCATTTATCCTTGGTTACGAATACATCTTTAAATCATCACAGGGTATAACGTGCCACGCTGACACCAGATAGTTCGTGGACACCTGATCGATTTTTCCGATACGGAACTAACGGTGGTGCAAGTTTTTGACTGATTTGTAAACCTAAATAATCATTTTCATTTCGAATTTTAGTACCGCTGTCGATATAAATGGTTCTTCTTCTAGGAAATAAAAGTAGAGTGTAACAACTAAGCAAAATGAGCGAGTTCTAGCTCTAGGAGTGAGTGACTTTGCTTGTTTTTTAGGTTTGTTACTATTTTTTTGTCAAACAACCAGACGATTCGTCATTTATTGCGTTTGTTAAAGATCATTTATGTATCCTCTACACGCATGCCAAATTTCATGGCGAAAGATCCACATTAAGCGAAGATATACGTACTTTTATGGGTCTGGGTAGAGGAAAATATGATAACAATACAACCCCTGAATTTTTAGCGATTGGAAATCGACACCAGAGTTTAACGAAGTTGTGATAACTGGACACCTTCCTTTAAATCATCTATATTCCTCCCTAAACGCGCGTGTACTGACCGTATACGGAGCGGTTTCTGTACATATCAGCTTTAAAAGGCTCGATGATTAATTTAGGAGCAAATTCAAACCAATCCCGTAATTTATAACACTTATTTTCACCGTTCCTTCCATGATACATTGAACTAAGGTGGCAAACTCTTTTTCAATAATTGTATCATGAATGCGATCTATGAAAGGTTCATAGGACGTTGAATCTCGTGAAATCATATTATTCCTTCTTTATAAATATCGGGTATATATCGTTTTCATTCGTCCTGTTACTGTTCCGAGTATATTCCTTTGCGTCTGAACCAGAAAAAAAGTAAGCGGTTGACCTAAAGAGCATATTTTTAGCTTGTCTACGTGTATGACATGTTGGTCACTCTGACTGATAGACCACATTTCATCAGAGGACAAAAAAAGCTACCTTGTGTTCAGGATACAAAAGCGCTGGCCGCGAACAGTTTTAATAGCGAGCCGTCTATCTTGAGCGCACCACACCGCAAACGCTTTCCAAAATGACCCGGTTCCTAGGCAACCAAAGTGACTAAACTCAAAGCATAATCCAAGAAAACACTTTTAGATTTATAAAATGAACTAAAAAAAAAACAAAAAAAAACATTTGTTATTCAAAGATTAAGCCCTCCAGATGGTAAAATAGCCAAATAAAACGAAGCTCGCGAGATTTACGAAAAGGATAGATAATGGTTAAGCTATCCGTTTGCTATGCTAGTCACCTTGCGGCGCTGATAGCCGATTATTTCAAGCGCCCCAAGCAAGCATACCGTTCAGAATAGGAAAGCAAAAAAGTTATCGCTAACGTTTGCAAGCGCTTTGCTTACCTGAAAGCAGGACTGATTTAAGCCGTAGTTTCGGAGTTTAATCGCCCTACATCGGCTTGTTAACAACCAGATGGCATTTTCGGTGTCTTAGAATGCATTTTTGGAGTCTGTCAGAAATATAGAACGACGCGAATTATTTCCCCATTTCTTATTTCATTTATTTCTTACACTCTGTACATAGAACATAAACCTATGTAGACAAAATTCAAGTAAATTTATTGTTGTTTTTATTTTATAGGCGTTACCTTTTCCAAAAACACAAATTCGTTTAATTCCTTCGTGCAAATGTTTGTTAATAGAGATATTATTAAATTCAAAATCCAAATAGGTTCTTCCAGCTTGAGGGGTTACAGGTTGTAACGCAATTCGTTTCAAGAGCCAGATGGAGAGGGTAGTGACATTTCGTGTTCATAGACACTTATCAGCTTGATATTTTTTTTTATTTTTTCTTGGAATTTATTTATGACCGAAAATTTTTTTTGAACTGTAAATCATTTGACCCATTTCTGGGCGAAACTATAGGTGTATTTTCAAAACTTAGCCCTGACGTAGTCGCCGAGTCCATAACCAAAGGTAAATCGAGTATAGTCAAAAAGTAAATGATGGGAACTTAACTTTGTCCCTTCACTGAAATCGCGAAAGTACATGTTTGTGTGAACTTAAAGTTTTAAGACCAGCAATAAAGTTGGTTTAAAAGGTAAATTTAAAACTTTCTTAATACATTATTTTAATATGGTTTATCTATTTCGAACAAATGGCACGAGAATCTAACGGTAAAAAGTTGATTTCTCGGCTCACCGCACAAAATCTACCTATTTCTAGGTTCGTGTTGAAAGATGTACTTTTTACGGAATCAGCCGAGTTTTTGCGAACGTCTTTGTAGGTCTCGCTTCGAAAAGATTAACGTCATTTTTAGTAACATCATTGTTTTAGAACGATGGGACTGTTCTGTTTAGTTTTTTTTTTTCTGATTTTTCTTCTTTAGTCAGTATAAATATTTAGTAAAGTAATTCAAACAAACAAATAGGTCTCATATTGCTTAGTTAGTACGTATATGCTATATTGGGGGTTATCCGCGTGGATTGATTTTTCTTTTTTAATTAGTATGAAAAAAGTTAATTACATCGTGAAATGGACCTCCATCGCGATCAAAACACTTCGAGATCACCTCCAATCATTCATTCGTAGCACTCACTCACCCATCCAGAAACGCTCCAAAGATATTAGATCAACAACTGCATTCAAAATTAATATAGCTAGACAAAAGCGCGATTTCACTAACATAATTGAAATAATAAGCGTCTGATTGGTGCTTGAAGATATAGAAAACCATTTATTAGTTTATTGGTTTGTTTTGTTTGTTTGAATGGGTTTTACGCCGCTTTCAACAATTTCGCAGTTATATCGCGGCGGTCGGAGCACCTAACAATGGACTCCTGGTATTTCTTCCACCTGTACTACCATTACACCCTTTCCTAGCCTCCGACTGCTATCTCACATAGGTTTACGATTATCTACCCATTGGTGAGAGACAAACGTCGGAAAGGATATTTGCCGCCACCGGGGATCGAACCCACGACTTGCCTGACCAACTGCGCTATGGTGGCGGCTTATTAGTTTATTGGAGTAAAGACGGAATATTTCCCGTCAAATGTCACGTGTCCACCATAGCTCGTTTATAGTGTGTTAACAAGATTTCTGGGTGGACTACCACTAGCTTTTTACGCCACAAATCAGCGCAATTACCAATTTGAAACCAGTTTGAAAGATAAAGTGGTATGAGACATCATTTAATCGGGTAACATCATACCGTTGGTGTTATCCCATACCATGATATCATGCGCGAAAGAGACTATCCAAGCCAATCAATCCTAAAGTATTCACTTATCGTCTTATATTATCCATTAAAGAAAAAAGAATAATGGTGCGTTTTATATTGAGAGATCGATATACACAGAATTCGTCTCATTGTATGGCGTTGTTATCATTCTTCTTGCAATTCAAACAGCACGCTTTCCATCCTCGATTTCATGTGTTTGTTTGTTTGGGGTTTAACGCCGCTTTTAGAAATCTAGAAGTGCGGCACTTGGAATACCTAAATATCGACTCATGTTTTTTCCCACACCAGGAGATCGTTTCACTTAACAGCGTACGCAAGGATTTTTCGTAAACATTTGCGTACGCAACGAAAATTTGCGTACGCCCGTTTCATTAATCATCGAAAGTTTACGATTTTTCGTAAATCTTGCGTAAATGTACGCAAGGGGGAAGGCTAGCGTAAATCCGAAGAATAAGCGTGAAAAATGTTTTTCTTCGAGATTATTTCAACTTACGAAATGCGTACGCAATTGCCCGTTTACGCAAGTGTTAGTGAAACGGCGTACGCAAAACGTACGTTTAGCGTAAATCGAGTACGTACGTAAATATTTTGCGTACGCAAACGAAGGTTAGTGAAACGGGCCCAGTACTATCACTTCATCCTTTCCTAGCCATCAGCTGCTATCCCACATAGGTCTTCGATAATAAACCATCGTTTTGATCTGCTTCAATAAAAAACAACTCCAGAGCAGGGTCACCCAAGGTTCATTTCTGCCAAGCTACATTGAAATGAGGCCAACGATTTGGGAGGAGAAGAATAAAAAAGATTTTAAATAAAAAAAAAGCCCCGCACTGCCACACCCATATTCAGGGGTAAATAAAAATTTCTAGAACAACTTAAGAAGAGGGGTCCGCTCAAGGAACATTCATGCGAATTTTCATTGAAATTTGGCCGTTGGGTTGGGAGAACGGAATATTTTATAAAACATTTCATAGTGAAAACAAGCCCATCCCCCCTGACACTCCCGTATTAAGGGTCAATCCAAATTTCTTGAACATTTTCAGAAAAAGGTCACCCAAGGAACTTTTCTATTTTTTCTTCGAAAAATTTAAAAAAAAATAAAGAAAGAAAGAAAAAAAAACGATATTTTTTAAGTTCTGAGAGTCACCTAAAATATCTGAAAATGTCACCTTACTGCAAACAAATCGACGTTATGCGATTAAAGTCCGAAATTAAAGATTAAATCAGCTTTTTGTCGTCCTCTAATGAAATTTATTCTATAATAACGTTGAAGGACGGGGCATTCATTCTTTCCGACTATTTGTCTCTCACCAATGGGTTGATAATCGTAGACCTATGTGAGATAGCAGCTGGAGGCTAGGAAAGGGTGTGGTGGTTGTACTGGTGAGAGAAATACCAGGAAACCATTGTTAGGTGCTCCAGCCGCCGCGATATAACTGAAATAATGTTGAAAGCGGCGTTAAACTCAATTCAATCAATCAATGAACGACCAACATTTCATACACGTGGGAAGCTGTATATTTGGTATCTAGGTCAACCGCTTACATTTTTTCCTCGTTCAGACGCAAACGAATATACTCGTAACAGTAACAGGACGCATGAAAACGATATATACCCGTCATTGTAAAGATCGCATTTATGATACGACTATTGAAAAAGAGTGTGCCACCTTAGTTAAATGTATCATAGGCAGAACGGTGAAAATAAGTGCTATAATTTAGGCACAAATGAATATAAATGTAACCGTAACTGAACAAATGAAAGCGCTACAAAACAGATACAGTTAATGAAGAGGAAATACGATTTCACGATATTCAATGTCCTATGGCGTTTCACAGATCGCATTTACGAATACAAATATTCAAACAGAGTTGGCCAACTTGGTGAAATGTAAGATGGAAAGAACGCTAAAAATATGTGCTATAGGTAACGGAATTGATTTGAATTTGCTCCCAAATTAATCATCGAGCCTTTATAAGCTGATATGTACAGAAACTGCTTCGTATACGGTCAGTACATGAGCGTTTAGGGAGGAATATAGATGATTTAAAGGAAGGTGTCCAGTTATCACAACTTCTTAAAACTCTGGTGTCGATTTCCAATCGCTAAAAATTCAGGGGGTGTATTGTTATCATATTTTTCTCTACCCAGGCCCATAAAAGTACAAATATCTTCGCTTAATGTGGATATTTCGTCGAGAAATTTGGTATGTGTGTAGAGGATACATAAATGCTCTTAGAAAAGCACAAACAATGAAGAATGGTAAGGTTGTTTGACAAAAAATAGTGACAAACCTAAAAAACAAGCAAAGTCACTCACTCCTAGAGCTAGAACTTGCTCATTTTGCTTAGTTGTTACCCTCTACTTTTATTTCCTAGAAGAAGAACCATTTATCTCGACAGCGGTACTAAAATTCTAAATGAAAATGATTATTTAGGTTTACAAATCAGTCAAAAACTTGCACCACCGTCAGTTCCGTATCGAAAAAATCGTTCAGGTGTCCACGAACCATCTGGTGTCGGCGTGGCACGTTATACCCTGTGATCATGGTGAAAACTTTTTTTATTCTATTTCTTATAATATAAAAGTACACAATACATCGTTTCGGATTTTAATTCTTTTTTTCAACATATACATTTTGTTTTAAATTATGACAAACAACGAATGTCATTTTGTTCCATGAGGCGGCAGCTCTCATTACAGCGGATCCTAATCCGTCGGTGAACATGGTGCGACTTTGACCGTGTTGAAATCTCCAAACCTACAAAGATAAACACTCTGAGCCAGTGCGTGACATTTCCAAAAATTTCAAATGTGCGCAAAGCAAAGACTCTGGCCAGCCTGTGCATCTGCACAGTCTGACCAGGGTCTTCACTTTGCGCTTCGTTGAAAGATAGAATAAAAAAGTGTCTAAAGAAAGTCAGGCAAGCTTCTAATTATACTACATAACAATCAAGACTGGTTAATGTTGGCCCTTCACATACATGTCAAATTGTTGGAAATGTCTCACACAGGCTCATTTATTTTATTTCGAAGTAATATATGGATTTATCTTATAACTATACAAATATCCGTGTGATAACAACCCGTATGATATTTTTTTATGATATCACATGGTTATTTTTAGAACAATGATATCATGCGGTTATTTTTAGAAACTTGCATTTCTGTTAGAAACATTGACAAAAACAAAACAAATAGAGGTTATAAGATAAATATAATACATACTTATTGTATTGTATGAAAAAAATATCTAACTCTGTTGTGAGAATTGATAATTGTCTCGGCAGAGCCTCGACAATTTTCAATTCTCCCAACCTCGTTAGATATTTTATTTCATATAATACACTAAGTATGTATTATATATATATACATGACTTTTAGAACAAATTCATATCTAAATAATTTATTCTTAGTTGTGTTCATGAAGATTCGTGCTTTCTGATTGGCTGAAAATTTGGTTTAATTTCCAATAAAAATGATTTTTAGTGTGCAGGTGTTTTGTACGCTTCCTCATAGCCATATGAGAAATCTATTTGTTATTGAAGACCTGTCTTATTTAGCTTCGAGAAATTTGATTATAAGATATGAAGAGAGTACTTGGTGATTTCATAAAGAAATTAAACTAAAAAGCTTATCATTCTCGTGTATGAACCATACAGGGTAATAAGGTTTTGATTTTTTACCTCTGTGAAATTAACAAAAACTTTCTTAATATCTTAATTATCGCTAAATTATAAGCTTTGGTTTATTCAAAAATTTATTTGAAATGTCTCGTTTTCTTGTAATAGAGAATTGTAATGCGACGTTATCTTGAAATCTATTCATTATTGGAGGAAATATGCTTCGGACAATCTCAATTTAAAAATTTTGCCTTAAGTTGTTACCTTAACCATAAACCTTTTGAGACTAGTTCTTTCATTTAGTCGGATCGCGGTTAAGAAAACCAGATTGGAATAACAAAAAAAATCATTATCTTCATATATTTCTATAAACTTCAATAAATCTAATCTCGTACTACAGTTAATAACATCGTGAAATTGACTCTTATCGCGATCAAAATCATTCTATATCGCTTCATTCAATCATTCCAAACACTCACTCAAACCATTCAAATACGCTCCAAATCACTTAATAGTTCAACAACTACACACAGAATGAAATCGCTAGAAAAAATCACTATTTCGTAGACTTTATTTAATCCATTTAGCCTCTGATGAATGTGTGAAGACAAAGAAACCTACTCGTTGAACTTTTATGCATATTTTATGAAAGGGGGGGGTATAAATATCGCTATTTTGTTCATTATGAACAAATTAGCAATATCGAAATACCTCCCTTAAATTTCAATTAAAACTCACTCATCACACCCATTCAATTGCATTCCGAAAGCTTTCCGAAGACTGCAACCTTAGTATTAACTGTAGCGGTATCGATATGACTGGTTCACAAGTCTAAACCACTTACTGACAAACTTTCTCTTGGTTGTGTTTATCCATCTCACATTGACTGGTGTATGTCTGTCCGTCCGTGCCACATAACTGACCCTTTTGTCCCGTACAGTCATATACCGTGGTACAGTCCAATTTCAGAAAGCTGTCGATTCCTACAATTTGAAGATTCAAACAGTCGATCCGTTCTCCAGGAAAACCTGCCTAGATGGCAACTAAATTTAAAATTAAAATCCAACTCTAAAAAACATGCCAAATTTATAATTTGTGACCCGTCACGCGAAAAGGGACCATCTGCGCAGTGCGATAGGTGTCGACCCCAGTCAGACTGCGCGTACTGCGAAGACTGACTAGGGTCGAAACTGTATGAGTTTTGCTAATTTTCTAAATCTGGCATGGCCAATCTATTTTTCTGTGAAAAAGTTTTTGAAATGCGACCTCTGGTTGGCCTGCACTAGAAAGAATCTCTTATTCGCATATTTAATTTACAGAATTCCAAGATTGTCTCTTTTCTCGTGACGAAAAAAAAAAGAGAAAAAAATAGGTTATTTCCGTAAATAACTAGATGCTGTGTACCTATGTATTCAACGATTTTGCCCACAAGCCAAAACTTTCATGCATTGAAACTTATTTATTGGAAACCATTGAGCGAAAAGGGGAAATTGCTTGTTTTAAATCGCTCACATTGTCTCCTTGTGTTCTGCCGTATTAGATTGAATTGGCTTAAAAATAATTAAATTCCATCTAAACTGTAATATAACACAGAAATGTTCTTTTTACAATTAACATTCTTACTGTTCAGCGATATTGAAATATGCTCTGAATGTTTTACAACACTTGATATACATATATCTGTAAACAATAATTACCTGCAATCAATATCGCAATGATGAATAAAGTCGTTGTTCTATTTTTTGTCAGCATTGCTCTTCAAGAAATACGTTGATATACAGCAAAAAATATGGTAAAATCCACGTTAGAACCGGGTATCACGTTAGAACCAATTTGAAATTCGATGAAATGTATTTTCTTGGTGTATGTCTCAATCTTATAATGTCAGTCATTTAATGTATTCTTTAAAGTTCAATTTCATTTTAAATTCGGATCCACGAACGTCAAAATTAAGCTGAGTTATTCAATTTTGCATAACTTTAAGATTTATCAGTAAATCAGCCTTCCAAATGACGTCGTCATTGCGAGAAATAGGTCAACATTGACGTGAGTTGGACTGGCCCATATTGATAAGAGGTCAGTTTGTATTTTTTGAAGAAAATTCCATAAATAGAAATAGGACAAATGTAGAAGAATATCTCTAGAAAAGGGATTTCATGACTAAGTGGGTAATACTAATAAAGCGCTGTACAACTTCATTTGACTGAAATATATTTTTTCCGGAAGAATTCCTTTAGGTTATTTTACCGAAAGAAATCCAGATGCGGAGATCGTACTTCAAACGAAAGATAATCGTGCGGTTCTGACATGGAGGCCGCAGAATAAGTCAACAAGATCTAAATGCACCGTATGTGGAGTGCAAATAATTGGAAGGTTACGGAACGATGCTCATGCAGCGACCATTCGTCTAAGGCCAACGCACCCCTAGATAGTTTTAAAACTATTTTATTTTGATTTTCGATATCGAAATTTCTAAGTCTTTCGTAAAACGGCAGTATGTTGCCAAGGACGATGTTAGCGGTCGCTCAGACATTGCACAATGTAGGGATTATGACGAGTCTACGGGAACTGCACGGATCAATAAGAAATTTATAAACTAGACCAGGTCCGTCACACTAAAGCGCATTCGGAACATCGCTCGGACTTTTCCGTAAACTAAAAAGTACTTCGAACGTAAGTGTAGTAATTTTGAGTCATTTTTAGGTAATTAGGCTCCTGGTGGTGCTACGGTTAATACGACTGTAGAAAATCACATTTTGTTCAAATAATTCCCTCCGATCATCTTTGGAGATCTTTTGAGCATACTATAATTTGATGACAAAACGCAGTAAAACACTGCGTTTTGTTATCAAATTGTAATATGCCCACTTTTATTCTTTCGTTGATTTTATTTTATGCAACTTCATCCTTCGCGGGATCGTTGGTGTTTGTGACGTCATATAAACCTACGCGCTAAATGACGCGCTTTCATGGCTGCGTCCGTATTATTCCCGAGGTCTATTCCGTAGAATCGCCGAGGGCTCCCGATTGACTAAAGCCTTGATGTCTTGGCATTGTTACGGCGGCGATCTTTAGACGTTAATAGCACAATAAGGACGCCTTGGCACCGGCTTTGTCTTAGGTTATATGTAATAGGAGCACTGTGAGATCGCCCAGTCCGTGCCACATAACTGACCAAAGGTTCGGAGGGACGTTGCTCATTTTTTGGCATGGAAAAAACGATCGCCGAGGGATCGCGACGAGGAAAGTTGGCAGTAATTTTAACGATATCTTGAACAGTTAAAAAACATTTGACAATTAACCAAACCCTGAAAAACTGCCCTTAACTATACAAGGCCAGTTCCGAAAGTCACTGAAACAGTAGTTACGACATTTTCTTTCCCACCTCCCTATACAATTTAAAAGGCTATTTCGGACTTACCTTCGGTGCAAAGACTAGCAGTTGTGTTAGAGTCGTTCCAATCAATATACAACCCGATTTGATCCCGTAGAGAAGCACAACTTGTTCATTGAGTAGCAATGACAGTGTGAGGCCGACGGCACTTAGTAGCACAACGTTGTAAAGGCACAGACCAATCTGGTGTGAATCATTGAGGGCCTCAATCTTAACCTGAAACGAAAAAACACACATTTGTATAACATAACATGTTTCATTCTTTTTGTTGTTGTAAAATGGAGTTTAACGCCACTTTTATTGTTTTTTATTCATCTCGTGGCCGTTTTAGCACCTCATATAGGATTTCTGGTATTTCACTCACTGCTATTCCTCATAGGTTAACAAAAGAAAGAATACGTGTTTCTCACATAGTCAACGTTGTTTTCTACTACGAACAGCCATCAGAGATATCATTTTATCTTATAACTATAACCAATATCTGTATGATAACATCCCGTATGATATTTTTTATGATATCACATAGTTACTTTTAGAACATGATATAATGTAGTTATTTTTAGAAACTTGCTTTCAGTTAGAAACACCGATTAAAACAAGACAAATATAGGTTATAAGATCAATATAATACATACTCAGTGTATTGTATGAAAAAATATCAAACTCGGTTGTGAGAAACTCGGCAGAGCCTCGACAATTTTCAATTCTCCCAACCTCGTTAGATATTTTTTTTCATATAATACACTAAGTATGTATTATATATTTATCTTGCAATGAAGCCTGTATTTAATGTCAGATCATACCGCTCAGATAACATGAAATGATATCAGACAGGTCAAGTTATTTTAAGAAACAATTTTCATATTCATTTGACCATTTTCTGAAGTCCTTTTTTCCTCAAGGTGCCAAAAATGTTTAAAATGCTAAGGAATTGGACTCGATAACGGGGATATTAATCATCCTTTTCATGTACAAATAATTGGTCTTTATATAGATAATTTGAAAATGAAACCAATACATCAGAACTTCAGAAATGACGTCATTGTTCCTGAAAACCGTCATTATTTCCAACAGGCTCAATTTATTTTGTGATTTATTAGCAAGTTTGTTTTCTCTATTATTCGTTTGTGATTGGAAAAAAAATAATATTTATACGGTTAATTTTTAAAGACAAGAGGACCATGATGGTCCTATATCGCTCACCTTCGTCTCTTTGATTTCTCCCTTAGCAAAATTAAATACTTGAAAGATCATTAAATGATCAATAAATTTTTCAAAGAAAAACATAACTCTATTTCTATGATCGCTGCATAAATTTCTATCCTTTTCTAAACAAGTTTCATGTGACCTGGCCAACATTCTGACCAAGTTTCATAAAGATTGGGCAATATTTGTGGCCTCTAAAAAGAAAAAAGTCATTTAAGCCCCTTTTCCCGTGATATGACATGGATCTTTCCAATTTTAAATAGGGTTCATCCTTGTGACCTAGCCATTATTCTGATCATGTTTCATGAAAATTGAATTGTATTTGTGGCTTCTTGAGCGTAAACAAGAAAATTGTCATTAAGGCCCCTTTTCCAGTGAAATGGCACTGATCCTTCCCATTTTCAATAGGGTTCATCTTTGTGACTTGGTCAACATTCTGACAAAATTTCATAAAGATTGGGCCATATTTGTGGCCTTTAGAGTGTAATCAAGAATATTGTCATTAAGACCCCTTTTCCCGTGATATGGCACGGATCCTTCCCATTTTCAAAAGGATTCATCCTTGTGACCTGACCAACATTCTGACCAAGTTTCATGAAGATTTGGCCATATTTGTGGTCTCTAGAGTGTAAACAAAAAAATGTCATTAAGGCCCCTTTTCCCGTGAAATGGCACGGATCCTTCCCATTTATCGATAGGAATCATCCTTGTGGCTTGGCCAACATTCTGACAAAATTTCATAAAGATTGGGCAATATTTGTGGCCTCTAGAGTGAAAACAAGAAAATTGTCATTAAGGCCCCTTTTCCCGTGATATGACACGGATCCTTCCCATTTTCAAAAGGGTTCATCCTTGTGACCTGGCCAACATTCTGACTAAGTTTCATGAAGATTTAGCCATATTTGTGGCCTTTAGAGTGTAAACAAAAAATTGTTATTAAGGACCCTTTTCCCGTGATATGGCACAGATCCTTCCCATTTTCAATAGGATTAATCCTTGTGACCTGGCCAAAATTCTGACCAAGTTTCATGAAGATTGGGCCATATTTGTGGCCTCTAGAGTGTTAACAAGAAACTTGTCATTATGGCCCCTTTTCCCGTGATATGGCACGTATCCTTCCCATTTTCAATAGGGTTGATCCTTGTGACCTGGCCAACATTCTGACAAAGTTTCATGAAGATGAGGCCATATTTGTGGCCTCTAGAGTGTAAACACTAAGATTGTTGACGCCGGACGACGGACGACGGACGACAGACGACGCACGACGGACGACGGACATTCAATGATCATAAAAGCTCACCTTGAGCACGATGTGCTCAGGTGAGCTTAAAAAAAATAGACGTCGAAATGCAGGAACTCCAGACTTTTTTGTACAAGGGCATAATGATATACCTTTTGCTATTATTCCGTGAATTATGTATGTCAGGCTAGAAGACACGAACAATTACCACAACTGCGTATTATGTTATCGTCTGCATCGTCTGTCTGTCCGTCTGTCTGTCTGTCCGTTAGCAAATTCGTGTCCGGTCCATAACTTTGAAACTATAAGGCATATGGTCTTGAAACTTCACAGGTGTATAGATCTCATAGCGGATTGTGCAGAGCACAAGAACCACAACTCTACCATTTGTAATTTTCGAGTTATTGCCCTTTGTTTGATTCAGATAGCAAATTCGTGTCTGGTCCATAACTTCGAAACTATAAGGCCTATAGTCTTGAAACTTCACAGGTGTATAGATCTCATAGCTAGGGCGTGCACAGCGCAAGAACCACAACTCTACCATTTAAAGTTTTTGAGTTATTCCACTTTGTTTGATTCAGTAAGCAAATTCGTGTCTGGTCCATAACTTTGAAACTATAAGGCCTATGATCTTGACAGAGCTCAAGAACCAATACTCTACCATTTGTAATGTTTGAGTGCTTGTCCTTTGTTTGATTCAGTTAGCAAATTCGTGTCCGGTCCATAACTTTGAAACTATTAGGCCTATAGACTTGAAACTTCACAGGTGTATAGATCTCATAGCTAGGGTGTGAGGAGCCCAAGAACCACAACTTTACCGTTTGTATTTTTTAGTTATTGCCCTTTGTTTGATTCAATTAGCAAATTCGTGTCTGGTCCATAACTTTGAAACTATGAGGCCTATAGTCTTGAAACTTCAGAGATGTATAAATCTCATAGCTAGGGTGTGCAGAGCGCAAGAACCACAACTCTACCATTTATACCATTTATAATTTTTGAGTTATTGTCCTTTGTTTGATTCAGTTACAAATTCGTGTCCGGTCCATAACTTTCAAAATACAAGGACTATGATGTTGAAACTTCACATGTATGTAGAACTCATAGCTAGGGTGTTTGATTACATTATCTCAATCTGATTGATTTTGTGAATATTTAGTAGTTCTATAGTGTTTGCTAGAAAATACATCCTAAGGATCATAAAAAAGTTCAAAACATCACCCATTTATTTCTGAGCTTCGAGCGTATAATGCCACGCCCAGCGTTGCTCTTGTTTGTTATATATCGCTTATTCTTTTTTTGTGATACGCTTAACAACATCGTGAAATTGACACTCATTCCGATCAAAATCATTCTTAATCATTCACTCCTTTCATTCATGCGAACCACTCCCTATAAATCGACCAAAAACGCTCCGAAATAATATGAAAAATATCTCGATATCGTTCAAAACGATCAATATTAAATTCAGATTGATCTAATTATTCTACGACTTTATTGGGATGTTAAAATTTTTAAGTGTCTGATTGGTCCAAGAAGGCACACAAACAGAAAAGTATGAATATTTTATTAAGCGGATGTAATATATATCGATAATATTGTTCATCTTGAACAAAATTAGCGATATAAGATTTTATCCCTCTAACTCGCTCCACACACTCCTTCAATTTCATTCCAAAATCATTCCAAAACTTTGTAGACAAGCTGAAGTTACGAGGGTTAGGTTTCCAACCTACGATTTAAAGTATGCGGTTATTCATGTCGACCATATATAGAAGTAAATAAAAGCTGATTTAACTCAGTGCAACGATCGGTTACATTGGCTCCGCCCTGCCAAGACAATAATCATGGATTGTAACTCAGTTCGAGATTAAAAAAAAATGTCGTTACGCTCAACCAAAATGTGCGTTGACCGATGAAAACACCTATTTATGGGGTGTTGACTGTTGAACTGTTGAAATCTTCCGACATTTCGTTTCATTACTTTCGTTAATACAATGTTCATACAGGACGGTTTACGTAGCTGACAAGAAAATGTGGTTCGATCCCCGACGGCGGCACTCATTCTTTTTTACTTTTTGTCTCGCACCAATAGGTTGATAATCGTATACCTATGTGAGAAAGGAGCTTGAGGCTAGGAAAGAATGTGATGGTAGTACTGGTGACAGAAATACCAGAAATCCATTGTTAGGTGCTCCAGCCGCCGCGATATAACTGAAAAAAATGTTGAAAGCGACGTAAAACTCTATTCAATCAATCAATCTGATGTTTCCTTAGCTGGCAGTTCTTTCTCTAAAATGTACTTCATTCTTGTGGTAACTTATCAATCACATACGATCTAATTGTTTCAGGCGCTTGATATATATCTAGTAAATAGTCTTGCATGTGTCACGCGTAAATCAAGGTCACCGTCAGGAATAAATAGGATCTTTTTTATGGATTTTGTCTGGTATATATAGGATATTTCATGATATTTTGGTTTAAGACAAGTTGGTCTTCACAGAGTCTGGAATAAAAATGTTATTAA
The DNA here is from genome assembly GCA_948146395.1 of Fragum whitleyi. NCBI lineage: Eukaryota > Metazoa > Mollusca > Bivalvia > Cardiida > Cardiidae > Fragum > Fragum whitleyi. Next base: position 46,284,663 of record OX411556.1, read on the forward strand.
GCGAGCCTTGGTGAGCTTAATAACTTTTCTTTTCTAGACGTCTATAACTTTTCTATTCTAGACGACTATAACAATTCTAGACGACTATAACTTTTCTATTCTAGACGAGGTTAAGATCAGCTTGTCTCAAACAAAATCGAATAACGGATTCTTTCTCTTACATAAACACCAGTTTTGTACGTTAAACCAATTATTGAAACGCCCGGATGGTTGAAATATCACAATATCTTGCGATAGATAAAGTCGTGTAGACGTCATTTAGAATGTGATACTAAAAGTATCTTAGACAAGGGTTTATCTTGAAATGGAGCCTGTTTTGACCTGATATAACCTCTCTGATAACAAAAATGATATCAGACAGCCCAATTTTAGAAACATTTTGCATACACTTTCACCTGAATTTTCTTCGATTTTTGTAGGGTTTATTATACTCAACCGCTAATAAACGGCTACATGATAGATAAAATAACGTGTAAGAATCTCAAAATATCAATGTTATCTGGTCTCGGCTGCGGGAAATTCTCTAAACCTCGACCAGATAACATTGATACTTTAAGACACTTACATATTATTCTCTATATCTCTTATGGCTGTTCGTTATAGAAACACGGGCAGGTATGCGATAAAAACTGAACTTGATAAAGTCAAAAATAGAAATGTTATAAAATGAAAATTAAAAGAAAATCAACGATGGGTGACCCAAACACCGTAGCAACAGCTGTAGTTACGATGTTTGGGTAACCTATTTTCAAAACTGTTTGAAACAAAATAGTGAAACATGAAGTTTAATAGCGGAAACCTATCTAAATTTATTATAACTTAATTAATTGTGACATTTATAAGAAAAAGATATTTGATAACATAAGATAATTGGTAGAACACGACAATATCTAGAAACGAGAATTGATTAATACGAAAAAATAATAGTACACGACAATATGTGAAATACGAATATTGGAATGATACAGCAATTGATATATACTTCATGGAAGTGCGATTTGTTAGAAAAAGAAAATTTGATAAAATACAACAATTGATCAAATAAGACAACTTTGAACCTTGGTAAAGGGTAGATACTTGTACGACAAATGATATAAAGCGACGATTGAAAAAAAGATACGTGACAAATGATAGACTACGGCAAAAGATATGATAGGATTCGATACAAAAGACAACTTATTATAGATGACCATTGACTGAATACGAAAATTGATAGGATAGGACAAGTAATATAACACGACAACTTGTACGACGATTGGTAGATACAGCAGGCGACAGAGTACGACATTTGATACAGGTAGATACATAGAAATAACAGCAACTGCTTGTCTTTGGCATTTAAGTTAAACGTGTCCTAAGATAATCGAATAGGAGAAAGAAATGAAACCTTTATCTGATCTGGAGCATACATCGGCATGTCAATCAAGATGCACATTAGCGCCTGATACGCTTCGCATGTCTTAGTCAACTTATTCAGTGTTATGTTAAGGCAAAAGCCTCCGTGGACTATGGTAGCACTTTAATAATATATGATTATTTGACCTGCTTTTAAAGATTATAAAAAATCAGTTGTTTTCGAATAACAAACTACACGTCTTTTTACTTACTTTCCTGGTTTCCCATGCAAGAAAGGCACCAAACGTCAAAAGAGCGCCCTCTATCACATACAGGATCCAGCTGAAGTAGACCGAGTAATCCGAATGACAAATTCGCACGAATGGGTGAACCTCGGCATCGTTCCCTATCATATATACCTGGAAAAGATAATTTGCATTGAAATTAAGATTGATATTTTATCAATACCGTAAAAAATCTGACAGAGCCCAATGAACCAATAAAACCCCACCCTTGCTTTCGGAGGTTGAAATCGACCATTTTTTCTGTGATTTTACAAAATTGTGAAATCCCTAATAAAAGCCGATTAGCACAAATCAATGTTCAAAAAAATTAACAGAGGTTTTATGCACATTTTTCAAAATCTAATGTTAACCTTTTGCGCGGATTACACTGTATATTTGTTTTTGGATATTTTTCCTTCGTCTTAACAAATATTGATAGCTCAGCGCGAAATAGTTGTAACTGCCTATATGTTTAAAGGAAGTTACATCTGTTTTGCACTAGGGCATCGATATCTAGCGTAGCCCCTAATTATAAACCATCCCTTTGTTATGGAAATGTGATTATTGCTATAGTACTCCGAGAAAACTTAGAGCTTTTATTGTATATTTGATCCGTTCTCCAGGAAATCCTGCATAAATGTCAATAAAATTCACAAAAGACATAAAACCCCAATGCTAAAAGAAAGCAATATTTGTTATTCGTAAAACAATAAATAGATGCTGTTTCCCAAAACATGTCTTTCAATTTGTCCCAAAAACCGAATTTTAAGGGCACTTAAAGTAATTAAGAGAGAAAACTTTGAGAAAAAGAGAAAGTGCTTGTTATAAAAATTTCTCCATTTTTCTCAATGTTTTCCTCAAAAATTTGCAGTTTATTTTAAATTTCAACACACTTTTTTTAAAACTGAGTAAGTCTAAAATGTTTTTGTAGTATCTTGCTTAGACAGATAACATTACAAAGTGCCGTCATTTAGGCAGGTTTTCCTAGAGAACTGGGGCCCGTTGTACCAAAGTTCATACGATAAAAAATGATCTTACATCAAAATCAAAAATCTTACTTGGTGTTTTTCATCCATTGTTAGAAGAATCTGACTTGCAAAAGATGATACATGGCAGAATTCAATATCTAGTTACTTTCGTAGAAGCAACTTAAATTTTTGACTTACGCGAAAATGATCGTAAGATGTTTAGTAAAGCGGGCCCCTGATCACGAATATTTTCTAAATATGAGTCCCGAAAACGGGTACTAAGGCTGGGATATCGAGTGCTTGTTAGTGGAGCAAAGATCGGAGTATGAAAAAGGTACATGAGCTGTAAAAATGGCAAGAAAAGTATTCTCCCTTGGCAGTACAGGTTGTTCTTTTGATAGTGACTGTAAATAAAAAAAACTCACATTTTGTCTCAATTTTTGCATTAAGAAATAAATGACACCCCAGATGAAGTCACACCATAAGTGCGACTCTTTGCAGATGATTGCCTCCTTTAACCGAACCATTAAGAAAAATGAAGACCATACTAAACTTTAAAATGACTTAAAAACCTAAAAGCATGGGCAGAAAAATGGAGAATGAGATTCAATGCCAAAAAGTGCTGTATAATGTCAATTAATCAGAAATCATCTATTATATTTGAACAAAATAATCACACGCTTTGCGAAGTACAGGACAACCCATACCTCGAACTACTAATCTCTAAAGATCTAAAATGGAACATGCTAAATAGTCCTAAACAAAACCAACTCTATTCTTGGTTGCTAAAAGGAAATATAAAGAAAGTACCAGAACCATGCAGGAAAACTAGTAAGATCCATCATGTCATATGGAGCAACTATCTGGGTAAGGGACCCTTACCGACAATCAGGCATAGATTAGCTAGAGAAGATCCTAAACAAAGCGACATAATTCATCAAAAACGACTTTAGAACTGGTGAGTTAGGAACTATCCATCGCTTTGAAAGAGAACTGGTACTTGAGCCCCTTGAAGAAAGAAGAAAAAATCCGCGACTTGTTCGAATGTACAAGGTGGTTGAGGGGTCAGTACCGTCACTGCTTGCATCAAATTCATCACATTCCAAAAGGCTTAAAGGTCAATTAGAACAAAGAAATACACTAAACACATCAGCACAAACATAGTCGAAAAATATGTTTGAAACAACACAAAAAGTCTAGTCATATCCGCATAAAAAACACAAAAATACAAGCACTCATTCTTCGTAGACACCTCTATACAGTGGAATCACCTGCCAAATGCAACTTTGCATGCAGGCTCGTTATCGGCCATTAAGACGGCCTTCAAATCGGCCAATCATAAGGCAACACACACTTAGTTGTATTATTGATCTAAAATGACCTGGCACTCATTAAATATTCATTTTGACCCCTATTGATAGTCGGTAAATATGTTTCTTTATATAGACTTACACTCGCGAAGTTAAGATGAAAAATATGTATCACAACTCAGAGTACATACGGAAATTTAGCGGTGGTGGTAAGGATGCTTTCCCATTATCAGGAGGTCACGAGTTCAAGCCGGACAATGACCTGAAATATTTCTATTTCTTTTTAGGGTAACACTTTTTTAAGTACCTATTTTGATACTTTTGATATTTTTAACAGTGTTGCAATAGACTATTGATATTCGGCACATTTTTTCCGCCAAACTCAATTTGACCATTGCAAAGTCCTGTCTGTAAATCATGTAAACTACTGAAAATAATTATGAATTTTGAAATATATCTAGATTTATATTTAAGAAATGGAGAGTCACTTTTTGAAATTTTTGACGGTATGAAATTAAATCATATACGGGGTTTGAACACGTCAATCGAAAACCTGTTTGAGTGTGATTTGGTTATTAACGTCAAAAACTCTGTTCTCTTCATATCTTATAATTCAATATCATGAAACAAATAAGATCTTTATTAGCACTACTATTTGGTACAAGCTTACTTACAACTTATAATGTAGGTTTTCCTTTCATTGAGGTATGAAGCAAAACTTGCTCTCGATCAGAATACAATAATCTTGGTTGGTGCAAATAACAAAAGTTGAATGAAGAATTAAAAATATTAATCGTAACTGACCAAAAAAACTAATTACAAAATAATAATAAGAAAATAAAAAAAAACGAAAAGAAATCAATATATTAGTCAATGATTAAAACATATGTTTCTGTCGGGAATTGAACACGACCCAACAACTTGTCGGTATACGGGGAAGCGTCTGTAACCACTGTACTACCGCGACTTTTTAAAGGAGTCGTGAAATAATATAACAAAATAAGTAAAACGGTGAAATGAAATTGAGTTACGCTGCGGGAATACACGAGCACTGACGGAAGTTAATGAGTGCCAGGTCATTTTAGATAAATAATACGTAATAGGATTCTACAATGTACACATTCAGATACAGATAAAGTTAATAGAATAACCAGGTTTTTTTAGTAAGTTCGATTAATATTTCAATTCGTTAACAACAAGAGTTATATTTGTACTTGTGAAATATAGCTTTTGTTGTTCATTCAATGAAATATAACTCGATCCGACTCTGAAACAAACGATTATCCTCCTACCTCTTTTTCAAGTTCCTGTATGGCAATTTGTTGCGGAGATATGATTTCCCAGATGATTAAAACTGCTGACACAGCACTCACCAAACCACCAATAATAGCCAATAGTTGATAGTCTTTAATTGTCTGAATTTGTAGAAAAAAGAAAACATAACGATACCAAAACACCTTCTACAATAAAGAACATCGTGAAATTTACAAGGTGAATGATTTTCGAATGATTTCGGAATGAAATTGAATGAGTGTGTGGAGCGAGTTTAGAGTGAAATTAATGGGAGTTAATCCAATACTAGTATCGCAGGTTTTTGTTCAGGGTGAACAAAATTAGCGATATTGATTACCTCCCTTTAAAAATTTTGCACATTTCTTCTATAGATAGCTTCCTATTTCTTCAAGATCTAATCAGACGCTACAATTTCAATTAATTTAGTGAAATCGCGATTTTTTCCAAGCAATTTTTATTTTAAACGAAGTTGTTATATGTTTTTCATTGAGTTTGGAGCGTTTTTGAATGGTTTGAGTGCGTGTTTGGAATGAATGAATGAATGGGGCGCTGAGTGAGCGATTTAGAATGGTTTTGATTGAGATGAATGTAAATTTAACGATGTAACTAACTGTACCTGAAGTAGCTTATGGTTTAGGGGCATTGTGCTTAATTGTGCTTAATTGTCTGTGAATGAAATAAAAATTTTATAACATGAAAACACAATAATCGCCTCATGGTCAAACTTCTGTAGCATATGCCCATATGAGCGACGCCGCCAGCGTCACTGACACTATTTCATGAATGTCATACACGTAAACAACAACGTGAAATTGACAAGACGCGTGATTTTGAACTGAATAAGGAGTGGAATTGAATGAGAGTGTAGACAGAGTTTTGAATGCATTGGAAAGGAAGTCACGCAATTTAGATAATTTCGTCGAAATTGTACGAAATGATTTTATTTCATCATCTTCGTTTTAAGAATTCTACATACTTTTCTATTTTTGTGTCTTTCAAATAGTTCAATCACATGCTTATAAAACCAAACAAGCAAATAAAATAATATAATGATTTATAGGTGATTTGAATAAAAACAAAAAGTGGTCGTTTTGAACAATTTCAAAGTGTTTTTGAATGATTTCGAAGGGTTTTTTTAATGGTGGTAGTGAGTGTTTGGAATGAAGGGTGAGCTCAGCGAGTGATATGGAATGGTTTTGATCAAAATGAGTGCCAATTTCACGATGTTATTAACTATACAACCAAGATGTTTTTTAAAAAAAGTACCCATACCCTTCGAAGCAATTTTTTGTTGGTGAAAATCCTGTATACTCGCCATGTCTTTGAGAATAGAGATCCGAACACGGTTGTAAAGCCGATCGAAAAACAAAATACTTGAGCCTGAAACAAACAAATATGTCTGAGACGGACCGTGGAATTCCAAACATTTTTATATGCTTGTGGAAGAGATACAATTAACTTTTTGATCAAAAGTTGAAAATATTATTAACCTGCAAAGTCAAACTACTAATCCGTAGCATAGATAAGAATCTCATAAGAATACAGGCTGATCTGGGTCTTCACGTAGCGCGCCTTTGAAATATGGTGGTATACAATTGAAGGCACGTAGATCCTAGGAGGCCATGCAAAATCTTAATTACTGATGATGATGCTGAAATAATTTCATTTTAGCTTTGATGTGTCCATAAATAAAGTCTAATGGAGGAGTAGTATGCAAAGGGTAAAATCCGTGAGCGGAGCCCTAGTATTTTGATTTTGCACCAATCTCATTTAAATCATTACTACGAAATCACTTCGCTCCCGCTTCGTTACAGGCAGGGGCGTTGCGGTAGGCAATATGGTGGATCTGAATTTAATGAGATTGGCTTTGCATATAACTCCTTCCCCATCTGACTTTATTCATTGTCACATCAACGCGAAAATGAAATTATTTCCATTATAACACGATCACAATTCCAATAGAAGTTTTATTATCCTTTTCTGGGTGCAAAGTAGTTTTACAACATTTATTCTGGATGCAAAATCAATGAACAAGTAATGATATTAACGTTAAAGTTTTAAGAATTTCTAACAAAGCGAAGTTCGACATTTTGCAAGTGGGTATATGACGTCAAAAGCAGCTACGTTTCAGCACAAGATGACATTTAGTATAACAATAATGCGGAGCTATCTATGTACACAGAGAAACACATGACAAATGATATCTTTTTTATGTATTTATTACATTTTTTTCGAATGAAGTTCTATGTAATTTCTTCTTATTCAATATTATGCGTTTTACGCCATCGTATTTTAATTAAGAATATTTGATTTTTTGATCGACGTAACTGAACATAAGAAATTAGGAATAGGTTTTGTCTCCATTTCATGGTGGTATAAAACTAAAAACCTCATTACGCTCGCAGATTCTTACAATATATTTAGGCTATAACGTTCATACCTCTCTGTATATAAAAATGAAAGTAAAAAGGAAATCATCTTCGTCTTGAGGCTTCTTGTTTGGAACCATACTTTATGTGCGCTCATAAAAACACTCGTGTTCTCAAAATTTGCTTCATTGTGGTATCAAGCAACATATACATGTAAGCCAAGAGAAAAAAATGGTTTGAGCGAAAAAACTGATTACAAAATTAAGATAACATAAAATAATGAATCTAACCTTACAAACCACGCCTGCATTCGTCTCTGAAGTCTTCAGAAAGATGGTACTATAACTGATAACGCAGCCGAGTAGCAAGATGTTGTTGATGTTTGGGGACGAAAGCTTTACTATCCTGAAACAAAAAAGAGTAATATATAGAAGATATTGAACAAGGGCTTAGCTCCCATTACGCACATAACGCAATTACGTAATACAATTAAATCCTCTTTCGAAAAATCTCGTTGATAAATGATCATAACATCGAAACTACAGCTTATCCAAGCTGTAGTTACGAAGTTTTGATTATTCACCAACGCTCAAATCATAGAAAAGGGGAGCGGGTGGAGGATATTCATAGTTTGCCACAGTCCACATGTCGCCTTTATCCTATAAACATATAGGTAGTTACAACTGTTTCGCGCTGAGCCATCGATATATTCTATGTTGGTCGCCATCTGAGTGCGTATCAATTTCAAAATCCTAGTTACGCCTGTGTTGAATGAGTGGTCATTGAATAACGAATTTATTAAACGAGCCATTTATAAACAGATAAAAACGAGGCTGCGTCAGATCAGATTGGTATGGAAAAAGTACTTATCCAATGAATAAAGTGATACAGAAATTGTGTTGATTGTTGAGATGAGCATTTTGCAAAGTACTAACTTTCAATGGGAGTCTCATATTGACGCCATTACCGTGCGCCGGTGCCAAATTACTAGTTTTAGATTATTGTTACTACGGGTGACCAACAAATGTAGTTTAGATTGCATCCTTATTTACATGATAAACAGAAAAATGTCCCAAATTGTTAACAGTGTAGTTTTCATTTCGAAATCTGTAAAATCAAGATTTCCGTAATGGAAGTCTACGTTTTTTTTCATTCCCCCTCGTACAGCTCTTTCCAGATAGGCCTACTACTGTTCTATAGGATATAAAGAGAATATTTTTTAGTTCATCGCCATATGAATCTTAAAACGTTATCTCATCTTTAACAAATATAATTCTGCTGAGGCATTCATAGGTTAACCATGCTTTTCGAATATTTATAAACATACTTTCGACGAGTTAATATAGAAAATTTGGACTAACGAATTTTTTTGCTGTCACGGTCTCTGACTATACTGAAAGATCAATGAAACGCAAAACTACTAGCATTTTTACCATCCATAGTTAGACATCGGTAAACGTCATATTTCGTAGAGTAAAGGTACAGCTTTCGAAACCGACTTTATCATATAGAAACTAAAATTGAAACGACAAAAAGTATTTAATATCGATAGGGAAAACGTGTTTTTCATAACGAGTTTCTTTACTCTCTCAGTATAAAGGTGATTATATTTGTACCGTTACCGGTACCGTTATCTCACGCTTTTTAAATTTCAGTTCAGTCCACCCCCACTCCAAGCTATACCATGATTTCCCGCGTTTTCGAATACCTCGGTTGGACTATAGTTACATATTCCAATGAATACGAAATTTTTACAAGTTAAGATCATCAAGCAACAAGGCTCAAATATTGCCAGATTGAGCCGTGTCATTAAAGAATTTGTATAAAAGCAGTGCTTAGTATACAAATGTATAGATAGATGTCTGTGTGGTATTCTGCGTAAGTAATGAACTGGCAGGGCGGGGCTTAACTGTGACGTAATTTGGAGAGTTTACTCTTCAGTAGTTTGGGTTCTTTCAAATTTTAGTCGGTAATCATCGTTAACGCACGCAAATAACTGTATCCTAAAACCTAAAGTATTCACGTGCTTTGAGAGAGTGAACACATTTCATCGTTTGGTTACCAAGGCCTCGTAACTTCATTCACGTGCTTTGAGAGAGTGAACACATTTCATCGATTGGTTACCATGGCCTCGTAAGTTCACCTTGATTAAGCTGAAGTTACGAGGATTTCGTTACCAATCCACGGTTTAAGGTCTCGAGTTATTTATGTCGACTTTCTTTAGAAGTAGGTTATTTTTTGATAGAAGCCGATTTTCCCTAACCTTAGGTGCAACGATTCGTTACTTAGGCTCCGCCCTGCCAGGGCATCAATCATGGATAAAACCTCTTTTTTGTAGGTTTATATTGATAAATACAATTATGACTTAGATAAATGTTCTTATTGTAATATAATCATTAAAACCATTCCCTACTTGTTGTGTCTATGGTGGATATTAAATCCAAATAAACCAAACGCTATACAGATTCCAATCGAGGCTATGGTTGCCATGGTGATGTATAAATAGTCAGGTATCAGAACTTCTTCTGTGACGACATAAGTGGAGTCACGTGGTATATTCCCGCCTGAAAGAAATCGGTGACATTTAATCGTCAGTCCTCAAAGGCATGCTATGTTTAGATTGTACAGTATTTCAAAGGAAAATATTCTCTTTTTTTGAAAAACGTTCGTCTCTGTTCGTGTTTTTCAATGGTTTGTTCCCATTTTCGAAAACGACGATCCTAAGGACCGTACAAACATTTTGTGAAAAGTAAGTTCAAGAATTGACTTGAGTTCTAATTTGAAGATAGAACAATTAGTTATTAATAAAATCGCGTGCGTTTTCATGAGAAACAAATATTGGTCGTAAGATAATAGAACCCGTACAAGGAAACAATAGCAATAGACTAGCCCCCTACCTTTCCAAACCAATGCTCCAGGTATCCATTCTATAACCGCAGGTTCTTTATCAGGCCGATATATGCCAACAGAATGGGCAGTTCCATCTAAAAACATGAAAGGATATTTGTCATCAATATTATTTAGGAGTAATAAAAATATAAAAAATAAATCAGTTACATTTTCATAAGGTAAATCTACGATTTCAAGAGATACTGTGAGCATCTTCAAAAGTTATTTTTATCATTAGTAACTCGATGAGTTCATATACACGTACTATTATTTATATTGGGATCAAACATGTTTAGTTAATTTCTAGGGTAAAAATTGCAACTAAACAATTATAAGCAATTCAATTATGATAACAATGACGAAATTTATGACGCACCACAATTCGCTAGCAATCTTTAAGGAAAAAGACACGAGTCACGCCGAGATCAATATTTTTCCTTAAGTGTGGACTAGATCTACCTTAAGCCGCCACCATAGCGCAGTTGGTTAGGCATAAGACTTCCAATCTGGAAGTCGTGGGTTCGATCCCCGGTGGCGGCAAATATCCTGTCCGACGTTTGTCTCTCACCAATGGGTAGATAGTCGTAAACCTATGTGAGATAGCAGTCGGAGGCTAGGAAAGGGTGTAATGGTAGTACAGTTGAAAGAAATACAAGGAATCCATTGTTAGGTGCTCCGACCGCCGCGATAGAACTGCGATATTGTTGAAAGCGGCGTAAAACCCATTCAATCAAACAAACATAGATCTACCTTAAATTAATCTTCCATTACGCACAGTACGCAAGTGCGTAATATAAATTAATCGTTAATGAATTATCAAAATATCGTTACTACAGCTTAAACAAGCTGTAGTAACGGTATTTTTATTATTCATCAACGCTCAAATCACAAGTCACAATTTACATATCGCCTTTTTCCCAGAGGATCCACAGCTTCTTTGGTGGTCGCCTTCTGAGTGCGTAAAAAAATTCTACATTCAATGATCGTACATTCAAGTTTTGAAGGAAAATAATTTAATCATCGGAAATTGTCAGAATAACTTGTTTACCGTTACATTTGCAAATAATTCGACAGTTACAGAGGGTGAAAAAGTAAATGTAGCCAACCCTGAATGCGTTGTATTTCCGTTATCAAATTCGGATCCGACCCCTCGCCGAATGCAATCTTCCCAGAAACTCCAGTCATTTGAACTCGCTCCATGCACGAGAATATTACGCGATTAATGTCGTCATCAATGTACGTAAACTGGTCCAGTGTCTTTTGGTGACCTGTTACGATGAAAATGTTAAGCACTATTTTTTTGGCTTTTGTAAACTATATCACAGGGTTTAACGTGCCACGCCGACACCAGATGGTTCGTGGACACCTGATCGATTTTTTCGATACGGAACTAATGGTGGAGCAAGTTTTGGACGGATTTGTAAACCGAAATAATCCTTTTCATTTCAAATTTTAGTATTCCTGTCGAGATAAATGGTTCTTCGTTTAGGAAAAAAAGGTAGAGTGTAGCAACTAAGGAAAATGAGCAAGTTCTAGCCCTAGGAGTGAGTGACTAAGCTTGCTTTGTAGGTTTGTCACAATTTTTTTGGTCAAAACCCTGACTTTTCTTCATTGATTGTGTTTACCTAAGAGCATTAATGTATCCTTTACACGCATACTTAATTTCTCGACGAAAGGTCCACATTAAGCGAAGATATTCATACTTTAATGTGCCTGGGTAGAGGAAAATATGATAACAAGACACTCCCTGATTTTTTAGCGATTGAAAATCGACACCAGAGTTAAAAGAAGTTGTGATAACTCGACACCTAACTTTAAATCATCTATTTTCATCTATTTGTATCATAAATGAAACGCTAAAGGACATTGAATCTCGTGAAATCGTATTTCCCTTTCTTTACCAATATCGCTTTTGTAGCGTTTTTAGTTCACCTGAGCACATTGAGCTCAAGTTGAGCTTTTGTGATCATTGAATGTCCGTCGTCAACAATTTAAGTGTTTACACTCTAGAGCCCTCAAATATGGTCCAATCTTCATGAAACTTGGTCAGAATGTTGGTCAGGTAACAAGGATGAACCCTATCGAAAATGGGAGGGATCCATTCCAAATTACAGGAAAGGGGCCTTTTTGACAATTTCCATGTTTACACTCTAGAGACCACAATTATGGTCCAATCTTCATGAAACTTTGTCAGAATGTTGGTCAAGTCTCAAGGATGTGACCCTTTTGAAAATGGGAATGATCCATGCCATATCACAAGAAAAGGGGCCTTATTGACAATTTTCTTGTTCACACTAGAGGCCACAAATATGGCCTAATCTTCATGAAACTTTGTCTGAATGTTGGCCAAGTCACAAGGATAAACCCTATTGAAAATGGGAAAAATCCATGCTATATCACAGGAAATGGGGCCTTTTTGACAATTTTCTTGTTGACACTGTAGAGGCCACACATATGGTCTAATCATCATGAAACTTTGTCAGAATTTTGGCCAGGTCACAAGGATGAACCCTATTAAAAATAGGAATGATCCATGACATATCATGGGAAAAAGGGGCATTAATGACAATTTTCTTGTTTATGCTCTTTAGGCCAGAAATTATTTCCTAAATTAAATCTGCCTATTTTATTGATGTGATGTCACAGGGATAAAATAGACTCAGGTGAGCGATCTAGGACCACCATGGTCCTCTTGTCATTTGTTCTGTTACTGTTACATGTATATTCATTTGTGTCTAAAAAGGCGTCGGAATGAGGAAATAATTCGGTTGACCTAGATATCATATTAACAGCTTGCCTACGCGTATGAAAAGTTGGTCCTACGATGTTATTATAGAATACATTTCATCAGAGGATGGTCTTTAATATCGGAGTTTAATCGCATTAGATCTACGTCGATGTGTTTACAGTCAGGTGACATTTTCAGGTTTTTAAGGAGACTCTCAGAACTTTGAAAATAATGCTTTTTTCTTTTAAATTTCTTATTTTTCGAAAAAAAAAAAAAAAAAAAAAACACACACACACAAAACGTTCCTTTGGTGACCCTCTTCTGAAAATGTTAAAGGAATTTGGAAATTACCCTAAATAAGGAAGTGTCAGGGTGGGGCTTATTCTCACTATGAAATGTTTGAAAATATTCCGTTCCCCCAACCCAATGGCCAAATTTTAATGAAATTTAGCATGAAGTTCCTTGGGTGACCCTCTTCTTAAGTTATTCTAGAAATTTTTATTTATCCCTAAGTATGGGTGTTGTAGGCCGTGGCTTTTTTTATTTAAAATCTTTTAAATTCTTATCCTCCTAAACCGTGGGCCTCATTTCAGTGAACCTTGTGTGACTCTCTTCTAAAGTTGTTCAAGAAATTTGGATTTACCCCCAAATATGGGCGTGACAGGGCATAAATGTTGATATGATCAAGACGAAAGTCTCGAAAAAAGTGGTTTGCTGCTCTGCGATACGTGTGATGCGACCACGGACGATTGTGCTACGGCTGATTTTTAATTCATAATAATGATACGGATCAACAAGGATAAATACGGGACACAGCTACTAATAAATACTACCATTTACCGATATGATTCCATACTCAAATCGTTATTCTTTCTACAGCCTTAGTATATCAATCTACATTACAAGAACAAACATTTGAAATTTTCAGTCAACTTTCAAAAATCAACATTCTGTGGTAAGTCAATACCAATAAATAGAAAATTGACGACTCGCCATAATCAAAGCGCTAAAAGAGGCAAAGTTACATTTGAAGGCATGCACTCTAATTTTTTTTTCTTTTTAGCAAGGCTTTTTTAGGCGAGGGAAACCAAGGGTTCCATTTACCTTTAGTGATCGTAAGCCACATTTCGATCTCACTTTAAAGGTAAAATGTCATACGGTATGCTCACTATATACCACTGAGTCCGTGTTCATATAAAAAAGCTATATATCTTTAACACAACAGTGATAATGGCAGTGATAAGTAAGAAAATATCTGGTATACATGATAAGGACAGGATGAATAATTAAGGTTATAATCCAGAAAATTGACCTCGTGTGTTGTTTCGTCTATTCAGTTCCCTCGCATTCAGTACTATCAGTACTTTGATTTTATAACAGCGTAGTGATATGTAAGCACTGTGTTGAACACACAAAGCACTTTGTGTCGCACAAAGGTTGATGACGTGTACTACACCTATTTTTTATGCGCGCATGTGCACAAAATAGCTACTTAGTACACATGTTGTATGGTTTTTGCCTCGATTTTCTTTTTCATAGGCGATTTCCAGGATACAGGGTTATTTCCTAAACCAGGCCAAAAACTGCTCGCGGTGAGCGTTTTCGTATCCTGAATGCAAGGCAGCTTTTGATTGTCCTTTGATGAAATGTACTCTATAATGACGCAGTGTGACCAACATGTCATACACGTAGGTAAGCTGAAAATATGCTGTTTAGGTCAACCGCTTTTATTTTTTTCTCATTCAGACGAAAAGGAATATACTCGTAACAGTAACAGGACGCACGAAAACGATATATACCTGATATTGGGGAGGAAGGGGATATACGATTTCACGAAATTCCACGTCCTATGAGCGTTTCAAACATCGCAATTATGAATACAAATATTCAAACGGAGTTGGCCAACTTAGTCGAATGTATGATGGGCAGAACGGTAAAAATAAGTGCTATAATTTACGGTATTGGTTTGAATATGCTACTAAATTAATCATCGAGCCTTTATAAGCTGAAATGTACATAAACTTCTCCCTAAACGGTTTGTACACGAGCGTTTAGGGGGGAATATGGATGATTCAAAGTTAGGTGTCGAGTTATCACAACTTCTATTAACTCTGGTGTCGATTTCCAATCGCAAAACATACAGGGGGTGTCTTGTTATCATTTTTTCCTCTACCGAGGCCCTTAAAAGTACGAATATTTTCGCTTAATGTGGATCTTTCGTCGAGAAATTTGGTATGGGTGTAGAGGATACATACATGCTCTTAGACACACTCAACCAATGAAGAAGAGCCTGGTTGTTTATCAAAAAAATAATGACAAACCTAAAAAACAGGTAAAGTCACTCACTCCTAGGGCTAGAACTCGCTCATTTTCCTTAGTTGTTACACCTTCCTTTATTTCCTAAAAGAAGAATTATTTATCGCGACAGTGATACTAAAATTTGAAATGAAAATGATTATTTCGGTTTACAAATCCGTCAAAAACCTGCTCCATCGTTATTTCCGTTACGAAAAAATCGATCAGGTGCCCACGAACCATCTGGTGTCGGCGTGGCACGTTATACCCTGTGTATATAATAACCGATAGCTTGATGCAAAAGAAGCCAGCTTAGATTATAGTGAATACATAGAAAACGACAATCTGACTTTGTTACATTACTCTTTCCCGACGGCTTTTATCCAAGATTTTTTTCGTGGGAATATGTTTAGACAATCCGATCTTAACCAAGTCTAGAATAGAAATGCTATTTAGGGAATCTAGTTTAGAGTAAATAGATCTAACACATAAACAATTATTACAACTATGTGCCTTTGGTTGCGATTTTGGCTCCCATTTAAAAAATGCCTACATGACGTCATGATGACGACATTTTCAACGTCATCTACAAATGTATAAGGCAAGGATAGCTCTGGCTTTAGAAAACAAGGACAGGTTATAAATGTTAGAAAAATAAATGTATGCGTATATTAATATAGTAAATATAGGCTAAAGCATATTTCATGGCATTTTGAGACTGAATATAGCCGAGTCTAAGATTATTCCAATCGGGAACCTGCGACGATGGACATCGGGATTAATCATTCGGAGCATCATTCGGCCATTTCCGTAAACTGCAACAGACCTCGGATGTATGTAAGGCGGATGGGTATGCAACAAAATCTTTCATTTTGTTAGGCGGAACAGTGTAAGAAAAAATAACACTGTAGATTTATATCTTTTACAGTAAATAACGGCTGAAAAATCTTAATTTTTGAGAATGACGAATCATTCTAGAAGAATCTAAATATATAAAAATAAGTATACGATGGTTTTCACGTCAGTGACTTAAACCAGTAGCATTGACGAGGTCGTATGTTTTCAGTCAATGTTTCAAGTGCTAACGACATTTTAACTGACGTCATCGCGTTTTTCCAAGGGTTTCCCGTGAATTTTAAAAATAGTCCGCCTATGTACATCCGAGGTTGATCGTGAGATTGGCCGAGTGGTGTCCCGACTGAAGAATTAATAAGGGTACAGGCATGAAAGCGCGTCATTTCGCACGTGGGTTTATATGACGTCACAATCATCAAGAAGACGTTTAAGATTAAGAGGATATTGAATGAGTGGTCAGGGAATAACGAATTAATTAAACGAGTCATATATAAATAGATAAAAAAGAGGCTGTGTCGAGTTCAATTAATTCAGTATTTTATGAGCACAAATTTTATAATCTATTTATAATATTCCCCAAATTTATGCGAAAAAACGTCAAAAATCTTGAAATTCAACATTTCCATTTTCCGCGAAACTCATAACGCCATTTGAAACTGACGTCACAATATTTACATTATGACGTCATGTAATATTCAAGATATTCACGGGGTTATTTCACTCCCGCGACGTAAGCCATGCTATAAAACAAAATTAATGAACGACTAAAACTAATCATACTGGTAATCATAATTTGACCACTTACAGCTTCATTGCATTTTGTAGTTAAATCTTAACATGCCTAAAAGATATTTATAGACGAATAGAAAGCACTTTATTTATTTTTTTCTTCAATCGTATTGACCGAAGTACTACTACACTTACGTCCGCCGGACTTTCCAGTTTACGAAATTGTCCGAGAGATTTTCCGAATGAACTTATTTGAGCTAGCCGTGACAACTTCAATAACTTTTTTTCTCTAGACGAGGTTGAAATCATCTTCTCTGATCGAAATTCGATGTGCAGATTTTGGTTCCTTTTAACACAGTAATGTTCTTTTCCGAAGAATTAAATAAATAATACATTCAAGTGCATTTTGTATATGCCACATTTAGGTCATTCAAAATATGATCCCTTATATGGATGAAACGATAATATCCTCTTAATGGAAAACAAGGGTAGCTGTAAATCTTTGTGAGAAAGAAATTTTACTAATTTACAAGAAACGTCTATTTAATTGATAGATAGTTTGCCAGAGAAACGAGGAATCAACAATAGACAGATATAAATGACCTAGATATACCTATTGATATAGCGTCATTCATCGAAAAAGTACCGCATAAATCTTATATTACAGTTGACAACAATGTGAAATTGATAAAATGAATGGCTTGGGATTGAATTAGCAATAAACTGAATGTGTGTGGAGCGAGTTTTGATTGCAATATGAAAGGGGAGTAATAAAATGTCGATAATTTAATCCAAATTCGACGAATTTATCGTTGTTGTTATTTTTTTCTTTTTTTTCTTTAGATAATTCTACGTACTTTCTGTTTTCGTGTCCTCAAAGTTCAATCAGGCGCTTAAAAATCCACACCAGCCAATTAAATCGTAGAATGATTATTCGATTTTGAATAATTTAGATATGCTGTTGAATGGTGAAAGTGAAGGTTCGGAATGAATGAATGAAGCTGAGCTGTTAATTTTGGAATGGTTTTGATTGTTGTGTATAATAAATGGGCGGAGCTATCTGTGTAAACAGTAAAACACATGAAGTAAATTTTATTGCGAATAAAGTTCCATGTAGATTCTTCTTTTTTCATTCGCCATCGATTTACGCCATCGTGTTATAATAATAAATTACTTTTATACTAACAAGAGCCATGTCGGACATGGCCATCCCCCGCTGAGAAATCTTGATAGTAAACTGAAGCCTAATAGATTAAGGGCTCTACTTGAAGAAATTAAGCCCCTACAAAATCTAAGTCTTTAAAATAACAAAGGGCAATAACTCCAAAATTATGCAAGCCAGAGTTATAGTTCTTGTGCACTCCTCTTTCTATCCACCCAAAAAGTTTCAAGTTGATAGCTAAAATACTTTAGGAGATATGCTCCGGACAAAATCTAAGTCTTAAAAATAACAAAGGGCAATAACTCCAAAAATATACAAGCCAGAGTTGTAGTTCTATCCTCTCATAAAGTTTCAAGTTGATAGCTATTATACTTTAGGAGATAAGCTCCGGACAAAATCTAAGTCTTAAAAATAACAAAGGGCAATAATTCCAAAATTATGCAAGCAAAGGTTGTAGTTCTTGTGCACTGCACTTCTCCTCCAATAGATCTATCCACGCATAAAGTTTCAAATTGATAGCTATTATACTTTAGGAGATATGCTCCGGACAAAATCTGAGTATTAAAAACAACAAAGGGCAATTACTCCAAAATTATGCAAGCAAGAGTTGTAGTTCTTGTGCACTGCACTTCTCCTCTATGAGATCTATCAACCCATTAAGTTTCAAATTGATAGCTAAAATACTTTAGGAGATATACTCCTGACAAAATCTGAGTCTTAAAAATAATAAAGGGCAACAACTCCAAAATTATACAAGCAAAGGTTGTAGTTCTTGTGCACTGCACTTCTCCTCCATGAGATCTATCCTCCCATAAAGTTTCAAGTTGATAGCTTTAATACTTAAGGAGATACGCTCCGGACAAAATCTAAGTCTTAAAATTAACAAAGGGCAATAACTCCAAAATTATGCAAGCAAAAGTTGTAGTTCTTGTGCACTGCACTTTTCCTCCATGAGATCTATCCTCCCATAAAGTTTCAAGTTGATAGCTTTAATTCTTTAGGAGATAAGCTCCGGACAAAATGTAAGTCTTAAAAATAACAAAGGGCAATAACTCCAAAATTATGCAAGCAAAGGTTGTAGTTCTTGTGCACTGCACTTTTCCTCCATGAGATCTATCCTCCCATAAAGTTTCAAGTTGGTATAGCGCGAAATCATTGACATGACTGACCGTAACCTCTTTTAGCATACATTACATGCTTGACTGATTGTCACATGGCATCTCCGTTAGGTTTCGTTTAACTTCGTGCATTAAGTTTCATAATAAATACCTATTAAATGACATGATGGTAGGTAGACACTTGTCACTGTACGTGAAAAAAGGAAGGCATTAGAAGTCGAAAGACGGTGGTTCGAATCACTGCAGCAGCATATTTATTTTTCCTCAACGTTTCAATCGATTTTATTGATTTTTTTTCTTTTGGATAATATTGAAGATCACACGATTCTCAAAGAGATTTGAGGTACGTTTTATGCTTATTATTCAAAAAAAGGTCCGGTAGTTTTGTTTTTTTTGTTTGTTTGAATGGGGTTTAACGACTACGTGTATTTCAGTATTCAGCACCTAACCATGGATGCCTTGTATTCTCTTACAAATACTACCACGACAACTCTTCCGATCCTCAAGTTGCTCATCCCACACAGGTCATCGATTATCAACCTATTTTTCCCACAAGGCCATTTAACAACGACTTTTGTTTTCCACATTTAAGACAGGAGATGGTATGCGATTAATGAAACGCGGCAGGGCAAAAAAGATCAATTGTCATTTAAAAACTAGTCAAATGAGGCTATCAGAAGAAAGAAAAAATAAAAAAAAAGATGATTTGAACCCATGATCCCTGGCACTGTAGCCATCAGACAAGACCTATCGACCACACAGTCAAACAAAGTGTATTGGTACTATTACGTTATATAAACATCATTTAAAACCCATGTCCTCCGCGGATTTACGATGTTTATCGAAGGCTTGCGACTACCCTCGATAATAAATGTATTCATCGGTTAATTTATTCATTGCATAAAGGTCAAGTCATGTCAATAATTTCAACCTATAGCTATTATAATTTAGGAGATATGCTCCGGACAAAATCTAAGTCTTTAAAATAACAAAGGGCAATAACTCCAAAATTATGCAAGCAAGAGTTGTAGTTCTTATGCACTGCACTTCTCCTTCATGAGCCTATCCACCCATAAAGTTTCAAGTTGATAGCTATTATACTTTAGGAGATATGCCTCGGACAAAATCTATGTCTTAAAAATAACAAAGGGTAATAACTCCAAAATTATGCAAGCAAAAGTTGTAGTTCTTGTTCACTGCACTTCTCCTCCATGAGATCTATATACCCATAAAGTTTCAAGTTGATAGCTATTATACTTTAGGAGATATGCTCCGGACAAGTTTAGTGACGGAAGGACGGAATGACGGACGGAGAGCATTACTATATCCCCTCGCCGGAAAGGGCGGGGGATAACAAATGACAAATTTTATCAAAATACAGATAAAATAAGACAGTTAACGCCACATACCATTAGTATTTATTTTGGAGATAGAACTCAGTAAATATCACACTTTTACATATCTGAATCTATATGGCCTATGTCATGTCAAATAGACCATTCCATTTAAAAATAACCGAGGTAAGTCTCAGGCTACATGTATGATGGTTAAAACATTATTTGATACAAAACCATCAGACCCTTTTGCATTTTTATATGGATGGGCGTATTTTTCACTGCGTTTATGGAATAGGAATTGCGATTGCCTTAGCACATGGCAAATAACGCCCTACTGGAGCCATGTGCTGAGGCAATTGCCCCTTTTACTCCAAAAACCTCAGTGAAAAATACGACAGAATATTGTCATTAAAATATAGTTCTTAAATACCGTAAGTGTCCATATGCCTACGATCATTAAGAACTTAGTCTGGGCAAATTTCATCTTTTTTTCCGTTATGTGTATACAATCTAAATTCATGTTACCTTTATCCTGTAGATGACTGTCCGTACAGTTAAATACCAGTGCAGATATCCATATATGGTCATAGCAGTTAGGAGCACAGAACTCGAGTGGCTTCAGAGTTTCGTCATATAATGGCTGACGATGATATCGCTCGTAAAATTCATCCGCTGTGAAATCGGGTAATTTATTAGTAAAGTATATCAAACAATTTGAATTCAATCCCCGTCAAAACGTTCGTGTGTCTTCAAGCTAAAAGTCCTTTTGAAGTTTTGGTTAGGCGTTCCGTGCTTTCCCCACATTTCTCTTCAAATCTTTCTTGAAATGAATTTCAGGGGTTTTATGACTTTTCTTTTTTCTCTAACTTTTACTACGATCTTTTTAACTGAATTCTGGGAAAATTATGGAAACAATTTGCAGAGACACACGAAGTTTAGTGGGTTGATTCTGAAAAACAACACTGTTTACCTGATGATGTTAAATAGCCAGCAGTGCAATTAAGCGCAAGCGCAGCAATCCAAATATGGTCATATGATCGCGTGGCAATGAATTCTACTGCGCTAAACCTCTCAGTATAAAGTGGACGGTTACGATAGTCTGCATAAAATTCGTCCGCTGTGCAAAATAGAAAACAAAAGACAAACTACATAAAATACTTCCGCTGTACAAAATAGAAAACAAAAGACGAGATGCAATAAACTCGTTCGCTCTACGAAATAGTAAACAAAAGGCAAGCTGCATAAAATTATGTGCGTGTATTTGTAGGATTTAGGTCCCTCCGTGCTCTAGGCATATATGGTATGGACCATGAGAGAGAAAGAAGCGGATACAAGGAGATCCGGGTTCATACGCCCCTAGCTCTTCTACGAAAAGACCCCCTTGGTTCTTTAACGTGCCCAGTGTAAAGCACCGATACACGCGAAGCTACCTCTGGGTTTCTTACCAGTTCACTTCTAGTTGGGCGGAGCATAAAATTAATCCGTTGAACAAAATATAAAACAAAATACAAACTGCAAAGAATTCAACCACTGTACAATATAGAAAACAAAAGGTAAGCTGCATAAAATGAAACCATGCATAATCATTACGAGCATGGCGTCTAAATCAAATCAAGGAATAGCAAGAGTGGGAACTTTTTTAATAAAAGGTTCCCAGAAAAGAGATGTTCGAGTTAAAAAGGTATACAGAAAATTTTAAAAGCGTGGTCTAATTCAGGTAGAAAATCTCGTGTTGCGGTATATGCGAAATAGACCCATATACCATATACGGCATTCGTTTTCTTACCCATACATAGACTAGAGTTCTCACTTCCAATATCTCTTTTTCAATGGCACGAGATAAGGAAATAAATAGGTCTCTAATATTAATGCTATCTGGTCGAGGAGCAGACTGATCAGGATCCATATCCGTCGTAATCAATATATTATCTGAATCTAGATTTATTTTTCATCCTTTTCTTCGTAATGACTATTTAAATATACCTTCTGATTGATTTCTGATTGTTTCAATCTATTTCTCATATATTTATTTTAAGAACTTCCCAAATTCTCCTTTTTTCGTATGGTGGGTCGCATTTGTAAAACAAATCGGGATTAAGCAGGTCTTTGAAATTATGAAAAGTCAAGAATAAGCATGTATACAGTATGTAGAATCACAGGTACTGGGTGCGTTGCTCCGACACCCTGGGAACATATGAGAATGATATGTTTTCCATTTTAAAAATCTGTTATATTTATCACCTATTTATAGCGATTCTATGATTTGTAGAATGAAGGGTAAACGTCTTCTTCTCTTTCTTGTAAGCATCCTTTTTATTGAGAACTATGGAAACTATGGATTTTCGCACAGGGCACTCGATAATAAGGTTGCTTTTCTTTAGTGAAATCATAAAAAGATTCAAGTGTTACTCCTGTAGAAGCAAGTTTAATTTTTGACTTACGCAAAAGTGATCGTAAGATTTTTAGTAAAACGGGCCAAGGGAATTTAAGTACGTACATTACTCTTGCAAATAGTATTATTAGTACAGTAAGAAATCAAGATAAAAGTACCTTGACTTTACTTAACTAGGTTGATGATATTAGCGGTAAAAAAGTGGCGGATTTCGGGAAATTTTTTATCAATATCCGGGACCCGTTTCCACCCAGTGAGAATGATCTAATTGCCCTCTGTTAAATACTTTTTCTTTTAATAGGTGGTGAACACGTACTAAATCTAGTGTTTTCAGGTATTCGTCTTACAAAACAGATGGTATTTTGTGGAATAAAATGTCACATACGTATGTCACAACAATTGAAGATCATTAATCTTAAAGAAATATTAAACGAAACTCGAATAATGATGAAAATCATGAATTGAATCTCAAGTAATTATTTTTTCTGACTTCTCTTAAATAGTGAAATTATAAACAATAGTTTTTGTCATTTTTTTTCTAAATTCAAATATTTCTTCGTACGTACGTGTATATCCCGCAATGCCTCTTTCATTTAAGGGATTCTTATAGAAGAATCCAAAAATGAATGACCCCTCCACAACGGCAGATAACTCTTCGGCGGTACATCCGACCAAGTCAAGATTCTTCAACCAGAATTCCTGGCTGTACCACGCCACAAATATCCAAACAATCTTCGGACCATAGAGACCAACCCTGTAGGCCTGTAATTAGAGATAAGAATAAATGTGGGTAGTTGTTTCTTTCGGTGAAAGGACGATTTATATTTCATTGAGTGAACAACTAAGGCTATATTTTCACGAATGACGGAGCGGCTCAATATGTCGTCACTGGTCGACCAAAATAGGGATAGACACTAACACCAGTCTCCAGGCCCGAGACCTGTGGGTTTTAGGGAGGACTGGTAGATGTTACTATGCTGCACGTCCTTTAGGCCTGTACTAAATGGTAGTACTTAGTATTTCAAATCTGTCCAGTTTTGAAAAATGATTGTCTTTCCAATACTTAAATTTCCAAATGGAAATCATTGTAGAAAAAGAAGAAATTGCTTGTCTTTTCAATTTATCTCTTGAAATGCTAGAAAACAAAGTTTTCATGCACGACCTGTTGTTATCAGGGAGGACCTGTAATATTTAGGGCTAACAGGTCCTTCAGGCTGGTGGCAAAAAGGAGTTAGAGTCAAACCCTGCGAAATCTCGTAACTCCATACTAATCGATCTTAAGTTACGATAATTTGGTAGTCCAAAAACGATTTAGTATAAAGTCTATAATCACTCTTTATAGACGTCACCAAGACGTCATCTAAACGATGGTTAGCAAGGTATTGGAGAAACATGCACTTAAAAATACAAAGATTTCATTGATACGTGAAAATAAACCTTTCACTTGATTTTCGTTCAGAACAGAAAGGTTCTTGATCGCGCCAATGCTCGTTTGAGAACTGTTCAATATATGTTTCGATTGATAGTAGTTAAATGACAAACAATAGTTTCAAGTCAGAATAACGAGGAATACACATGCGCTTTGTACTTCTAATTAGAAAAACGTTGAAATGTTACATTAATTTCATTTTGATTTCGTTTTTGTGAAATTTCTTTGCTTCTTTTTATCTTTAAATTCATATGTGACTTTGATTCATGGTTCAAGTAAAACCAATTTATAAACACGCGGTATTTCCAAAATATTAGGATATAAGTAAATCGTCTCTTATGAGTATTTTTGGTGTGTACTATAGCTTGTACTTACCGCACAAAGCATCTCCCTGGCCTTGTCTTCATACATCGCTGTGATGATGATTCTTGCATCGTGCCTCTAAAATAAACATAACATTTTATAGTTTTCTTCCATTGGCTTATCTACGTGTGCGCAGAACGAAGATTTGTACATATTGTGATGTAATCTGATAGTAGTGGATAGAAGTGAGACAGGAACAGAGACAGAGATAGACTGAGAAAGAGATGTAGATGGAGAAAAAAAAGCAAAAGAGATACAGAAAATAGTGTTTTATCATTACAATTTAGTCAGAGACAATTTAACTGCTTTTGCTGAGTGAGACACACAGATCACATATACAGGAATATAATGGTTTGTTTGAGTGTAGTATAGATTTATATCATATTTAGTGAACAAAAAAGGCATTATATTTTTACGAGTGGCAGAGCCACGAGTGAAAATATATCCTTTGTTTTTCACGAAATCAATAATACATCAATCTTACTCGAAAAACAAACGATTATTCTTTTTCTTAATTGCATAAATGAGACAAAATGTGAAATTTTTCAGTCGAATTTTCTTAAAGCGCGTCATTGTGCACGTAATTGCTAGGCAAGATCCATGATGACGTCACTTTTGGTGCTCCTCTTAGATGATGTAAGATATAGTTAAATGAAGGAAAGCGTGGAATATTTATTTTATAATAACACTGGTAAGGCGGTAAGTTTATCAAAATGATCGTCTATCGTTATTCCTCAATTACAGCAGCTAGGTTACACCTTATTGAACACTTTTGTCTGTGCTTTGTGCGTCAATTTCCATTTTGTCTACGTCTCGGACTTGATTGAAATATTCCTAATCTTGATCACAACATATTTTTATGATGAAAACCGCAAAGAGGAAAATATTTCAATTAGCAGATAAAAATAATATTGTTAAACGATGAACCTACAAATCAACCACCCTACATTGCAAGTGACGTCACTTTTTGTTTACTTTTCGAAGGCGAAGTTGAAAATAAACTGTTATTCAACTCACATTAAAACAACTGTCGTAACTAGCGCAGCCGGTAACGCACCCTTGTCTAAGTAGCGTGCTTCATGGGTTCGTATCGGCGCAAAAATCTTGTTGTTGTTTTTCTTTTTCATAATTTCAATATTCAAAACATGATCCATTGTATTAGCATTAGCAATTTTGAAAAAAAATCGTTTTCCATTTTTGTGATATTAACGAATTTATTTGTATGAGTTGAAAATATGGAAATACTGACGCATCAGTAGAGAAAAGAAAACAATATTAGAAAATGAAAAGTTTCCTTGCACATGTAATGAATAAACGAGCCAATTTTGAAATAAAAGAAATACTAGTAATTATTTTCAATATTGAAAAAAAGGATCATAATATTACAGAAAATATGTAGTCTGACAGAGGTTCGAACCTCTATGATAAATATCACATTTCTTTCGAGAGGCGGGAATATTCGTGTGTCCCAACTCACTAACTGACTGAGCTATTTTCTTTCTTATCATATCTAACGAATTTACTATTTATTAAACCTTACATATTTCACACAGCAATAAAACAATAAACAAAACATGACACCCCTGTAATGTTGGTCGGTAGGACTGTATGAACAAATATTGATAAACCGAGAAATATCCATAACAAATAACCGATATGTTAAGATAAGATGTTCAAATACCATTAAATCAAGCTAGATATTTTAAGAAAGAATCATCATTTACCTATCAATTTAATCACTTTCTAAATGCTACCTTCAAAAGGTGGACCTCTGTTTGATCCATATCCTTTTAAGGAGTTCCCAGGTAGTTTAAAAAAAACTCACCTTCAGGTTTTCGACACGGGTCATGGGATCATGGACAAAAATTTCTTGAGATATAACAGTGATGTCTGTGTCCACTACGTTATTAACGAAATCGTCGATCACCTACAAGACATATGATAGGAATTTAACAATCCGAGACTAATAAGGTATGAGGTCATTAGCCTAATAAGAAAACTGACAATCACCAACAAGAGATGGGTTAGATTTTTAACAATCTGAGATATCAGGGTAATGTTGGAGTTCTCTGAGTTGTAATCAAGTTCATTAATCATATACGAAAGATGTGACAGAAGTAAATAATATGAGATATGTTCGCTATAGGTAAACCATGCTATCTGAATGTTTATAAACAGACTATCGACGAGTTTAATATAGAGAAATTGGGACCAACAATTTCCTTGCTGTCACGGTCTTTGTGCTATACTGAAGGATCACAGAAACACAAAACTACTGGAATGTATACAATTGCGTGCAACCCTTTGAACAACATCTGTAAACGTCATGTGTTATAGCGTAAAAGTAACATGCTTTCGAAACCGATTTCATCATGAAGAAACTAAAATTGAAACGACAAAAAACATGGAATATCGATTGGGAGAAAAAAGTATCTTACTTGATGAGTTTCTTTACTGTATCAGTATACATGTGATTACATTTGTAATTAAGTGCCGTTATCTCACGCTTGATAAATTTCAGTTCAGTCCACCCCTACTCATGGCTATACCTATTTTCCCGCGTTTTCGAATACCCTGGTTGGACTATAACTTGTTAACATAATCGTGTATCAACTCGAAGAGATATGATAGATATTAAGTACTATAGTTCCGCAAGAAAGAGTGAGGTTCGAGAAACCGTTATCTCCTATCATTTTCAATGTAAAATTGATCTTTGATCACTCACTTGAAATTGCAGGTCTATATGTGATAAAACAGTTATGTCTGATTTCACTACATTGTTAACGAAATTGGGTATTAACTCGAACAAATATGATTAATAATTAATACTCTAGATAAAACGGTTACGTCTGAGTTCGCTAACTAACGAAATCGTCTACCACCTACAAGATATATGAACGATATTGAACCCTTGTCATGCTGAATAAAATCTTTGCAAAATAAATTTAAAATCATAGTGTTAAAGGCACGGAAAGTTCCCAAACGTGAGTGAGAATTGATTTCAGAAATGCATTGTTTTACACCTTTGGTTTAAAAATGAAATTCAGGTGGTATGAACTAAGATCAGACTACGTGTCTATATCTCCTGTCAAAGCAGGAATATTCCGGGTTCAGCATGACAAAGGTTTACAATTTGAGAAATAAGTGTCATTTCTTAGAAAACTTCATTTAAAAACCAGTTATTCGCTTTCAAGAGATGATTATTTAGTTCTGTTTGATTCTATCAGATTCCCCGCTTTCTCATTGGTTGAAAAATTACTTTTGTTTCTCAATGAGTATAATTTTGACATTTCAGCTATTTTGTTAGCATCCGCAAAAAGTAGTCCCATAGGAAAACTGCTTAAGGGTTAACTATAGTTCAACCGCGGTATACGAAAACGCAGGAAATTGTGGAATAGCCAGAAGTAGGGGTGGACTTAACTGAAATTTATCAAGCGTGAGATAGCGGTACTTAATTACAAATGTCATCACGTATATACTGATCGAGTAAAGACACTCATCAAGAAAAACACTTTTTTCTCCCAATAGATATTCAATGCCTTTTGACGTTTCAATTTTAGTTTCTTCATGATTAAGTCGATTTCGAAAGCATGTTACTTTTACGCTATGACACATGAAGTTTACAGATGTAATTCAAAGGATGTTTAGAATACCAGTAGTCAAGTTTGTGTTTCTGTGATCCTTCAGTATAGTTTAAAAACCGCGACAGCAAAAAATTCGTTGGTCCCAATTTATCTTTATTAAACTCGTCGAAAGTTTGTTTATAAACATTCAGATAGCATGGTTTACCTATAATCTTAACATTTTTGCTTCGGGCTACCAGTTTATGTTAAGGTTATTGTTTCATACCTCATGGAAATCAACAAATACTATCTTAATCTCTCAATAATTTTGTATGATTTGTTTCCATCAATGTTCATTTATTCTAATTGTCTGGGAAAATGTTTTTATCCCTAAATGGAAGCTATTTTGAGTTCGCAGCTATTTTAGCTTGCGCGCAAAGTAGTTCCCCAAGGGAAAATGTCTTATTAGTGAGAAAATCTTCCACTTTTGCATTGTGATATTAAACCACTGCCTGAGCCTCTCTCTCAGGGACGTGAAAACATCAGGTTCGAGAGCGATTCTGTAAGCTTAGGCTTTCGTCGCAATCGAACTAAAATAAATTCGTATAAACTGGTAACAGGGGTAATTAGCGCTTGCAAAGGCACAAAGAACAATTTATTCTAATTTAATAAAATATGTTATTCAATTTTGTTTTAGATAAGCTGATCTGAACCTCTGCTCATCCGGAAATTAAAAGTTATTAAGCTCGCCATATATCGATTTATAACATTTCTTTTCTAAAGTCATATACATAGGATATGTCATGAGTTTTTGTTTGATATAAGGTGGTCTTAAGAGAGTCTAGAATAGAAATTCTATTCTAGACAAGGTTAAGGTCAGGCTGTCTCAAACGACATCGAGTAACACTATATTTTTCGCACATAAAAAAAACAGTTTTGTACGTTACAACATTTGATATCACGACCAATGTCCGAAGAAATCAGTGTAAATTGTTATAATGTGTTACCTACTTCAGTCTCGAGTTCTTACCATAGAAAAGAATTCAAACGCCTGATTGATAGTAGCAACTTTTTTCCAGTCAAATTGGTTAATCATTTCAATTCGGGCTGGGTTAAGTTTCTGGTCCGGTCCGACAAGTCTAAAAAATCTTGGAAATCTTTGACGATTAGATAATATTGGTGATGAGGATCCATATGACAGCTGAAAATAGAAATGAAAGCGCTTTAAAAGTACTGTTTATTACTGGTTAAGTTGGAATGCGGAGCAATTCCAACTTAGATTTAACAAAACCGCAAAATGAACACAAGATAATTCCATTTCGGGTTTTTTGAGAACACATATCACGTGAGCAGGATGTGAATACACTTCGGCCTATTTTGTGTATCTCAACTTGACAAAGACATACAATCTATTTCATCAAAAAGTAATAATGTTGTACAAATACACAACTATCACTTCATGTGTATTATTAACACGCTAATTTATGTTTTAAACGATCTTTATTGAAAGTTGCGTACGAATATATTAGTATCACATGTTTGCATTACTATATTTGGAAATCATGTGATAAGTCAAGTCCAATATGGTCACCAACTGACAATAGCACTAGCCAATCACGTGATCTACTTATTTGGTAATGTCGCGATCTGTTTTTTCAGTATTGTGAAAATAGCACAGACCAATCACGTGATCTGCTTATTTGGTAAGGTCGCGACTTGTTTTTCGTAGAATTATGCTATAGCTTCTTCTAAACGTTTAGTTCCTCTTTCTGAACGACTTTAACATTTGTCAAGGTATTATATTGTAAATTTCTATCTAAGCTACGAAATAAAAATCTTTTCTTAAACGGATGATACACTTTTAAAGTTAACAAATATTTTTGCAACATATCGTCGTTTGTTTTCCGTCATATTGCAGTTATCTACATGAATGTTTCATTGTAAAAACCCGATACTCATCCAATAAAACCCTTGCCACCACACCTTTAATTGAATTATGAATATCTTTGCCCGATAGTATTCCATCACCAAGACAATTTGCCTTTGAAACAAACCAACTAGTTCAACTAGTTTTCTTCAAATTCTTACACATCAAAACGTTTAAGAGCACCATCATACAGTTAGTTACATCGTGAAATTGACATTCATCTCCATAAAAAAAACATTCTTAATCTCTCACTCAGCGCTCCATTCATTCATTCATTCATTCATTCATTCATTCATTCATTCATTCATTCCTTCATTCTAAACACTCACTCAAACCATTCAAAAACGCTCAAAGTTATAAAAAACATAAGATCAACATGTACATTCAAAATGAATTAATCAAGAACCAAATCGCGATATCACTGACATAATCGAAATTTAAAGCGTCTGATTGGTTCTTGTCGAAATAGAAAGCTATTGATTGAACTTTTCTGCATATTTTATATAGGTTTTATATATCGCTAATTTTGTTCATCCTGAACAAAATAAGCGAAATTGGATTCCCTCTCTTAAATTTCACTCAAAACTCGCTCCGCTCACTCATTCAACATCATGCCTAAATCAATCCAAAATTAACTGTTCCCCCAACTCAGAAGTAGAGGAGCATATATTGATTTCATCATGTCTGTCTCTCAGTCCATTGACCTTTTGCTTTCCGCTAGATTAACGGAGAAGCAATTGACCTGCAATAACAAATCTTTACACAAATATTGCCCATGGCCCAAAGAAATGCCCCATTGTTTCGGGGTCATACATGTCACGGTCATCCGTAAATTTTAACAGTTAACAGTTTCCACTCTAACAGAACAACCAATTGACCCAAATTATAAAACTTGACACAAATGTTGTCAATGACCCGAAAAAAGTGCTCAATTTTAGAGTCATAAAGGTCGAAATCACAATTGAACTTCGCCAAAAAATTGTCTTGCGATTCCAACTCACGAAGTGAAAGACTTCCCTGCGAACATAGCTTTTCATCATGGGCAAATCTCTTGTTGAGGTCCACTTTGCGATACTTCTAATTAAAAATGTAATTGATAACTCAAATGGAGCAGAGATCATTTGAAAAATAATATACAACTGTTTTGAGTGTATAAGTCTTCGCCTGTGCGTCCATTAGTCGGCTGTATGGTCCGTATCATTTTCTTCCTTTTTAGCTCACCTGAGCACAGCGTGCTCAGTGGGAGCTTTTAGGATCGGTCTGACTCCGTCGTCCGTCGTGTGTCGTCAACTTTCTTAAAACTTCTTCTTCTCCTCAACCACTGGGCCAATTTCAATCAAATTTTGCCAGAATGTTCCCTGGGTGACCCTCTTTAAAATTCTCGCTATATTCTAATTGGCCAATAAATAGGTATATGGCAGGGCGGGGCTTATTTTGAGCCAAAATCTTTGAACGACATGTCCTCCTGAACCACTGGGCAGATTTTAATGAAACTTGACAAGAATGTTCCTTTGATGACCCTTGTCAAATATTGTTGGCAAAATTTTCATTAGCCCATAAATATGGGCGTGGCAGGGTAGGGCTAATTTTGAGTCTCCTCTGTAATGAATGGGTTGGCAGGGTCTATTATGACTGCTTGTAATTCGAATAATGTCTCCTCTTCAACAATTAGGCAAATTTTAATCAATCTTTGCCAGAAAGTTCTTTGAATTAGATCCACTGGACCAATCGAGTTAAGGTGAGCGGTTTAGGGCATTCTGGCCCTCTTGTTATCATTTTTCTTTCATCAGATTCAGGCCTGTTTAGCGATCCAGGGATTGGAGCGTCTATCGTTGTTGAAATACATTGATTTCTATACGCCCGTCAAAAAACGAGATGTATTATATGACCACCTGTGGTGTAGGGGAGGCGTCAGCTTCGTTAGTAGCTTGAGGTCACGCTTTCGAACGCATTCCAACTTATCAGTACTTTCAGTACTTTGATTTATTAAGGAGCAAGGTGACATTTGAAGGCATGCACTCCATTCTTTAAAATCTTTTAGCAATGCAGTTTTAGGCTAGGGAAACCAAGGGTTCCATTTACCTATACGCATCGTAAGCCATATTCCGAACTCGCTTCAAAGGAAAAATGTCGAACGGTATGCTCAAAATATATATCGCTGAGTCCGCCAAAACAACGAATTCCCAAGGTATAGATTACAATTCCCGATACAACAGCGTTGTGTTATGCAAGCACTGCATTGAACTGCATTGAAAGCACTTCGTGTCACACAAAAGTTGATGACGTTTACTAGACCTATTTTTTGCGCGCGCGTGAGCACAAAAGAGCTACGTAGTACACACGTTGTTCGGTTTTTGACGGAATTATCTTTTTCGTAGGCAATTTCCAGGATATAGGGTTGTTTCCTATGGCCTGCTTAACAAGGCCAAGTAAGGTGGCAAATCATCACAAGATACGCCAGTTACACGGCTGCATAGGCGTAGCTAGGATTTTGAAATGAATACGCACCAACTAGGCGACCTCCAAGTATCTGTGGACTGTGACAAAAGATGAATACCCTCTTCTACTTTATTTGTATGATTTGAGAGTTGGTGAATAATCAAAACATCGTAACTTGATCTTGAATAAGCTGTAGTTTCCATGTCGTGATCACTCATCGACGATATTTTTGAAAGAGGATTTACTTAGATTTCGCATATGCGTAATGTGCGTAATGGTAGTTACGCATTTGCAGCTGGGTGTCTATTTATGAAAATAACAAAGGGGAATAACTGAAGAATTGAGCTAGATAGAGTTACGGTTGTAGTGCACAAGACTTCATAATCATTAATTTAACATAACAGCCAAGTTTCAAGTCAATCTGATATAAGATGACAGACGCCGGACGCCATAGGCGATCTTTCCACGGGCGTATATAATATGAAAATAGAAATAGGTATTAGCGTTACCTGAAACCAACTTGCAAATCGGTTACTTGTATAAAGTATGAAACGTATCTTTTATTGTTGGTAACGATCCAAGTTTTCATTAGATTTTACTCGCATTTTCACTTGGTGGATAGAAATCAATTGACTTTTCAGAGCAGTGTAGAATGCATAAAATCCTTGGCACGCCTAATTTCAGAATTTACATAAGTGGATTGAGTAAATTTGCGAATTCTGCTCATAGTTCAAAGAATTACGTGGAATCTAATGTTTGATGATAGTGATGATCTTCATCAGCAACAATTTTGGCAACTTTATCTTATCGTGATATTTTCTAAAACATTGTGATAATTATATCTTGTATCTCGAGGCAGAAATATTCCACCATTGATAAGGAACTCTCAAACGTACCTGTGTAAGATTCCATAAATATGATACAGCGGAAGTCGCCTCCGATTCGGGAGAGCAGCCGGCACCCAGTAACATGTGATACGGCGGATCATTTTGTAGGGCATTGAACATCTTATACACCGCCAACCCAGCATTACACTGAAAATAAGATAAAACGACCCTGCGTTCAGGATGCAAAAAATTGCACAAGTCAAGAAAGTGAGTAAATGTAATCACGTGCAAAGTGGGACACAAATTATCAACAGTTTCCTGATCGTTTTCATCATCTTGAATGCAGAGTTGTTTTGGCCAATTTGAATAGTCGGCAACGAAATATAAATGGGCCAGGTTAATAATTTAAAATTACGAGAGACACCTTAATCGCCACAAGCCTAACATTGAACTTATAAAATCAATTTTATATTTTCTGAACAGAAATGGCCTCAGTACGTTTTACCTTCGGGGGGGGGGGGGGGGGGGTCTTGTTATAGTACAGATCATAACATCGCGAAAATTGGCACGATGAATGACTTTGGAATAAGTTAGAAATGAAGTTGAAAGGGTGTATGGCGCGAGTTTTTTTAGTGTATTTAAAGGGGGGTAATACAATATCGAAACCTTTGTCCAAATTTGACGAAATTATCGATATTTTATTACCTTCCTTGCCTTTTAAAATACAGTACATCTTGCTCGAGCGACAACGTCTATTAAGCGACCACTTTTATTATGCGACCGTTTTCAAAATTTTCTTCTTAAAATGGATTAACCTAAAAAGTAGATGTTATTGTTCTAAAATGTATTTTAATAAATCCTATGTTGTTAAACGTTATTACAATCGTCTCAAATGAGACGATTCTATTGAGTTTTAACAACATATGACTATATAGAAATTGGCAGTAATATACATATTCAATAAAAGTTATATATCTTATTTGTAAACAGAACGTGTATTAAGCGACCATTCTGTTAAATTACCACTTTTTCGTGGTCTCTTAAGTGGTCGCGTTATGCACATTTACTGCATCTGCGCAATTTCCTGTTTAGTGTCTTTACCGTCCAATCAGACGATTAAAAATCTACAAAAGCTAGTAAAATCGTAAAATGAACTATTCGATTTGAATTTTAAAAAGCGATCGTTTTGAAAGTCTCGAACTGTTTGAACGATTCCGGAGATTTTTTAAATGGTTGGAGTGTGTGTTTGGATTGAATGAATGAAGCGCTGAGATAGTGATTTGGAATGGTTTTGATCGAAATGAGTGTCAGTTTAACTGTAGTTCTTTTTTTTTTTTTTTTTTTTTTAAATCGGCATATGAAAGTAAGAATTGAGATATGTGATTGGTTTAAATCGCACCACGTGACAAAATTTATTGCCCTTTATTTCAATGTAAAATGCAAAAGAGCTAGATCTTCGTTCAATATGCTAACTCCTTGTATGTTTGGTTTAATCCTATATATTCTGAGTTATTATTCAACTGGTAGGTGTAGCTTAGCCGTGACGTAATTAGGCGAGATTACTTTTCAATACTTTGTGTTCTTTCAAAAGTTATGGGGCAATTATCATTTACGCGTGCAAATAACTGTATCCTATCCCTTCAAATCAAAGAAAAAAAATAACACAGATGATATACTCCGTTTGACTTCTATGTAGACCAGCTTTTTGGCCGAAAATCTCAGAATCGAATCAATGAAACGTATTTTTTCTTGTCAAATCATATTTTCCATCTAATACCATAATGAAATTTGTTTTTCAGAATTTTTGAATTGAAAATAATGATTTTGTCCGTCCGTCATCATGTTAATTCTCAGCCTTTTATTCCTTGTATTCGTCTGTATAAGGGTCGAAACTTTTCGCACGTTACCTAGATTGTGCATCTAAAATGATCAATTTGCCTTTCTATGAAAGAATTCATGAAAAACAACTTCTGGTTGACCTTTGCTGGAATCAATCCCTCTATCATATACTTTTTTTCTAGTGGAGTTCCAATATGGTCCCTTTTTGGCGTGACGGGTCAAATATGCATTATCTAGTTGTCTTTTTTATACCAATCAACATATAATAGTTATTATATGACAATAAACATGTTAAGATTAAGGGGTTGGTTTAAAAAGAAAAGAAAGTTTGGAATTATTCAACTTATTAATCTTAGAAGAAAGTTTGTGAAATATGGGTAGAAAAAAATTGAGTTTATGTTCTAAGGTCGTACCAATTTTATTTTTGTAGTGCGCTTGGCTCAAAGAACGCGCTTTACATTTTAACTGTTTGATGAATTGGTGAATTGCTTTGATTATTCATCCTGATTAGTTAGATTTCTAGTTTCATACATCCACGAAGTCTCGCCATCACTTAATTGTATAATTGTAATGTTTGATTCTTTTATTTCATTCTTGCCAAATAAGGCTTGGATTGTAAATATTCACCTACAATGTATATATCCTTGGAAATGCCACATTGATAAAACAATCATCAATATTCTTACTCTAGGGGCATTTTACGACTATAATTTACCATCATAGATAATTTGTGTCTTTATATAGGCTTTATCACTTGACATCAAACGTAGAAATAATACCTGGAAGTTCTCCATAATCCACAAAAGCAATGCAATTTGATTTTCGTCGGTATTCTGCTAAAACCTAGTTACTACAGCTTTTTAAGCAATTAAATATAAATCACTATAGTAATGAATAAGACAGTCCTCGATGTTTAGGTGAGAAATTTAAATATTATAAGATTAAAAAGACCTTTTTTCGTATTTTTTACAAATACATTTGGATTGTCTGACTATCAAAATACATTTGGATCGTCTGATTATCAAAATGCATTTTGATCTTTTGACTTTCGAAATATATGACTATCTGTCTGACTATCAAAATACATTTAGGGTTCCTGACTTTCAAAATTCATTTGGATTCTTGGGCTTTAGAAATTCATTTGGCTTTTCTGGCTTTCGAAATACATTTGTTTTGCCTGGCTGTCGAAATATATTTGGATTGTCTGACTATCAATCAAATCGGATTGCCTAGCTTTGAACAAACATTCAGAATGTTTGGTTTTTTGAATACATTTGGTTTGTCTGACTCTCAAAACACAATAAAGTATGTTTGCTTTCAAAATCCATTTGATTTGTCTGGCTTTTAAAAGACATTTGGATTGTCTGACTTTTAAAATACATTTGGTTTGTCTGACTTTCAAATTACATTTGGTTTGTCTGACTCTGAATTACATTTGGATTGTGTGACTTTCAAATTACATTTGGATTGTCTGACTTTCATTAGACATTTGAATTGTCTGATTTTCATTAAATAAGATTTGGTTTGTCTGATTTTCAAAAGACATTTGGATTGTGTGACTTTCAAATTACATTTGGATTGTCTGGTTTTCAAAAGACACTTGGGTTGTCTGACTTTCAAAAGACATTTGGATTGTCTGACTTTCGAAAGACATTTGGTTTTTGTGGCTTTTAAAATACATTTGAATTGTCTGACTTTCAAATTACATTTGGATTGTCTGACTTTCAAATTACATTTGGTTTGTTTGACCTTCAAATTACATTTGATTTGTCTTGCTTACAAATTACATTTGGTTTGTCTGATTATCAAATAACATTTGGTTTGTCTAACTTTTAAATTAAATTTGGATTATCTTATTTTCAAATTAAATTTGGATTGTCTTATTTTCAAATTACATTTGGATCGTTTGGCTTTCAAATTACACTTGGATCGTCTTGTTTTTTCAAAAACATTTGGACTGTCTGGCTTTCAAATTGCATTTTGATCGCCTGGTTTTCAAAAGACATTTCGATAGCCTTATTTTTCAAATTACATTTGGATTATATGGCTTTCTACATGTAAATACATTTGGATTGTCTGACTTTCATAATTCATTTGAATTGTCTGGCTATCAAAAAAAATGGATTGTCTAGCTTTGAACTTTCATTTGGAATGTCTTGATTTTAAAAATATATTTAGTTTGTCTGGCTTTCAAAATATATTTTGATTGCCTGACTATCAAAATACATTTGGATTGTTTGGCTTTCAAAATACATTTGTCTAACTATCAAAACATATTAAGATCTGATTTTCATAATGTATGGCTATCTGCCTGCCTATCAAAATACATTTGGGTTCCTGACTTTTAACATGCATTCGGATGATCTGGCTTTATTTAGCTTTTCTTGCTTTCGAAATACATTTGCTTTGTCTGGCTTGCGGAATACGTTTGTTTTGCCTGGCTGTCGAAATATATTTGGATTGTCTGGTTATCAAAAAAGTCGGATTGTCTAGCTTTGAATTATATTTGGAATGTCTGGCTTATGAAATACATTTGGTTTGTCTGGCTCTCAAAAAACATTTAATTAATTTTGTTTTCAAAATACATTTGATTTGTCTGGCTTTCAAAAGACATTTGGATTGTCTGACTTTTAAAATACATTTGGTTTGTTTGACTTTCAAATTACATTTGGTTTGTCTGACTTTCAAATTACATTTGGTTTGTCTGACTTTCAAATTGCATTTGGATTGTCTGACTTTCATTAGACATTTTGATGGTCTGATTTTCGAATAAGATTTGGTTTGTCTGATTTTCAAAAGACATTTGGATTGTGTGACTTTCAAATTACATTTGGATTGTCTGATTTTCAAATTACATTTGGATTGTCTGACTTTCAAAAGACACTTGGGTTGTGTGACTTTCAAAAGACATTTGGATTGTCTGACTTTCGAAAGACATTTGGTTTGTGTGGCTTTTAAAATACATTTGGTTTGTTTGACTTTCAAATAACATTTGGATTGTCTGACTTTCAAATTACATTTGGTTTGTCTGACCTTCAAATTACATTTGGTTTGTCTGGCTTACAAATTACATTTCGTTTGTCTGATTTTCAAATTACATTTGGTTTGTCTTACTTTCAAATTAAATTTGGACTGTCTTATTTTCAAATTACACTTGGATTGTCTTATTTTCAAATTACATTTGGATCGTCTGACTTTCAAATTACATTTTGTATGGTCTTGTTTTTTTCAAAAACATTTGGACTGTCCGGCTTTCAAATTGCATTTTCATCGCCTGGTTTTCAAAAGACATTTCGAAAGCCTGATTTTTACATTTGGATTATATGGCTTTCTACATGTAAATACATTTGGATTGTCCTACTATCATAATACATATGAATTGTCTGGCTATCAAAAAAATGGATTGTCTAGCTTTGAACTTTCATTTGGAATTTCTTGCTTTTAAAAATATATTTGATTTGTCTGGCTTTCAAAATACAATTGGATTGTTTGGCTTTCAAAATACATTTGAATTGTCTGACTATCAAATTATATTAAGATCTGACTTTCAAAATATATGACTCTTTGCCTGCCTATCAAAAATTATTTGGGTTCCTGACTTTTAGAATGCATTCGGATGATATGGCCTTATTTGGCTTTTCTGGCTTTCGAAATACATTTTTCTTGTCTGGCTTTCGAAATACGTTTGTTTTGCCTGGCTGTCGAAATATATTTGTCTGGCTATCAAAAAAGTCGGATTGTGTAGCTTTGAACTTTCATTTGGAATGTCTGGCTTATGAAATACATTTGGTTTGTCTGGCTCTCAAAAAAACATTTAAGTATGTTTGTTTTCAAAATACATTTGATTTGTCTGACTTTCAAGAGACTTTTGGTCTATATGAATTTCAAATGACATATGGGTTGTCTGATTTTCAAAGTATATTTGGATTGTCTGGTTTTCAAAAAAAAAAACCAAAAAACATTTGGACTGTCTGGCTTTCAAATTGTATTTAGATCGCCTGGTTTCCAAAAACTATTCGATAGCCTGATTTTTCAAATTACATTTGGATTATCTGGCTTTCTACACGTTAATACTTTTGGATTGTCTGGCTTTCAAAATATATTTGAATTATCTGACTATCAAAATACATTTGAATTATCTGACTATCAAAATACATTTGAATTCTCTGACTATCAAAATACATATGGTTTGTCTGACTTTCAAAATACATATGGTTTGTCTGACTTTCAAAATACATATGGTTTGTCTGACTTTCAAAATATATGACTATTTTTCTGACTGTCAAAACATAAGGGTTCCTGGCTTTAAAATTCATTTGGATTGACTGGTTTTCTAAAATAATTCAGCTTTTCTGGCATAGAAAATACGTCTGTTTTGTCTTGCTTTGAGATTTAGTTTGTATTGCCTGGCTGTTGAAAAATATTTGGATTGTCTTGCTATCGAAAAAAATGGATTGTGTAGCTTTGAGCTCTCATTTCGAATGTCTGCCTTTTATAAATATATTTGGTTTGCCTGGTTTTCAAAAAAAAAAATGGACTGTCTGACAATCATAAAATATTTGGATTGTTTGGCTTTCAAAATACATTTGGAATGTCTGATTATCAAAATGTATTTAGATCTGACTTTCAAAATATATGACTATCTAAAGGGGAGCGGACGGAGGACATTCATCATTTGTCACAGTCCACACACAACCTTTATCCTATATATTTCATTTTGGTCTGGTGAGTGCGAATAAATTTCAAATCCTAGTTACGCCCATGATATTGATTTTGAATTACAGAAGATACACTGACATTTTCCGAGAAAACATAAGTCATGCCAATTTAAGCACGTTTCTATATAGGCGGACTACTTTAAAAAAAACTCCGAAACAGTTCAAGGTCTTCGTGTAAAATAAGTATCGTAACTAACATTTTTCCTAGCTTACAGACAACATAAAACTTAACAGGATTGCTGTAGTAATAAAGCGAGGTTAATGATATACATCAAAGTAATTAAAGGGTTACTGTTACCTTTGTCATTTGATAAACTACGCAGTGATTTTACTATCGACAAGGTCCTAATTTTTACAACATAATAATAGAGATGAATAAATCCATCTTGCTCGAAAACTTATCTCTGATGAGCGATTATCTCTACTAAGCAACTGTCACTTATAACCTATAATCTTTATTAGTCTAAAACCTACATTAAATTATAAAGCATCACCTCTTTAGAGATACCATCTATATTAAGCTAACACCTTGTTTTCTTACTTAAGCTGTGATCCATTAAGTTTCAAGGTTTACGATAAGGCTATCGGTTATGAGTTTTATCTAAAATTCAGACGGTTATAAACCCATGACCTACAAAAAACTTATATGCAAAAAAACTAATCAAAATGTTGACCTGTAGAGATTAACTACTTGAAAAATACTCTTTTTTTATTTTATTACTATACAAATATCCATGTGATAACATCCCATGTTATATTTTTTTATGATATCACATGGATATTTTTAGAACAATGGCGAAATATGGTTATTTATAGAAACTTGCATTTCTGTTAGAAACATCGATACAAACAAGGCAAATAGAGGTTATAAGATATATATAATACGTACTTAGTGTATTGTATGAAAAAAATATCTAACTCTGTTGTGGGATTCGATTATTGTCTCGGCAGAGCCTCGATGATTAGCAATTCTCCTAACATAGTTAGATATTCTTTTCATACAAAACACTAAGTACGTATAAAGTATTTAGTGTAATACTTTAAAGGTTATTTAGTGAAGCGTTCTCATAAACACTCCACTTGAGCGATACATGTCATCTTAAGCCTCTTGTTATAGTCAAACTAGTCATAATCCCAGAACTTAAGGCTTTTTTTAATAAAAAGGATAGACCTAAAGCTTTCTTATAATAAAAGGATATCAATAAGAGAATAGCCCGTTAGCGATTCACTACCTGAATACCTCTGTCTGCATGATTTCCGGACTTTAAGAACGAGATATTCGCTAATTACAAGGCAAACAGGAAATACGGGGAGAATTATTCAGCCCCTAGTCACAAAATGTTTGCGTGAGCGCTGTATGGGGGCTACAAGAGTCAATGACCATGTTGTCAAATCGCTTGCTTCGCCACCTTACATCGAACCTGGGTTTTTTCTAGGGAATCAAACTTAATATGACCTTCGCAATAAAATGACTTCGTTGAATGTCATCCATTTATATGACGCCAAAATCATCAAAATTGCGCTAATTAAAACAAAATCACTTGACGTTTTATAATTTGTTTACGAAACGCGGTTTTTTCTGCGTTTTGTAAACGAATTGGAATATTCCTAGAAGATCTACAACGATGATCTGCAAGCATTAAATAGAGGATGATCGTTTGTTTCAGTGTAAGATCGATTTATATTTCATTGAGTGAACAATAAAAGCTATATTTTCACGAGTGGCAGATGAAGTTATTTTCTAAAGGATTCTTTAAGCTTATCTTTTACTCAATATCTCACTATCGATGGCATCAAAATTCAACTAGATTTTAACCTCTCCTATAGTTTGTATGTCCTCGTTGTCATTTACTATGGCTTCATTTAGGATATCACATCAAATTGGCTTACAAAAAAATGAAACAATTATTATTCTGTTGTCTTTTTCTTGAACTGATTTTCGTTTAACCAGCCCTGCGTTTAGGATCACCGAACGGTTCAAACAGTTTTCCAATTTTACCCCGCTTTGCACGTAAGCGCACGTGCAAAGCGGGGTATAATTGGAAAACTGTTTGAACCGTTCGGCGATCCTGAACGCAGGGTAGATCTGCGTTCAAGATGAATACTGACACATAAAAATGACCAGAAATACATCTGGCTGATGTGCACTTTCAATTGCGTGCTCAGAGGAAAAAAAAATGTTTTTTTCCAACGTTTTGTCAACCTCAACGCAGAGTAGACGACGTGTCTAAAGAAATTCTGGTGGATACCACAAGGTTTCCAATAATAATTCATTTAAATATTTATTTCCTCCAATTACATGAAGATTCCTTACAAACACATTCAATTACAATACATAATCAACATACATATACAAGGAACATTTCAAAAGAACAGAAACAGAAAAGAAAGTATTTTGAAAAACTTTAAAAAAAGAGGATAAAGAGAAAAGAAGAATGCATTCAAAGTAATTGTTTTACCCAATCGTTTCAGCGGTCGTGTATTATGTTTATTATGCATAAGCGCTCATAATTATGTTGTTGAAATATAGGGTCCAGGAATTAATTGTTAAACGTATGTCACAATTGGTGAATGCAAGGTATAAGTAATAGTTAAACGCTAATAATTGAAAATTAAACGATTTAAACAGCCGAATGGAGGGAGCGTAGCGACCGACTGAGGCTGTTTAAATCGTTTAATTTTCAATTTTCAATTTTTAGCGTTTAACTGACTTAGTCATTTTCCCGCCTTTTGTATTATTGACAGCATATTGCACGATTTAAAGGAAATAAGCCAGATACATTTATTACAAGTGAACGCCCCCATTCTTTCCAAATATGGAGTTGATGAAATATGCACGCAAATATTGAGTCTTTATAAAGATCCATTACAGGAGAAAAATATGAAGTATAATTTGGCTTTATTTACCCGACAATATAGATGAACGAAAATCTAATATTTTTCACTCTGTTTTGCACCTTACTTCAAAAGAATAAAATACTTCTCGGTATCGTATTATTGTTTATGTAATAGTTAAAAGCTAATAATTGAAATTAAACGATTTAAACAGCCGAATGGAGGGAGCGTAGCGACCGACTGAGGCTGTTTAAATCGTTTAATTTTCAATTATTAGCGTTTAACTGACTTAGTCTTTTTTCCGCGCTTAATACAATTGACAGCGCATCGCACGATTTACACGGAATAAGCCGGTTATATTTATTACAAGTGAACGCCCCCTCTTTCCAAATACGGTGTTGTTGAAATATGCACGTAAAACCGAAGCTTTTTAAGGAGCCATTACCGATAATAAAAAATACAGTACTTTTTTTTTATTGACCTGACCTCCGCTCTATATATGAACGAAAATATGATATGTGTCCACTCTGTGTTATAAGTACTTTCGCAAGAATAAACGATTTACGGTATCAGATGTAATAAATATATTGTATATCAATAAATGTGCAAGTAATTGTTAATCAACAAATTTGTATACAAGGACGAATGAACTTAACCTTACAAAACAACACCCCAAATTTGGTCATTGTCGGAGATGGGCTTACTAACGTTAGTGAACTAATCTGTTTAGCCATAGACAAAGACTGTTTAAAAATGAAACGAAAAGTTTCTCGATGCATACAGAAGAAAAAATAAGTACAGAAATGTTTGGTATCGAGCCAACTATGGTTAGGTGCACCAGCCATTGCGATATAACTGCAATGGTGTTGAAATCGGAGTTAAACCACATGCAAACAAATGGGCAGGACATGTTACGCTCAACCAGGTCCAAATCAGAGTGGAATATATGGAATGCAACTTGTGCACGTGTATCACTATTTTCTCCTTTACTTTTCACTTGCTCGTTGCGTATTCATGAGGGGGTAGAGTTTTGTATGTACGCATGCGTAGAATAACAAATAAACCTTGACGTTAAAATGAAATAATGATCAAAATGAACCTCAGCTGGTAAGTTTATGGAAAATAAACCATAAAAAAATTTAGAAATCCAGCATTCTGATTGGATGATAAAGTAGGACAAAGACTAAAATAAGAAGTCTCTTTATTGATTTAATGTGCCAGTAATTGTTTACGAACTTGTGTATGAAGGGCAATCTAAGGACATAAACAACTAAGCAGATTATACTATTCTGTTGAGAGAAAAAAAGTTATACAGTCAACCAAACTTAGGATATATGCATATGCAATGAACCCGTTTCGTGGGCTTTTTCTTGTATCGTCAACTTAATTAATTTCTCCTTGTTAATTTTGGTGGACTATAATACGCCTCATCTATAGCCGACCATGAAACGAGATTTAGCCAAATTTAGAAAGGGACCAAAAGTAATTAAACGAGAAGCTTAATGGAATAAATGTTAGGAAAGAAGTATGTGATCTATTGCACTGTTCAATTAGTGATATTTAGTAAGCGTTACTTTGCTTGAATAAATGTAC
Source organism: Fragum whitleyi (assembly GCA_948146395.1). Classification (NCBI taxonomy): domain Eukaryota; kingdom Metazoa; phylum Mollusca; class Bivalvia; order Cardiida; family Cardiidae; genus Fragum; species Fragum whitleyi. Next base: position 46,329,260 of record OX411556.1, read on the forward strand.
AGGCAAGTAAAAACTTAGCAGTTCCATAAGAGATTCGACATGGTAATCCGCGCCATGCCAGATCAAAATCTACACAGGATATTCGTTATACAACATGTGCACGCGTTTTACGATTTTAACCTGTACTCATCACGTGGTCATTGCATAATTATGAGGGGATAGTTTCTAGTCTGTACGCATTCTTGGTATAACAGATAAACCCCGACGTTTAAATGAAATAATGATCAGAATAAACCATAGCTGGAAAGTTTATGGAATATAAACTTTCAAAAAAATTGAAATTTCAGCCTTCTGATTGGATGTTAAAGTAGGATAAAGACCAATTGATGTTAAAAGTCAATATGACTTGCTTTCAACAATTGTATAAAACATGGAAGGGGGGATCCTAGTAGAATGGCGACCTTGACTTCCTTCGCTTTGCTAATAAAGCAGCAATAA